>JGVQ01000037.1:0-586167 GCA_001007845.1 Nigrograna mackinnonii
GGGGGGGGAGCAAAAGTAAAAGGAGGACTATACAATACAACACTATATTACGGATCCTATGTATCTATCTACGCAGAAGAGGAGTATCGTAGCTGCGGGAAGGGGTGATGGGGTAAGGGTAAGGGGAAGGGGAGTCAGATATCTAGTTGCATGCGCATATCATCGCTGAGCTTCCACTCGTCGTCGCGAGCCGTTCGTTCTAGTGGGGTATGAACATCGTCTTCGTCGCTTCGACGGCTAAGATTCGTACTGACTGAACTTGCTGCCGCTGAGGCTTTGTCGCTGCCTTGTCTGCTGTGGCTACGGCTATGCCGTTTCTTTTTGAACCAGCTGCGGCGGGAGCGGGTTGATGCTGCGTCGGTGTCGGAGGCGACCGAGGCGGCGTATATTGAATCTGTGTCTAGGGATTCTCGCCCGTTGATTGATTCGGCTTTGTTTAGTGAGGAGCTGGGGGTTGGGGTGGGTGGTGCTGCGGAGTCAGAGACTGGATCGAGCTTTGGTGTGGGTATGGGTGTCACTTCGGTGGATGGGGTTACTTCGACCAGTTCTGCGTCTCGGTACCATTTTCGACGGCGGGTGTAGCGTCCCCAGCCGTCTTGTCCACGGCGACCATCTCGCCACTTGACGTGAATTAGCATATGTACAAGAGTATCGGTATGAGAGGGCAAGTTTACCTTGTTGTCGTAGTATATCCATCCCGTTCCGTCACCAGCGGATTCTCCCTTCCCCCCTTTGCCTGGCTCTGAAGTTTCCACCTGCCACCGACTGCCCTGAACCCATCTCCATCTTGCCTGGCCTCCTTCGACTTCAGGAAGTTCGAAGTTATCCTTGGAGGGTGAAGGGTTAAGGTGCTCGTCAGTCCAAGAGGCACGTTCGTAAGCGAGCATCGAAGACGTCCACCCAATACCTAGCCATCTTCGCTGGTTTTCATAAACGCTAAACGTGAAGCGAACACCTGGGGAGTCTGGTCGGCGTTTTGCAGCAAGAGAAGCAGCGACTTCCTGGGCACTCTTTCTCCGTGGAGGAAGTGCTGGAGCACCCTCATCTGCGGGCTTCGGCTCTCCGAAATCGAGTCCAGTGAGAAACGCGCATATCCGCCGTACCGTTCTGGACCGCCACAGGATAGTCCTAGAGACTCTTGCAGGCCGTGAGTGCCAACTAAGCACAACTGTACCCACAGCTAGAACGACTCTTTTCGTAGTCAATATGTATAGGGGCGGTAGAGTGAGAAGTATCCATATTGGGAGGACAAATAGGATTCTAATAAAGAGAACAGTAAGAGCTGGTCTCGTGGTAGCAGATGTTGCGGTCCTCTGGGTAGACAGGAAGTCGGTCAGTCGTAGAAACGGATCCAACAAAATGCTGCAGCGCGAGGTGAACAGCTTTAGAGTGTCCACAATTTCTTCCAGGCTCTTGTGGTGCTTGGTGTTGCTCTCAGATTCGGCCCTCCTATGTCCCTTCTGGCCTTTCTCTCCGGTCCATCCAGTAGACGAAAGCGGGGAGTATCGTCGTCCATACATTCCCAAGATCAACCCCACCACTACTATGACAGGCCCAGCATATCTTGTCACGACGTCCCCATACAGTACTATTGCCCAAAATGCGGCTACTAGTAAGAAGCTCTCCCACGGATCCCCGGTGGTCCATGTTAATAACCCCACAAATTTGTTAAGCGGTAAGAGGAACGGGTGTGAATATGCGAGAACTCGAGTTATCTGCGGTGGAGTTGCGGCGAGTAACGGCGATTTCTGGTGTACTAAAATGGCAGACCGAAGCTTCGACTGGGGAGTAGCTTGGTTCAAGGTGGAGGGGGAGAAGGCAGCATAGGTGGGCGGATTTGGGTCGCCCGCGGGTTGCGGCGACGCATCGTTGGCGGGTCGTGAAGGGTTGGACATATGATCTAGCCAGGGAGTGTCTGGAAGAGTATTAGAAGGGCTGTCGCATCTTGATATCTATCCTGTGTGGCCGACAGTGACTTGCCAAGTGCTGCCATGCATGAACCGTCACTGCGTCATCGCCAGTGAGCACGCGTTGAATGAGGCTGAATGCCGCGTGCACTCGTCAAGCCACTCTGCACAGCTTTTTCGCTTTCTAGCAATAAAAGTGCGAGGTCCGGGCTTGCAGGATTCCTTCAAGTAGTGGGGGGTGTTTTGAGAGTGTCGAAGCCTAAGAAGAAGAAGAAGTTGATGACAGCGGGGAGCAGTGGTAGTAGTGCATGTGAAAACGGCGGAGGCCGATACAGAAAGCGAGAAGCCGATGTTGAATTCGGATGATGGAGAAGCTGTAGTTATATCCCATGGGATGCTTCTGTGCAGTCCTACCAAGTGATCATAGTATAGAATACATCCTTTAAACCTTCCAGACTTTGTTCCCCTCTTGCCCATCTCGAATTGTGACACTCACAAGTTCTCGAATGCGCTCATGATGTGATTGGTGGGCCGACGGGGTCATCACGTGGTCGATCGGCTTCCGCCCAGATCCAAGGGTCTTCGACGATCCAAAAATTTCAAGACTCTTTCCAGCCGACAAAAGAAGTCTCCATCAACAGACGAGACCCTGCACGCATCCATACAGCGACCAATCCTTCCTATTTGCCCTCGAGGCCACTATTGCCCACGTCGCTGCTCAATGGCGGGTATCCCAGGACCATTCTCTGGATTCGCTCTAACACTTTGTAGGCTCATCGTATAATAACCCAAGTCGTCTTTTCCGGCGCCCGAATAATAGGACGAGCCGTCGCCGAATCGTATCGACAGGCTTCCGCGACCCAAAAATATGCTGCGGCGAACCAAAAGGGTGGCAGTGGGGCCTTCTCATCTTCAAACATAACCATGGATGAGGCATGCAAGATTTTAAATGTCGGACCTTCTAAAATGGGACAAATAGATATGGAATTCGTTACGGAACGCTTCAAGAGACTCTTTGACTTAAACGAACCTAAGAAAGGCGGGAGCTTCTACCTTCAGAGCAAGATTTTGCGAGCCAGGGAGCGGATTGAAAGAGAGGTGCAGGGCTACCAGCGGATGGCTGAACGAGAGCGAGAGTTGCAGGAAGGATTCAAGCCAAAGACATACAAGGAGTGAAGCCATGTCAACACGGTATAACACCTGTTCTGGTCTTCGAACCCACACACCACTTTTCACAACGCCCTCCTCTACGATCGAGCTTCCTCTTCACAAACTATTAGACCATGTTCCTATTTTCCTCGCATTCTCACGGCGTTGATTGTTGGCATAGCGCGCGGGGAGTATTGGAAATCATCAATGCACGGTGCAGTGCCACCATGATACATTTGCCTCAGCTCGTGAAAGCAGATGTTCCGCGATGATTCTCCACTCTTTGATCTATATCTATGTACATATATGGGGATTGTGCTACTACATGTACTTGTTGTCTCTGAAAATAGTAGCTAGGCAGACATACTGGGGGCGTCTATGGGCGTAGTCTTGTGTTGGCAGACCCTGCACGATCTGTCCGTAACCCCCGAGCTCACCACTATAATGTAAAATAAAACAATTCATCCGAAAGCAGCACCTGCCTTGGTAGATGTGTCTTACGATGTATAGCCCTTGTGATTGAAGCCACTCCCCATCTTCTACGGCCCAAGGTCGTCGCTGACTTGTATTCTTGTCACAATTAATGCCTGAGGCATGCGCAAACGCAGCGCGCCGGAAATATCGCCTAAATAGGTTAGCGTGACACCTTGGAATCAATAACTTCTTGACCTCAAGAAATTGTCCTCACCTCCACGATACAGACCCCTCCTCTCTTTGCCACCACCACAGAGGCAACCTGCGCATTCGCTGCATCGCCGACGGACAGCGCACAGTCCTACGATTCTCTCCATGGCGGGAGATTCATACCGCCCTGGCCGCTCCGAACGTGGGGGGCGCCAAAAACAAAATGTCCCACTGAGTGATCGCGTCACTTTTGGCAGTGGCGGAGGCGGCAACTACGACAGCTACAAGCCCGGAGAGGGCGATCATTCTGGGGGCAGAAAGGCTGAATTTACATTCAGGGCTGGGCCATCAGCTCCTAAGTTCACGCCAATCAATAGTAGAGAACCAAAGCCTCGAAAGCCCCGTAGACAGCGGAAAGCTAACCAGAAAGCAAACACAGGGACTGAGCAAGGAAATAGAGCAGCTCCAGCACCTCCACCCCGCGGGGGTTATCCCACCTGGAGTCATCGGGGTCAGGGCTCATTTCGGCCTCGAGGCGCATCTAATCGTGCTGCACTACAGCCTCAACATCATGGAGCATCAAACGGTCCTGAGCAAATCATGGGATTTGACGCTGGCACGAACAAGTTTCTCGATCCAAATGACCTTTCCGAAAGCGAGGCTGAGATGGACATTTCGAGCGAAAGTGAGGGCGAGACAACTTCGAAAACTCCTTCCGCTAACTTGATAGGCAAACCCCCCACGAAAGCCGCACGCGTGGAATCGAATACCAGCATCGATGGCGATACTGTTCCCAAATGGTCTAATCCAGACCCTTACACGGTCTTACCACCTCCAAGCGAGACCACAGGCAAGAAGATTGACTTTGTTCAGTTAATTCGTAGGGCCAAAAAGCAGGAAGAGTCAAAAGGTTCACAAAGCAACGCGGTCGCTGCTAATGACGATTTCATATCCTTTGGCGATGACGGAAACAACCTTCCCATAGGCAACGCTCCACCCGCTGGATCGCTCAATGAGGTAAACACAAACTTTGCAACAGGCGGGGACTTATCTCGCTCAAAGCCTTTTGCGAAGATCGCTGGATTGCCAGAGAAGCCCAAGCATTCTGGCCTCTCCGGATCTAAACGCAAGCATGACGACTATGCAAAGGATAAAATGATGGGTGATATTGTACGAAACTGGGTTCCTCGGCCAGATTCGCCACCAAGCCCATGGTGCGCAAACGTCTCTTACTCCAAGAACATTACTGAAAAATTCCAATCGCCGGAAAAACGCATGCTTTCACTGTAAGTTTCGAAATGCCCCTATATGTTTATGTTGGAGATTACTGACCAGTCCTGTAGGCTTCATAATGAAATCATGGATTTCTATGACTATGTTGCCCCCAATGATTTTGACAGGAAGGTCCGATCAGATCTTGTAAAACGCATTGAAGACGCCCTCACCACTGTCCGTGGTGGAGGCGGCGTCATGCCGGGTACCTGTCGTATCCTGTGCTTCGGCTCGTATCCTGCCGGACTCTATCTACCCACGGCCGATATGGACTTGGTGCTGGTTACGGATCGACATTACGAAGGGGGACCCCAGGCTTTGAACTTCCAATCGCAGGGTCTTGTCAGGCAAACATTGAGGGCTGCTATGAAAAAGATTCGTTCTGGCGGAATTGCTGGTGAAGTTACGCCCATCTTTAAAGCCAAAGTTCCCATCGTCAAATTCGTGGATTCCAAGACAGGCGTCAAAGTTGATCTTTCATTCGAGAATCTTAGTGGGCTCGCAATCCAGGAAACCTTCAAAATTTGGCGGAGGCAGTATCCCGATATGATCTTCCTGGTTGCGCTAGTCAAACAATTCCTCGTTATGCGAGGTCTTAACGATGTCCATACTGGTGGCCTGGGTGGACTCTCGGTCATCTGCCTGGTGGTGAGTTTCATGGCGTTGAACCCCTCGTCTGAAAATCTCGGTGAGCTGTTTCTCGGTTTCTTGGATTTTTACGGAAACAAATTCGACCTTGCCACGAAGCGCATTGTCATGGATCCTCCGCAATACGTTGACAAGGTAAGCTATTCCTCCCGACCTACCCATCGGGTATACTAATAACGATGCAGGATGCGATCGGAATTGATAACCGAGCTGAGAAGCCAGACGGGCTCTCAATTCAAGATCCGCATAACCCGAAGAATAACATTTCAGGGGGTTCGAGTCGGGCAAAACTCGTTTTTCAAACATTTGCTGCGGCACACAATGCTTTGCAGACAAAGATGCAACTCGAGAGTGCGAAATCTCCCCAGGACTGGTCTAGCCTTCTCGTTGCTATTATCGGCGGATGTTACGATTCATATCGCGATTATCGCCACGCCATGCACCAGCGCGGTTGGGATTAGGTATGACTACACTCGTGGAACAAAGGCTGTAGGCTTGTATTATGATGTTCATTCTATCTTAAGATGAGCGACCTGGGTTGTAGGGAGGGTTGTCTCCGAAGGAGATCTTGTAGCTCCTACACTATTCGACAACGCTCGTCTGCTCAGACTATGATTCCACTCGGAAGGCGCATGGGAAACAATGGGAGGTTCCGTGTGGTTATGTTTCAGGTATACCCCTTGGCGTTCGACGGCGTATGGTTCCTGTGTACGATTGCATAGAGATTTCGATTTCGCCAAGCTAATCCAACTTCTGCACAGGATAGGCTTCGGTATCCGTCCTTTTTCTCAGTATGGTAGTACATTCTACCACTATTTGCCGGTAGTACGTCGCTTGATGTCAAGCCATACCGCCGATGGGCTGTTTATTCATGGGAGGTGTTAAGTTTCCCTGTTTGTGGGCGCGCATTGCTACCCTGTTCCCAGGTGAAAACAACACCTCCCTGAGACGTATGGTTACTAGGCTCGAATACCCATTTTCGTAAAACCAAAGATTACCTAGGCATAGGCTGGAAAGGCCTTTTTTCTATGCAATGTATTCTAGACTTCATGATACCGATTCTCGTCTTCTTCCCTTCATCTTCTCATTGTGGCGTCTGAAAGGGCCTGACACATTGCTACTGATATTCGCAGAAAAGAGTACACGCGGCAAGCAACACCTCGGCTCGAACCTTCTCCTACCGACTTATTGGGAGAACAGACTTTTTCTCGTTGGTGGCTGCGCTTGACGTGTACCACCGAAGAGGAAGCTTTGATCGAAAGTTGGGTAACAGAAGAAATTGGTGGTTTGGATATAATGATATGTACCAGATCAATACAAGCATCGAAGCAAAACAGGTTCAGCAATGGTTTGTCAATACAATCCACCTTGTTAGTGATGGTATGATGTGATGTACAGATTGGCGCAGGGAATGGCGTCGATCTCGCGTCCATGACGTCGGAGCCGCCAGAAAGCTTGGCTAAAGCACATGCAGCTTCCTTGTATTTTGCGGGATCACCACCTCCTCTTTTCTGAGCTGCTCTCCCCTCACTGTCTTGGAATCAAAGAAAACTTTCCGTCTACTCTGCTACCTCTCTGCCGCCAAATTGGACCAACACCGCCGCCATGGCCCCGCCTCGGAGCCAAGCTCTTCAAACAAACATGGATGTAGACTACGTGATCAGCTATCGCTTTGCAAAGACAGGTGCGACACGACCCAGAGACAATCCTTTCTGAGAAAACTGACTCATTTACCTTACCAGACAAGGCTGCAGCTATCACACAATTTGAAAGGCTTGTCCAAGCTTTAGCCTCCGTAGGCCTCCAGACTGAAGTACGGAATGGAGATGACCATTCAGTCCTCCTGTTCGCGCGGGTTGCTTCAAATGAGCACTTGTATGGTGAAGTCTACCGTTCGAGGTGAGCAAAACACAGTGTTAAATCTTGCTTTCCGTTGTTCCGACTAACACCTGTTTCAGGGTTCGAGACTGGATTCATGGTGTTCGAGCTGCTGCCCCGCCAAAAGAAACTCGCGAAGCCCTCGAGGCTGAGCCACTGTACGAAGCTGAGAGACTGAGGATCATATACCAACTCATAACCAATCCCACGAGCGAAGGGGGTGCTGGTATCACACCTAAAGAAGGCGAATGGGAAAATGTCGAATCTCTGTTCGCTCTACACGACCATGCGTACAACAAAGATTGGATCAAGAAGTGGAGCCAGGCCTGGTTTCTCAAAATGGAAGACCTGGATGAAATAAGGAATCGCCTTGGAGAGAAGGTAGGCTTTTTGACCTTGCTCCAGCATCACAAATTAACCAGTACCAGATTGCCTTTTATTTCGCTTTTACGCAATCATACTTCACCTTCCTATTCTTCCCCGCTGTCGTGGGTGCTTCAGCATGGCTCCTTCTTGGCTCTTTCTCGCCCATCTACGGTCTCGTAAGCGCAGTGTGGTGCACCATCTTCACTGAATGGTGGAAACACCAAGAGATTGACCTTGGTGTCAGATGGGGTGTTCGAGGCGTCTCACGGATAGAGAGCAAAAGGAGAGAATTTCGACATGAGAAGCACATCACAGATCCTGTCACCGGAGAAAAGGTCTTGTTTTTCCCAGCCACCAAACGATTGCAAAGGCAGCTTTGGCAAATACCATTCGCACTTGCCGCAGCTACATCGCTCGGTGCTTTGATTGCAACCTGCTTTGGGATTGAGGTCTTCATCTCCGAGATCTACGACGGTCCTTTTAAGACTGTTCTGGTCAGTTCTTAGTCCGATCCTTCTGAGTTTCGTTCTTCTAACATCTCACAGGTGTTCCTTCCAACCGGTATCTTGACTGTGTGCATGCCCATTCTCTCCGGCATCCTCACGACTTTTGCTACCCGCCTGACCGCATATGAAAACTATGAGACACACGGAGCATACGAAACCGCTCTCACTCAGAAGATTTTCGTACTGAACTTCATCACTTCCTATCTTCCCATCTTCCTGACAGCCTTCGTTTATGTGCCCTTTGGTAATATCATCGTTCCCTACCTCGACGTCTTCAGCTTGACGGTAAAACCATTTGCGGAAGATGAAAAGCAATTGAAGGCACCACAAACAGGGTTTACGATTAATCCTGACCGCCTGAGAAAGCAAGTCATTTACTTTACAGTGACCGCCCAAATTGTTAATCTTGGGTTGGAACTTATTGTTCCATATCTCAAACGCCGCGGATTCGCCAAGTATAAACAAATGCAGTCTGAACGAGCCGCTAAGAATGGAGGAACCCCACCATCGCCTGCTTCGAACGACCCACCTGAAGATGCCGCGTTCTTGGAGCGTGTACGACAGGAAGCTGAGTTGGATGTCTACGATGTCACTGGCGACCTTCGAGAAATGGTCCTTCAATTCGGATATCTGAGTCTCTTTTCAGTCATCTGGCCACTCACTGCCGTTTCCTTTCTGATCAATGATTGGGTCGAGCTACGTGCCGATGCCTTGAAAATTTGCGTGGAGATGCAAAGGCCAACTCCATGGCGCGCGGATACCATAGGGCCTTGGTTGGACTCTTTAAGTTTCCTTACTTGGCTAGGCAGCCTTACAACCTCTGCTCTGGTCTATCTCTTCTCCAATGACGGCCTAGGACCAGATGGGCATCCAAGCAGTATCACAGCCTGGGCACTCCTTCTCAGTATCCTTCTTTCTGAGCACATATTCTTCCTTTTCCGTTGGGGAGTTCAAGTCATCATTTCTAAACTCGATTCCCCTGGCCTTCAAAAGGAGCGGAGAGAACGCTTCTTGGTCCGGAAGCAATACTTTGATGAGAACCTAAGTCAACTTGAAAAGCTTCCCAAAATGGCAGAGGCAGGKGGAGAAATCACAAGAGAGTCTCTTGAAGAAGATGCCAGGAGCGCTAGCCTGCATGCGAGTACACCGGAGATCAGGTTCTGGGGTAGGCAAAAGGGATGGAAGGAGACAATCGCCGTTGGACGGACCTTGATTGAAAGAGCTGAAGCCGAGCGCAGTCCTGAGAGAAAGAAGGAATTGTGAACGCAAACTTTAGTCCAAAGCCCAATGGTAAACTTGGTAGGTGATACGAAACATTGAGAACAAATTCCTTCCTCTTAAGAATGGCTTTATGAGAAACGAAATGGTATAATTACTTTGACTGCAAGACGGCCATAGACTGCATTACGATCAGGCGCTTAAAGGGCCAGTATACCGCTATCATTAGCATAATATAAATAATTGTACATTTTATGCTGGCCGCTCGTACAAATGAAATTTCGCGAAACTCGTGAGTCGGATAACATTAGTACACAGGCGTCAGAACGGTCTCGAGATACACGAGGCTTTCTCAAATAGCCTGAGGATTTTGGCCTCATCACGCATGGTGACATTCGCAGCCCGTTTCAACGCGCCGAACGCTATTATATATACAATTCATCTTACAAGATAGTCCACCTCTCCCCAGTGAGGTATCAAACTTTATTTAGCCAACGACATCACCTCCAAACCCAACAGGTCTCCTAACCTTGCCATCCGCATGGTAGGGGACAATAGCCATAGCCTTATAGATTTTCCCCATGCCCGCCGGTCCCCGATCAACAAGCCTCTTCCACCCACTATTCAATCTTTCCCTCTTCTCCTCATCTTCCTTTGGTACAGCATTAACTAGCTGCTCCGCCCGCTCCCGAATCCCCATTGTGCTAAGGAAAAACGCCTGTTCGACCGGACCGTGGATTTCGACGCCAGGGGAAGAAGACAGTGCGGTTTCGGCAAGGGCGAGGAAGTCGACATCTGCTGAGAGATCTACGAGCCCTGGGGACGTAAACGGGGAGCACGTTTTGTGGGATCGGATTCCACGGAGAGTGTTTGTGGGGATCGTGGAGCTGGGGCCGTAGTCTAGGATTAGAGCTGCGCCTGAGGGCTGTGGCTTTTTATAAGCGGTATCCTGTTTTGTTGATACGGATTTGGATTGGGATGTAGATGGTGAGATCGAAGTAGATGTCGATTTGGGTGGATTGGAACCACCGATTCTGGTTGCGAAATCGGCAATGTAGGATAAAGATTCTGGGGAGATCTCGATGATGGCGTTGGGTGTCTTTTTGAGGGCTTTGTACCGCGCGGATTGCTCGGGGAGATAGAGGGAGTGTGGTGTCGGCGTTTTGGAGACCGTCAATTGGAAGTCTGGCGCTGCTTCGGTCTTTTGGTCTATGGAGAATGTCGCTGCCTCGTAAGTGGAGAATCCAGGACCAGCATTGGGAGGTGATGATGGAGATGGAGAGGCTGATGTTGGAGGTGAGGCTTGTGTGGGCGAGACAACAAGTTCGTGCCATTGGTTTTGTGGTGTTTGAGGGCCATGTTTGGGTTGAATGGGGCCTGTAGGTGTGAGGATTGTAGATGATGCCGGAATTTTCGATGCGGGGATATTTTGGAAAACATGAATTGGCAAGGCGTCGAAGAATTCGTGGGCTAGGATAAATGGTGTCGTTGTCTCTTCTGTTTCATTTTGTCAATGCTCGTGAATTTCGGTCGTGGACGAGGCTGTGACTGACCTTTAGGGACGAATCTAATATCCTCACACCATACAATGTTGCACTCAGGGATATATTTACATGTGCTCTTCCATCCTATATTCGTTTTCTCGAGATCCTTCTTCCCTGCAAGACGTTGTGCTTGTTGCTCTCTAAGATGCGGAGACGCTTCAACCATATAAATGGCTTCGATACTTTGGGAGAAGCCTTTGAAGTTCGATATTGTCTATTCAAAGATTAGTCCTACCTGTCTACAGCATTAACCTCGACAAATGAGCACATACCCTCAAGACATCATCCATCAATGTTCCCCTCCCAGGTCCCACTTCAATGACCTGGACTTTATCTCTTTTCCCTTGAGCTATCCATTCCGCGTACAGCCATATACCAACAAGTTCTCCGAATACCTGACTTATCTCCGGAGATGTTATAAAATCACCCTTTGCGCCGAATTGATCATGACCGGAGGTTTGTCGCGTGTAGTATCCGCCTTCGGGGGAAGTGAGGCATTGTCGCATGTACGAAGCTACAGATATCGGACCAGTAGTCTAGAGGTAATAATCAGGTAACCATAAATAGAGTGATTGGTGGGAGCAATACCGTTATTGCTTCAGCCAGTGATTTCGCGAGAGGAGTCGACCACTGTCGTCCTCCGGTCGAAGTTGTAGACCACCGAATACCACATTGTGCGCGACAGGATGCAGCAGAACGCGACCAAGGCTGTCGCGCTGCTAGTTTGAACAGATTTAAAGAATTCCTCCTCATAGTTGACATTATCAGCTCTCAGGATGCCATGACGTCTGCGAGTAACGATTCCGGATGTCAAAAAAAGTTGTCGGAACGCGGAGCGGAAGGAGCTATGACCACCCGACATCTTGTTTCGAGATCCATGGATCTCATCTGCGAACTCACGTGGAAACCAACCCTAACCTTACATGAACATTACTGCGAAATTGAATACATAATTTGGCAAAGAGTTGGGATTTTTTCGCACAATGGCATCGCGCTGGGCTGATGATGAGGCGGACAAGGCCGAGGAACTGCGGCGCAAGAAAGAAAAGGAAGAGAAGAAACGTCAGAAACTCGCAAAGCAGCAAGCCGAGCAAGAGGCAGTCGAACGAGCGCGTCAAGAGGCCGAGAATCGCCCAACTAAGAGAAGGAAACTTTCTACCTCGCCTTCCCCAGGCGGTGATAAAGGTGGAGATAAGGCTCCAGAGAGGAAGCTCTTGAGCTTCGAGACCGGTGGCTGGGGTCCTTGCCGCCATGTCAACAATTTCGAGACGTTGAATCACATCGAAGAGGGAAGTTATGGATGGGTATCACGAGCTAAAGAATCCTCAACTGGAGAAATCGTTGCTTTGAAAAAGGTGAAAATGGACTACGCAGCCGACGGGTTCCCCATCACAGCGCTCCGCGAGATTGCTATGCTGCAAAAAGCTCGACATAAGAACGTTGTCGATTTGAAGGAAATCGTCATGGGCGACTCACTTGATGAAGTGGTTTTGGTCATGGAGTTTTTGGAGCACGACCTCAAAACGCTACAAGAGGACATGGCAGAGCCTTTCCTGGCGTCCGAGGTGAAGACGCTGATGAAGCAATTGGGCTCTGCCGTGGGCTTCTTGCACGACAACCATATAATGCATAGAGATCTCAAGACTTCAAATGTAATACTCTCCAATACCCCATCTTCATCCATTCCAATTCCTTTTCTGACACAACTACAAAGATCCTAATGAACAACCGTGGTGCCCTCAAAATCGCAGACTTCGGCATGGCACGCTTCATCCCTCCAGAACATGCCCCCTTAACCCAACTCGTCGTCACACTCTGGTACCGCGCCCCAGAACTCCTTCTGGGCACCACGACCTACAGCACCGAAGTCGACCTGTGGAGCCTAGGCTGCATATTTGGCGAGCTACTTCAAAAAGAGCCGCTGCTGCAGGGCAAAAACGAAGTCGACGAGTTGAGCAAGATCTTCGAACTATGCGGTTTACCCTCTGATAGAACATGGCCCGGTTTCTACCGACTACCAAACGCAAAGAGTCTAAAATTGCCGCGGGATTCAAAGGATCGGGGTCCCATCATACGCACAAAATTCCCCTTCCTGACCAACGCAGGCGCAGATCTATTATCCTCGCTACTAAACCTAAATCCCGAGCGCAGACCCACGGCAAAGAAGATGCTAGAACATCCCTATTTCACCGAATCACCCAAGCCAAAACCGCCAGAGATGTTTCCTACGTTCCCAAGTAAAGCGGGCCAGGAGAAGAGAAGGAAGAGGAGTCCTAATGCGCCGAAGAGGGGCGCTGCTCCCGGGATGGCGGGCGCTGAGATTGATTTCAGTGGCATCTTTGCTCATAGGGATGAGGAGCAGAAGGGTGCTGGTTTTACACTTAGGATGGCGTAGAACACGCTTGTTATATAGCTTACCCGTCCTGAAAGAACGACGTGACGAAAATTTAGAAAGTGCATTCTCAAGAACAGATCAAGCGTTTATAACAGCCGTGTCAAAATATAATAAGTAACAGCATCGAGAAATCAGCCACTGCTCCTCAGATCGCCACGATTACAGAAACCGCGCTTTGTTGGCTCCACAAGGTGAACCCATCACTAGGTTCTCATAAAGAACCAAAAGGACAAAAATCAATCAGCCTGCTTCGGAAGAGAAAAATCTAGCATATATAACAGCAATGGGAGAAATTGTGATGAGTAGGATCAATAAACTAGCCATAGCTATCTGGACTGACATGATTGCCGAAAATCTACTTTGGTGGCCTACGTGTGAAGATGTCGCTCCCATGGTTTGTTATTGCAATATTTCGTTTTCATGGGGGTTTTGGGTATGGAACGACAGGATGTAATCACAGTAGACCAGGTCAAGCAATGAAGAGTTATCAAGGAAAAATCTCATTGAGAAACATAGGGGTATTCTATTGAGCCTTTTGATCCTGAAATAAGTGCCATGTTTTCATGTACCCAGGCACCGGGAATGTATCCGATATACATTCGGACCTAACCTATCCATAATAGAGGCGCCAATACCTTTTTAAATGCGTTCAACCGGCACATGATTGTTGAACTCCCAAAAATTGGTGTACACCCAGCGCCTACTTATGTGGGATACATCCAGCCTCATCTTGGACTCCTTGGTATTTCGTCCATCTACCTGCGGTCCCTACCGCTAGGCCCACGTCCGCGGCTCCTGCTCCGGTCACTATAACTGTCGTACGAGCTATAGCTGGGGCTCCTCCTTCCCCTACCGCCTCTGCTACGAGGGGGAGAATCCCGCCTTCGATATCCTCCGCCACCTCCGTGTTGTCTGGGTGGGGTTCTGGACATGGACCTAGAGTAAGACCTTGAGCGACTACGGCGCGGGGACCTTGAGCGCGACAATGAGCGACCGTGATAGCCTCGATCTCCTCCACCAAAACCACCTCGTCCACCACCGCGACCTCCTCTCCCTCCGTAACCTCGTGGTGGAGATCGGGAGCGATAACGTCCTGGAACTGGTCCTGGTCCTGGTCCGCCAGTCATTGGTGGGGGTCTATAAGAGCCAGGTGGGCCGCCTGGGCGTCGATCATATGGGTCTCGGTCTCGTGGTGGAGGACCTCGACGGAGAGGTGGTGGGGATCGCGAGAAGCGGCGGCGTGGGAGGACAATGGAGACATTGATCTTTGCGCCGTCAAGTTGTGCTTCGTGCATCTTAGCAATTGCTGTCTCGGCGTCTTCGACCTCCTCGTAGAGAATATAAGCAGTACCGCGATTCGTGTTGACTGAAAATGGGTAAGTACGAGAGCCTAGTTTGGCAGATAGTCATATCGTACAGGCGTGGTTCATGGGAAGCTTCAGATCTTTGACGGGGCCATAGTGGCCAAAGATCTCGCGCAGATGCTCTTCGCGGACATTTTTGGTCAACTGCTCGACGACAATCTGGGCAAGATGTTAGCAGACCAGCGCAAGGCGAAGAAAACGAGGGGTCCTCGACGGTCAATCCGACAGAGGCATTAATTATACACATACTTTTGCGCTACGCGGTGCTGGAGAGCTGCCTTGGCGGCCTGGGCTTGGGCTGCGACTGCCGTATGCTGGCCGACGGCCTCGTGGGCTCCTTGACCGTGTCACTGATCTGTCTGCAGGTGTAAAGCTCCTCCTGCCATTGCGCCTCTCAGCCTGCCGTGGAGACTGATTGACCGGACCCCGAGAAGGAGAGCGCGAATACGATCGAGGTGATATGGACCTGCGAGGAGACCTTGACCGGGCAGAGTAGGGCGAGCGCCTGTCCCTGGAGATAGAACGAGTGCGCGTGCGACCGCGCGAAGGGGTGCGGGAACGTGAACGAGAGGGCGAACGCGATGGGGAACGGGATCCGGACGGCATGATCTGATTGAACAAGCTCAAAGAGCTGTGCTTGTAGGTTGGTCAATCAGTGGGTTGGGAGGATCATGTCTGTCGGGTCAAAGAAAGAGACGAACGCGTACAAGGTGTTGAAGCTCGTTGTCGGGAGCTAGGTTTAGCTCGACGTGCGCCAAGACAATATTAGTCACGTGAACGTACCAACCCAGGCACTGCAAACGGCTTCGAAGTCGAGCCGAGAGCTTGTGGACGGGGAGAATGGCGTGGAAAGGTCCGAAAATCGGTCGCGGGTATTGGCCATTCTCAATCTTGTCAGAGGCCTACTGGTATGGCTTCATACATTCGCTATCATTAAACATTGTATCCCAGGTCAATCAACTGCAAGGAGCTTTGCTATGAGTAGAGCATATACTTCAAATACAGCCATTTCACACGACCGTGAGCTGAGTTTCCTATGATACAATATATCTTTCTAAAAGTAGCAATGGCGTGTCATAGATACGATCATTTCCGTAAACCGCTTGTTCAGATGCAAACGATGTCCTTGTTGTTCACAAAGGCAATGACAACCATTCGACCACATGCCAGGGACAGACCTCGGAGATATATTCGATTAATTTACCAAGGTACCCAGACACACGGGCCAAGATGCTCCGAGAGCTTCGACAGTGTGACGCTGTGTCTACTGCCCGCGGCTATGGGTTCCAGTATCTGATGATGCCCCTCGGGGAATGTCGATATTGGGATGGTTCAGGTGCGAGCTACATTCATATAAAGTCAAAAGCTTATGGTAATACCGGATGACCGTCGGCAAGAAGCTGATATTCCGACCATAAGATTTCCTTGTATTGAGTCAGGCTACGATTCTGGCTTCGAGCGGTAGTATCTTCTCGTAGACAGGCCATGTCAGAAGATTGTTGTAGTCATTGCCATGTGACAGCTGGCTCAGTGCATTCGAGTCCAATGTCTCTTCACAATGTCTGAACGGAGAAGCCATCGTTGCAGCGTCACCCAGCGGATTTGGACTAACTACCTAGGTAGAGTGCATGAAAAAGCCAAGCGCAGTGCGGTGAGAAGTCGTCATACCCCGCCATGCGGCCATACCCGCTCTGCCTTAATATCGTCTCCGGCGATAGGGTGGCTAGGACAGGCTCTACGGCTGAGAGATATCCAAGACACAACCCCCCACACGACAGCGGACTGCATGATGGCGCAAGAGGCGGAAGCGAATGGAGACAGCCGGTGTCGTGATGGATTATAATGGCAGCACCCGACGACAGAGTTGGGGCTCGGAGTGGGAGAGACTGTGTTGGCCCTCGTGGGCTTTTGTAGCGGGCACGGCGGGGTTCCAAGGTTTCCAAATGTTATTAAGCCCCACCTTTCTAGCTCCAAGGCCGACTGTGTTGACTTGACCCATCTCTTCACTTTCAACCCCCAACAACTCTTCACCGCAAACCGCTCCTTCACAGCTTAGTCAAAACTTTCTTCCTCTCTCTCGTCCTCCTTGTTGAATCGGCACCCTCTTTCCGCTATACAACTTACTCCAACCACGCCATCTCCCAGGAGCATCGGACCCCCGCATAACCGTCACATCTACCCACCCAAACATGTCCTGGCAAGGTTGGTATCCCGCGCCCGCACACAAAGCGTGAGAAATCGCTAACCGTAGGCCAGCATACGTCGACCAGAGGTAAATCTGCCATCTCCGCGCTTCGCGATTCCATCTCTAATTCATACTCTTCTCCAGCCTTGTCGGCACTGGCAATATCGACAAAGCCGTCATCTGTGGTGCAGCTGATACCACCGTTTGGGCCGCAACTCCAGGCTTCACCGTACGTCTTCCCAGCGACCCCTACCATCCTATCACATTGTACAATACCGCCTTCGGACAGTGACAAAGTTGTTTGGAATGGCGCAGAGTAGCATCACCAAGAGGTGCTGACAGTTGTGAACTACAGATACCCGATGCCGAACTCCAAGTGATCATCAACTCCTTTTCGGACAAATCACCTACAAAACAGGTCATCGAGCAGGGTGTCAAGATAAATGGCGAGAAGTACATGACCATCGAGTCTACTGATGACTCACTAAAGGCGAAGAAGGTATGTTTGTGTCCAGCTCTCTTACTCTCTCGACCCCCACCAAACCTCCATCTACCCGCCGATATCAGCTCTCCTGCATAATATGATAATTAACCTTTCAACTCATAGGGCAAAGAAGGCATCGTAGCCAAGAAGACCAAGCAAGCCCTTCTAATTGGGCACCACACGGAGGAGGTCCAAACAACGGTCGCCTACAGCACCGTCGCCGAGCTGGCCGAGTACCTGACCAAGGTCGGCTATTAGACTAATCCCATTCTCCAAATCAAAAAACCCCCAATTTCTTCGGGGCTTCTTTCATCATCATCGAGGAGACTGCGTAAACTTCTTTCTCACTTTCTTTTTCGCTGCCTGCTGCCATCTGCCCTTTGCTGCTGCTCTGAGAAGAAAAAACAAAAGGTTGTCGTAGTGTCTTTCGGTGTTGTATCTTTAAGGAATCTTTGCATAGCCTCTCGCGAGGCGCTGGTGATGGTGGCGGGTGTCCCCTACCTATATGGGGAACCAGTGTGGATGGATGCGGGATTATGGACATACGATAGATATGATGTGATTACGACGGACGGGATGGCTGGAAACCCCGGTTGGAGGAATTTCCCCTACTTATAGCACGATAAGATAAAGTATAACTGTGCGTGGCTTCATCGTCAAGACCCTTTGCTCATCTTCGATATGACTGTTCGTCGTGATGCCAAGTATGAAAAACATTTACCATTGTACCGTGCTATCCACATCTGTAACTTCATTCCAACTGCCGTACAAGAAACGGATTAAGACCAAACACGACAACACCCATACCTTTAGTGGTAATAAAAGCATCATATATTTATTTCGAAGTGTATCACCTACACTAAAGGTTACTAAACCACGCCACACCCATCCACCAACATACACACTTCCCATCCCTTTCTACACCATAATGGAAGTATTAGCATGCACTCCAATCTATAAACCCGATCAATACACGTCACCCCTCTCGAGTCCTCTCCAAGATGGTCTTAATCATCATATTACCCAAGCGTGTGGCTTCAGGGAATCTAGGTGCAAAGTAATCCTGAATAGTCTCGAACTTCTCGCGGTAGCCGTCGAAATGGCCTAGTGAGACGCGGGATGACCAGTCCTGTGGAATTGTTAGTTAAGTGTGTCAGATAACAAAATCGCTCGTGGGTTGTTATGGGAGAGCTGAGGGATGGGGATGGGGACGGTGATTGGGGAAACGGTGGGATTGTAAAGGATGTTTCTCACTCTTGCGGCGAATGTGAATTCTAGATCGTCGGCTCGGAACGTGTTGTCCTCGATTGCGGTATCGATTGCCTCATCGAGGAGAGAGGGGTTGGCGAAGAGGTATTCGGTTGCGCCGAGCCACATGCGGAAGAGCTGTTTAGTTGTGTCAGAAGTATGTCATTACTTCTCGCGTCTTCCCGAAGAGTTCTAAGGTGTTGCAAAATGACATTCGTAGTGACTTACAGGTGTAGAGCAGATCATGTGGTCATAGGGAACGATGCCCAACTTCCACCAACAATCCACCATGGCCAGGAGGCTGAGATGATTGTTTTTCAGCCGCTTCTCGGGAATCTCGCCGAGACTGAACTTGTCCAAAACTTCGTCTCGAAGTAATAGTTCCCGCTGTTGGACTTCTCCTGGTTCTCCGAACACGGCCTTGCCGGCTGTGTGGACTCGCTCACTGAGTTCTTCGCGATGTCCAGCTAGCATGAGCTTATATAGCTCGGTCACGGATTCGGCGTATTGTTTGATCTGTTTCTGAGCAGCGGGGTTCAGGATTGCAAGTCCGGCGTAGACGTGCCATTTGTTGGCGTAGATGCGGAGTGTGACATTTATCTTGACATTTTCGATGCCACCTACGTAACGGGATGATTCCCAAGGAAATTGGTTGTTGGCCATCCAGGCAGCGCCCATACTAAGAAAGGCTGCGTGTGTGACGGCCTGTGTATCTGCAGTGATCCTGTCATGTTGTTCGTAGGTCAAATAGACATGCTTGGAGTTTAGGCACGACAAGACATTCTCGACAAATGCTAGATCGGCATCCGAAGCCCGATGCTTGATTAGCACCAAAGGTTGTCCCTTTGGATCAACACCCGGGCCATGAAGGGAGTGGCAAGACACGATGCTGACGTCCTTGGGGAGATGCTTCTCAAATGCTGCAATCTCTGGGGCCTTGCAAGAAGTTTGGCCACCGACAATCGCGCCGAGTTTAGTTGCTGGACATGTTAGAGAGCACTTGGTACATCAAGCATGGACAGGCATACAAGGGCCATAGGCTTTCACAACAGCGTCAATGTTTTTAGCTTCAACACTGTAGATGATATAGTCGCTACGGCGGGAGACGAGGTGACCATTGGGCATAATCTCAACCTTGGGCTGGTACAAGCTCAGCATATATTCTATTGATAAAGGTATGTACATGGCTATCGTACTCTATCTCGGAACTCTCCAACCAGTGTGTCATACTTTTCTGGGATATCGCAGGCGTAGACTCTGTTAAGAGCTCAGAGGTCAGCTTCTACAACGCGGACGGTTTCAATGGGATCTGTGATGCAGTTTGGTCAGTCAATCGAGCCTTATAAAGAATCGCAAAAACTATTTGAGAGAGGATGCTGCTCAGACAAAAGAAATTAAGGTAGCGAGAGTTTACATCAGTGACGGTGACAAGCCTGCTACCTGAAGCCAAGACGACATCAGGACAGGAAAGCACCATACTCGAGCCAAATGCACTCACGGTCATCATGAAAACATGAAAGATAGGAGGAAAGGGGTTTTGTACTGACCTCTACACAATTGAGGAGCTCGCACGAGCAGCTCAAAGTACGAGAAAAGACCTACTTCCATCCGGCATCGCTCAACCTCTTCGCATACATCTTCCCCATATCGCCCATGCCGATGATACCGATGCTCTTGCCATCCTCCATTGCTTCTCTATGAATACGCAAAAATGAGGCGAGAGAGGAGGGTGGTTCAGGGCATTGTGGGCAATACGAGAGGATAAATGGAAAAGAACGAAGCAAGCTGCGCGCCAACGCCCCGTAAAAAAGAAGGGCGCACGGGCCTCACACGGCGCGGATCAACTTTGAACCCGCCCACACCTTGAATATTCGCGCCCGCAACCTCAAAAGTTTCCGACCACTTGAGAACATTGTCAACCCATCAAACCTTGAAATTTACCAGTCAACATGCCTCCCAAGAAGAAGGTCGAGCGCGGTGCGCAGGAGAACATCCAAGTATGTCGACCCCTGCAATCTCGAATAGTTTTCCTTCTACGACAAATGTCCTAGATGATAGCTACAAGTCGATTCGCGAATTGTAGCAATGACCATAGCTAACAATTTCATAGCTCGGTCCCCAGGTCCGTGAGGGCGAGCTCGTCTTTGGCGTTGCCCGCATTTTCGCCTCTTTCAACGATACCTTCGTCCACGTTACCGATCTGTCTGGCCGCGAAACCATCTCCCGTGTCACTGGTGGAATGAAGGTCAAGGCCGACCGTGACGAGTCCTCTCCATACGCTGCTATGTTGGCTGCCCAGGACGTCGGTGCGTAATCTCAGGCAATTGTCATTTCTGTGGATTCAAAACTGATCGGATTGATAGCTGCCCGCTGCAAGGAACTAGGCATCTCTGCCCTCCACGTCAAGATCCGAGCCACTGGTGGTAACGGCACCAAGACCCCCGGCCCCGGTGCCCAGTCTGCCCTCCGTGCCCTTGCCCGTGCCGGTATGCGCATTGGTCGTATCGAGGATGTCACACCCACCCCATCCGACTCTACAAGAAGGAAGGGAGGTCGCCGTGGTCGTCGTCTCTGAGCGTGTGCGGGGATGTATATCATGGTGGATTACGGCATGGAATATGGTGTTATGATCAAAATTCTCAAGGTCGCGGGGAGCGGCTACAGCTAAGGCTGTACCCTGATCTCCATGTTGAACTTGGGTTCCTGACAAGGTCAAGGTAGTTCAACAGAATCATTTCTGCATGAAAAGTTATTCCTTGCCCCAATTTCTTGATTTCGCCGTGTAAAGTGATGAATTCTATCGGTGGTAAAGAGTTTATTAAATTGACTTATTCAAACAAACCATACTATGGTCCCCGTAGACTGTAGGAGAGGTAAAAACCATGGACTAGACACAAGCATAGTTTATACAACATCCAAATGCAGGGCTGGGTGGGATCTAACAGCGTGAGCTCTCTCTATGGCAATCGCAGCAATCCTCAGCCACTACGAAGACTGACTACCACGACGAAAATTTATACATTACTAAAAGATATACTCTAAAGTTGTAACTCGTGAGAACGTAAGTCGTCATATATCAACAACCTGGACCGAGTTGCCCAGCTCCCCCGTATTGCCATACATTTGCGCCGCATTCACCATGATAGTATTTGCGCCTTGTCCACCCCATACTCTATCCCATATCAGACCTCTTAGGCCTCTATAGCCAATCCTCACTACATTCCACCATAGCCAAGGGTTCAGCAGGCCTAGAGTCCATTTTGACTGTATCCCCATACCTTTTTCATATGCATCATGACAGCCGTCCCACCATACGACATGCTTCCCTGCACCCCAATGTACATGACCAAATACATGCAAGGCTGGTTTAACTCGCCTCACTTCTGCAGCGAGATGTTCACAGCCCATGCCGTTAGGCAATGACAGATCCATATGGTATTTGGGAGGCGTGTGCGTAATCAGAATATCCGTATCCTCAGGCACAGTCTCTGACCACGCATCCCTCCCCCTCGGATACTGAAAGGCATGTACACTCATAGGCCCACAAGCCGGTATCTGCGGGGCGCCATATATCCGTATCCTCCTCTGCCTAGGTGTACTTAAAAGCCTCGATCTCTCCGACCCAGAATTCACCGGCTCGACATATATCGAGAGATTTAGTTTCCGGTGTTGTAGATAGTGGACCCGTTTCCAGTCAACGGCGCCCTTACGCTGCTGTTCTGACAGACTCGGCCGCGTCCTCGGGTCGAGATATGTATCGTGATTGCCAGATATGACTACGATTTCCTTGTGGGGTAGAGAAGCAAGCCAATCCACCTGTTTCTGGATCTCGGCAATGCTGCCGTCGTTTGTCATGTCACCGGCATGAATCAGTATGTCTCCTGGCGGCACATTTTCCACAATGTGATTGTGCGTGTCCGATATACATACTACGCGGATTGGAGGGTCGGAGGGTAGGGGTGCGGAGCGGAGGTCAGTTATGAGGTGGTAGGCATGGTAGAGGAGGAGCTTTACTGGAGCTCGGAAGAAGAGGGTGTGGAAAGCGGTTGGTTCGAAGGGATCTGGGGGATCTGACGATGGGAGACGCCGCCATCCTGTCAAGATCTCGAAGACCATTACCGCGGGCGGTTTCGAATTGTGTGGGGTTCCCACGTTGTGTTTGAGGTGTGGTGAGGCATTGTTTGAGCAGGTGATGGCATGTGCATGGTAGAAACGTGCAGGGGTCCTCCCGGGGGCTGCGCTGCGGTAGCGAGTCGTGGGTGGCAGATTGGACTATCTACTTGTGATAGACGATTAACAAGGCATGGTATATAACTTATGTCGTCTGAAAATCAGAGATACATTTTCTAGTAATTCGAAAAGCAGCAATTCATCTTGACGGAGACAAGCGTGTTAGTGAACCCAGAGACCTAATAGCATGGGCAGTTGGTCCATTGGCGCCACAAGTGGCTGTGCCCGAGGCTTGAGAGCGTCAACTCCTCCCAAGACTCCTTCATAACTCTAAGGCCACTACTTCTGAGCCTGAGTTATCGCAGCTCTAAATAATTGGAAGGGAATTTGGGGGTCTTCTCTGAAAAGGCTGAATATGCCACGCAGGTCCTAGCGATACATAGTTCACCGGTCGTTGAGTTTCGTGTTCCCCCTAGACATGCATGGCGATCAGAGGAGGCTGAGCTGGGCTCACAGCACGTATACGACATGACTATAAAGTTCGCCTCGCCATCCTGGTGAGGCTTTTAAGTGTAGCCTGTTTTCCCTCTTCCTATCCTCGCATCTTCCAAGGCCTTTTGCTTTCATGTTTACTCAATTTTGGACCCTTGAGCTACCCCCGTCTAGTTCGAATTGAGCAACGCATCGGAACCTTTTGGCAGCGTTTGAAATATGGCCGATTTCGTATCGTTGACCTTTCAGGTCTTTGCAGGATGTGTTCAAGGTAGACTTCTTCCTTCTCATTGCATATATCAATGCTCATGATACCATAGGCTACCAGCTCCTGACGGACGCCAAACACATGCCCACAGATTGCCAGTACCTCCGCGTCCGCTTAAAGACTGAGCAATATCGACTTCTAAACTGGGGAGAGGTTGTCAAGCTCGACGAGACGGACGAGCAGCTTCTCATCAGTAATGCGAGCAAAGGCCTTCTCCTAGATGTCCTAGACCAGCAGAAGCGGCTCCTGCTTCAATTTGGCCGCATGGACGACAAGTATAAGAAGCTGGCCAAGCCACTCCTTGTGGATGCTCAGGAAGACAACGATGGTGTCTTGCCGAATCCTCCAGCATATTCGGCCGATGGAGATACGAGTCCTACAATTCAACGAGTAGATTCAGATTTCCAACACCGATTCCCCCAGTCAGAAGTCCTACTCAACAAGTCTCTCCAATGGGCGCAGTCATCTCGTGTATTTCCCCGTAAATTCAAATGGGCGCTCTTCGACAAGGCGAGGATGGAACAGCTCGTGCTGAAATTGACATCTTTCAACGACTTCATGTGTGAGATGCTGAATCAGTCCCAGCTTGAAAGCCTCGCTGTCAAGCAAACACGAACGGAGTTCCAGATCATGCAACTAAATAGCAGCATTCAGAATCTTGTTCAGATCTTCGAATCAGCTGCCATCACGGCAAAGCACAACCAACGCCGTGGACGACAACAGATCAATCCAGTCAAAGCTTTCATGCAAGCCCGCGGATTCGAAGATACAGATGAAGATTCAGGATCTCCCAACCTCCCACGAATGCAACCTCTTGCAGCTTTAGCCCAGATCAAAGCACTTCATTCGGCTATCGAAGATCCATCACTCTTCACCGACGAGTTCACAACAGCACTTGCCCTGAAAAACACCGCGTCCGAACTTCGATCAGTCGAGCTCGAACGCGCAGACATCCACATACTCGACGAAGAGAACGAAGACGGCAGCGAATCCCAACGCGTCGAAGCCTACTACCAGCCCCCACGCTCAAGAAAGACATCAGTATGGATAGAATGGAAGATGTACGAACCCATGAACCACCAATCGACCTCACCAGACCCCAAGATCCACGAACGAGTCAAAGCCCTGGCCTCCCTCCTCAAGGAGAACAACCGCACCGACCAATTCCGCGCCCCCCACTGCCTGGGCTACTTCCGGGACATCCAGCCAAAGACAGGTGAAGACAACTGCAGATTCGGCCTCGTCTTTGAAAAACCAAGTTCCGCACATCCCAGCACACGACCCATCTCCCTACACACCCTCCTCACAAGCCCCACTGTACAAATGCCCTCCCTAACAGACCGCATAACCCTCATGCGCCTCTTGAGCGAAACCATAGAGTGTCTCCACGCCGTAAACTGGCTACACAAAGGCCTCCGATCCTCCAACATCCTCTTCTTTTCCGACTCAGGTCCAGACGACATATCCTACGACACGCCCCTAATATCCGGCTTCGACTACTCCCGCCCAGCACTAAACTGCGACATGACCGAGAAACCCCCCGAGAGCGCGCCAGAGGATATATACCGCCATCCTTTCGTCCAGGGGACGCAGAATCGCGATCAACCAAGTGGTCAACCGGGTGGAACTGGGTTCAAGAAGTCGTACGATTTGTACGCCCTAGGGGTTATTCTTCTCGAAATCGCGTATTGGAAACCCATCGATGCTATCCTCGGGATCCCTGATATAGCTAATGCGAAGCCGTCGGCTACCATCAATGTGCGCGCTAGGTTGCTGAATGATGGAGAGGGGTATTTGCGTACGGTGAGGAGTAGACTTGGGAATAGGGTTTATGAGGTTATTAGGGCTTGTCTTCAGGGGCCTGTGGCGTTTGGGTTGGTGGAGGGGGAGGATGAGAAGGGCGGCGTTAAGGGCGCGGAGTTGCAGATTAGGTTTTATGAGAGGGTTGTTTCTGTTCTTGGGGATTTGAGGGTTTGATATCTGGAGTGTTGGGGTAAGTCAATCAGCTGGAATGGTAAGCTTAGTATTAGATAAGATAGAGGTTGGGAGTTAGGAAATTAGCAATCCATTTACCGTAAGAGACGAAATTTTAAACTACAGATAGTCTGTCATGACGTATTTCACTGCATTGACTTGGCCTTCATGTGAGCAGAATGCCTGGGAATTTCCAACATCAGGTTTCTGTGATATCAGATGTCCTTCGACCTTTAGTGGACAGATCTTTTATCTCTTCCACTACGATTACTTCCCGAGAATTCGCCATCGTTAAAGAAACATGTATTCTTGTTGCTTCTCTTCCAATATAACACACATACTAAGAGACACTACATCCAAGTAGATTAAAAGTATCTAAGATCAAAATCCCAGAACCGCTATCCTACAAACCCCGCTAACCATCCTTATGATCTACGCCAAAAAAAAAAAAAAAATCTATAATACAGAAGTTTGTAATGTCTAATGCCAAACGACCCTAACAGGAAGAAAAGGGGTAAGTCATCGGGGGGGTATGATACCACCTCACCAGATCCAAAACTCCAGCATCCACCTCTACCACCAAACAGTCTAAATCTCTAAGATCCCATAGCCGCGAATACAATCACACACTACGCACCAGATTCGAAATCCCGACTCTCTCCAATATCCACAACACCAAAATGTTCACCATCGAGAAGCTTCTTATACCCCGTCCCTCGTTCCCTCTCCTCCCTTCCCTTCTTCGTATCAGATCTGGCTAACAGCCCTTCAAGATTATGAGGCGTGCTTCCTTCCTTTTTTGTGGAGATGCCTTTCCAAGCCAAAGCCTCCCCAAGACCCCAAGCAGGTTCATCCCAATCTTCTTCCGTTAGCACCCAAGTGCCCCAATGCATGCCTAGAGCTTTCTTGCATTTTGTGTCGACGAAGATGTTTACGGCGTCTTTGGGGTTGGCGTGCATGGGGGACATTACGAAGCGGGGTGCGTAGGCGCCAATGGGGATTAGACCTAGGTCGAAGGGGCCTCTGTGTTGGCCGATTTGAGCGAATGCCGGGCAGGTGGGGAGATGGGAGTAGGTGGCGGAGTAATCGTCGGTTCCGGCTGGGAGGCGCGGGACGGCGCGGTAGCCTGTGTCTCTGCTGGGGGTTAGAATGGATTTTTTGGAGGTTTAAGTGTTGTGTGGATATAGATATGGAAATGGGATGAGCAGTGAGATGTGTATGTAAGCATTAAAGAGGCAGGCAAGTCGAATCAGTACCACCCATGCTCGACAGGGTCGAACGAATTGTGAAAGAGTGAATAGGTAAAACTCACCCAGCGAAATAGACCTTTGCGCCTCCACTTTCAACACTCCAACTCGCCCACAAAGTCTGACATTTATCGAACGGGGTCCTGGCACTAACATGCTGGCAAGGGAGCGCCGAAACCGTGCCGTTTATATTCCCAGCTTGACGTTCCGCGGTTGTAGAAACAGAAACCTGTTCCATATCCTTCCCATTCCCTTTCTTCTCTTCGAGCGAAATGCTCCTCTCCTCCCACCAATCAAGCTCCGTCACATTATCCACCCCAGACTCGTTGAACCACTTCTTATTGCCCAAAGGAGCAAAGAAATGTGCGTCTGGGAACTTCTTTTGAATCCTCTGAGTCGTCGGGTAGCTTAGATGGTCGTAATGGTTATGGCTTATGACTACTAGATCGACGAAGGGCAACTCTTCAATCTCACATGGAGGGGGTGTGTAGCGTTTTAGGCTCTTCATATTAATCGGAGCACAGCAGTCTTCGAATACGGGGTCGAAGAGGACGCGGAGTCCAGAGGGGAATTCGACGTAGTAGCATGCATGGCCGAGCCAGGTTGCGCGGAGTTTGGGTGTGGATCGGGTAGGTAGGAAGGTGGGTTTCTGAATGGGAACTGTGGGTGGAGCTACGACGGGACTGTTCATTGCGCCCGATAATTTGCGCCTGGAAATGTCGTCGTCAGTATGTATACAGGCAATCATTGTATACGTGTATGGAGGCCGAAGAAACGAGTAGGTTACCCACCATAGCATAGCACCTCCCAATTGAAACGGATTCTTGTCTATGAAGCTATCCCAAGGATTCATAAAGCCCTTCCCATGCTTCAGGTGATGCCTCAAGCCCTCAGCATCCTCAGGCTTGGCTCCGATTTGCGCGGGGTTCGAAACAGCGACATAGAGGGCTGCAGCCCCAATACCTCCTCCTAGGCTTCCGGCGCTCATTTTGATAGTCTGTTCAAATTTTGGTGTTTTCCAGAGATGTCGGAGGAAGGAGAGACGCTCTTGTATGTTCCTTTTTGCTCTGTAATGCGCGGCCTTGCAGGTGACCGTCTCACCGGTCTCGGATCCGAATGTAAACTTTGCGGACGAATACTTGAGGAGTGAATTACTTTTCTTAGCCAGAAAGAAACGACGGGGGAATAGCAAAGAAAAAACAGAGGTCATTGTACAACAGCTGGTGCCGAAGCGGCGGCACACCACAGCTATATATCTGCGGAGAGAAGTGGTCGCATGATGGGCTCCCACAGGTCTTGGGAATGTTCCTTGCGTGAGGACTAAGGCAAGCACATGGCTGACTGATTTATGAAGACCATCTCCGCCCAGTCGAAGAGAAATCCTATCGTACGGTAAGTATTCGAGGACAGAATGGTTTCAACCTATCAGAAGGCTCAAATACAAGACTACCTGACAGCTTTGGATGAGTAGACCGGTTTGGGAGTGGTGATGCAGCGTCTAGCAGCCTCGCCCAGTGGCTCTCTATTGGTTCATGACGCATTCGACCATGACCGGCGCTGGACGTTGCTCCGGCCCCCGACATCTTAAATCCGAGGCTGAGGACTGCTGAGTGGCCCAAAGTGAGAACGCCCAGCCATCTCTGTGGTCGAATTGGTCCGTTTCCGACGGCTTGATCAGAAATCTCCAGGCCTGCCGCTGCGTTCGGATCCTTCGCAAAGCCATTGGGTGTACGAATTATCCCCCCTCTCCTATCTATTTTCCCCTCTTGTATGCGTAATAGCCTTACCCAGCTCCTTACACTGCCTCGCACCACGATTTTCATAGTACGGAGTAAAGCTGTCTCCAGAGCTCGGAGCCGAATTTATCATCGTAGCTAGGAATTCTCGCACCTAAGAACGAGATGTTGATGCTGCGAACGCATAAATCCATTCACCCGACTCAGATGGTAGCATATCGTCGAGAGAACAGGAAGCTTTTACAACAAAAGAGTAGTCTTGCAATGACATTTCGATAGATATGATGATTTCAGTTCCATGGCTATCGTTGCTTCTTTAAAACCTAGCATTAAGTCCGCTAATTTCACTTCTATCTGGCTTCACGCTTTGATGGGACACGATGGCAAGCTCATTCTAGGATGCCTCCACCGTGAGACCCTCTGAATGCTGATCGGAGATGTACAAACCACAGAACGTGCAAGCAACATATGGAACGAGTATTTTCTCAGAGTGGTGGTGAACCACCAGCCAAAAATATTTTTTAACATTTTGTAATACTGAGGTACTGCCTAGCTGCAGCTATGGCCTGATCAATCTTTCCACCCATTCCCTAGCTAGTATTGAATCATAAAAAAGGGGGGCTTTGTGTATGCATTTTCCGCCCAGAAACAAAAGGCTAGTGTGCCTGTCATCGATGTGAATGCCATTAATTACAACCGACTACAGGAACGGAATGGATCCAGGGGGAATAAGTCGTAACCATGAAAAGAAAACCAGTTTAAGATAACCTCGCCAGAAGCCGTTCTAGAGGCGCGGTAGAGAAGTAGAATCGTGAGGCAAGCGACCGTGCGGAAAACGAACCTCAGGTATGGACTGTAATCCGACGGTACAAAACAAGACAATAAAGTGCAAATGGCAAATGGGCATCGTAGGGCAGCGCAAAGGCTGCAAACAGAGGACAACAAACGCCGGTATCCCGCAAATTCGCTGCAAGTAGCCCCGATGAACCATGGATAATCCAGTGTCTAGAAATGAACACGAACAATAACAGGGGAAGAAAACCAGTAGTGCCGCAAAATGTAAAGGAAATCTATCATGCAAGATGATCGCAAGCCTTGTGCTTTTCGTTAGATCCGGAGAGGCGCCAGTATGTGTGTGACACAGCGACAGAGAAATAAAAATCGGATGTGCGCCTCGGGTTGGCAAAGGTTCCAGATCGAATCGGTGAAGGGTTGCTTCGCAAGAGAACGATTGATGTATGCATCCGAAAGGTCATGAACGGTCTATGCAGAAAATTACGCGCACTTGAACCGTTCCGACCCATGAGAAAGGAAGAGGAAACTTTTTGGACAGGTGAAGCGCTCGAAAGGAAAAATCGGATGCCAAATATGTATCGTGTGAAGAGTATTCGAAGCAGGAGATCAGAAGGAAAAACCGCCGAAGTCGTTGGTCATGTTTCGCATCCTATATGACAATTTCTTGACCAAGTAGCAGGCTACCCAAACCCAAGAAAAATCCTGGGAAATGATCAACAGATGTAGTGTTGAATTCGGGTGTCGACATGCTCAAAGCATAGACGCTTTAGACAGCAACAGGTTGAGGACCAAACCCGGGTGCCATAAAGTAAGGTGGGTGCCGATGGGCGCAGTACATGCAACCACAATTGACGCCATGATTGTTCCAAGCAGGTTGGCTGTACTGTGTGGCATAGGCTGGCGGACCGTAATTGGATGATTGCTGGTGTTGCTGGTGCTGCGTGTGCGCAGGCTGAGACAGGGGTGGGAAGCCGAACATGGTGCGACGCGAATAACCCTCAGCCGGAGCCCAAGTTCCCGGAGCCCCAAAATATTCCGGGGTTGTTGGGCCAGTTGTGGGGGCAGAGGCGGGAGAATTATCGTTTGCTGATCGCCATGGATCATATTGAGCATATGTCGAAGGGCCATTGTACGAAGACTGCGCGGACTTGGGAGTAAACTCATACGGTGGCGGCGCGTTGAAACTCTGCTGCATCGGTAGAGGAGGCAGGGGTTTGTTCTGGTTGAGGGAACGTTGCCTCTGCACTGAAGTGTCAATGGGGCTCAGCTTAGATGACCTGTTTCCGCGGGTCGCCGCATGGGTCTTGTACTCCTGCCAGTGATCAGACCAAGACGTCCAGCCTTGCTGTTCAGATGGGTCGCGATGGAGCTTGAACTCGATAGCGATCAGCCATTCCGTCTCGAGAAGGTTCAAGTCGGCAACAGGAATGCCGCTAACCTCAGACCACGAACGGTTGATGAAGGTGTTATCATCCAAAAACTTGCTGCCAAGCACCAAGGCAATGGTGAGGAGGCGGAACAAGTGGCTGTCAGTCTTCGGCTGGTTGCTCAACATTGGCATCCGGTTGGAAAGGTAGAACATGCTGAGCAGGATGGTAGCAGAGGGCAACCTCGTCGCGCAGAGAACCTGATGAACCCATTTACGGAACGATGGAGGCATGGGACGACCAGGAGTAATGACTTGAAGTGCCATTTCACAGACAAAGTCAGTCATGACCTCCATATCGTAATCGAGCTTAGCAGAGACACCTCCTACAGGCTTCTCTTCCTTCGGTTGCTGGCTTGCACGTTGGCTAAGCTCCTGCACGCGTTGTTGCTGGAGAGCACTGTCTGCCATCGAAGGTCCATTCTGCATACGCATTGGCGGTAGGATGGGAGCGTCGTAGAAGGAGCTAGCTGGAGGAAGGCTCGGGGGTGCGTTGCTCATATAGGTACCCGCTTGCGGATACATAGGTGGCATTGCGATGGAAAGCTGGCCGTAGCGGTCTGCAAAGTCGTAACCATCATCCTGTTGTCTCATTATCCCCGGCTGACCCGAGTACGAGGTCTGTTGGTAGGGCATTCCTCCACAACCCGTGTGATAGTTTGGAACAAACTCGGGTGGTGTGAGTGGAAGCTGCCGGGGCAGATTGTGTCGTGGGTAGAAGGATGGCATATTGCAAGAAGACAGTCGCAACTGAACGGAAGAAACTGGTACGTTGGACCCTGTTACAAGGTTAGCTGCGTTCTTGTGTTCCAATAGCCAGTCAAGCGAAACGTACAATTTCTTCAGTTCGCGGCCGAAGCGTTGTTTTGAGCGTTCGCTCTGGGACGAGCCTACCGACGCTCTAGTAGTTCTCTCTCATGCACAAAGGAGATTCGTATGTGTGGAGTGTCGTGAAAGGTGTAAAAAGCGGTCGAGAAAAAGATGATGTATAACGCAAAAACGTCGTCTGATTCGGACAATACAGTCGATGACGCTGGACAAGACAAATGGCCCAGAAGCCGGTGTTCGAGGTGGGCTGTCGCGAATAAGACTCAAATTACAAGACGCGAGGTAGGTGCGCGAGTGGCAAGATGCAGACAGAAGGCTCGAGAAATGAAGCCAACGGAAACGCGAACCCGGACGAGGCCTAAGTCAATAGATCGCCCGTGGTGTTGAAGGGTCGAAGGCTACACGATGAGCGTGACGCGGTCGATGGATGTTGAAAAGGTAATGGAATGAGAAGCCGAGAGCCGAAGGGCGAGTGGACAGGGCAAAACGCTCGAAACCGGAAACCCAAAGAGGCGAAATTGGAAATTCAACAAAGTTGCAACACCGAATATATGCCACAAGACCACAAGAGGAGGTGATTCTTGTCGGGGGAGAATGCGGGAAGATGGAGGAGGAAGAGCTGACGGTCTTTCTTCTTCGTAGACAGGGGCTTGCCGAGTCAAACCTTTGCCATATGCAGGTTGGGAAGGAGGTGAGTTGCAGTCGACTAGGCGGCGACTTTGGCAGGGGAGGCGGCGAAGAAGACGAAGACAAAGACGAAGACAAAGACGACGACGACTTTGACGACGACTACGACTAAGAGGTGAGACTCGAAGACAATACCAGGTGCACTGCCGCAAGCCGTTGCGAGGTGGTCAGAGTCAACAGCAGGCGATGAGCGCGAAGGAAGTTGGCGGGAGCTGGAGGAAAGAAAGGGCAGGGGAGGAACGGCGAGTCGGCAAGTCTTGTCTTAGGGTGGAGTGGTCTGCTGGAGGTCGGTCGTGGGTCGTGGGTCGTGGGTCGTGGTTGCCCGAGGAGCAGCGCAAGCGCAGGAGCCAGGAGCCAGGAGCAAGTGCCAGGAGCTACCCACACACACACTCAGACGATTTTCTCAGCGCCCAGGCTGTGTTATGAACGACGGGGCGACGCAGCGCAGGCCGTGGCTCAGAGTGGTCGAGGGTGGCGGCTTCTCTTGTCTTTTTTTCTCCTCTCTTGAGCTGGCTGTTGGCAAAGACCAGCAGCAGGTTTTTGCAGGTGATGGTGATTTTCTTGTTCTTTTCCAGAGGGACGAAGAATAAGGGAGGATGAGGGAGAAGGGGAGAACGAGGGAGAGAGAGAGATAGAGAGAAGGTCGGGTTTGGGACCTAGAGGGATGAGGTGTGGAGAATGGGGGAGGGAGGAAGGGAAGAGAAGAGGGAAAAATGCTAAAGGGAATGAGAGATGGGTTGGGATGGGGGGGAATGGGTGGGTGATGATGCCAATGCCAGCTCCCAGTGCCAGTGCAGGAGAGTAGCGCAGTGCAGTGCAGTGCCAGGCGCGGTCGCCTGAAGGGCCCGTGAATGGAGCGAGACTATGAAGAGGGCAAAAGCTGGAGGCCAGGCCACTCACCATCGGCGCGAAGAAAGAATAATGAGCCCAGCAAGCACAAGCAAGCAGGCAGGCACGCAGACAGGCAAGCAAGCAAGCAAGCCGGTGGGCCACTCTGGAGGCGCTGCAGCAAACGGGCCCAAACACCACCCCAGCAAGCACCAGCAAGAGGAAAGAGAAGAAGAAAAAAAAGGGCCCGAAGCAAGCATCACAGCACCAGGTCCGGCAAGTCGACCAATACCGTCGCCCACACCGCATTCAAGCGAACTCTGGAAAACAAGACACGCACACGTTCACGCTCAAGCACACGCACACGCGGGCAAGCAGCCAAACTCTCCCTTCCCACCAGTGCCAAAGCCCAGAGGAAGCCAGAACCACACGCACACGCACACCAACGGCTCCTCCGGCTTGCGTAATTTTATTAACATGTCCTCTCCCAGCGAACGAGCCTTTCCGTCCCTACCGCCGGCCCCCTCCAACCCCCATGCCGGGCCATGCCTGCTCCCCTTGTCTCCCCTGTCCTGTGTATTACTTACCTAGCACTACACAACCCATCTGCGCCTTATTAACATTATTCATCTAGCAATCCCATTCCATCATCTATTCTTGAACCGCACCGTAAAACAAGATGAGGGAATATCTCTCCTTGCTGAGCTGGGTTTGCCCCTCGAAGCCCTCAAGCCAGGAGATGGACAACACAGTCCAATACATGAGCCCTTTACCAATCTTTCCCATCGTAGGGGAAGGGGTATGGGCATCATGGCATGGGAAGGGTGCAGGTGTGGTAGCATCATTTAGTTTCCCAACTACTCATAACGTTTCCCTCCCGTCCACTCTCTGCACGCGTGGGCCCCTTCTGGCCGTGCCGGAGCGTGGTCGTGGTCTTGGGAGGGAATTACCGCGCGCTGCTGCTGCGTCCAACGTATGATGATACTTTACATGTACGAGTCTGTACAAAGTATTTCTCATCCCCCGGCCGAGATGGTCATTGTGCTGCGTGCGCCGTCTCTCTCCGCTACTTGCTCCAATCGAACTGCGTCAGGGACCGCTCCACAAAGGGCCACTCGCAGGCCTGCCTTGCACTCTGGATGCATCGTCCAGTGCATCAAGTCCCTCTGTCCTCCTGCTTGCGCTTGCGAGTGAGCCACGCTGGCACGCTGGCAAAGCCAACAGACTGGGGCGGCGTCCAAAGTCGGGACAAATGTCTCCTCATCACCCCCTCTCTGCCATCAGTCATGGCACTCCACTCTCCAATCCCAATCCCACCTACCTCACTCTCTCCCAACTCGCTCCCCTGATCCTGGACCTGGACCTGGACCTGGGCGTGGCAACCGGCTTCCCGTCTTCTGCCCTCCTCACCACCGTAGTCCACACTCGATAGACTTTGACGGGAATCCTCCTCTTGTGCAGCTCCCGCCGCTCCCTCACTACCGCCAAGTGCATCTGCTCATGCTCATCCCCTTTTGGCCCAGGGTCTGCATCGCTAGCAGCTGACACTTGCGTCTGTCGAGTTTAGGGTTGCGGTCGTCGTGGTAGGCTGAGGGCACCCAAACATGGCCAAACTCCGCCTCCAACCAGAGCGCCTGTGGCCATCGTGGGAATTACCTAGCAGACATCATCTCATCAGTCGCAGGCTCGCAGCCCAGCCCGCTTCGCTGCACTGCACTACGGTAAGTGCCCATTTTCAGTCTGTGCTCGAAACCCTTATTTTCCCTCGAGTCACCCGTACCGTATCCGCCAGCCCCATCCCATCCCATCTTTATTGATGACGGTCCATATGGTGCGTGCGTGATCGCGCCGGCTTTCCACCACTCCTACCACCTGTCCACCACCGTCCTGTCCTCCATGGCTGCCTTTGGAATCACATTCCTCCACTCAGGGCATCCCTATGTAAATATAGACACGGTCCGTGGGAAAAGAACAGACTGACTTCCATATTGCAATAAGCCGACGGCCCTCGATGCACATGACACACGGTCCAAGTCCAGTGATTTGCACGATCCCTTTTTTTTATTCATTCACGCTCATAATAATTAGGCGTATGCACTTTATTGCTTCGGCCTATTTTATTTTTATTTCCTTTTTTTTTTTCCTTCTTCCTGCTCGCTACGTGTGTAATAACAAAGTAATACGTCTTTGGGTTACATAGCTAGGCGCGGGCTCCTTGCCCTTGCGATGCCGGAACCCGCGCCCATCAGGTCTGTATGCGTGAGATGTGCAGCAGCGAGAGAAAACTCTGGCTGCCAGCGTGGCCCTCATTGGTAGCCGAGCGTGTGGTGCACATGAAATGGCATGTAGCTAAGTGGTCCGCATGAGCAGTTAGATGGGGGGTTGCGGCGGCGGCGGAGAAAAAAGAGCAAAGAGAGAAAAAAAAGGACCCTATTCCCTCCTACAACGCCCGTTGCTGCCCGTCGTCCGCGGGTCGGTATCATTGCAGGCACACTACACTACACTCTAGAAGCTTTTTGCTTGACATTCGGACCTAGCAGGCAGCGAGGTTTGTCCCACCAGAACGGGCTGGATTGGGGTGTGCCCGCATGGCCAGTCAGAGATGTGGTCATGAGAGACCTTGGGATTTTCTGGACGGGCTTGCGTGCATGGTGGAGCTCGAAATGCGGAGTGTCGAGGTCAGCGATGATGGCATTGCAAAAAAGTGCATGGCCACCACCACCACCATCCACTCGATCACCACCACCACGGCCAAGTCTCGGACCAGCCAGCCTGTATCATCACCGTCACCGTCATCATCATCACTGTCGTCACCCATCCCCTCCCCTCCCCACGTAATGCCGTCTGTCGTACTCCGCGATCAGTACAGCCTTCTGCAAATCGTGGAGACAATCTCACCCACGATTCCAGTTCTAGCGAAAGGCTGCGTTGCGTCAGGGGACTTGATTAGCGCCAATCCGCATTCCACCTCATGCAAGTCCTATCCTGGCTTCCGCCCATCTGCCCACACAGAGCGACCTTTTCTATCCGTATCCCCTTAGCCGTCAGTCAGTCAATATGGACCGCTTCGCCAGTCAGTGGCAACTTTTGTAGCAGCCCTCAAGAGCCCAACCTTACCCCCAACACGCCCACGGCCCCAAGCCCCTCGGCGCAGGTTTGTTCGCTCGTCTCTCCCTCCCGTATAAATCGCCCGCAATCAAAACCGGGCGCTAAAAGGTACATACATACATACATCCATACTCAAGACGAACCGACTCCGCCCGGATGACCCAATTGGGAACAGTAAAAATTCAAGAGGTCACGGGCATAGACAGAGGCATAGGTAGTGCTGTTTGCGAAATGTTCCCCAGGTTTTTGCCGAGTCGAATGAATGATGGTACGGCACGGTACGGTACGGTACGGTACAGTGTATGTATGTATGTACATACATACATCGAACTAAACTACTGTGACTCCCCGAGAAACATGCGAACGCCCCTGCAGGCTCCCACGCTCCGCTCCGTTGTTGCTCGTCAGCTTATCACTAGCTGCGCAGCTGCACATGTCGTCGTGGACAGACAGACAGTCAGTCAGTCAAGTGGAGGTGGTGGTGGCAATGGGGGTACCGCCCTCGGGTGAGTGAAATGAGAGGCGTTCGTATGGAATACTTCGGGAAATGCTGGATATCTGGCTGTTTCTCCTCTCCTCTTTTTTTGAGTCACCGATCGTCGTTGGAGCCAGGCAGCACAATAATGCGCTCGCCAACTTTCAACCTTCTCCGCAAGCCACCGCGCCGACGACTCACGGTGCCTCAATCTCCCATGACGAATCATCCCCAGAACCCCCCGAGGGGGCAGTTTCTGCAGCTGGGCTGGTACGGATACAGTACGATCGGCCCGCGGATTGCGCCTCTTTCAATACAAGGGAGTCAATTTTCACTCAATCAACCTTGGAAGCTTGGGAGCTTGTGCATGGTCACGTGAATATTCTTATTGGAGCGTTATTGGTCTTTTGATTTTGGGATGCCCAGACACCGTTCGAGATGCAAAGTCCTCCATGCTGTCGTGTATTCCCACATGCATCAAACCTCCCTGTCATAATCTCTCATTTTTCGGCTACCTTTTACCACCCAACGCCTAGTTCATCTGCCTGATGAGCTTGTTAATGTGCTCCTCCCGGTTGCCCAAGTCACCACCCTCGATAAAGTGCTTGAACTTCCGAGGCCGGAAGCCGCCAGTGGGGTTGCTTAGCTTGAAGGGCCACAGGAAATTGGAAGCCTGCTTGAAGTTGGGGCTGCGTGCGGGTTAGTGTTTGTGTTACGTTAAGAGTTCGCCATCACACTCACCCGACAGTGTAAACTGTAAATCTATGTTAGCATGTAGTTTTTGAAACAGGGCTGGGCTTTTAACTTACTCTCATGGATCAGGTCCTCAACACAGATGATACTATACACTTGTCAGTCTAACCGGAAATGGTACACCTGGCCAGACCATCGAGACATACCCATATTGCCCAAGGTTCTGCTCAACAATCTCGTTGTCAGTGAGAGGAATACGCTGCTTGTTGACCTTGCCATAGCCTCGCTCTACAATCGGAGTCAGCGCAATTCAAGATTACGAATAGTAGAATGCTTACTGTAGATAAGTTCACGAACGGACTTTTGGTTCGGGTAGCCGTAAGCGACGAATGGCTCGACGACTAATTCAAGAGTTAGTGATTGATTTCGCTATGTGAGAGATATGCGAGACTAACTCTTGAGCATCTCGGAGGTGGCCTTGGTGATCTTGATGAAGACGCCGTTGTTGATCTGGAGAAGACGGAGGAGCTGGAGAGTCTTTCGCTTCTTGGGATCAATCTTGTTGATACTGTAACATGTCAGGTCGGACCACGAGTGACACAAGTAGTGAATGCGTACCCCTTGATGCGGACAACGAAGGCAAGCTTGTTCTCAGCAGGGACGTAGAAACTACCATTCTGCTTGGCCTCGCGAGACAGCCTGACCTTCTCCCTCTGAAAAATTGTGAGCATTGTTGATTCAAGACTTTTCGAAGACCGGTAGTCGTACCTCGCCGTCACGATATTCCTTTACATACTTCTCCGCGCGGGTGAAGATGACCGACCTCTTCTTCTTGTTCTTCTCTATTCAAACGGTCAGCTCCATTCGAATTGTGACACTGCGCCAGGAAAAGTTCAAGAGGGCGATTTTTTTCAGTCCCGAAAGATGGTTAACGATTCGACAGCATTGACCCTTGGGTCTAGTCGATATGTTGGTTGGTTATCATCATCGAATCGCCCTCTCGAAACTTCGCAATGGCAGATATTTCGTACCTCGCTTCTCCTTGGTCGCCGCGGCACGATCCTCGCGAGCCTTCTCCTGGGACTTCCTCTTCTTCAAGAGCGTCTCGGGGACGAGGATGTCGTTCTGGGACGGGACACTCCTATTCACAAGATTGCTGGTTAGTTTGGGCTCATGAGCACGATAGAGCTCTAAAAAGGGAGGGTATTGTGTAACAGTGCGATTGGAATTCCCTAGTTAGTTCACTGGGGAACTTACGTCTTTGGCGCCATTGTTGGAGTTGCAACGTTGTCGTCGGGTTGAGATTGGAGAATCTTCAATTCCTGCAGCTTCAAAATTTCGATACCGAGATGTGCGGTGCACGGTTCAATACTAGACCTTTCCTCTATCGGTTAGCTCAGGAACTAGGCCCAAAGCCCTCCACAACCCTGAACTGACACACTACCGCTGCGGTTCACCAAAGTGTCATCTTCTTTGTTGAAAGTCTCTCTAGCTCGCTTTAGACTACTTGTAGTAACGGGAACCTGTCTTGGTAGTACTCAATATCGAAAAAAATTGTCTCGGTCATCGCGCCCTCAAGCACCGCTAAAGCATACGACCCTCAACTATGATGCCACTTTCAAGTTGTGTCATCACATTGATGTTTGGTTTATCATACATTTGTTATGAGTGTATACATCTCAGAAGTAGAGTCTCTTATAAAATTCATATAGGGTCAACCAGTGTGACGGATTGAAGACGTTTCAGCCAATAACAAATGGTTCGTTCATGGTCTCAGACGGCACGATATGGCAGTTCCAATTGAGGCACGAGCTGTTCTGTAACACCGGAGGTTAATATCAACAGTGCAGAGTTCTTCGTTTCCATACTCGCTTCTATTAATGTGAAGGTTCCTCCTGTCAATCTTTTATTGCAATTGCGAATGTCCATCATCAACAATCCTTCCCAACATCGCAACAAGACCTTGGCTAGAGCGCGAATGGGATGAAGCGGGAAACACACTTATGCCAATATGACCTGCTCCAGTGCACTTCAACAGACGTGGATGCGTTCCAGCAATCACGAATCAAGGTGCCCGGCTGACCTTTCTAGCGATCATCGAGATTCGGCGCAAGCATGCTATTTTTCAAGACCATTCAGATGCGTCGCTTTAAATGTATGGATTTAAGAACATAGTAGTCAATCTGCCATTTCTTCTTTGGGAAAGTAATGTTGAGGGTAGTTTGCCTTGAGAGAAAAATGCAAGGTAGACATACATGGAACTACTAGCAACCACCACCAAGTTGAAAAGAAGCTTAAAATCACGCAAACCCCGACAGACAGTCAATTCAAAAACTTGACCATCACTTGACCTTGTAAAGGCTAGTTTGGAGTTATGGCAATGGCGGTGTTCGCTCAATCGTCGCGTGTGACGGGAAACTACGAACTTTTGCTCCACCCTTGCAAAGCTTGTCGATCGAACTCTATCCGGCGACGATGCAATAGCGGAATACGTACACTTCTAACGAAGCCAAGCGCCCCGACTTTGAAATCTGGTAGCGGTGACATCTCAATCACATGATGACAAGGGTTGCAAATGTGGCAACCACAGTGCAAGAAGGACTGCTGTGGATCACTGCGAATTGCGGAGACCATACCTTGTCGAGAGTGCCGCAAATGTCGCAGCTCTAAGCCTTATTTTCTTTGTTCTTCCTCCATTGACGAAATTCAGGATTCCCCCGTGGCTTTGTATGTCAAAAGAAGCTCAGCGTAGTTGCATTCCAGAGAGACTCACGACGGAACCGGAAGCGATCCCTCCAACCAAAATCCACCATACGCCTCTTGGACGACATTTTCGCAGCGACAAAGGCAATCTCCGAATGCAGGAAAACTCTATTTTTGTTATTCATCTTCGCCAAAGATTTCTCGATTACAGGATATAGTGGTCGCAATCGGTTAGACTAGATTTCAGCAACACTACGCATATAACATGGCACCCGCGAGCAGAATGGCCTATCGTCTTTCTCTTCTGACAATACTCAAATTCCTGACTGCGTTCGATTGGAATTCACTCGTTCAATCTTTCTGCTTGCGCGTTGATAGCCAAATCCGTAACCTGCTGTCGTACAGGTTTCTGGCTACTTCAAGTAAGGAACTTGACCACTGTCGCTCAAGATCAAACGGAAGTTTCTGTTAGTGTTCTCTTTCCTTTGATCTTTTTCCGCGTCTGCTAGTCTTTTTGCTAGCACTCGTCTGCGAAATTATTCTCTTCGGTGTTTCTGACAACTTCAAGCAATATGCCTTCTCTCAAGAAGCTGATTACTACGTCCGTTATTACGGCTAGTACTTTTGCCAACGCTGCACCGGGACACAGCGATATCTTCCCGCCCATTCGCGAACTTTCGCAGTGTGCTGTAAGTCGAGCTCGAGTCATGTGACTCGCATATTATTTGATATTGACATATTATCAAGCAAACGATTGTATTTGAAAAAATCCAACATAGCAAATGCAGTCCTTCCGACTTCCTTTGCATCTGCAAGGATCTCATCGAGCATAAGGTCGATCAGAAAGTCGTCAAGGCTTGCAAGAAGGAAGAGTCCGATCGTAAGCCGCTATTCCTTCGTATTTATCGAAGCAACGCTAAAAGTAAACTTAGAGTATACGAACTTCCAGAATGATATCTGCCATGACAATGGATACCCCACAAGCAGCAGCTCTTATCACAAGGGCAAAACCACCACTGCTACCACGGTTGTTGTTGTGACTGAGACTACCAAGATCACAAAGACTACCCCCAAGAAGAAGCCGCACGAGAAGACTACAACGATTATTGAAACCGTCACTACACCAGTGGTGCACAACGCTACTACTGCCGTCTATGGCAACACCACTGTCGTTATCCCCCCGACCAATCCCCCAGTCCCGCCAGTCCCGCCCCCAGTTAATCCACCATCACCACCACCACCATCTACTCCTGGCAGCCCTGGCAGTCCAGGAAGCCCAGGAAGTCCAGGCTCACCAGGCTCACCAGGCAGCCCCGGTTCTCCAGGTTCTCCAGGCTCTCCCGGAAGTCCTGGTGCCCCCGGTGCTCCAGAGGCTCCAGCTCCAGGCGCTCCGGGCACACCAGCAACACCCCCAGAGTCACCACCCACGACTCCTCAGCCAGGTCTCCCCGAGTTCACCGGTGCTGCAGCATCCGTCGAAGCTCCCGAGCTCTTTGGCAGCATTCGTGCCGGAGTCATGGCTGGTGCCATTGGTCTCATGGGCCTCATCTTCGCCGAGCTTTAGGTGGCCCCCTTCTAACATGGAGATATCAAAACCCACCAAAGTTTTTCTATCGTCTTTGATATTTTTTTTCTATTTGCTGTTTTTAGATTGGTGTGGGCGGAGGATGGAAGATGATGTGACGAAGTGGATTGATGGATGGGGAAGTGACAAAGGGATTTGTCCTTTTAATGTTTAATTTCGGGTTGTAGTACAGTTATCAATGCACTTTAATTGTTTTATATAAAACAAAAAGGGGACAACGATACTCATGCTCTGAGCTTCGTCGTCATACTGTGATGTAATTAACATAATCAACTCTATCTTATCTATTCTGATGTATAGACAAAGTGCCGACGATACCTCATGTGCTTGAACTTGCCACAAGACCTACGAACGGGCAAACTATCGTCTTTAAAAGCTATTCAGCCAATACTGCGTTGATAGAATTGGGCCTCTATTTTATATCTTACTACTTCTTTCAATAAGGCCACTCCATTCAACAAGAACAACTGAACAGAGAGACAAGTGAGGCTAGTCCAAAAACGCTCCATCAAACAGTAATATGTACCTGCTCAAACCCCAAATCATGCTCCATAGTAGCGATTTCTACACATAGTTTGCTTGGTCTTATACGCAAAACGGTGATCATCACTTTCGAGCACCGGGTATGATGGTGTCCATTAAATAGATAGCTTCGTCACCGCTCGAAAAATGCTCTCTCGTAACGAAGAAACATAGGAATAAAACCCAGGAGTGTGCGCGGACTTCAATGAGGAACTACTAACGTAGACAGACCGCGTATTTCCGAGTGAGACCGATCATGCTGATAACCAAACATCAGTCCCAAGCGCCCTGCTTCCTCAGTCCTTATGATATGCTTCCCATAGCCTTTATTTCAGCGACTCGATACCTCGAAAGTTACTTTGGGCGGACTGCCAGGGAACCTCACACACGAATCGACACATTCAAGTCTAGGAGAGAAACATAAGATTACTTGAGCTATTCTTACACCCTTGACTGGTCCTTCCCTCGATCAATGTTCCAAGAATATATCACAGACGCTTTTCACGAATAACCCTAAAATATAGAATAGCCACTAAACTCCCATTCCTCATAGTAGACCTTGCACCTCGATGACATTTGAAACGGGAGAACAGTCGTATCAAAACTGCCCTATAGACTGGCATTGCCTAGATCGTGTTCCTTGAGATAGTCACCACCTTTCTCCATAAACTCGGATCGGCTGATGAATGCAGTCTTGGCCTTGGGGCTTGCTGCCCATTTCGCTGCTCCTCTCCAGGCATCGAGCTGGCAGTCTTTGGCTTTCCTCACGTGAAGAACTTCGTCTGCCGGCAGGACGGCGCGCAATTCATTACGCAGCCGCTCTTCGAAGCCTTGGAACAAAGTATTTCCTCCCGTCAGGAAAATGTCCTTGAGCACATCCTTGCGGAATGGCGACTCTGCGAGACGTTCGGTTAGGATGCCAGCAGCGATTTCAACAATGCCCGCTTGGTCGAGACCTGCTATCGAGGGCTGAAACACAACCTCGGGAACTCTAATACGTTCTACGTTGAGATGAATCTGGTTCATCTCCTTTTGGCTTGCAGCATCATATGGGTATGGGCCGTGCAAAAAGGCGTGGAGAGTCGACTTTGTCCAGTCTGTTTGAGCTTCTCGGGTGCTCTCCTCAGTAAAGTCGGGGTCATGCTTGAGCAATTGATCCTCAAGATTCTTCAGTTCCTTGTTCAGGTCCTCTTCTTCTTCATCGTCGGACCCTTCTCCCGTAGCGATCGTGCGGTATACTCCCCAATCGGCATCATCAGCACCGAACGTATCGTCATCGCCTCCGCCACGCCGCCTCTTCTTCGTTGGGTTGTCCGAGGCAAGGTTGGCTATCGACTTCATGCGCATTTGGTTTGCAAGTGATTTCCTGTTTCCAAGTTCGGCCTTTAATCGCTCGCGATCCTTAATCTTCTGGATGATGGCCTGTCGTGCTATCCTGCGTTCACCAACCCAATTCTCAAAGTCATTCTCACGTCTCTCGTCGTCCAGCCTCTGTTCCTCTGCTAACCGTGCCTTTTCTCTCTCCTTTTCGGCCTTGGCACGTTGTCGAGCGTCATAATTGGATTTCATGAGCCTCTGCTGCCTCTTCTGCTTGATGCCATCTTCGTCCAACTGGTCGTCGGGAGTGTCTAGCAGAGGGAATGTTGGTTCCTCCTGCTGCTCTTCCTCCTCCTCACCAAGATCTTTCTTTTGCGCCTTTTTGATAGACTTTTCTAGCTCCTTCACTCGTTTGTCAAGTTGGACTTCTTCATCAAAATCATTGGATTCCAGTATTCGTTTAGCTTCCTTCTTCGTGCTATTTTGAATCTGTTCCTGGAGTTGCTGATAGTATTCCAACTCCTCCTCTTTCCTCTTTAGCTTTTCCAGCCGCATCTTAGCGGCTTKTGCTTGTAACCTCCGTCCACTCTCCTTTCGCTTCTCGGCTGCGATGGCAAGCTCTTCTTCCGTTTTCTGTACAACAACTTGCTCGGTGTACGGGAATTGAATCGTGTGGTCGCGATCTTCTAGACCAGTCCAATCCAGACAGTGGCTTAGTTCCTGTTCATAGTCCTGGCTCACATAGCAATGCTCGCGGACGAGCTCCTCCGCCTGTGGATCGCTAATCTTTCCTGGAAAAGATGGATACTTCAGTCTCAGCAGCTTGAGAAGATATTCCGCAGATTGTGAGCGGCCCCAGTTGAGGCGCGTTGCTTGAGAAAGTATGGCCTTGGAATCGACGACTGGTATGAGGTGGGTGGAGGTATGAGAGGAGGAAACGACAAGTCCATGCTTGCCGCCGTTGTAGGAGTACGAAAAAAGGGAATCGATTCCATACGCGACTGACGGTGCGCCGTAGCACTCGAACAGAATCTCGGACATGGCTATGATGCTCCACGTTAGTATAATTTATTCGATCAGGTGCTGTGGGCATAGCATCGCAAGGATAAGTGCCAACATACTCTTTCGTGTGTAGGGAAGGTTTGCGACGGGTTCGGTCATGACAATCGGCCTCTCTATGCTTCCTTTCTGGCCATCTACACCCAACTTTATGAAGCAATAGTCGAGAACACCTTCCAGCGCATCCCAATTATTCACAACATTGCTCCCGGGCTCATAAACATTCTTGGATTGGCCGCGCGCTGTGCCATCAGAGTATACATCCGATCCAACAAAGGTAAAGGTTCTATTGAGCTTTCGATCGCGATATCGTGCCATGAGCGGAGGAAGAGAGATTCGAGGTTTAGAGTCGAAGGACCAGCCGGCGCGAACAGTAGAGGAGCCTGGGTACAGTGTAAGCGGCATTGAAAGCCTCGTAAAGAGTCATCCTGCATTACCATTGTCAATTACAATCGCGGTCTGATTGTTACTGCGCGCGAATCCCTCTTTATCTATAGGCTTGAACCCTTCGAAAGGGGGGTCACTAACGCTCCATATCTTCGCAGGCGGAGGTTTTGGAGAGTTGCGGCCGGACGGCGGTGGTATATCAGTGATGGCCGAAGGTGCCATGGCTGGTGCGGTTGGTACTGTGAGGGTGGAGGAGAAGCTGCGGTAGGGAGGACTATATCATGCCGTGGGTTGCTCAAGTGGCGGGCTTATCATGTTAGTGCAGGTTTGTCAAGGTTGCCATTCCCTCTGCTTGTTCGTGAAGTTCCGCAGGGCACGTCTAGGTGGTCCGAGCGCACATCCCGAATGTGGCAAGTTTGGTATTATAACTACGCCATCAATTCCTTGGAGCTAGCAGTGGATTGTCCATGACAGAAGTTGATTCCCTAATCATGGAAATTCACGTGTAGGCGGCTACATTCTCTCTTTGGACTAAAAGAGTACTCTGCTCTATCGCACAATCGCTGCCACAATTACAAACCGCTCAAATGCACACTCTCGCTGTAGCTTACCGCTGGGAGCAAAGGACCATGAAAGCAGAGCACAGAAAGTTCAATTGGTACGGGACAGCGCACAATATCTGGGACGAGTTTGCGTAGCTAGTCTGCTAGCTGATCGGTACTTCGGAGGCAACATGAATAGGCCTATAATCGTAGGTCCGTCTCAGGATTTCTTCACTATGAAAACTGAATAGTGCATTGCCGTTACCAGACAACAAATTCTTGCATTGCCGGCAATCTGTAGATTGATTTCTCGATAGGAGTTATATACTTGGGTATCTTCATAAGATCGTAAAAGAAGGGGTCTCATCGTCCCCACCCCAATATCATCCTCCAGTTGGCCTTCATCGCTGCTCCCCATACAAGGATAATTCCATAGCTGTGCTTAAGAAGGATCTTTAAGACCATTTGTGGCTGGGATCCGTAAGTATCAACCCATGAGATTCACAATCCGGGTCACTTACCCTCAAGATGGAACAGGACATTGGATTGGTAGTTTTTGAACATCTGTGCGACTAGTTCCACATCCATGTTCTGGATGTTGATTTCTTGGAGATTCTTGTTGAGCATCATGATAGCTTCGTTGAGTTTCTCCTGTCCCGGCAATTAATGCATGCGAGCCACATGACAGACAGTATACAACTCACCACATTGACAATGATGCGAGAGATGAGAAGACTCTGCTGGTGCTCGTGCGGGCTCTCCTTTTACATGATTAGTATGACGCGCTTTTTCCTTTGTGTACCAGCAAATTCTTACCATACTTGCGAATATTTGGTTGTGGGGTGTTGTTTCGCGCGTTTGATGTTGTTGCAGCGCAAGACCAAAACAGTGAACAGCCGCCAAGAAAGCCATAGGGCTGATTTGCCCGTGAACGCTAGTACGAGCTCCAGTCGACCAACTTCAACTTCACCCGCCACCGCAGCTTGCCTCATGAAGAGTTGAGCAGATCCACCACGCGGATTCACCAAACACAGTTCTTGAACTTCCATCACTCACCCCACCTTACACTGAACAACCAGACTCGGCTTTCAAAACCTTTTCAAAATGGCTCCCTTGACCGCGGCATCCGACGACAAAACCCACCAGGCTCTCCTCGATAAGCTCGATATCTACGGCATTCAAAAGGGGTTCCGTAACCCTCATTGGAAGCCTCCGCAACGTCGCAACAAGAATGTTAAGCAGATAATCGCCGACGCCACCCGAAGAGAAGCATCCGTGATGGCAACTCAGAACAACAGCGGCGTCTCTACGCCCGTTCTACCACACTCTGAAGCTATCACTGGCGCCGTGACTCCAATCGGTAGCGTCAACCGACCGACAAACATCGCCCAGGCTGCGCAGAGTTTGAGTACACTTGTGCTGGAGAAGAACAGCAGAGCTGCTATGGGAGTCAACGGTCCTGCCGCCACATACACAAATATCGAATCGGCACCAAGTTTCCATCCAAGCAGTCAAAGGAGGTATTGCGATATCACTGGGCTACCAGCACCGTATACAGACCCCAAGACTCGGTTGAGGTATCACAACAAGGAGATCTTCGGAAGCATCAGGACCATGCCACAGAACGTCACGGAGGGATATTTGGCTGCAAGAGGAGCACACACGGTGCTTAAATGAGGCATTACGCTCTGGGAAGACATTATGCTTTCAATTACATGGGCATCACTGACGGGAGTACCAACACTGGGCCATCACATAACAAGAACTGTTTGAAGCTGTTCGACCAACAAAGTCAAGCCCATTCCACCCACCAGGCCTCTCTCAAGGCAAGGCTCAAGAATACGCTCCGGCTTAATCGTGATCGGAGTTTGCTCTTCGCCCATGAGACGGGGTACCAGGAGCTCAGGAGGAGGATTCCTAGTTACAGCGGCATTGAGCGCGCTGTCGTCGGGGCGGGGTTCCATCAGGATCTGTTGTTCCATAGGACGATCTGTCAAGTGAATGAATCAACAAGTTCAATTAGTTTTGATGTTTCGTTTGAGCATGTATATCGAGCCATCTCCTCGAGTCCGTTCAACGTGAATACATATATACGCAGTGACGCTTATTGAAGTTATCATATTCGGATGGGAAATGTCCAAGTAAGCTTGCACTCGCATGGCCAGATGACCCTTCGAGGACTTCAAGGCAGCGGAGAGTGACAAAAACCTGGCGACCAGGCCACTGTAACATGTGGAATGCGATGAAGAGCTTGTGGCAAAGACCACAGGCATGGACTAATGCAATTGGCTGGGCGCACGCATTCGGACGACCAGAGTGTGTTTCAGACGAAAGATTGAAGACAAGAGGTGAAAGGATTGTGCAGGTGGTTTGCAATCTCCCCCCAACGTGCGGGCAGGGATTGCGCAGGTCGGCAAACGAAACGGGGCGGGCGGGCCACCGAGACGAGACCAACGCCAACGCCGGCTGTCGTCGCGTCTCCCCTGCGCTCGCTCTGCTGCTGCCCGCATCTCTATCAGGACACGAAACACAGAAAAAAAAAGTAAAAGTCGACCAACCAGACGTCACCAATTCCACACCTTCTTCATGTCTTACGTGTGCCACTCCAGGCAGTGATCCTCCTACTTCTTTGACCTCTTTCCTTGCAGACCCGTTTGCGCGCAACCCTTCCCCGTAATTGTAGAGGTCCCCAAGGACCTAGAATATCTGGTTCAAGATGCCTACCATGTGGCTTTCAGATACGCAAAGTATGTCTTTACATGGACTCTTCCTTCTTTTATATCCCCATCATAAACCCTTTGGACCTTGTAACCCTAGCTGACATGACTCTTCACAGAGATCGGAGTCGCCTTCTGCTCAGGTGGTAGGTACGCACCCAAGTCTGGCGCGCAACGACTTGCGACCAAGCGATATACAGAACGGAGCACATGCTAATACAAGCATTCGATGTCTAGGCGGCTTCTTTCTTCTCGGAGGCGTCATGATGTTTTTTGATCGGGCAATGTAAGACCATCTATACTTCCCCCCTCCCCCTCCAATACAACCCATACTCACACGACCACACAGGCTAGCAATGGGCAACGTACACCAACCCCTACCACCACACTCCCAAACCCCTCTAACCAAAACTCAGATCCTCTTCCTAATCGGCCTAACCCTAATAATCGGTCCCCAAAAGACACTCTCCTTCTTCGCGCGGCGACAAAAGTGGAAAGGCACCGCCGCCTTCGCAGCGGGTATAACGCTCATCCTGCTCCGCTGGGCATTCTTCGGCTTCCTGATCGAGCTCTATGGCATATTGGTCCTGTTTGGAGACTTCTTCGCTACGATTGCTGGGTTCTTGGGGAATATTCCGGTCGTGGGTCCGTATATTACGATGGTTTTGGAGAAGTTGGGGGCTGCGAGGCGGAATGCGGATTTGCCTGTCTGAATACGAGGGAAAGGGATGGCGAGGATGAGGTCTGGAAGTGTGGGATTCCTTGGATTTTTAAAAAGGTGGAGATGTGTGCTTGGTGGTCTGCTCTGGATGGGGGCTTTTGCTGACTGACGCTGTCACGACTCCGAAGCAAGTGTATACAGCACGATGCACGGCCCCAAATACTCCGTTCCTTTGGAGTATAAACCCCATGACTTTCCCATTCTCTCAACAATCATCATGGGAATAAAACACCTACGAAACCCAACTAACCTATCCAATACCTCTCCATCCGCCAACCAATCAACCGCATCTCTACCCCCGAGCATCCCCCAAAAGTTTCACACCCGCCAAAACAATCCCATATAGACAACAATCCCCACAAACTCCCGGCATTTCATCTACTCCAATCCATCCCACCTCACCCCATCTTCTCACAAACCAACCCCTTCCGGAGTTCCCACGATCCCTCAAGCCGGACGATGAGGACAAATAAGCATGTATTCCGGCGTTCCTGGCGCTTTCCCTTCTCATAATCTTCAATCGAATCTTGAACCCTGAACTTTTAGAACAGGAGGCGCCGGGGAAAGGATCGGGATCAGGTCGGGATCGGTATCAGCTATGTGGTAGTTATGTACTCATGTATCAAAGACCCCGAGATTGTTTTAGATAATTTAAAAGACTTCAAATCTCGCTTATATTGTGGAGGTTCTTTGCTTTCTTGTTCGGAGATGTGTGTTGCTATGTGTGTGGTGTGAGTATGGATGCCAGTTGTTTTAGTTATCAGGTTCGGAAGAGTCTAACATGTTCTTTTTTGAGAATTTTGAGATCTGGGATAGAGGACCGGTGGTTCATTAGTTTTGGTTTTGGTTTTGACAAGTACAAGTACAAGTGATATGGAATTAGTAATTCGCTACGGGGGGATATGAAAACCCTGAGTTATTAGGATTTTTTGTTGGATTGTAGTTTTTAGTTATGGAAACAAAATAAATCTCTTGGGATTTTGTTCAATGTTTTGATGGTCATGTATTGATAGATGGGTTTGGGGCGAGAGCGTGGGTGGTATTGTGTATACACGGCCATGTCCCACCCGGTCCGTCATTTTCCTAGTCAATTCACAAGATGTATAGTGAGATTGAATGATAGTGTGATTATTCAACTCGTCTATGCATTATTTCGTTCCATTCCAATCTACCAATTTCACATCGTCCCATGTTCAGCATCCCAAAAGAGCAGAAGGAAATTAAGGATAAGAACCCAAGGCACTTGAACTCCACACGTCTTTTATGTTGGGAAGCAACAGAAGAAAAGAATGGAATTTTGATATCGCAGGAGAAGAATTGAGTTCCCGAAAAATTTGAAGACTTTTCTTGACTCCACCCCAAATTGGTAGACGGGAATGTATGGATGGATAAATGGATGGAAAAGATGATCGAAGGTTTTTGTTTGAATCTCCTCCCCAGGAGATGTACCCCCAGTCTATATGCTTCGATGTGTATTTTTGATTGTTTCTTTTCCCACCTCCCCTCTTCCCTCTATTTTGCCCCGAATTATGCTTGCTCAAATCCTGTCGCACCCAATCTAATGCACACCATTAGCGCCACCATTCTTAGCCCTCCTCTCCTTAACGGCTGCCGCAAGGTCCTCGAGCACTGTGACGGTGGTATCCCAGTCTATGCATGCATCAGTGATGGAGACACCCTTCTTCAAGGCGCTGGGCCCCTCGGCGGGGACCTTCTGGTTGCCCTCATTGATGTTGGACTCGATCATCACGCCGACGATACCGGTTTCGCCGGCACGGAGCTGCTCGCCAACAGATTTGGCTACTAGGGGTTGGTTGCGGTGGTTCTTGTTCGAGTTTCCTAGAAACAGTGTTAGTGGAGACTCGTATGCTTGGGAAGAGGTGATCAGTGACCTACCATGAGAACAATCCACCATCATGACTTCAGGCAAGTTCTTCTTCCTCAGAGCTTCTCTCGCCGCTTTGATGCTCTCATTGTCATAATTTGTGCCCTTGGATCCTCCACGGAGAATGACGAAGCAGTGCTCGTTCCCGCTCGTCTTGGTAATTGCGGCGAGACCTTGTTTGGTCACACCCATGAAGTGATGCTTAGCTGCAGCAGCACCAATGGCATCAACTGCCACGGTCAGGCCTCCGTCAGTGCCGTTCTTGAAGCCGATTGGGAAAGAGAGACCAGAGGCCAGTTCTCGGTGCAATTGAGATTCCGTCGTCCGCGCACCAATGGCTCCGAGAGAGATGAGATCTGCGAGGAACTGTGGGGAGATTGTGTCGAGCATCTCGGAAGCAATGGGCATGCCGAGAGAAGTGAGGTCTACGAAGAGCTTTCTTGAAATGCGGAGACCCTTGTTGATCTGGAAGGACTCGTCAATGTCTGGGTCGTTGATCAAACCCTTCCAACCGACAGTCGTTCGGGGCTTCTCGAGGTAGGCGCGCATGATGATGAGGAGCTCATTGTTCAATTTATCGGCGAGTGCCTTGAGCCGTTGGCAGTACTCGATGGCGGTGGCGGGGTCGTGGAGGGAGCAGGGCCCGACCATGACCAAAAGGCGGTCATCTTTTTGTGTGATGATCTTGGCTGCAGCTTTGCGGCCCTGGATGACTGTTTCTTCTGCGTTTGGAGGAATTGGGATTTCAGAGGAGAGGAGTGCGGGTGGGATCAATGGGTCGTAGCCGAGGACTGGGAGTCATGGAATCAGCAAATGAAGAAATCCGGCGGGCCTGACAGAGGTGAATTACCGCGCACATCGTCGCTAACATGCTTTGACTCGGCGAAAGAGGGCATTTCGGAGGTGTTTGAAGGGTTTGCGGGTTCGGTGGAAGGAGCCATGACGAAATCTGGAGAAGGAACTTCTTATAGCGGGAGAACTGTGGGAAGATCAGGTCAGGTCAGTATGCGAGTGCGCCCTTTGGGAGTCCGAATTCGGAAAAGCATACACTTAGGCAATTGGATGATATTCGCGATATGCGGTGTGGACCACTGGCTGAGTACAGAGTACGACTTGAGCCACGTAGGATCGGAGGGGCACAGTGCGGGCGCGGGCGAGTCCAATTGCGAGCTGGAGCCGGGTTTCGGGATCAATTAATTAAGAGAGATCAAGGGGTGCAGGAAGCTCGTAATATAAGAGAGCTGAAGGAAAGATCCGGGGCCAGAACACGAGGAGTAATTGTTTCCCTTTCACACACTAGAAGAAAAAAAAATCCGGGGTCGGAGTCACATTCACACTTGAAAAACCACAGTCCAAGTGCGGGACAGTTTTTTTTTTGGATAGTGTTTGATTCTGCAGAGTTTAGAGTGTGCACGTGGTGGGGCTTTCCGCTCACCGCCTTGGGGATATGAGAGGAACGAGAGGATACAGGAGGCGGCTAGAAGGCATAGAAGCCACCACCAGCTCGAAAAGAGTCTCGGCCTCGAAATACTTGAGATGGTTCACGCTGTTCGACGCCTTCAGCTGGAGCAAAAAGGCCCTTTTCTCCCAGCTATAGACGCCTTCACTCCGAATTTGCCCGTCAATAGTCAATACTCTCGTCGCGCCCAACTCCCATTACTCACTCAGAGACCCCAATCAGAGTTGGCTGCCACCAAATTTCTCCCATTGCCCGTAGTGCCCGTATAGTTTGAGTATTCTACTCAGCGACATTTGCGGCGCTGTGATTGGGCACAGTATGCGCTGCCGCTGGTCCCTTACCCTGCTCTGCCCTGCCAATGCCAATGCCTCCAACTTCTCCCTCGATCCATTTCATCCCATGCCATGCTCATCGTCCCCATCCCCAAATTCATGCATCATCACCCACCCCTCCCCTCCCCTCCCACCATCCGACCCTCCTGCAATAATGCCACTATAATGTAATATTCACACACACACACGGGACACCTCTCTCTCCCACCGCCACTCTTTTACTTCGTTATTGCTGTGTTACCTGCTGTTCCGACGTGCCAATGTAGTCCATCCGCTCCCTCCTTACCCACAGCCGCAACACCACTGCGCCGGCCCACTCCACGCTTTGTTCATCCTCGGGACCAACATCACCATCACAAAGCATCCCATCGCTCCGCCTGTCAAAGATTCTCCCGTTTTTGTCTCAACCGCAGTGGCGCTGACGATTTTCCTCGCCTGGCCCTGGAGCGCTGCCTCCGAGGCCATCTGAAACGCACCAGACTGCCCTCCTCGCACCTCCCCCTGATCCACCCCCCTCCTCCATTTGGATACAAAACACATGCACACCGCGCCTCGACGAAACCCTCACAATCCCCTCCTCCAGATCTTCCACCAATCTGCCAGACCCTCCCACTTCCCCCGTTCAGCCTGATCGCCTTCATCGTTCTCGCATGCTGCTGCACCACCACACCACCCAACCCACCGTCGCTACTTTTGATAGAGCAATATGTTGGCGTTTCACACAATGAAGAGGGCGAGGGATGACGATTCAGATTCGGATGAGGAGAGGTACTTCAAGGTGAGTGTTTCTCGAGGGTGTGATCCTGCCTAGAAACACCAAACACAAACTAACAGGCAAACAGAAATCAAGGCAATGGGCGTTTGAAGGCTTTCACCATAACAACAAGTACCCCTCGCAGTCAAATCTGCCTCTACGGCCCTCCTTCGACTCGTCGCCGCCCCTCATCACCACTCACCTGGAGGCAATCACGCCCGCTCAATCAGACAATAGCGAGGTCAATTCCCCATCCTCGGTTCGAAATGACTCGTTCGGCTTCCCATCCCCCAGCAAAGATACCGACATGGACATGGACATGGACGATGACGATTTCGATATTATCGGGAGCCAGCCGCCGGATTCGCCCTTTGCTCAAAATTTCCTAAGACCAGCAAAGCTGAATTCTGACCTGTTTAACCGTGATTCTGCAGCAAATAATACGGGACGTATACCGACGCCGATATATCCGAGCTTCCACGCACCCAGAGGTCCTGTTGGCACGAGCGGTATGGGCGGCCTGGGGTATCCGAGTAGTGGCTTGGCGGGTGGAATGGCAATGGCTGTGAACAATGGCTATGCATCCATATCGTCGACTACGATTCTGCAGCAGCCACCGAGAAAGCAGTCCCTGATCGTCGACCAGGACAGGAGTCGTCGAATGCCATCACCAATCTCCGAAGATGAAGACATACCGGACACCCCCACTGCCCTGACACAATCACAGCTGTCGCGCCTTAGTGTGACATCAAACGGCCACTCTGTAGGGCATATGGACCTCGAGGCAAGAAGCGGGGAGGCTGACATGCCACCGCCTCCCGGAGTAGTGACGACACCAGCACGAGGCCGGAAGCGTAGCGGCGCACTGTCGGGCAAGGGCCGATTCAGCATGGGGTACAGAGACGATTGTGAAAAGTGCCGGCAGCGAGTGCCTGGTCATTACTCACATTTTCTACCCTGAAAAGGAGGAGAAGCATGCCGTGTAGCGGAGAATGAAGCCATGTCAATGGTCCGGTGTTGAAGCTTCGTACCTGACATATGGATGCGGATATTGCTGTGGCCCGAGCGTGGCGTGCACAGGTCAACGGGCTTCACATTCGACGCTGTGTCACCGTCTTACATCAACGGCGTAAGAGAAGCGATTAGGAGAATTATTTATTTGTGGCGAGTACGCTTACCTACCCTTTTCGAGGAGATTTGGGGAGTTTTAAGGGGCATTGCGTTTTGCGGGGCGGCTTCCTCCAGTTTCGGTGTTTTGCAACATGAATCCTTAGAGCAAGCGAGCGAGCGAGTGACATGATTTTACACGAAGAGTTTTTTTTTTCCTTTTAGAAGGAGCATCGTCATTTCCTATTTTCTATTGTCATTGTCCATATCATCATCATCGCCATCATCATCATCAGCGGGCCTGGTTCGCCCTGTTGTATAGTGTATTACCTCACATAGCATTGCCTCTGCCTTTAAAAAGGTTAATCTCGGCATATTCAGAGTGCAAATCAGATAATTGAAACGTTCTGAAACAAACATTTCTTACATGTAGATGTTTCCCCCCTTCCCGATCTCCTGCTTGGTTGATGTGTGAAGTTTGAATATGCGATTTGAGTCTAGTGCCTTTTGAACATCATTGAATTCTAGAGCCATTAGGACAAATGCTGAGTGACCCGGCACGATGTATCAAGTTGTTCACCCTTGAGAGATCACTATTAGGCGTAGCATCCACTCAAGTCATCCAACCTCATCAACCCATCTCACCATCCGGCCAAGTGATCCATCCTAAATTTCGATGAGCCCAGCTTCAACGCGTAGTTGGTGCGTGCAATCTCTTCTTCTTCCTAGCTGTCGAAGCAACATGAGCTGAAGCATGGGTGTGACACTCCTCATCATCATTCATCGGTCGCTTCTTTTGGTTTGGTCGTCTCTCGTGTAAATCAACAATGTTCTCGGGCTAAAAAGCTTCAGTACACACATTGACACAAATAACAAGTAAAAAAAACAAGAAAAAAAAACCTTACCAAAGTCTCTGTTTCAACCAAAACAAGTCGGAATACGTGATGAGCCCCGAACTCGAAGCTGTATGTATGACAGCAGACTGCAAGGATGCGTCCTCTTCAATTGAAATGAGCCTGTTTCTGTCCATGGGACTGCAATAGACAGACAATGCTGAACTTGTCCAAGTTTTTCCTCTGACATGTGGCGCCCCCGTAATTGCATCTGCAATTTCTGCTTTAGACGAGCGTAGTGTATCGTGTCAAGGTTAATGTCGACTGGAGTAAATGTGCGTTTCACATTCGGAGCCCCAGGTCTCGAACTCGAACTCGAAATCGGAAGGAAGCCAGCACTTTTGGCATTCCATGTCAATCGAGAGATGCTGGAGCTGAAAAAAAAAAAAATCGCCCTTTGAAAGTTTTTTTCTCGCTCAGACGAATTCTTCTTGTCTAACTTCCATTTGGTGTCTATGTCCAATTCCGCATCCGCATCCGCATCCGCATCCGCATCCGGGATCATCTGTCCGTCAACCCAAAAGCTTGGAAAGTCGCGCATTCAATCAATTACCCCCCTTGATATGAAAAAAGCTTGATGAATTGATTACGCCAGTAGGCGGGAACATTGTATTTGTCTTTCAATATCTCCATCTCTTTAACTTCTTCTACAACTTCTGCCAGTGCAAATTGTTGCCCAAGTTCATTCAGTCTTTTCCCGGAATCCTCGAGTCTCCATCGAAGGATAATCGGAATGGTGTCCTTTCGCAATTGGTAGTAATCAGCAGCACAAGTGAGATGAAACCCAATTACGAAGTTCTCGCGTTTCCAGTCCATGGCTTTAGGCTCTCCATCCTGGATGTTTAGGTACCAATTCGAGTCAGGAAGAAGATTTCCAGCTCTACGTTCATATAGCTGAGGATTCCGCGAGCCGTAAGGGCTAATTTTGTACTTGTCTTTGTCCTTGTCCATTGGTAGAGGTCCATGTAAAAGATGTGATGTGGCAAATGCGTTGGGATGTGTTATAGAAAGCCCACGACTACAATTTTTGGAAGGGTTCCTGACTAGTCCCTTACATATCCGACTTACTACGCTTGTGATGATTTCCTAATCAGCTTGAGTTTTGACGAGTTGTGTTGAGTTGTATGAGTATTGTTTATGTGAGCTTAGGCTTGAGCTTGAGCTTGAGCTTGGGGTATGAATACAGGTCTTTAGGTTACTTGAAAATCCTACCCTAGCGATTTTGGTGTTTGAGGTTATGATTAGGGTTTTAGGGGTATGATTTTGTATTTTGTATGTGGATACGGGGGTTTTGTGTTGGATTGCATGGAGGGGGATAGAGGGGTGTATATGTGCTCGATTGGAATTGGGGACTGGGGGGTTCGTGGAGGTGGAGGATTAGGCTTGGTGGGTATATTATAGTGGTGTTTCTGATAGGCTGGAGGGTGGAGGATGTTTGTAGATGTGTTAGCGCCTGGAGTATAGAGTTTGCGTCGGGGAGTACGTCTATTGTCGATTATCTATCTCCAGGCATGTCGTGACTTCTGCTATTGGTGTAAGGTGGAAATAGTGTGGACTGGATGCGTAAATACGGAGTAGAAATGAGTATATAAGGCTGAAGCTGTAGTATAGATCAAAGTAACACTATTTGAAGAGGAAAGGGTAACGGCAGAGAAGAGTGGTAGGTATAGTATAGCCATAGAAGGGATGTGGATGTAGACTTGAAATGCATAGAGCAGAGTGGAGGGAAAACAAGCTGATGACCTCGAGAAGGAGAAAATGAGTGGGCAGTTGCAGTAGATAAAATAACATAGACAGATGAACTTCGGCGCCTTCGACGCAGGTACAAGGGGAAAGGAAACATGTACAGATAGAAATAAACAGCAGCGCAGGAGAAAAGGAGAGTTGGATCTAAATCGATGACTCCTCGGTCACTGTCACCGTCACTGATCATATTCACCGTTTTCATCGACACTAGTTAATAATGAACTCGATAAAGACTTTATTCTTCATGACGACACAGCTGCATACGTGAATGACGATATATTGTTCTATCAAAGCTCCCATACCTTGATGCAACTGAGTATCTAACAGTGTGTCCTACTCACATCCAGTCAGGTTGTCGAAACGGGGACATCAGCCAATTCAACGCTATTCTAGCAAGGATGCTCAATAATGATGCTATAGCCAAAGTATGAGGGGAGAAAGTTTAACTTAATAAGTTTCTTTGTGAAGTCTACTACGGAAATTGAAGATGTAAGCTATCTATTTTGAAATTTATTAACTACACAAAGGAAGCGTAAGATGAGCGGCAGGAGAAACCTACTTGGCTGAAGAAGGCATGCTCAACGAGATACCGTCTATGAGGCTAATAATGGGCCCTCTTTGGCTGGTAGGTTATAGGTCAATTCTTGGGAAGCACAATTGCATCAGACGCTTAAGGGACTAAGACCTATAATGAGCAGCCTAGGCATTTTTTCAAAGATCCAGCTAGAGCTAGCTTGACACGGGCTTTCTGTGGGTCACAACCCGTTGACGCAACATTCTTAGCGCATATAAGTCGACATGATGTTGATAATCTGCAACAAGATATGTGTCAAGTGAGTTCGCCAGAGGAGTTGGATTTTGAAGGGTAGCACAGGTAGATAAGCCCATGTTGACAAACACAGATGGCGAAGATGGATCGGGAGGTGGCAAAGACGGGTTCTATAATAATGCATATATGTAGGTAACATTACTATTTGGTCCGAGGAAGAGGAAGGGGGCGGAGCGATAGAGGAAGGCAAGGTTCCATATATTAATGTGTGTATCATTATTCTGCTACATCCTCTTGGAGAAGGACTAGGGGAATAGGAAGGGGGCGAACAGTGTAGTACAAGGAGACCCAAGAGACAGAAAGAAAATTAAAAACAAGTACGTTACACTTTGGGAAACGACTAGACTGGAGTATAAATAAGTAGAAACGGAGAGGATGGGAAGGGGAGGTGAAACGAATTCTAACCAAGAAATTAAACAAGGCGAAAGAAGAGAAAAGTAGAGTGTAGACATGAAAAGGATGGTGATGAAGTGGAAAGTAGAACAAAAAGAGAGGAGATCTGTACATACATGAATGATGGAATACAAAAGGCAGAAACAACAAAATTAGACTAAGTTTAGGTGCGAAAGTGATTGTGATAATGCGTAAAGAAATAAGGGATAGTGAGTAGGGGAAGAGAGTAGAGAGTTGTACACGAATAAAGAATCCATATAAAGTACAATGGGCTGAAGCTACAAGTTAGAAGAGCCGAGAAAGAGTATTAAGAAAAAGTGTCTGACAACGCAGATTGAGAGAAAGTGCATACTACCTAGGAAGAGCCACGGAGAATGGGATAGACAGGTCATACACATATTCACGTAGCCGGGAAGCGTGACCCGGTCTCTCGCAACCAGTTGGAGCAACGAAAACGTGACGAGTACAAATGACCACCGACTCTCCAACAGAGAAGTTCAGATTAGTCCATGATGTCGATGAGAGGGGTCCACGCGCCAATAGTGACGCGAGCAGGAAATAGTCGGCAGGCTATTGAAGGAGCTAGAATAGTAGAAGATTGGCCTGCATATCAATCAGGGTCCAGTAGATCTCTACATATCAAACGTATGCGAGTTGGATGGGTGGCCCTCGCGGGAGATGCATACGAACATACGAACAGGGAAGGTGGTGGCCAATCGTTCCGGCTTTGGAAGCCGTGCCTGTTGAAACTGGGAGAGATGGACATCTGTCATGATGATCTAGACATCCAGAGCGAAGGCTGGCGGCGGGCGTGGAACCGCGGGTGGGATTTTTGATGTGCATTTGTCAGGCCAAGCCAACCATGTCCGCCCGGTGCCTGAGTGAGATGGGGATGGAGAGGGAAATGGATTTTTTTGGTGGGATGGGTGGTGGGCCAGATGTGTAAGACGGGCTATGACATTCATCGTATGCGGCTGTTGAGGGCGGGGAAATACATTGCGAGATGTCTGTTCCTTCTGGCTATGCAAACTTTGTGTGAATGTTCAAACTACCCCGCCATAAGGAGCTGCCCTCTTCCCGGCTCATATAATTGCATTTGCACACATTCGGTGCGTGATATCTAGCAGAGAAGAATAAGCAGGGCAACAGGGCAGAGCAGGGGCAAGGGCAAGGGCGGGTAGATTGTAGATCCGGGTTTGATTGGGCCGGCACTCATCTCTCAGGGTCTCGCGACATGGGCTCGTCACTGGTGGGGCAACTGAAACCAGATCATCATCGCGGACCCTTTGTAGCCTCTACAATCCCTCACAGATCTTCTCGAACCAACAGGTTTTTCCTCTTCCCTCACCAAGGCACATCCCTCTAGAAAAGAATCCACCCGTTGCCGTAGTTATTGTTGTTGCCTCCTGTGCCTCACCTGACAGACACCAAGTGGGACTTGAATGTCACGCCGCACACCGCACACCGTCCGTCTCGCCGCTGGATGGCCTCAGGGAGGGCAGGGCGCCGGAGAAGGCAGAAGCAGAGTATCCGCGAGTAGGGGTCTACTGGATTAAGTGACGGACTATCCATCTTCACCGACTTCAGATAAMCCCCCTGCCTCTCCGAGTGGTGACGAGAATCTTTTCTTGGGCGAGGAGCCAGCCTGCAGAGTGGACGCCCAAAAAGTATAATCATGTCGATGGTGTTGACGCTACAAGCGCGGGGCTGCAGTGAGCGGGCTGACTTGTGCTTAGAATTCGAGAATCGCTCTGTAGTGTACAGGGGTTTGGCTGAGTGCGCTGAATGCCGTGAGAGCTTGCCATGCTTCTACGGTGAGAGAAGGGCTGGGCGAAAGGGGAGCTGCTGGAGCTGCACCTGACGTGGGCCCATGGCAATCCGAGGAGAAGTGGCCGAGAGCGGGAAGTGCAATGGCAGAATGCCATGCAGACAAGTCCATTTGGGCCAGATGCGGATGGCGTCAGAGCGGAGCAGGCCAGCGACTCCTTGCGGTGACGAGCGACGACCGACGTCGAGCAGAAAAAGTCCAGAGTCCAGGCCGAGCCGTCATCCGTGTCCTGCGTCTAGGTGTCTAGGTTGCCTCCGTCTAGAGAGTCTTTGAGAGGACATGACCGCCCATCCCTCGTCACTCTCTCTCTGTCCCCCCCAAGCTAGGCATGCCTGATCTGCCCATTCCCTGTCCTGCAAAAACTGGCCCTCCGACACGACCCTTGGAAGCTTGAAGCTTGAAGCTGCGAGCTGTGTGCAGGTGGTGGTGCGCCCTTGACCTTAAGAGCCTCGATCCGCTGTGTGACTCGGTACAACTATATTTCGTACCACATACCTATACGTTCCGTTCTTCCATTATTGATCCCGTGCTGTGGGTGCGTGGGTTACCTCAGCCCTACCTTTGCCCGAGACGGGGAGATGATTGAACCAACTTCCGCTTGCCTCCCTCCAAATTTTTAATAATCAACCATCTGTCACCCCCTCACCCCTGTTGCCCTGCGTGCCCTGCTCCCCCCTCCGCTCCAGGGCCCTTTGGACCCTGCATTCTTGGCGGCCCGTTGGCGAAAACTTGCTTGGGGGAAACTCCCACACCAGTGCGTGAGTGCACACCACATTAAGCTACCCTTTGGTATTCGCACTAAAGTCGCTACTCGCCTGCTTCTCGCCTGCTTTTCTACCGCCCGTGGAGCCCGTGGACCCCCCAGCCCAGCGCAGCGTGTCCAGCCCAGCTCAGCTCCGGCAAGCAAAAAACGCACAGAGTCCACACCCCCCTCGACCCAGCGCACACGAGACCCTCTCCCGCTGGCGTTTCCTGTCTCTGTCCCCTTTCGTGGCCCGCGATAATTGACTCCTTCTTTCTTACCTCCACCTCTCCCTTCCGCTTCTTTTTCCCCTTCCATCACAAAGGTGCGACTTTCCGCGCTGTGTCGGTGTTCCGCCGCTGTGGCTTTCGGTTTTCCCCCTGTGCCTTTGTAATCCACCCACACTCGCACAGCGCCTGCGCCTGCGCCCCGAGTGATGTCATAGTCTCGAGCTTCTTTCAGACCCTCTCGTCACTCGTCCACACTCGTCCACACTCGTCACTCGTCACGGCACTCCTCCTCCACCCTTGCCTTTTACATCCCTAACGACGTAACGACTGTTTCCTTCTAGACCCGATCAACCTCCCGCGCCCCCGCTCTCGTTCTCCCGCCCTGCACCCTTCGACCAGTTCATGTCCCTGCCACTGGCTTCTTCCCTCCGGCCTTCGCTGGCTTCCTACGTTCTTCGTTGACTCTTTTGGGTCGCACCACCATGTCTACGCCTGCAATCTCCCCCCGACCGCGAGAGTCGTCATCGCGAACCTCGAGACCGACCCCCAAATCCCGTCCCGGTGCATCTCGTACCCCAGTCATCGCCGGTCCCGCTCCACCTCTGACCCCACGCCGCATGAGCGAGATAAAAACCCCCGGCCTCAACCAGGACCCGCGAACCCCAAGCCCCAACTACTTTGGTCTCCAGGTAGACTCCAACGCCGATGTGTTCTCATCCAGCGCAGCCCAGCTCGTCCGTGGCAATTGGAGTCCCCCTTCATCGAATGTGCGCTCCACGGCCGCCCAGTCCCCTCGAGTAATTCCCGTCGACCAGAATCCCGAATTCGAACAGTTCCGACGGCAGTCCGAGAATCATAAAGCTTTTGCCTTGAACAGGTTTGAATTTGGTGGCACGCAGTCCACCCCAGCGGCACCAAGCGGCCCCGTTCTCGGATCTCTGAAGGCTCCTCTCTCCCCACCAGCAATGATGCCTCCCCAAAATTGTCATAATGGTCATAAAGATGAAGGCTGTGATTGTCCAGCCAAACCTCGCTCTCCAAAACGATTACTCTCAACCGAATCGTCCATGTTTCCCGATCGTCCTCGAAGAAATTCTCCCGCAAGTTTTGTAGATCAAGCTGGGTTCGGACGAACCGATGAGCTGGCAGAATTCGCGGATGATAGAGGCCAAAGGCCTTCTCTGCCTTCGAGAAAGTCTGGAACCGGTATATCCCTCTCTAGCCATAGAGCAGAGACGCTCCCAGCGAACCTTGAGAGTGATAGTCCCACTGAAAATCCGGCCATGGTGACCCCACAGCATATTATTAACGTTCTCAATTCTGCATCCGAGGATGTCTTATTGCTTGATCTTCGTGTTTCTACCCAATACGCGAAGGCTCGGATAGCTGGGGCGCTAAACCTTTGTATTCCGACTACTCTTTTAAAAAGAGCATCCTTCACTGTCCAGAAATTGACTGAGACTTTCAAGGAGGACGATCAAAGGGAAAGATTTGAAAAATGGAGGAATAGCAGATACATAATCGTTTACGATGCGAACTCTTCGCAAATGAAAGATGCTACAACCTGCACTAATACCCTGAAGAAGTTTACCACTGAGGGCTGGATGGGCAAATCGTATATCATTCGCGGAGGTTTCGCAGAATTTTCCGACAGATTCCCTGGCTGGGTATCTCATGGCTCCTCCCACACACCAATGTCTGCTTCATCTTCCTTACAGATCGACTCCACTCTACCATCAGTCGCCCCCGTCGTAGGTGGATGTCCCATGCCAGCCACCCAGAATGCCGCGAACCCCTTCTTTGGAAATATTCGGCAAAACATGGATTTGATTGGAGGTGTCGGTCAGATGCCCATTAAGCATCCAATAGCAATGACACAGCAGGTCGAGGAAGACCTGCCACAATGGCTTCGGACCGCGGCAAATGAAAAAGACAATGGCAAGCAGGTATCTGAAAAGTTCCTGCACATCGAAAAACGCGAGCAGAAACGTATGCAAGAAGCATTGTCAGGCAAGGTAGTCTACGGAGCCTCCAGCAGTGGAAGTGATCCCGCAAGATCCGTCCAAATTGCTGGTATTGAGAAGGGCTCTAAAAACCGTTACAACAGTATCTGGCCCTATGAGCATTCGAGAGTTAAGCTAGAGGGTGTTGCGGAAGGGGCCTGCGATTACGTCAACGCGAATCACATCCAGCCCAAGTGGTCTAACAAGCGATATATTGCCACGCAAGGACCTCTTCCTGCAACATTTAGTGTAAGTCTCATTTCTCCCATGTTTTGATGACACTACTAATCGATGCTATAGGACTTTTGGAATGTCATCTGGCAACAAGATGTTCGTGTCATTGTCATGCTGACTGCAGAACAAGAGGGCGGTCAAGTGAAGGCACATAACTACTGGTCAGAGAGACAGTATGGCAACCTATACCTTAATCCATTGGGGGAGCGTAGGGCGTCCCTCGAATTATCAAGAATCCAACGTCACAAGGATCATTGGAGGCCTCAAATCGGTCAACGCAGGGCCACCAATCCACCCAAACCTGCAGATGTAGCGAGGGAAGCTGCCAGGGAAGCAAGTACCGCCTCGCCGGGCGCTGAGCAACCCTATGTCATTGTTCGAAAGTTTACTCTTTCGAACGCTGACGAACCTTTTGCACGCATGCGTGAGATCACGCAACTGCAATATTCGAGTTGGCCGGATTTCGGTGCCCCTGCCCACCCAGCTCATCTGCTCGGTCTCATCGAGCAATGCGATGCTGTTGTACGGCAGGTCAACGGAGGCTCGGTTACTCGTCCGGACCCGCCAAATGGTCGTCCAGTCCTCGTCCACTGTTCTGCAGGTTGTGGACGGACTGGCACATTCTGCACTGTAGACTCTGTGATTGACATGCTCAAGCGGCAACGTCAAGCTCGCAAGTTCGTGCAGGGAACGCCCATGGAAATCGATCAATCTCCTCGTTCGAATCAGGCCCAGAACCTTGACGATACATGGACGTCAAGAGATGATTTGGATCTGATTGAGAAGACAGTAGAAGACTTTAGGTTGCAGCGGTTGAGTATGGTGCAGAGTCTTCGACAGTTTGTTCTTTGTTACGAGAGCGTGCTCGAATGGCTTACCGAACAACATCCTAAGTCGGCGTAGAGAGTATTTTCACTTCTCATTGTCCGGGACAGATTTGGAATATCGGGTTTTTCGACTGGATTTGTATTCGGGTTTTCGGTTCTGTTTTTTTAACGATAACCATGACCAGGGTCCAAAAAGGAAGGGCGGCGCATCATCACCATCAGGCAATATGTGTTTTTATTCAATGTTTCCATCATTGGGAGGAGTTCTTTGTTGTTTTGATTAGATTATTACATAGCATGGTATGGCAGGGTCGGGACATAGCAATGCATTCAAGACTCTTTACTCTGTGATAGAGATTCTGATCTGTCTTCTACTATTACTGGTGATGAGGTGATGTTCTGATACGTTTTCGACGTAATTACTTGAAAAACGCCTCGCATCTAGTTTGCTAGCTAGGCTCCTAGTTGATTAGCCCCTTTGATGGGTTTATCTTATGTATAATTCGGGGTAAGGTTTTACCTAGCTAGGTAAACCCGGAGAACCTTAATGCATGTCAGGGCTAATCACGTGGATGCGCGTCCGCGCCAAAATCTCGTGTCGAGGGACCCCCACTCTCAAATATCGCCTCTGTACACACTGTCCCTTGTACTTCACAACCGTTATTCTCACCATGTCAAGGGATAGCCCACATATCCGCGCAGAGTCACCCGACTCGGGCGGATACAACAATGCGCATCGTGCTGTTCTCCAAGCTTTTCTATCGCGCTCGGTCATGACGGTCGACGAACTTCGACCGGTGATTGCGAAAGCTGTTACCGCTCATGGTACATATTTTATTTCCCTTTCCTCTATCCCTATATGGAGAATATGCATATACGGCTGCATCAATGTATCGCAAGGCTAACAGATATGCAAAGATCCCAGTCGTCCCCTTCTCCCAGGCGACGTAACAACTCCACTCACCACCACCTTCCTACAAACCCTAAATGCGCACCTCACACGGTTCGACTACGAAATACGCAGCACCCGCGACCAACTCTCAAGAACCTTGACCTACGCCATCGTAAACACGACATCAGACTCCTTCACACAACTAGCAACAACATTCACACCGGATGAAATGGCATTCGTGAAACGCGTGCTAGACTCAATGTTCGAAGCAAACAACACACGCCGAAGGGAAATAATGGCCATCTCAGGAATCCAAGCAAACCAACTAGCCAAAGTGAGCAGAAACCGACAGAGCCAGATAAACGGCGGGGACATGGATGATTCTATCTCTAGCACTCAACAAGCAGAAGGCGGTGGAGCCAACAACAGGGGCTCCGCAAACTCAATAACAATGTCTCAAGCTGAAATAGTACTCGCTAGATTGGTAGAACAATCTTTCTTCCACCGCTCGAGAGCTGGATATTACTCCCTAGCTCCACGTGCAGTCATGGAACTCCGGTCCTACCTCAAAGAGACGTACAACGAACCAGCACCGGACGACGATCTGGACGAAGGCCCTGTGATCCGGATACGAGACTGCGAGGGGTGTCGTGAGATTGTGACTGTGGGCGTCCGATGCAAGAATCTGGATTGTGGGACCCGGTTCCATGATTTTTGTGCGCAGCAATATTTTGGGAGGGTGGGGGGTGATGGGGAGGGTAAGAAGTGTCCTGGGTGTAGGGGCGAGTTTGGGAATGATGTGTTTGTGGGTGAGAGGGCTGCTGGGTCTGGGGGTGGGAATAGGGGTAGGAGTTCTGGGGTTAGACGGTATGAGGATGACGAGTGAATGAATGAGATGAGTGTAGATGATGAATAATTACTAGTGCGGACAAGTTGAAACTGCCAACTGCCACACTCATGATAAGTTTTAGATATGCATATACCCCAATCCAATCCGATTCCCATTAAGTCACCAACTTCGCACTTAACCCCACCAACAGCCATTTGATATCATCCCGCCAAACGCCGCCATACCACAAAAAAAAAGAAAAAAAAAATCAGACAGCCATCTTACTCACGAACGCATTCAAATCTAATTTTTAACTAGAAAAGATGAAATCATATATCACATATTCACTCCAATGGTATAGACGTTCCTTATACGAATCCTCGATTCTTTGAAAGACTTGTTCAGCAACAACATAGGAGCTGGTAAGACGTGCAGACGTTGCTTATATGCAAGCGTACGTACGCCTTTCACAGAAGCCCTCTTTGCCAATGTAAGATACCGAATCTATGCATGTGGGCAGCATTTTTTTTTTGGTGGCTTATCAGCGCGAGTTCAAAACCCCTCGGGGCCTTTTAGCGACCGTAAAGATTATTTTATTCATATTCTTAGCTCTCCCTTATTAATTCCTAATTACCACGTAAATGGTGCGTGGAGAAGCGCCTTTGCTTGTGCGTTTTAACTCGAAAAGCACCCGCCGGCCCGCCTTGGCCCACCAACGTAATTACTCTTGCTTCGCACGCCTGCTCGCATTGAACTGTCCCGCCCGTTTGACGACTCACGACCTAGGACTATGACGCGACCTTTTGCCTAGCATGGATCTAGAATCTAGCCACGATCACCAAGACGATGAGAGTGTGGCATCCGAGCCCGAAGAGACGAGACGAAAACCCCTCACCACAACACCCAAATTTATATCTCCATTTGCCTATTTGGGTATGGTCTCTTGCTTTCTATCACAGCTGCTACTTCTGTTATAGTTGGGCGTATCAGCCTGTATGGTGCTCTGGGCATGCTCCCGAGTTAGGATTTCGCGCTTTTTCCCCCATACAATGTCCGACTCCTGTACATGCATTCTAGTATAGTTTTTAAACATTCACAGATTTTAGATGGCGGGGGATTTATAGACCATAATGTCTATTACTTAGTATTACACACTGAGTATACTAATCTAGCCATACTTTTGAATGAGACTTAAGGTGCCATCTGCTGTGCTCCTCCCATTGTGCTCCTCCCACCGTCCACCATAAAACACTACCAATCTCCACCCTATTCCCCATCATTAAGTAGCTTGGGTTTGAAGCGAGTCTGTAGGGGGATATCGCTAATCTTCCGCCTCTTAATTAGTCCAGTGAAGGGGGTGGCATCGACGACACTGTAAAGGCCATGTATGACCTGCGCTGGACCTAGACGGTGACGTTGCCTCTGCATGTCCTGGATTAACTTATCAAGCACGTTAATAGCGTTGTGATTGATACTGTGGTATTGGACGGCGGGATTAGCGATTGAACGAGTCTTTGTTGGCCCGAAAAATATCAAGCCATTGGTCTCTTCTTGGTAGCCATCAAGATAACCTGGAACCTTTGTGCGAAGCTCTAAGATAGAACCGTCGTAGCCAGCCTTGGCCGCAGTTGTCCTAGCCTCTTGAGTGTATCGGCGTTTGGGTCGTTGCGACGTATCTTTTGCTGCAGGAAAGAAGTCAACATCGTCCCATCCATCACGGCGTCTGAGGTCATCGTGCTTTTCCTTATCGTATTGACCACGGTTGGCATAGGCATGTGTAGAGTTTCGAAGATGCTTGATGAGTGAGTCGAAGCTGTATTCAACTCCACAGCCATACGGACAATTGACCCGCGTACTACTACCCATTTGGGCCTTTACGCGCCGCTTGAATCCTTCAAATGGACTGTGAAATTCTCCATCCAAGTGGCGGTCGAGCTTGGCTTTACATACCCACACCTTTGCCTTCATCTCTTGCGCTACTGTGGGATCTTCAGCGCAGCGATGGCAACGAACTTGAGATTTTGGCGTAGCGTTCGTGTCGTACTCCAGTAACGATTGAACAAAGCCCTTGGATGCCGAAATTGCATTGATGCTTGTCTCGGCTGCCTCAGGGTCGTCCAGGTCCAGTTCTTCAGACCTAGAGTCACTGTCCTCAGTATCATAGCGTTCAGAGATATCCTCACAATCGACGGCAGCATGTGCATCAAGCAACAAGGCCGCGTTTCCGCTATCGTCATAGTCCTGGGTGTCCTGGATCTCTTCGGATGTATGCTGGATGACGGCGTTGTCGCGGATCATCTCAAAGAGCTTTGATGGTTTACTCATTTCCTCGATCCTTGCGCCGAGTTCCTCTACCGTCATCGATTCTCGCTGGGCACGCCTCCCCTCTGCAAGATAGGCCAATTCCGCCGCACGCCGGAGCCGCTTCTTGCTTCGCGGAGACCGTATGACGCTTTACGTTGGGTGCGGATGGGAATGAAAGTAGTGAGAACGGTGATGTATGTTAAACGTTTAGCTGTGCTTTTGTTGAATGGCCTATCTCGTGCGAACTCGATAGGTTGTTGTGATATCACAAAGATAGTACGGTTGTACTAGTAGGGAGAAGGAGGTTGTATTGCTCATTCTTAGTTCTATCTACTAGGTGGGAGAGCTGAATATATACTAGGGATACAGGCCTGTGCGTAGGTATCACGTGCGAGCTGCGCTAGCAGCTCGTGTGTGAATGCTTTCACTGCCTCTATGTGATCACGTGCTCAGTGCGTACACCATGTACGGACAGCTTTCGAGATTGAAGATGGCTGGCGTGTGAGCATGAGAATGGGATTGAAAGGTGGAGGGTAGAGGAAGGAGTGTGGAGGGTGGAAAGTAAGAGAGGTGAAGGAGATGGCGGGGCTTCCCATTTTGGAAGGAACACCCTCGATATGCCAGCGATAGGAGTGAGGAGAAATTATTTTTCGTCTGCCTCGCTCAAATCACGGGGTTAGTCATGATTAGCGCCTTTTGCTGGGTATTTTACTTGAGGCAGACGTCCCATCTCTTTGTCTCTCGTTCACCATACTCATCTCCTTTGCGCCTACAAGCTCCGCCCTCACGTCTCGCTTTTGTTTGTTGTTGGCAATGTGATATAAGATCTCCAGAGGTTGTAGGCTGCTCGCGACTTACAGCAATGACAAAAACTACATCCACGAGTCGCAACTCAACATCCACACCACCTCTAAAGGAAGCGAAAAGGCCAAAGTAAAGCTCTCACCCTTTTTGCATTGGGGGTTTACTGACTGTGACAACCTAATACACTTGTTGATCGTCTCATCGGGCATACAAAAACTTGGCTCGACATCGATCCTGACCACCGCACATACTCGAAACGAACAGCGAACGCTGAAGAAATAGCTGAATCATGGGTCGAGTACATGTGTGAAGAGGGTCACGTTGACTCCAACTTCGCCGATGACATGGAAGGCGCTATTGACTTGTTCATAAAAAGCGGGAGGGCACTTACGGCAGAGAAGAGGAAGGATAAGGCTAAGCCAAGTAAGAGAGCAAAGGGGACCGTCAATGATGATAGCGATGATGCTTCACCCTCAGGAAAGCATGGTTAATGAGGAGGAGGGTGAGGAGGATGAGGAGGATGATGACGACGATGACAATGATGACGAAGAAACTCGAGCAGCACGTCAAGCCGGTGATAGGACATGCTAGTAGTGATCATAGTGCAAGAGTTATTTGAGGCCTTCACAGTCGCGAAGCACTGAATTAGATCTAATTGAAAGCACTGTGCTAGATTTCGATAGTCTTATTAACACGATAGATCGTCACGCGTAATAGTAGCTAACAAGAAAGGGGCTAAAAACGCTGAAGTCTTATAGACTTGGATGCCATTAATGCACCAATAGGTTTGGTTTAATTCATATTGGCGTTGTCCTACTTCATAGGAAGGCACTGTACTATTGAGATTTCTAACATTAAGGGGCAAAACGCATCATCGGAGGCTGCTGCGAATCTTCCCATTTTACTCCATACAAATACCTAAGGCCTCTTAACATAGCCCTCTATGTATAGACACTTAGACTAGACTTTACCTATATCTTCAATATTTAGTATCTTCTTTAAGTAGAAATAATAAGTAAAGTTAAGCTTTAACTAATGCAGAGGGCGATCTGCTGAGTATCAGTGACATTTGATCTATCTGAAACGTCTTTTTTGTTATAACTACACATTCCTCATCCTTCGCTTGATCAATCAAAATAAGCACGTGGAATTCGTCTGTGTAGCAAGCGCCAACTTCCACGGTAGGCTGTTGTAATTTCCCGTTGCATTTGGATTCATACCCTGATACATGAAGCGCATATTGCACGGACGAAGCGTCATAGTCTGGTCGACCACAGTCCGAATCATCTCGCCATGACTGATACTCCTGGTCCATGGCTGCCCCTTGAAAGCCACATTTGCTTCTCCCAAGAAAGGATTCGCCACGGTATCCGCCAGTGCTATCCAGTCACCGGTCAGACTGGATGCAGTCCAGGAGCGGAAATAGCGAAGACCCTCAGTGTCGATGCATTCCACGAGGAGGAGATATGTGCTGTTGCCTATGCGGTATACATTCGAGGCTTCGAACATGTCGAAGCGGTTTGCCTCCTGAAGGACGATTTCGGGTTCGCTCATTCCCTCGGGATAGTCTGTGATCTTGGTCTGTGAGCGGAATAAGTGTCCATTGTCGTCTGAGGAGAAGAGGTGGCAATTCGTTTCGTCACATATGACCCACATGTCGACCCAATACCCCTCGCCAATGTTTTTCGTGATCGCCTCGGGGATGTCCTTAAAGAATGTCTTCACCTCACTCCATCCAGCTGGATTCGAAATGTCCTTATTGGTAGAGTATGCAGCGTTGTCGTTTTGAAAGACTAGGTACCACAACTTCTGGGGCTCGAAGTAGAAGACTTGTGGAGCGGCACGGTACCCCGTTCCAATGTTACTCTGGTCCAAGTAGAAGAAACTGGCATTGGCAGCCTGCGAGAAATCGGTGAAGTTGAAGTACACAAGACTGTATCCACCCGGGGATTTCGCTGTGCTAGCGAAGACATGGTATGTGCTGTTTATTAGGAGCACGGATGGGTCTTTCAGTCCCTTCACCTCTCGTCCGTCGTCCTTGGGCCCAACCAACACGTCAGTAGACTCCCATTTAAAGCTCTCAGGCAGTGTGACCGCTTGTCTCCTAGATACGAACGGGGTCCTAGGGGTGACGTAGGGTGAACCATGTGGGTTAATGACATTACCTGCTGCTGCGGCGACAATTGCTGCCGCAACTATCAAAATAGACCGCATTGTATGGAAGTTCAAGAGCAGAATGGTGATGAATTCTTCTCTGCAGCCGTAGACCCACATTTTTATAGCTCATACTTGATGTTTAAGATGTGGTATATTGCATAATAGAAGGGTTCTCGAATGGTGGCCTAAGTTTCTCCGACCAGTGGCGCCATGGAGTTTGGTTAATATGAATTTAATCTGCGTTGTTGATTTGCCGGGTTTCTGGCGACAAAGATCCCAGTAGTGCCAGCCCGGAACTTCACTTAGTGTTCTGGCCTGATGGAAATCTCGGGATACCCATTGTACAATAAGGTCTACTAGTCTTAAAGCGTATCTGGCAATCGTGGCTCTTATTGCTTGACACGGATTGGTAATTTTTAGTGCTAGGTTTCGATTCCGCACAAATCTCTCGACAGTAGACGTGATATGGCACCAAAGCTTGCATTGTGTTCTTCGGATAGAATTGTTGAAGAATGTTTATCGAATCGACGCGGTGCTGCATTTTGGGTGATTTTGGGTGTGCTTAGTCGGACCACAAGTATCAAGCTTAAGGAATGAAAGGTTTTCGTGACCGCGACAATGGGCATGGGTGGCTACCGTGGTGGACATCCTTCCCTTGAAGTATTGGCGCTAGAAAACGCTGGGCACCGATTTCACCAAGGAATTGTTAGGAATGATAGAAAGTCGATTCATAACATGATCAGGATTTATTTTTACCGTGGTCATCTCGATAAATAAAGTACCCCGGAAAGGCCTCCTTCCTTCATATCATGACCTACCCATTCTTGCCCAGACATACGAGTGAATTGAAACATTTCCTCTGGTGAATAACCGGAGAATAATGTCTTGTTCACGACTTTGTCGAAGATGTAGCCTTTGCGCCAGGGCTATATGATCGTATTGACCAGGAAGTATACTACTTTTGGGAGCCTCGGATGTTTCCAAACAAGCCGAGAATAGTAAGAGCCCTGTTGACGTGCAAGAAAGCGCTCACGCCAATGTTCCCCCACATCATATCATTATACTCGTTGAAATTCAAAAAGACCTCCTGGCCCATGCCCTTATAGCACGAATAGAAGTGTCCAACATCAGCGAACGCAAGGATTATCAGGTACACCTTCGCGACGCGACCGTCGCGAGTGACGGCAGTGCAGAGGACGGCAAGAGCAGCGAGGAGGAGGAAGATATTGCCGATCATGTAGGATAGGATGAGTGCGGCATCGGGCACGGGTGTCAAGGTTGCTGTTGGAAGCTGCTTCGTGATGAAGGATGCTGGGTCTTCCCAGGCTGACTTCCAGGCCATAATTCTGGTCGTCCGTCAGCTCCTTAGTTCTCATAGGTCTTCCGATAGGGTTGTGAAACCCCAAATGTATGGAAAAATATGCTCAGGAAGGGAGGGTTAGATAGCACTTACAGCATGATGGGCTCAACATAAGTGAAAACAAGCGCGGGCCAAAATGGCAAAACTGTTCCGAGAGCCATTGTAGTGAATGAAAACGTATGAAATCAATAGAGATGTATAGAAGGATTTGGTGATACACGTTTCAGGGAAAAGGAAGATTGCTACACCTGGCTCGTGTGGGGAAGAAGTCCCCTTTTAAGCATGGAAGCTCTGCCAAAATCTCACCTTGTGTAATGAGCCCGTGCCGTGCGGGGATCCATCTATTAATTCTCGCAGCACGCCTGAAGCTTACGCAAGACGGTAAACACTGTGCAAGTCTACTGATGAAATACTGATGAAAGATTGTTCTTCAGAGGATACTACTGATAGACATTGAATGAGGTGCACCTGCACATATACTATGAAGTATGTATGTATGTTCAGTCAGGGGGTTGATTATTTACCAATTGATTATTTACGGACTAGCGCCTCGCCTCACACGCGACATAAACCCCATCAGATAGACAAGTATAAGGGGTTTGCCACATCAAAGACGATGCAGGTTTAGGAAGAAGTATATTTAAATTCGTAGGTGTTCTCATGATTTGGTTCCTTCCACGGGACCGATGTTGTCGGAAATTGAGACACATTAATGAATGTTTCTTGCCTTACACAAGTGATTTGCTCACTACTGCATCTCACAGCTATTGAACAGCTTAGAACGATATTACTATTACGTTGCTGACGCACTAAGCTATACATATGTTGAAAGAGATACCGCTCGAAAGCTTTAGAGAACTATGAGAGAGCTTATCTGCAAGCGAGCGAGAAAACAAAAGGAGCCCGCCAGCAGCTCTTCCTGAAGATGAGTCTATCCACCGGGCCAGACGATGTTGAGATTGATGCATCGCTCTGAGAAGGAAGCCCGTCTTGCAAGAACACCTTTTCAAGACATTGTAAGAGATCGAAAAGGAGCAGGCCACTCGTCGAGACAACAGTGTGCATAGCCAACGAACAGAACGATGCAGGACGGTGTCAGGTATGATGAGAAACATAATAAATAGAGAAACTTTGACAGCGTGAGATATGTGCTGGTGGCCACTGTGGGGTCATAGGGATTGTGGATGATCTAGAAGGAATTGGACACACTAATATTTTGTGGATGTGAAACGGTGGATAGGAAGTATTTTTACCTCCACATTTCAGCTTGCAATTCGTGTTCAATTAAAGTAGGATATGAATCGATGAACTTCGACCGCCCCATTCCGCGTTGTGAACGTCATCCGAAATACTCATTGGCATCAAGGGCGGAAAAGGGTGATCAGAACCTAAGAACCATTCCATCGGGTATTCCAATCGAATTATGTATAAACCTAGCAGATAATGAAAAACGAGACCCGCTATGCAAGAAAATCAGAGAATTAACCCCAAAACACTCTGGTACTATCAAAGCTTTTCCGAGCGCCTTCCGCGCCTGGTTTTTGGACCTTCTTATGCGACGATGACGAGTCCTACCTGCGATCACCCTAGCTTCCGGGCTTACCGGAAATATGGTACAATAGCATGATCCTTCCACCACATTATTGTTTAAGTCTTGCGCCTGCATAGTCCTCTTGTGCGTCTTTGATTAAGAAGCTATAGCATGTCAGTCAAGGGCTACGAACCATCGAGACCGGTAAGGACATACTTGTACCACCAGATAGTTGGGACCACAGTGCCCAAATGCCACAGACTGTGTGCATCGATCATGCCCTTCCACGGCGGGAAATCGAGCAGCTCCAAACTCATTACCACCATGATCCAGGTCACGATAAGACCAGGCCACATCGCCCACGTCCGTCCGATCTTCTTGTATTGCGTGTAACTAAAACCGCTCCAGAGCAAGTTCTGAGTGATCCCAACCGCGACATTGGCGGCCATGTTGTACGTGTAGTCCCAAGACCACAGAGTGAGGTACAGGACATGCAAAGTGTACAAGAGTATGCACAGCATTGTCCAGAACCTCAACACAGACTGCTTTACAGGATCCTTCTTGTCCAATCTGAAGACCCGAATGGGCGCAAAGTAAAGTCCGTAGAGAACACTCGCACCTGCGCCGAAATAATCCAACTTCTCCGTAAGATTGAAATCTCTTGTGTGGAATATCATGCTGAAAATCCAACTTGCAAGCCCAAAGTATCCGAACAGAAGATAGTATTTTCGGAGCGCGTAGGTCGCGGGGATTTTCTCGCGGAGCTGGTTCATGCCCCAGTCGTGCGCTAGGAAGTTGAAGAGCGAGAAGATGACACTGAACGGTTCTTGCATGCCTAAAAAGCGGTAGAAGGGCCATTTGCCGTGGAACTGGTATATGGGCTGCATATAGGGAGGATCACGCGCAAGACGCTTGTCTGTTACAACGTGTTGACAGGTATAGTCGCATTCGGAAGGGCAGTCCCAGAGGAGGAGGCGGCGGTGGAAGGCTATAAGGAATTAGCATTTGTAGTATCTGCTGGAAATAACGAATTGAACATACGAATAGGAGTCGCTGCATCGCCGCAATTTGCTTCTTTGCAGACCTAAAAGACACGTTCAGCATAGCTTTAAAAGAATAAAAAGGGAGCTCCTTACCTCTAAGCAGTCTTTAAAGTCTGGCAATCTGTCCCCAAGCGAGGCCTGAGCAACTCCTCCCAGCAAGCACACGACAGCGGCAGTGCGCCATAAGAAAGACCCGCGTGTCCTCATCTTTCTGGCCGTTCCGAGCTGCTCAAATCCTCTCCATATGGTGGTCGTGTGGTGTGGTTGTTTCGGGGTGTCCGCAGCTCGTTGGGGTCGCTCAATGTCTTGGCATCCCGATAAGCTTATCCCTGCCGAGAAATGCCAAGACCCTACAAAAATCATGACTAAGCCACCACCACGCCCAGGAGAGCCACCCTAGGGGTAAAAAGAAGCAAAAAAACAACGCCTGAAGAGCTAAAAAGCTCAAAAATGAATGGACGGGTGGGGGATCGAACCCCAGGCCTCCCGCAAGCGAGATTAAGCGAGATTAAGCGAGCCAATCAGAACGCTTGGATGCAAAGCGGGCGCTCTACCACTGAGCTACACGCCCGTAAGTTGATTTGTGAAGACTTCTACTTTTAAATGAATTATGTACTTGATTTTTATAGAAATTACTTTGAAGGCATCCATCCGTAGTATTATTCGACTTCTAAAGCAGTGGGGCGGTTCGGTAAGCCGCTTGCAGAGTTTTCCGTACCTTGCCACCTTACCTATTTCGGCCCCTAAGCGGTGTGGATGCGTGTGATTGGTTACCAGAAACCAACATTGCCTACGAACCTATAAGGTGATATGAAAAGAAATTTAAAAACTTCAAAACGTGAAGAGCATAGCGGAACTGAAGCTCATCAAACCATATACGGGGCTCGGGAAGGAAATGGAAGAAGTAGAGGAGGCAATTGCCAGGAATTACAACTTCTAATGATACTCACGTTCGACGCAGAGTAAGCAGGACCATACTCTTCAAGAGTACAGAAAATTTACCATTCCACACTCGGTGAGAAAGGAATAGGCTGATGGCTAAGTGCTAGCGGAGGATGCAGCTAGAGACATTAATATCTGCACTCTCTTCCTAACACGACCTCGAGCGACTGATACAGCACATTGTTACTTATATCACAATGCGTGCAATCTGTTACTAATCTAACCGCCGCAACAAGAAGACTATTCGAGTAGACACAGTGCTCGCTAGACGCCTGGGCTCAGTCTTCTGGCCGGAACACCAGGGCGCAAAGTCAATCAGGCGAAGATATTTGCTGATTCCACAGTTGCCTTTTTTACGTGCACAAGAATGTGCAATCACTCGACATATCGCGTGGAGATCGAGTGTATCTAGGACGCGATGAACTCGTGCAGCTTATTGAATACGGCATGGCTAATACGAAATGCGTAGAGTTTACCGAGCAGCATCATACCGCCTAGCTAATTACTTTGCGGATTAAGGCCATATTCTATTGCTCTGTGGTGAAGAAATCTCGAGACAAACATAGTATTGTGTGGACCTCAAATGAGACGATCAACGGCACGATAGGCTAACAGGCATGATGCCAGTTTTCTACGAAAAAAATCATCTTCCTGGCTTAGTATGAATTTCTAGCGACTGAAGTCTACGATTCTCCGCTCTGCTGTATACAGACTTTGTTTCCGACAATTCGCTACTACGAGTGTATTGGTCCTAATTACTGTGTCGCCGTGTACGTTGTTGTACCTTAGCAACTGTCTATATCACCTACACTGCTGACGATTTCATAAGTAGCTAAGATGAGCGGTATGGTGATCAACATCCATAGCACCCGGGTCAGACAGTAAGCTTTTTTAAGCAAGCACCTCACACCGAAGCTTCGCCCGATTATACCCTCTGGTCACGGCTATTACTGTAGATCCAAACTCACATGACATGCTCCCGGCTTGAGGAAAGACTAAATTCCAACTACCCCAAGGCGTCAACTTCCGTGAGCCTATGCCCGTGAGCCGGATTCTGCAGAAGACATAGACTTGTAACATGATACAACCAAGACGAAACCAACCAAGTTCGGAGAGTCTAACGAAATCTGCTTCTATGATATTGGAAATAAATACAATAGTACGCGCAAATTCCTTGAGTAGATACAAACCACCCACGTAAAACGCCAATAACCTTACAGCAGCCCCCTAAAAGCATGCAGTCGGTACGCACGTGACAAGGAACGAACGCCAGAAAAAGCCCACAAAGTCTCGTTACCAAGGACGCAAATGTCAACTCAAACACTATGCAAGCACGAAGTTCCTTTCATAATTGAATACACCAAACTACGCCTCCTAATCCTGAACTTCCAGGAACCTTTCTAGATGCTCCTTGATACCTTCGACAACACCTTCAGCATCCTCCAGATTCAGCATTTCAACTGGCGCGAAGACACCAACGTCCAATGCGCCATCGCTCCGGATGGTGGCTTCAATATCAACAGCATGCTAAACATTGACAATCAGTAACTCGTCCTTTCTGTAGTCACATGGTGCGACTCAGATTGTACTTACCAAATATGCCGAATTGACACGTTCGTGAACTAGATACTCCGGTGTCGCGAACCCAGGGGAGATTTGTGTGTCCGTGACTCTACTCATATCTCCGGTCCAGAAATCCTTTTGTTCAATCTTGACCTTACTTGGATTTCCCTCGAAGGTTGTAGATTGTGCTACATCAGGCAGCTTCAAGAAATTGACAAAAGTATCCAATTTGATACCGGCCCACTGAAACACTTCATAAAGACTAACGTACGAATTCGAGTGGCTGCTGATCTCTTGAATGTCGTACTGGATCGCAGCTGCTATATCCAGGATGTCGCTTTCCAAAGGCGTCGAGATACGGAGGGGCACGAGGTTGACGGTCGGAATCGCGGAAGAGGATAGATGAGCGATTGGGAGTGAGCGATTGGCAAGATATATGCCAATGATGACGTCTTGGTCTGACGGAGTGTTTGTGAGGGTAGCGTAGATTTTCGCATAGATAGCGAGGAAGATTGATTGAGTCGCTAGTCCGTTCCTTCTAGCAATAGAATCGAGAGTCGATGTGTCGGCTAGTAGCTTCGACTTGAATACCTCAGATTTGGAGCTCGGTGCAGATTTGGGTTGCACCAGAGGAAATTGTTTGATACCGTTGAGATAGTTTGTCCAGAATGATTTGCGACTCGAGAGTGCAGATGACGAGACGCTTGAGGCGACGAATTGGTCGAAGATATTTGAAGAATTCTGACTGATAGTTGTGCCGTTGCAGAGATCTTGTAGTTGCTGCATTATTAGTGGGAGAGTGACACCATCGTAAAGAGCGTGATGGATTATGATCTTAATGCTCCATCCAGAAGCCAAGCGAGAAGCAGAGGCTAGAACATAAGGTTGCTCTGATGTGAGGTCGGCCGACATGTCCATCCTCTTGTTATCATCCATTCCCGTAACATCCAGAATGTGGGCTTTGTATTGGCGAAGGACCACTTGCAAGTACGGAATGCTGTCGTCCACGCCTGAGACAAAGCTGGTCCTAAGTATTGAGTTGTTATCGACCAAACTTTGCCATGCCTGTTGGAGATTCTCAAACGAAATGTCGCCGGTAATGTCGTACGAGAATTCAGGATAAAAGATAGCCCCATCTGAATTCAGCCACATGGAAAGCATATAAGTCTGACCAGCAGTGGCGGGGAGAATCTTCTCAACATTCTCCTTACGCATACCCAATTGGTCAAGGGCAGACTCTTGATCGACATGCTCCATTACTTCCGTAAGAACTTCATCAGTATCTGTAATCTCTTCGTCCAAAGATCTTGGTCCTGCCTCAGCCACCTGGGCCATCTTCTCCACCGTACCCGCTTTAATCATTTCTCCAACAGTAAGATTAATTGATCTTTTTCGAAGGAGGGAGGATACCTTAATCGCGCTTATAGAATCAAGGCCAATGTTGAAGATAGAGACTCCTTTCGCAACATCTTCTTCTGGGACCTTTGCGACCAAGGCCAAAACTTCCCGAATGGCTCTTTCAGTTGGTGATTCAGAGTGGGCATTGTCAATTCGTTCGTCATTGATGGGCATGTCAGTTAGTCTGCTAGACATCGCGCTTTGGAACGGTAACAGCCCGCATATCGATGTTCCCTTAGATGTAATATCGATGGTGTCTGCGTTCGTGTCCTCGATGATGTTTCTTAGCACTGTGTCCAATCTCTTCATCAACTCTCTTGTCCCCATGAGATCAAATACTGTGTCTTTGACTGCTGAACGCCACACCAACTTGTCATCAACCGCCTCCACTTCAACACAAACAGGATAGTCGACGTCGCTTTGCCCTCCCACACTCTCATAGAGCTTTACGCTACTCTTATCTCCTTCTCCTTCGTCTATTCTCTTCTGGTAAATGAACAGGCTATCAAACAAGTTTGTCTGCATTCCAGCCAGGGCCTGGGCCTTGCGTAACGGGAAGTGCTGCCATTGCTTAATATTTACCATGTTATCTTGCACGTAATGTAACATCTCTTGGCGCGTTCCATGCAGAATTGTTCGTATAGCAACCGTGTTCATGGTTGGGAAAAGGACATCTGCCGTATCCTCGTCGTCTCGTCCGGAGAGAACAGAGCCAAAAGTAACATCTAGCGATTTCGTGTAAGACGAAAGGACCAAGGCATATGCTGTCTGGCACAGAGTCTGGAGGGTTATATTGTGCTTTCTTGCAAAAGAAGTGAGGTCGCTAGCCGAAATTCCACTGCTTCGTTCTTCGCGATGAATCCTCGCAATGTCACCATCAGGGCGAGTTTCGAAAATACTAGGCTTCACTCCGGACAAGAAATCGCGCCAAAATGCCACGGCATCCGACCCAGAGGCTGTGAGAATCTCTTGGAGGGCGTGCTCAAATGGAGGCCGCGGCCTGTACGTTTGCCGGTATGCATCCAGTATATCTGAATGCAGGAGACTAAGCGACCAACCATCATACAATGCGTGGGCGAGTGACAAGATGATGTAGTTGTCGTCCGGAGACTGAACCATGTGCACTCTAAATAGAGGTTCTTGAGAGGTAGTACTCGCCGTATCCTCACAGATAGACTCGATAATCTTAGCAAAGTCAGGATCTCCACTGGTTCGTATTGATCGTCCAAAATTGTGTGGCTGTCGCTGAACGACTTGTGCAAGGGAAAAGTCAATGCTTGGATCGTCGACCTCGATAAAGGAAGTTCTGAGGATTGGCGAATGTATAACTACCTCTACCAAAGCTTTACGCAGTTTGTCAAGGGTTGTATCATGCGCTAATTTCAGCACGTCATGATTGTAGTATCTCTTGAAATTCGACTCCCGCATGTCTGCCACCATTCCTTCTTGAAGTGGAGTTAATGGGAGGACTTGTTCGATTTCTGCCATATCGGTTCCTTGGCGTTGTAAAAAGGCCCTCAAGCGTCTCTTGTGGGAATCAAATACTAGATTAGATGGATTTGGTTTTGCCGCAACCTTTTCGGTGGCCAATTTGGAGACCATCTTAGCGATAGTAAGGCCACGCATTATTCCGCTGACGGGAATGCTGACCCCACGTTTTTTAAGCCTTGACGAGAGCTTAATAGCATCGATACTATCCAGACCAAGCTCGAAGATAGACGTCGTCTCTGTGATCGTATCTATACCCGACCCTATAAGGTGTGCAAGTTCTTGCCGAATCTTCTGCGCGCTCTCAGTCCACATGAAAGGGACAGTGTCGTTGGTGTCAGCAGGTTTCTCAACTTGGCCATCCAGACTCTTGAACTCTCCTTCTGTCTCCAATCCTTCTGAAGGCGAAATTTCCACGCTAGAGTCCGGGTCTACTAATGCACTTCTCAACGCCTCCTCAAATTCATCGAGGAGCAGTCTTGAGGTTATTTCGTCGGATACATGACCCTGGGCGGCCAAAGTGAGATTCAAACTTTCATGTCCCTTCTGTTCGACCTCCAATGCGATCGGGAAGTCAGGTTCAGCTCCTCCATCTTGAAGCTCCCATACATCATTTTGCATCCACTCCTCCCCGTCTTCGACAATTTGGTACACAAACAATGTATCAAACAACGGCTGATTCGGATTGCGTTTCGTCCATTTGAAAATGTCTCGCAGCGAGCTGTGTTGGTAGGGATGTGCAGCAATATTGGACTCATGGGCTGACTTGATGACTGAAGACCATGAATTGCGCAATCCGATGTGGTGTTGATAAGGGATGGTGTTGAATAACGGCCCAATGACTTTGTCCGCATCCTCATAATCAATAGTTCGACCTGAGGCGATGATGCCTATAGTAACCGTACCTTTCATGTACTTATGTAGAACAGTCGCCCAACATGCTTGAGCAATCGCTTGAGGAGTGACGTTCAATCTTCGTCGAGTGGGTTCGTATGTTGACAAACCACGCAACTCACGGCGTACGACGCTCGAATACGGCTGTGGTTCTTTGACGAGGACAGGAAACGGCCGGTGGGGGTATTCAGACAGTTGATGTTGCCAGAAATCTGCGGCTCCCGCTGCCGTACGCAACGGGCCGTAAGCAAGAACAGACTGGAAGGAAGGTCCGGTTTCTCCGTTCCAACAGCCGTTATATATCTCCCAGACTGCCTTGAAAATCTTCTCAATGCTGATTCCATCATATAATGCGTGGAATATGTGGACGACAAGAGACTTTGTTCCCGGAGCTATCACGAAGTGCAACTCAAATGGTCTCTTGAGCAATTGCTGGTTTTGGTGCCACCATGTTGTCCTCATATTTGCAGCATAAGAGCCAAAGAGCTCATCATCGGAAATATTGTGTGTATACCAAGGGAAAGATGGCCTTCGAAGGACGGCCTGCACAAATCCATCCTCGGTGGGCGAGAACACTGTACGTAAGATTTCCATTGAAGTGAAGAGCTCCTTCCAGGCAGCCTCTAACTTTACTTCATCGACTTCTTCTGTGAGATTCAGGTGAAAAGTATTAAAGTAAAGACCTTCCTCACTCTCTAGTGAACGAGCTATCATTCCTTGCTGTAGAGGTGTGCAAGGTGCAAGGACCTCAATGTCCCTAGTATCAGTGCAGTGCGCATGGGCAACGCCAAGTCTATGGCGATGTTGGATTGCCGTGATTGATTGCTTTGCTGCCACGATAGACCCGATATTCTCTCGATCCTGCCCATTCTCTGAAAGGACTTTGGCAAGCCTTCCAATGGACGTGTTTTTCATGATTAAAGATGCAGTCGCGCTCGAGAAGCCCGCCTGTTTCAGCAATCTTGAGAATCCAATGACAGACACGGAGTCAAGACCAAGCTCAAAGAAACTAGAGCTCTTTCTAATATCCGCTTTGCTCAATTGCATCATGTCTGAGAGCACATCTCGGATCTTTTGTTCTGATCCGGACCAGTCGTCCTCGTTGCCATTAGAAAGCATTGACAGCTGCTGCAACTCGGCTACGGAAAGAACGTCGTACATCTGTTTAAGTCCTCTTCCGTCAGCTTTGTTATTCGCTGATAATGGCATCGCTGTCAAAGGAACAAAATGCGTAGGAACCATGTAACCTGGTAAATGATTTTGACATGCTTCCTTTGCTTTTGATAATGCACCTGACATTTCGAGAAGGATCTTGGGTTGTCCATTAGTCCTTGTGGTGGTGACGATGAATGATACAAGTTGCTCTTTCTGCTGTTTCGGGTGCTTCAGAACCATCGTCGCAACGTCAGAAATACCCGCTCCGGAATGTTTGATAATTGAATTGATCTCGCCAATTTCAAGTCTTTGTCCGCGTAGCTTGACCTGATCGTCTGCTCGACCAAGAAACTCGAAGGTGTTGTCATGTAGAATGCGCACCAGATCCCCAGTTCGGTAAGTTCTCTCGCTGAAACGAGAGAGGTATGGGAAACGCTCTGTGGTCAACTCAGGGCGGTTTAGATATCCTTTTCCTACAAGCTTTCCATAGACACATAGCTCACCAACACCGCCTCGCAAGACGGGGTTATCTGTTCCAGGCTTCAGGACAAGAGACCCTACGTTATCAAATTGAGGTCCAATGTTGGAAGGCTTGCCATTAGCTGGAACTCTAGGGTACATCGTAACGCCAATGGTTGCCTCCGTGGGTCCATACCCATTATAGATGACACCCTTAGGTCCCCAGACATCAAGAATTTCTTGCTTCAAGCTCTCGCCACCGGTGATGAAGACGCCCTTGCAGAGACTTGGTACATCATCCGGGTGTAAGATGCGAGCCAAGCTAGGAGTCAAGTCTATATGCGTGATCTGGAGGGTGCGTATTGAGGTCGCCAAATCCTCAAATATGAGGTCACGAGGCGCAGAGACGACTCGAATGCCGACAAACCAGCTCCAATACTGCTCAAGTATTGACACATCAAAGTGAAAAGAAGCAAATTGGAGCCAGCGTGATTCGTCATCCCAATGCCCCGCGAATAGTCTTTGGAATGCAAGAAGAGCTTGGACAGCATTCTCATGAGTGAGCTCGCATCCTTTTGGTGTGCCCGTAGTCCCCGAGGTATACAGACAGTAGCTACGATCTTGAGGACAAAGGAACTGATCCAGCTTTGGCTCTGTTGAAGGACTGGATTGGAGATTCACTTCATCTAGATTCAATATCTGCGCGTAGACACTCGTTGCGAGAGTTTTTGATTGGGATTTCATCGAGAGAACAACCTTGGCGTTGGAATCCTGGATGATGAAGGCTTGACGTGCAATGGGCGCCCCTGGATCAAGTGCCACAAATGCACACCCAGCTTTGAGTATCCCCAGCATAGCAAAAGATGCTTCGGGGCATTTATCGAAGCAAACTCCTACAAGATCCCCTACTCGGACGCCATGTTTGAGGAGTAGATGAGCAATCTTGTTACCTTCTGCATTGAGCTCCGCATATGTCCAGCAGTTGCTCACATAACGGCCGTTGCGTATTGAGGTCGCAAATTCGAGAGCGATACGGTCAGGGTGCTTAGTTACGGAAGCTTCCACAAGCTCGTGCAGCAATTTCGTTTCTGTGGGTATAGCCGCATCATTTGGTGGGGTGATAGAAAAGAGTTTTTGTAACTCGGGTGTGGCTTCTGTTAGAGATTGTTCCTGTGGAGAAACGAAATACCTGAGTAAGTTATCGAGTTGGTCCAGGATCAATACTGCTTGCTCATGTGGTACCAGATGTGGCAAAAACGTAAGTCTGAACTGCAGGCGATCTTCTGTAGGCTCCAGTTCAATTGAAATAGGATACTCAGTCGTACCCTTATCTTGGACAATGGTCCATGGGAGCGCCAGGTTACCAGAGTTGGCCATTTTTTGGAAAGCAAAAATCGTGTCAAAGAGCTGTTCATTCGGATACCCCATCATCCTCTGTATGTCGTTGAGTGGTGTAAACTGATGTTCCTGTATCTCGGCATTCAGGCGCATGATGTCTCTCAGGAAAGAATGTTTGTCCTCCGAAACGGTACAAGCAAAGGGCACAGTTGTAATGCAGGGAAACACTACAGACTCTGCTTCGGGAAACGTGCGGCCAGAAAATACGACGCCGCATGTTACTGTCTGTTCACCGGTATACTCAGAAAGGAGCTGTGTCCAACTGGCAATACCTGCCGCCTGAAGAGTCGTATTTGAATTCCGGCAGTTCGCTTCGAGGTTCGTTAGAGATATTGCACAGTCTTTAGTCAACACGCACGGTTCCGCTGCCTCATATCGGAGAGGTGCCAGATTTGGAAAGCGAGAGGGTGCTACGGCTTTGGCAAGCCCACTCCAAAATGCGTTGCATTTTGCATCCTGGTCGCCGCTGGATCGGAGGATCTTCTCTATAGCAGGCTCCAACGGGATTGGGTTAACAGGAAACAAGTTGCCGCTATATCCAGCCGAAACCTCCTCAAAAATTGCATGCAGACTCTGCGCATCATAGAGGGCATGGAAAATTGCTAGGTCAAGGTATGTGACATCTTGCTGCTTGATGGTCCGTATCTGCCAGGGTGGCTGGTGGAGATGCTGCAATGCATCCTGTCTTACTTGTTGAAGCCACTTGTGTGTATGAAACGTTTCATGGAACCGTAAATCACTCCACGGAAGATGGACTGTTGTAGGGAGGAGATGAATCATGGCGAACGCGAATTCCTTGTCTTTCACAGGAGCGAATCCCGTCCGTAGCATACGGAATTTCTTCATTGCGTTATACCACGCCCTCTTCAAGTTCTCCATGTCCATATCAAGATCAAGCTTGAATCGAAGATGGTTATAGTAAAGTGAGCCATCGTGGGCAATGAATTGCGACAGAATTCCTTTCTGAAGCGAAGTGCACGGCCGGATAGCCTCGATATCTTCATTTTTAACCTGCCCACTCTGCAAGACTTCGGAGCGAAATCTACTGTCAAATGAGTCGAAATCGAATCGATCAGACCGCAGCGACGGTTGTTTTGGTGACTCGTCGATGTACGTCCCAAGACTAACACAATCTGTGTACTTCAGCACATCTGTGGCGTTGGCTTCAAGCCCGGCTTTCCTCAGTGCTGCAGCGATTTGTACTGCGCTTATGCTGTCTAATCCTAGTTGGTGGATCGAAGTTGTAGGACGGATCTCCTCAGATGATGTCTTTGAGAGCTTCGCTATAATTCCTCGAATCATTTTCTGGGTTCTCGTCCAGTGGTGTCCATTCACTTTCTTAAGAGCTTCCTGGTCAATGCTTGAGTCATCATACTCTGTGAAAGTCTTTGCCAAAGCCTTCTTATCTATTTTGCCAGCGGTAGACTTTGGAATTGCGTCCAGAATAATGAAGAACGTGGGTACCATGTACGACGGCAAATTTTTGGTTGCCGCATCCTTTGCTATCCTCTTCACTTCGGATTCCTCTGATTCGCTGTCGGCCGTCGGGGCTATCAAGAAAGCGACGAGTTGGTCCTTTGAATGTTCGTCGCGTTTTAGTATCTGTGTCGTAACTGAGATAATTCTCGAATCGGAAGAGCGAAGCACATGGCTAATCTCCCCTAACTCGACTCTCAACCCCCTGATCTTAACCTGGTCGTCTGCTCGGCCGATGAATTCGAAATTGCCGTCCCCCAGCATTCGAACCATGTCACCACTCTTGTAAAATCTTTGTCCGTTTCGGTGAACAAATCTTTCCTCGGTGAGTGTAGCGTTTCCGTAGTAACCTCGGGCTAATTGGCAGCCACCAATGTACAGTTCGCCAACACCGAAGATAGGGAGATTCCGCTCACAATCTTTTGGGAAGACCGCAAATGAGGTGCTAGGAAATGGTTTTCCAATCAGGGCGGTTTTGACCTCTTTCTTGGTGGGAAATATAGTCGTACAAAAGGCCGCTTCCGTTGGGCCGTATGAGTTGACACAAGCGCCGTCCCACTCTTTTACAACTTCAGAAGACATGGCCTCTCCAATGCAATATAGCCATTTGACGTTAGGAACATGGGACCTGGATATTGATCCAGCGACGGAGGGGGTAAGGTCCAATAGGTTGACTTCCAGTGAGTTGATTATACCGCTGAGGTTATTCAACATGTCGTTCTGCTCTGCCGCGCACAGAGCAAACCCGAAAGACCATGCAACGAAACAATCGTAGTAGCACATATCAAAAGACGTGGCAGCATACTGCAGTAACCTTGAATATTGGTCCCAAGGGATCAAATGTCTAGAGCTCTCGACAGTTTGAATTGGTGATCGATGGTCCATACTGACCGCTTTAGGCAAACCAGTTGAGCCAGATGTATACAAGCAGTACGCAAGGTTCTCTGGACGCAAGCCTTTGATGGCTGGGTTGCTGTCGCGATGTCCTTTAATTTCGCTGACGTCGAGTACTTCAGCGCTCCCGCCCCAGGCTAGTGAAGTCTTCGACATACTCAGAATTACTTTTGGCTTGAGTTCGGAAATCATGAACTCTTTTCTTGCATCCGGTAAATCCGGATGAATTGGGGCAAATGCTGCACCAGCCTTTAATATACCCAGAATGCTTGCATAAAATTGAGGACATTTGTGAATGTAGACAGGAATGATGTCTTCGATCCTAATATCGTGGTCCAGGAGGACTTGTGCAATTCGGTTCGCTTCTTGATTTAATTCACCATACGTCCAAATTGTACGCATCCCATTGCTGTGTAAGAAGTCAAGCGCTGGGTAGTCTGAACGAGCGTTTGCGTGATGTTCCATAGCAGAATGTAGAAACGGACCATGAGGAGGTTGAATGCGAGTATGCTCTAGATTGAACGACGAAAGAATTGAAGAAGGAAAGCCAATTGCATCTTTGGCTTGTGCCTGCGGGAATTGAACCAGAGACTTCAAGGCAAAGTCGAATGTCTCTATAACGTGCTCTGCATCGGAAGTTGCCAGAAGAGATGTCTGGTAGTGCAATACGACCTCTATTGAGTCGTCTTGAGTATCCTGGAGCAGTTCGCAAACAATAGGGACGTCCATGGTTCCTATGTCTTGCTTCAAAGACCAGATAGAAGCATTCAGTGGTGTACTCGGTTGCTGGAGGATAACTAGTGAATCGAATAGTGGGCCTCGTTCCGCTCGAACCTTATTCTGAATTCGCCGGAGAGGCGTTAGTTGGAAGGGCAAAGAATCGATGTTGAACTCATGGAGCATTTTGATTAATCCTGCGTTGCTACTTCCAAAATTATAGTCAACTCGGACAGGGACAGTATTGAAACAAGGCGCAATAAGACGGTGGAGATCGTTTTCTGGAAGGGATCGGCCGCTGACAACATTTCCAAAGGCAAAATCGTCTTCTCCAAGATACCAATGGAGGAGTTTGGCCCAGGCGGCCTGTAAAATGGGCAATAATGACGTGGAGGTGCGCTGGCATTCCTCAAGAACTTGGCTTAAACGGAGTCCCAGTATCCTAGAGACAGTTTCATTGCTCGTATTGGTAACTCGAGCTTCTGGTCTAACGCTCGGAAACAATTTTGGTTCAAATCCTTGAAATGTTTTGGTCCAGAACTGGTCGCTACTTTGGTGGTTTTGATTCACCACATACTGAAGATACTGCTCGTAAGGGATAGGCGGCGGCAACTCTTCGCCTACGTATACTTTTTCAATCTCGTCGAAAAGAGCAGTAATTGCCGTACCATCGTAAAGAGCATGGTGACAGCAGAAAATAATTTCTGCAGAATCTGTCGAGAGGCGTAGGGCTAGTCTGACTGGACTCTGGCCTGATTGGAGAAGAGCCGGGAGAACCTCTTGAACATAGCTTTCAAGATCCTGGTCCTGTCTGAGAACATCCCAATCTATACCCTTATATGCCAGCACAACCTGGACGAAGGCGAAATCAGCATCTTCCGTGGGAGTAAACGTTGTGCGAAGAATTTCATGCCGGTCGCACATATGCGCCCAGCATTTTTGCAAAAGGTCGAGATCGCCATTGACTTGGAATACGGTTGTATTGTAATAAGCCGACCCAGTGGAAGAATGCATACTCGACAGCATCGCCTCCTGTAGTGGAGTACAGGGAAGTACTTTGGCTACCACTTGTCCACGTGACTCAAATTCCGAACGAATCGAAGAAACATAGGCCAATGGCACTGCTTGCGAAACGGGAGACAAGGGACCGGATGATGGCTCTAAATTCGAGGCTGGCTTACAGTTCTGGCATAGACGTGCCACTGTGGGGTTTTTGAGGATAATAGATACCGGCACATCGGTAATTCCGGACTCTCTAAGCCGTCTGGAGAACCGTATTGCAGAAACTGAGTCCAATCCCAAGCTAAAGAAAGATGATGTCCGCGTAATCCTGGATAATGGTACCTGAATGGTGCATGCCAGTGCCTCAGCAATCTGTTGCTCTTGTCCTGGCAAGGGGGTGGAATCGTTACTAGAACCATCGGTTCTGGCCACCAAATCTAGATACGCATCGTTGAGCTCCTCATAGGTACTTTTCAGTAGTCTTTTATCCACTTTAGTCTGAGAAGTCACTGGCACCTTGCTGATCGGAATAATATGAGTAGGCATCATGTAATCCGGTAGCACCATCGCCAGCGCGTCAAAGATGTGCATGGTCATAGAGCGGCGACTCTCAGCATCGAGCAGGCTGAATTCATTTGATAGGCTGTCGGTTGGAACCCAAAATGTGACCAGTCTCTGAATGTTGATACGCAGTTGAAAAAGTACTGTAACGCAGTCCTCGACATCCGCGCTATCAAGAACGTTTGATGTTATCTCGCCAAGTTCAACCCGCTGGCCGCGAATCTTGACTTGATCGTCTGCGCGTCCGGTAAATAGGATTGAATCATCCGGAAGAAGCAATCCCATATCTCCAGAGCGGTATATCCGACCGTATTCAGGGTGCTCTATTATCTTTTCCGCATTGAGCTCCGGCATATTTAAGTACCCACGGAAGACTTGTGCTCCTCCAAAGCAGAGCTCACCAATGCCGCCTCTTGGAATGATTCTTTCACTACCAGGCTCCATTACGAAAGCCGAAGTATTTACGAAGGGAGGACCAATGTTGTTAATCAGGTCTTCGCTCGTGACCTTTGAGCGCACAGTACAAATATTCGTAGTCTCAGAAGGCCCGTAACCTGTTACATTTTAGTAAACCCTTGACTACGAAGTCAGATGAATGGCAAACCTTGATACAGTCCCTTGTCAGCCCATTGGCGCCTCACATGCTCCGTTACAGCTTCTCCTGCTGTGACTAAGAATCTCACTCTGGGAACTCTTTCAGGATTGATCAAGGATGCAACGGTAGGGGTCAAGCTCAAATGTGTTATGTCGAATCGATTTATAAAATCTTCCATGTCGTTGTACAGTTCATCTTTTGTTGCTGTACATAGGCACATACCCGCGTACCAAGTAAAGAATATCTCGAAAACGGACACATCGAAGGCCTGTGAACAGGATTGCAGCAACCTTGAATCTGTCGTGGTAGGATAGAGGTCGTAAAGAACCTCAAGGTTGCTCATCAAATTGTCTTGCGTGACTAAGACGCCTTTCGGTACCCCTGTACTACCGGAAGTGAATACAGCGTACGCAAGTTGCGAGCCATCGTAGCCAATATCCAGATTCCGACTCGAGCAGTGTGTAAAGTCATTTCTATCGTAATTTATGACGACTATTGAATCCTCGAATTCGAAATTCTGGGATATCGAAGTCTGAGTTATGCAGATCTGTATTCGAGCATCTGTCAAAATCTTCTGAGTCCTCTCAGGTGGAGAATCAGGAACAATGGGCAGGTAACCGCACCCAATCTTGAGGACGGCGAGGATTGAGACGTAAAGGTCGATTGATTTTTCCATCAAAATGCAGACAAGTCCACATTCACCCACTTCGTGTTCTAATAAAGCATGCGCCAGTTGGTTTGCGCGGGCATTCAAAGCGTAGTAGCTAAGCTGGTCCGGCTCTGTGATAACGCCTTTCAGTGTCTTTCCAAACACGAGTGCTACATTTCTTGGGGTTTCGGATGCCCATCTTTCTACAGCGTGTGCTGGGCCGTGTTTGATTGAACTTTTTACAGGTGTGGGATTGGCGATTGATAGTACTCTTTGACTGAAATTGTCCATACAGGCAGTAACGCTACTGTTTGTGTCGCGCAAAAACTTGTCGACAAGACAGTCAATTTGATCTACCAGAAGCTCCACTTGTCCTCGCGGGAGAATGGACGGGTCATATGTGCTCTTATAAGATATCCCGCTTTGACCAGGCTCGAATTCCAACGTCAGTCGGCATTCTAGGTTATCGGCGCTCTCTACAGTTCTCACAGAAGGTAACCCGAGCTTGTCGCTAAATAAAGTCTCTTGCCAGACAAAGAGAACGTCGAAAAGGCGCTCTCTCGGGCGTAGGCCACAGATCTTCGATATGTCGCGTAACGGCATTGTGCAATGTTGAAGCATGTCTCTGTTCAGTCTCTGAATTGTGTCCAGGAGTTCCTTGATCGTAGAGCATGTCCCGAGGTCGAATCGAAGCGGAAGGGAAGCTATACACGGCCCAACTATGCTCTCGATTCCTGTGACAGGTATTGTCCTTCCAGACGTTACGGTTCCAATCACAATATCGGAAGAGCCCGCATAAAAGGTCATTGCATACGCAAGTGCTGCTTGAAAGAATACTTGAGGGTTGAGTCCCAGTGACCTTGCCCTATCCAACAATCTCTGCGTATGAACTGAGGATTGGCCACGAATCGACTGAAGAGCGGACTCGCACACCTTTCTACCATTAAAGTTGGGAATATTGGTGGGTTTGTAACCTTCCAGAATATTTGCCCAATAAGCTGCGCTCCTCTTACGGTCGTTGCGTTCTTGTTGAAGGTAATAGAGCACAACCTCGCGATACTGTGGCCGACGATCTAAAGGTGCCTTGTCGAGAAGCTTTTTTAAGTCATTGCATATGATGTCGAAAGACCAGCCATCGTAAATTGCATGGTGCAGCTGAAAGAGTATTCGAGCCTTCTTTCGAGTTGTATTAACTTGTATCATAAAAGGTCGGAATAAGGAATCGACTGATCCAAGCGAAAACTTTTTGGAGAAAGAGGTGACTTCCGTGATCTGATAGTCTTCAAGTTCTCTCCAGATGATTTGAGCATATGAACTTGAAGAGGAATTTGACATGGCCACAAAGCCGGACCGTAACATCTCGTTTGTTTGAACAAGCTGCTCTATACATGATTTGATATACCCAAAGCCGTAGGAACCGGGGAGCTCCGTCTCGATATAATTGCAATAGGCATGAGGTGAGATCATCGTTTCTGCAAGCATCGCCTCCTGAAGTGGACTGCAAGGAACGACATCCGCGATTGCAGATTGACGGTGTTTGAGCTCTGCGGACCTCAATACCTCGTCTTTGAGAGGTTTGAAATTGTCTGTGAAACTGCTATCATTCTTGGCTCGCCTGAACTTGCATTTCTCAGTTAGCGTTCCGACGTCGGTTGCGGAGAGCACGTCGATAGCCCCCAGACTGAAGCCCTCTAGTCGCAGTAAGGAGGCAAGCTGGATAGAGCGAAGGGAGTCCAATCCAGCTGAACTCAATGGTGAGTTCATTTGGACATGGCGGCCTACGACATGACGGACAATGCGGAGGATAGTATTGCCGACAGGATCAGTAGAGGTAGGTATAGAATCATCAACTTGACGTTTTGAAAGATACTGCGCTTCCAACGCTTTTCGATCGATCTTCCCAGATGGTAACTGTGGCACCTGTGAAAGGAACAAGACATCTGCCGGAACCATGTAGCCAGGAAGCCAACGCTTGCAGATAGCCTCTACTGCATTTGCTGATGCGTCTTTTGAAGTGGCAACGCAGAAAGCTATGAGCTGGTCCTCAATCACCAGTGTTGCGATGCACCGGCATCCATCAGCCTTAGAGACAATCTTCTCGATTTCCCCTAGCTCGACCCTTTGACCTCGAAGTTTGACCTGGCCAGACACGATTCGGCCTAGACATTCCAAAGTCCCATTAGGCAGTATGCGTGCACGATCGCCCGTTCGATACAAACGACCGTACCGAGGATGTTCAATGAACGCTGCGGCGGTGAGTTCCGGACGTTTGAGATAACCCACCGCCACTTGTGGGCCACCCACTACCAATTCACCCGCTGCACCAAGAGGCAATACCGTTATTCCTAGAGGCCCGTTTTCATCTGATGTAGGTGCAACAACATAGGCCGATACAGTGTCCAAAGGGTACCCGATATTGCCAATAGGAGAATCCCTCTGAAAGCTCGCTTGTAGCGTACAGTGGATCGCTGCTTCGGTGGGACCGTACATACCCCAAAGGATACTCGATTGCGAATCATTTCCTCCGTATTCATCCACGACATCTTGCGTGAGCATTTCGCCGATGGTCAGTAATAGTTTTAGCCCAGGCACGCTGTCACGCCCTCGAAGAAGGTTACTAGCAACGGTTGGGGTCAACTCAACAGCATCCGCTTCCAAAAGTCGAATGGCAGCCGGTAAATCATCGAGTAATTGATGCCTTGTACAACCAACTAGAGTGTGTCCTCTGAAGAGCGGGAAGAAAATCTCGAATATGGAAACGTCAAAAGTAGGGGCAGCGAACTGAAGAAAGCGAGAGAAGGTGGGTATATGTCGGTCGTGGGCCAGCAGACTCTGTGTGACTGCTTGATGCGACACGCCCACAGCTTTTGGCAGACCTGTCGACCCAGAGGTATATAACACGTATGCCAGGTCAGTCGTAGTGATCAGGGGTGTTTTTACGGTTGTGGTCCGGGAAGGCGGAGATGTTGCCTGATCAGCAAGGAGAATTTGCACGTCTTGATCAAGAGGTAGGTTGGACGCAATGTCGGAAGTTGTGAGTAAAATATTTGCAGAAATGTCGTTTAGAATGAACTTGAGGCGTTCTTCTGGGGTATCTAAGTTTAGGGGGCAGAAGGCTTTCCCAGCTTTGAGGATAGCCAGGAGCGAGACATAGAGTTCGGGGGACTGGGGGATCAATACGGGAACAATTGCAGAGGCATGTTTCAGCTTCGCAAGATGGCGAGTGATGTGTGCAGCAAGAGCATCGCTCAGTGCATGGAGGGATTGATACGAAAGCTGTCTTCTCGATCCATTTTCCAGGAAATCGATAGCCAGCTCTGTCGTATCGGATGACCTAGGCACAAGCTCATGGAGGAGAGTTGGGCCTTCTATCGCCAAAGGATGCCCATTCAATATAGAGAGCTCTGGGATTGGTTGAAGCATGTCGCCGGGCTTCCCAATCGGGTAATTTTGCAGCTAAGAACGATTTGCCGCGATGAGAAAAGTTTGGAGCAAAGCTGTGGAACGCCGAAGTATGTCTGAAGGAAAAGAGAGCACCAAGGCCTATTTCAAGGGCTGGTCCCAGGGGTCAACTGGAGATGTCTTCACGTACATGGGTAGAGTGATGAGAAACGGCTACGCACTGATTGGTCGGAGTGATTTCCTACAAGGCGATAATTGCTTTTGCGCAGGCCGGGCGAGTATGCTATAAGGCGTGGCACGTGACTACCATTTACGGAGTAATGTAAGCCGCGTCACAGCTTCGTCGAATGAAAGGGCTGGGTGGGAAATGGGAGAGGATGCACAGAGCGCAGTCGTGGTGGTACAGCCGGCGGCGTTAATACTTCCAAGGTTCGTGGTAGGTAGAGGGGGCCTTGACGGGCCGCGGAAGTAAGCTCGCTGCTATACGCTCGATGAGAAGAAGAAACAAAAATGCCCGGTATACTAAGAGGACGGAGAACAGCTGGTGAAGGCCAAAGAGAGACGCAGCTACGGCGGACTGTCACGATCAGCTGAGGCGAAGGTGAGTCGGGTCGGTCATAGGTCCCCACGCAAAGGAATTGAAGGTCTTCGCGCGTGAACGAACTGTCTCGAAACTGTGCCAGCACCAAGCTTGCAAACCCAAGTAGACCAAGCCTTTTGCTTCTGCCTCTGCCTCTGCCTGGGAAAGCGCGGGAGCGACCGAGGGACCCATGACTCAACTAGCAGTCACGCATCTTATCAAATCGAATCCACGTCGGATTCTGCAGTGAGGCGACAGTTTTCCAGGCGTTTCGAGCGCTCCTAGCGACCGTGTTGGGATGGAGTGTGTGGGACCCGAAGGGCGTGAACGGCCAGTTGACCTGCAAACACCAGCAAGCAGCAAGAATGCGCACCGAGTAGCGTGGCGTGGGCCCTCTTACTGCACCAAACAAAGTTACAAACCCTCCCACCTCCCCACTCCAACTCGTCGCCGGACCGGGGGCCAACGATAGACTGCAACTTGGGCTGTTGGGGTCAACGAAAATACGAGGCCTCCTCGGCCATTCCCAAAAAGAAAGAAGAATACTAATAATCAAGCAATAAAATGGTGCATTCGTCGTCTTTTCTCCCGCACCGGTGCCAAAAGGATTGGGAAGGTGAGAGAAGTTGACTGACAGGCTGATTGAATCTAGACGTCATGACCGGTCACGCTTCTTTCTCCTCGACTACTGTCCTTCAGCTCCTATTTTCTACCCGTCCACCATGCCATCTCTTGTCCCCTAACTATTCCCCTAGTCCGTTATTGGTCTTTCTTCTTGCTCGCTGCCCCCACTGCCTGGATGGTTGCTACTGTTTACGAAGTATGTTCGGCCATGCGGCTTCGCAACAGCATCGTCGTCCACCACCTCCGCCCACGCGTCCAACTTTTTTGAGCAGTCAGCCATTTGTCGAGCTATTCGTCGATTGGACAGACTTCCCACTCGCCCACTCACCTACTCCAGGTCTCCCAGAGAAGTGAATATAGTCTGCCGACTTCGGACGCGGCCAGAGGACTGGACCTGAGGCCGTTGGATCGAGTCTCCTGCTTCACGACTGCATTCACATTCGTCGAGTTGCTTATCAGATCTCGACCGGCAAGCCCTGCGAGTGCTTGGGATCCCTTTGGGCCAATTGTCCAGGGTTGTCTTCCAGCCGCTCACCTCATGTGCGACCCGCAGCGGATCAGATAACTCAAAACGCCCCACACGACACTTGGGCATGCAGGGTTCATACTGTATGTAACATCAACACATCAACAGGACAAGACAGGGCAGCACAGGCACCGCTGCGGAGAGCAGACATATGACCTGCGAGTTCGCAGCTCCTTTTGATGATGCGCCGCACCTGTTCCTAGGACCCTGCCTCCCAGCAAACTCCGAGCCATGCTTCGACAGCTTGCAATCCAATTCTTTTGAAGTACGTGTACGCATCACCACCAGCCAGATACGCGCCAGTGCGATTGCCCATGAACAGAGAAGGCATGGCCCGCACTCAGACCTCCATGTCCTGACTCCTGACTCCCGGCTCCCGTAACCCCTGGGGCCATTGACAAGTGTGTTTGGGCAGTCGGAGGCCTTGGCTTTTGACCCAACCGTTCCTCTCCGGCCGGCAACCAACGCACGCTGCCCAGCCCTACCTTTCCTTGTGAGCTTCGCTGTCGTCTGTGTGCAACCGCAATCCGTCTTGATCTCGATGGAGACATCTCGGCTGTTCATCGGTTTCTCCCATTGAGCACACCTTTCGTGATTTCGTGCCCACCCTGTCTCCATCCTCCATGGTGTTCCAGACACTCCTTCTTTCAGTCGAAAACGTTTTCGTGGCGTTGTCGCCCAACTTTGGGCTCCCGTGACTTTGCTGAAACAATTCATCATGGAGCCCTCTTCCGCGCCGGCTGTCATTCCGCATCCGAACTCTCTGCCGGCAGAGCAGGTCGCAGAGGAGACTTCTGAAAGCGACTTGTCGCGTCGCTCAGATGACTTCGAACGCTTCGATGGCGCCTCGCTCCGCCAGAGCTCGCAATGGGAACGACAACTAGATCTTGCGTCAATCGCGACCACGCAGCCACGCCCATGGCATCGAGATCTAACTAGCATCCATCGAAGTTTCATTCGCCAAATTCTAGGCCTGAATCCCTTCAGAACATCCTATTTCGCTCTTTTCAGGCCACTGAACGATTTTCAATCCAGATCTATTTTGCTCCTTGGCAGCATTCTGGCGATTGCTGCAGGACTTCCCCTACCAATCATCGGCGTCATCATGGGCAAGATCATCAACAATTTCCCCCCTACTGAAGCAGAATTAAAGATCCGCCTGGTTCAGCTTATGGGCACTGCTGTAGGATATTTCATTGTGACCTGGGGCTGGTCAGTCTGCTGGGCAATTACTGGGGAGAGAGTCTCTCGTAACATGAGAGAGAGCTTGCTCGAGAGAGCCTTGGGCATGGAGATGGCGTACTTCGACACCAAATCCCCTGATATGACAAATATTCTCACTGAGAAGACGCAGACCATTCAATTGGGCACTTCTGAGAAGGTCGGGCTGTTTCTCGCATCCATAAGCTACTTCATCACCGCGTTTACCGTAGGTTTTATGCTCAATGCCAAGCTCACTGGAGTAATGTTTGCTGCTGTTATCCCTTCAATGACCCTCATTGTCTATTTCGGAACCAAAGCAGTATCCCGATTTGCAAAAAAGGCTGCATCAATGACCGAAAAGGCTGCCGCTGTCGCGGAAAGCGCCATCCGCGCTGTTCAAGTCGTTCAAGCGTTCGGAGCATCTGACAAATTGGCACAGGACCACAAGCACTTCCTTTTAGAAGCGTTAAAACTTGGTGTTAAGAAGAGTATTTCGGGAGCTTTGATGTTGGGAAGTGTCTGGTTCGTTGCATACTCCACCAATGCGCTAGCGTTCTGGTATGGTCAGCACCTTCGCCAAGGAGACGCAAATCCCGGTGGAGAAGCTGGAACAGTATACGCAGTTGTGTTTCTCATCTTGGACGCCTCGTTCGTTGTCGGCCAAGTTGGTCCCTTTATTCAAACATTCGCTCTGGCAGCAGCGGCGGGTCAAACCGTGTTTTCCATCTTGGATGAGCCTACTTCGGAGATTGATGTCTACTCCCCAGAAGGGAGACGAGCAGAGCGCTTCCATTTTCAGGAGAGTCTGCAGGTCGAAAATGTTTCCTTCGTCTATCCTGCTAGGACTACAGTGCGCGTTTTGAACGAGGTTAGCCTGCAATTCCAACCTGGTAAAGTAACAGGCATTGTAGGACCTTCCGGGTCCGGCAAGTCTACGATTACCGCTCTCTTACTCCGACTCTACGACCCAACTGCAGGGAAGATCATACTCGCGGGCGAAGATATAAGAAACTATAACGTCAGCAGCCTGCGTTCACACATAGCTCTTGTGTCGCAACAGCCGACTGTTTTCACGGGAACCATTCTTGAGAACATTCAACATGGAATTCCTGAGGCAGAAGCAGAGGGTCTAGATGAGGCTGAGATACTCAAACGATGCTCAGCAGCGGCAGCTGAGGCATATTGCGAATTCATTGATCGTCTTCCAGATGGCATGTACACGAAAATTGGTCCTGGCCATCATTCTCAGCTGTCGGGTGGACAGAAACAACGTATCACTCTCGCGCGAGCTCTCGTAGGGAACCCGTCATTGTTACTCTTAGACGAGTTCACAAGTGCTATGGATGGTAAGTGTCTCCTATACCTCCACCGATTCTCGTTCAATATCGACCATAATTCCTGTATTCTGACCAATCCCAGCAAATTCCGAAGCGGCGGTAGTGGAGAATTTGAAACAAAGTTCAGCTAGGTCGAAACGGACGACAATCATTATTGCACACCGGCTTGCCACTGTGCGAGATGCTGACACCATTCTGGTGATGAAAGAGGGAGCAGTGATAGAAGAAGGCCGGCATGATGGCCTCGTCAAAGCCAATGGCGTATATGCAGAACTCACTAAAGCCCAGCAATTCGAACAAAGGTATTCTTCGTCTGGAGAATCAACATTAGTTTCTAATATACAGCCCGTCAAAATGGCAGAAACTTTGAGACTGGATTCCGATAATCCGGATAGCGATACAAATCCCTTGGTTCCCGGCGGCGTCCGCCCGCTATCATCTTTCCAACTTATCAAAAGGTGCTTGCACCTGAGTCGGTCAGAGGCCCCAGCCATCGGCCTTGGACTGTTCTCTAGTGGACTCAGCGGCGGGATTATCATTGGAGAGGCAATTGTATTTGGCAATCTCGTTGAGCTCCTCAACGACCCATCCAAATCTTCACAATTAAATTCTCGAGTCGCACTTTTCTGTTTAATCTTCTTGGCGCTATCAATAGTCGCACTGGTCTCTCATACTCTAAGCGGTAGTTCGTTTGGCATGGTGTCAGAACACCTAGTCGTCAACGTCAGGGACATTTCTTTCCGGACGATCCTGATGCAGGACATTTCCTGGTTTTCTAAACCGGGTCACTCCCACCATGCCCTGATGGCTAAACTAAATACGGACAGCGGCCACTTTAGCGGGCTTTCTGGAGTCATACTCGGGACATTCTTTTCGATTCTTGTATCTGTCTTTGGAGGAATTGTCTTGGCCCACATTGTGGCATGGAGAATCGCAATAGTCCTTCTTTGTGCGGTACCGATTATGCTTATCGCGGGCTTCTTGAGACTTCGCATCCTTGCGAAAGCTGAAGAGCGCCATCGAACTGCTTACAATGGAGCGGCAGCATTTGCGGCTGAGGCTTGTGTCGCCATTCAGACCGTCGCAGCACTAGGACGAGAGAGGCAAATCTTTCAAACATACAAAGAGGCGATACGGAAACCGTACGAAGAAGGTCTGAAGTTTAGCACGTGGGGCAACGTTCTGTTAGCTTTCTCCTTATCCGTCACATATTTTGTGTACGCTCTTGCGTACTGGTGGTACGTCCTATATTTACCTAATATCTCCCGACATTGACTGACAGGTATGAAGGGGGTCGAAACAAGTGCGAAATGGTAATTACAACCAAAGAGAGTTTTTCACGGTTCTTCCCGCACTTCTCTTCTCTGCACAAGCTGCTGGGCAGCTATTTAGTCTGGCACCAGAAATAACCCGGGCAAAGACAGCTGCGCAAAGTGTTTTTGCGCTGCATGACGAACGTCCGTCAATCATGGCCGAACCTCGACTATCGACATCTTCGAGCGTTGGCTCAGAGTTAGAGCCCGAATTAGTCTCAGGCAATCGATCTGTGGATCCACGAGGGGGTGAGCTGGAATTTAGGGACGTTAGCTTGCAGTATGAAAGCAGGCCAGATGTTTTCGCCTTGGACAGCGTCTCGTTTCAAGTCAAGGCTGGCGAGTTTGTTGCGTTTGTCGGCCGTTCTGGTGCCGGGAAATCGAGTGCAGTGCATCTCATTGAACGTTTCTATGACCCGTCCGCAGGGGTAGTCCTACTTGACGGGCATGACATTCGCAAGGAGGCTGTCCATGACCACAGAGCTAAGTTCGGGTTGGTGGAGCAAGAACCCGATCTCTTTCCAGGGACAGTAAGATTCAACATCGGGCTAGGAGCGAAACCTGATGTGGAGGTTACTGAGGACGACATAGTAGGCGTAGCGAAAACCTGCGGGCTTCATGAATTCATCATGAGTTTACCTGAAGGTTACAATACTGAAGTAGGAGCCCATGGCTCGAAACTTTCAGGGGGGCAGCGACAGCGGCTTGCTATTGCCAGGGCACTCATTCGCAACCCCGAAGTGCTTCTTCTCGATGAGGCCACTTCCCAACTAGATGCAACAACTGAGCGTGAGATCCGCAAAGCTATTGCGGCTGCATCATCTGGACGAACCACGATTATGATTGCCCATCGCCTGGCAAGTGTACAACACGCGGACCGTATATATGTATTTGAATCAGGACGAATTGTAGAACAAGGGAGACACGATGAACTTGTATCATTAGGAGGGATTTATTCAGGCATGGTAGCTGTACAGGAACTGGATTAGATACCAACATACACGACACTAATACACGATTATCCCACGTCATCGGCAATCATTCCCAGCCTCGAATCTCTTTATGCGGGCGATTCGACAACTGACATGGGCAAGTCGAAGATGGTGCCAATAAGGTTGGAGACTTCATCTCGGAACCTTATTTGGACGAAGATTCCTGAGAATAGCTAGAATGGATGCTGATCGATGTTCACGCTCCAAGAGAAAGTAAATTGGGCTTGTGCTAATGCATCCTATCTAGTCGGAGTTATTTTGGAAGGATTCCCTGCTTGGCTCGGAAGCTTTCAGTGCAGTAGTCGAACCCTAAATCGTCTCTATCCCTCGGCGTTTTGACTGTGAGCAGGATGGCAATGACACGGCCGTATGATTACATGCATGCAAGGCGGCTTGGAGCCATTCAGTGTATACATTACGAAGTAGATTCTTCGACGGGGGGCTAGCCTCCATTCCTTTATGGCCAGAGAAGTGGCTTTCTACTGCGACGTGTGAGCTGCCTCGGACACCTGGCAGCCATCCAAAAGCCAGGCCAGCAGCATTTTATCCAGCCGACGAGGGCCGCCGCACAAGCAGGGCAAACCCACCTACTCAATTGTGTAACGTTCTCGACTCGGCTCTTGATCTAGCGAGCAGTTTCTGGTGATGCCTCGTGCGTCATCTCCCCCGGTGCTGTCTAGGGGGCGGGCTGGAATGATGTAAGTGTAGGGATCGGCGGGTGAGGCGTGCTAGCCATGGACAGCAACTAGTCCGACGAGCCCTGCATATGTATGGTCGACTGGTGGCTCCAGAGTGAATGAAGACCCCCAGAGGATGACATGCCCGAAACTCGGAGCAGATTTTTATCTAATCTGATTGATGAGATTGATAACCCCCTCCCGCAGCCAAGCTCACCTTGTTACCTCACCGTTCAAACGACACACCCGCACCCCCAATCCCACGCGTCGCTTCCAGCGCACAACCCAGCAACAGTACAAGCGTTGCGGGGCCACGACGAAAATTTTCCATGCGCCATGACCGGGACCACGGCGACGCGACCGGTTTCTCGCGGCCATCGCTCGTCCCGCTTCACTCCATCTAATCAGATTCGGAGATAATGCTGAGGATCCCTGACGTTCACTTGCATCCCAACCGCCCGCCACACCCTCCCAGAGACTTTCCTGCCGCGACCATCAGCGGTCCGTAGATTTTAATCCATGCTCACATAGGCAATCGTACCATCGTCTCCTGAGGGCCCTGACGTCCAGGGTTCGAGATTGAAGGAATTCGGCCCATAGAAATTGGCCTCGGAATGCCACATGTCTAGCTCTATTAGTAGCATAGCCCATTCCACCAGATTTCTTCATAATGCAATGACCGCAGCATATCCTGCCCTGTGAACCCTGCCGACTGTACTCTTCTCTCCAATCCCTCACCTGGAAAGTGGTTGGAATTAATTCTTTTACTTGTGCTACGCAGTCACTATTACCCCACGATTACAATCTAGGGTCTTGCAGCGGGCACAGGTGTACTGCGTCATCATTCGCAACCCAAGCCACTGACGGTTTCCTCGTTGAATTACTTGTGCATATTTTACACCTCCATCTTCTCAGGACCCAGGTTAATTCCTTTGATAACCGACGTCTGGTATTGCACGTAGTCGTGACAGTAGCAAGCGTTCAGACGAATAGAAGGCCGGCAAATTGTAAGCATCACCATCGGGAGCCACCACGACACTCCACCACCACTAACTCTAGCGTAGATTATTTGCATATCGGCGCCCTGGCGTTTTGTATTTCACCTTGTCGAGACAGCTCGAGGGCATCAGACGAATAGCAAGACAGCAAATTGTAAGCAAACATTCAACATGCCCACAGGGTCATACTACAACGACCCCTTTACTAAATCCAAGCGCAGATTGCATATAAACTGTTGATTTCTCCTTGTTGAGCTCAGTCCCCAGACTGGGTTTTCTATCTTAATCATGACCCCTCATGCTGAAATCTCCATGGCGGACCCTGGACGCACACCACCACCGCAAGAGGCATTCAATGGCTTTGCTGATTTCAACTCGAACGATTTGGACGATGGACAATTCTCCCAGTTTGAGAATCGATCCCATCTACGATATACGCCAGAGAACGAAGTGCATGACTTGATTTGCGTTGGGTTTGGTCCAGCATCGCTGGCAATTGCTGTAGCTTTACATGATGCACTGGACGGGACGGACCCGTCTCTAGATGTACCGGACTTGCATCACCGACTACCAAAAGTTGCGTTTTTGGAACGACAGTCCCAGTTCGCTTGGCACGCCGGTATGCTGCTACCAGGAGCTAGAATGCAGATCACGTTCATGAAGGACATGGCAACAATGAGGAACCCTCGAAGCGAATTTACCTTCATCAACTACCTGTTCCAGAAAGGTAGACTTACCGAGTTCGCTAACCTGAACACTTTTCTCCCCCAGCGAGTGGAATATGAAGATTACATGCGCTGGTGCGCCGGCTGGTTCGATGATGTCGTGCAGTACGGTCAGGAGGTGGTTAAAGTCATGCCAGAGAAGTCGGCGAGCGGCAGCGGCGAAATCAGCAACTTCGTCGTTCTATCCAGAAACCTTCAAACGGGAGAACTGCAGTCTCGAAGGACCAAACACGTCGTGATTGCTGCAGGTGGCAGACCAAGCATTCCGAAGCCATTCCCAAGCAACCACCCAAGAGTCGTCCACTCTTCCCAATTTTCTCATGTTTCGGGCAAGCTGTTAAACGATGCCAATTATCCCTACAAGATTGCGGTTGTAGGAAACGGTCAAAGTGCTGCAGAAATCTTCGATAATCTCCATGCACATTATCCCAATGCCCAGACGCGGATGCTAATCAAAGGAGGCGCGCTACGCCCTAGCGACGACTCACCATTGTAAGTTACGTCCGCAAATCAGGGTATTTAGTGACTAACTTGAGCAAGTGTCAATGAGATCTTCAATCCAGGACGCGTGGACAGCACATATGCCAGAGCACCTGCGCTCCGTACTTCGACCATCGTCGAGGATCGCAACACCAATTATGGAGTTGTACGCCTGAATCTACTGGAGCATATATACGAAACCCTTTATACACAACGTATCCGCTATGGGAACAGTCCAGAGGCCGAGAAACAATGGCCGCACAGGATCCTGCCCTATCGATATGTTGTGGATGCGGAGGAATCGCCAGTGATCAAGGATGGTATTCGATTGCACGTTCGGGACCAGAGCCCACTTTATCTATCCGACACACCGAACGCCAAGGAGCAGAAGGACATCCTGGATGTTGACGCGGTGTTTGTTGCTACGGGCTATCATCGCGACCTTCATGAGACGCTGCTGAAAGATGCTCGTCACTTGATGCCGGGAGGCGATCTCGAGGACGCCAAGTGGCAGGTCCAGAGGGATTACCGGGTCAATTTTGCAGACAAGAAGGTCAGCGCAGATGCGGGAGTTTGGCTCCAAGGATGTTGCGAGAGCTCGCATGGTGTAAGTCTTCGCCCCTCTGATGAAAGGCCCTAAACTTGTAATTTCCGAAGAGCTAACGTGTCTCGTTCTGGGCAGTTGAGTGACACGCTTCTTTCTATTCTCGCATCTCGCGGCGGTCAGATAGTCAAGTCCATTTTCGACAAGAATTCGAAGTGGGATGGCGCTGACAGTCTTACTTATGAAGAGCTTCGCAACTAAGCAGTCTACCGTGCACTACCTAGGCACGAAGGCTTCGACGAAACTCAACGCAGCAGTCATCGAACTGATGTGGGTTTGGCTGGGCTGAGTAAGCACGTCATCTCACACTTGTGGCTGGGCTCCGTCCGAGGCGCCCAGACTCACGGGATGTCGTCTTTCTTCTCTTATTTCCTTTCGATGCAGCATGCGAATGCAGCGGAATTCCTTTGAAGAGCCAGGTTCCTGGTACGGAGTAGATGTACATGGGATATATGATAGGTTGGGTGGGAATGGTACGATCACCAATGGATGGATGGCAATGGTTCACTACATATCATAGAACAATGAAATGATGTTTGGGTCACTCTTACGCTTCTGGGAAACTGCGAGAGAGATTGGTCCAAGTTGGGCTGAAACACTGCTGGGTTTGGCAGCGGCTAGGCGGCGGACATTTGGCCCGATGGAGTTTGAGCTTTGATGTGATGATCGAGAAACAGAGAAAAAAAAAGTCGAGCTGAACAGGGCGCGGGCGGTGCTTAAAGGCACAGCGTGTTTTGGGAGGCTCTAGAAAGAAGGCGCTTTGTAAGTCGGGAGTGATCACCTCCATCAATTGAATGCCACATTGTAGACGAGACGCCAGGTGTCTAGCCGGATGGGCATGCACGTTTCGAGAGCCTTATGGCAAGGTCACGCTGCCAAAGAAGGCACGCCAAAGAGGGCAATGGCAAGGAGCAGGCCTATAGTAATTTCTGTCATGTTATTAGCAGCCGAGCCATTGTGTCGTCTTACAGTGGTGATGCGTTGGGCAGGGCATTCCAGCGCGAGACACTGAGAGAAAGAGAGTGAGAGCAGCGTGGCCTATGCATGCCGTGGCGCAGCAATCGGGGGCGTGCGTTGTAAATCGGGAAATGGGGCATGTCGAGTGTTGGAATCAGAGGGCAAATGTTGGTTTGGCCGAAAGGACGGTAGTGAAGCAATGGGTGGATGGATGGGGACTGAGGGACGAGATGAGATGTGCAACGGCAGTGCTGGTGTTGAAATAATTGGGTATGGTTATGGTCATGGTGGTGGTGGTGCGCATGTGTACGAGGTGTGCGTTGTGCGTGTGTGCGCGCGGGTGAGGTTGGAGCCGCCAATGACGACGACAGGCACTGGGGAGGCATTGGGGAGGCACGGGGGGGTCACTGGGGTTGTATGGCTGGTAGTTGGTTGCTGGTCGCTGGGGTGGACGGTGGACGCTGGACGCTGGACGCTGGACGCTGCCGGACTGTTGCTGCCACACACTCTTTGCCTGTCTGCTTTTGCCTTTTCGTGTACCTTCCAAACAGCGCTGCTCTGCCTTGGCACGGCGGGAATCAGATCCTCACGCAGACTGAAGCCCAAACTAGTGCCTCCAGCCTACTTCACTTTTCACCTTCAGCGCTGCTTCGCTGCGGCATTCGTCCTCCACCCTTCACCTACGATTCTTCACGGCCGCGCTCTCTGCGTCTTCACGGCCACGGCACCCTCGAGGTTGTTGTCGCGCCTGCATGAGGTGACCCCTCTCGGCCTTCTGCCCTCTTACAACCCAGTCCAGTCCAGTCCACCACACTACTGTGCATCACGCCCCCCGTTCCCTCCTCGAGGTTGTTGACGCACAACGCACGCTTCCCTACCATCGCCTTTGCGACAGTCTCTCTCTATCTTCCTCTCCTCCACTCCGGGTCTGTGATACCTACGCATCCACCTCTCGTCGCCCTCGTCGCCCACTTCCTCCATTCAGCGGCGCAATTCGGGATGCCCACCGCGCGTATCAACTAGCCTGCGTCACCAGCTGAAATCGGCTGCGTAGCAACGTCCACCTCCTTCCTCGACCCTCCCTTTCTGAGCATTTCCTCAGCGATATGGACCAGCACTGGTCCGCTTTTAACGAAAGTCCAGTCTCCAGCCGCCAGGCGCGGTACGCTCCGCAAAACATGGCGACTCCCCAACATCCTCAGAGGGACCCCAATATTGCACCACCTCTCAAGCAAGACCCTTACGCCTCTCCGCCTATAGTCTCACGGAGTGGGTCAATGGCTCTTCCATCGCCCGGCGCCCCGCACAGTAGGGGAGGAGAATACAATGATGGCGATGGTGACGTACCGATGGAGGACGCAGACCCATACAGTAAACCAAAGTACAACGCATCACGCGCCAACCACCAGCATAGACACTCTCAGCAGTTTCTACAACAGGAGGAGAGCGCCGCGGCGCGAAGGTATTCGCCCATGAACCTTTCTCCTACTTCTCCATACGGTGGAAACGCGCAACAAGGCGGTCAGGCCTATACAAGCTTCACCCCGCAGGCTCAGAGCAACAGACAAAGCCCTACGCGAAATAACCCGTACATGTCTCCTCCGAACAGCTACTACTCACCTCCAGGTAGGCTTGGCTTAGCCCTCAATTTTCTGATACTTAGCGCCGTTTTACTCACTATTATGTATAGCCTCTCGACCGCAGGCACCTCAACTGCCACCCATTCAATCGAATATGAGCCCTGAGAATTTCTATCCTCAGTCTGCGACTGCACAGCTAAACGCGGTGTTCAACAGGGAAGCTCGTTCACCGCGGGCAAGCAATACCAACCCGCCTCCGCAGCTGCCCCCGGCCGGACGTGGCCCTGTGCCGAAGTTTAATAAATGTACAAATACGGGAGAATTGCAGCCTAAGATTAATACTCAGCCTCCATTCCGCCGTGCTGCTCCCGAGGGCGGGTTTATCAGTGTGAGTTTCACTGCGATAAGAGTGATATCTGTCGATCTGATCAAAGTTCTACTTAGCCTCTCCAAGCCCTCACCACGCATTTACCCTCGACCTACCGAATATGCAATCCAGGCTTCAAATACGAATCGTCACGCAATCCACGCCGAGTGCTCACGAAGCCAAGCAAAGGTGTGAAGAATGATGGGTATGATAATGAGGACAGTGACTACATCCTGTATGTGAACGACATTCTCGGTTCCGAAGAGTCTGGACACAAGAACAGGTATCTTATTCTTGATGTGCTTGGCCAGGGAACTTTTGGGCAGGTGGTCAAATGTCAAAATCTGAAGACGCAGGAGGTTGTTGCTGTGAAGGTCATTAAAAACCGCACAGCGTACTTCAACCAAAGTATGATGGAAGTCTCCGTTCTTGATCTGGTATGTAACACTTTAACATTTAAATCTCGTAGTCTAACAACTCCAAGTTGAACAAGCAGATGGATAAGAACGACGACCATCATCTCTTGCGATTGAAGGACACATTCATTCATAGACAGCATCTCTGTCTCGTTTTCGAGCTTCTGAGTGTCAACCTGTACGAATTGATCAAGCAAAACCAGTTCCGCGGCCTATCGACTACTCTAGTCCGCGTATTCGCCCAGCAATTGATCAACGGTCTCGCACTTCTAGGAAAAGCGAAGCTGATACATTGCGATTTGAAACCCGAGAATATTTTGCTTAAAAAGTGTGTTTTGTTTGGAGTGTGTCTGCGCAAAGCTAACTTATTATCGTAGTTTGGAGAGTCCTATCATCAAGATCATTGATTTTGGATCGGCGTGTGACGAACGACAGACGGTATATACATATATCCAGTCCAGATTCTATCGATCTCCAGAAGTCTTGTTGGGCTTGCCGTACGTTACCAATGCCACGCTCTCTAGCTTCTCCGTGCTAACTGGTTCGTAGATATTCCGCAGCCATCGATATGTGGTCGTTGGGATGTATAGTCGTAGAACTGTTCTTAGGGCTACCGCTATTCCCCGGATCGTCTGAGTACAACCAGGTCTCCCGCATTACTGAAATGCTTGGACTACCGCCCACATGGATGCTTGAGATGGGTAAACAATCGGGAGAATTCTTCGAGAAATCCCACGACGAATATGGACGGAGATCTTATCGATTGAAGAGCATGGAGCAGTACTCTCGGGAGCACGGCAGTAACGAGCAACCGAGCAAGAAATATTTCTCTGCGACAACCTTGCCCGACATCATTAAGAATTATCCAATGCCAAGGAAAAACATGAAACCTGTAGAGATTGAGCGAGGTGAGACAAAGAGTACGAATATTCTATGCGGCACTGGCTAACTTATGCTAGAAATGGCGAATCGGACCTCATTCATCGATTTCGCTCAAGGACTTCTCAATCTAAATCCTCTTGAAAGATGGACACCAAACCAGGCCAAGCTCCACCCCTTTATCACGCAAGCGAAGTTTACGGGCCCATTCGTCCCACCGATGACTCTACGGTCCGGGTCCAGTAGATCACCCGCACCTGGTGTTCAGGAGCAACAACGGTTCGAGGGAATGAGTAAACAGCGTGCTCAAGCTCAGCAACAGGCTGCCGCACAGCAAGCGCAGGTTCAAGCCCAGAATGCTGCATATGCTAACATGCAGATGAATCAGTATGCTGCGCAATCGCCACATGCCCAGCCCCCGAACATGTACAACAACATGTACAGCCCGAATCATCAAGGGGCCCCGCCACCATACCCTGCACAAGCCGGATATGGTCAGCAAATGGGTATGATGCAACCACAACAACCACGCCAGTACAACCAGCCCCAGAACCTGTATGCGCAGGCAACAACTCGTGCTGGCAGACAGCGTGCGTCTACAATGGACCAACAACAGTCTGGTATCCCACCGGCCCTTCAAAGGGTGATTAGCCATCTGGACCCCAACGCACCAATCCGGTTACAGCCATCTCCGGCGTACTACCCGCCACCACCAGACGGCGCACCAGACAGCGCAGGTAACACAAGGAGAAGAGGGTCACGAGCCGGCAATCAGCATGGCAGGAGCAACCGGGATTTCATTCGGACACTCGAGGATCGGACCCTTGAAGAGGGATTCATGAATCAAACACACTGGCAATGAGGTGGCAGGCTTTGGACTGATCCATTACACCAGTAGCTGGTATTCCGACGAGTAGATTGCAGCTTTGAGGCAGCAACGCATCTTTCCGAATCTTCGACCTCTATCCTAGCGTCGCTTTCAAACCATCTAGCCCTTTACCGCTTGGTCACGACGATGCAGATTATCTTCAGTCAGGAGTACGCGATGACGAACATCATCAACTTTGAGCAAGGCATCAGATTGCATATTTTTCCATTCCATTGCAAGGGATATAGCGAGATGAAGGCAGAAGCAGGTTTCAGTATCATGTAGCATACCGAGGCGAAGCGACAAGACGACCAGAATTGAGCGACAGCAAGACCCCCCAAAAGTTGATCATGAAAAGGATTATGAATCCTGTGAATCGTGACTCAACTGAGTCGGAATACCAGTGGTCCCACAGCCCCCGCGCTGCCGCCCCCCTTGACACGAAGTATTTGGTTTTTTCTAAGCAGACGTAGAAGGCTTCTCGGGCCGTTTCGACTCGAAAGCTGGGTTGTAACTCTATAGCATTCGTATAAATGTCGCTGTGTGAAACTTGCCCCCACAGCAGCCAATATGTCTCCTCTTGTGACGGGTTCATGTGTATGTAAGAGGCACAGAAAGGGTGGTGACTCAGGAGCTCTATGCAATCAAAAGGGCAAACAACAAAAATGACTCAGAGAGGAAAGCCCCGCAGCACATTCACCAAAGGTGACTGTATATAGTAATATTCATTTGAGCCTTTGTCAACCTCTAGCTGCCAGCCCGTCCTTCAGCCCCGCACGTGAATGATAGCGCACAGACCACCATCCCACTTTGTCAGTGCCAAGCCCACAAAATTCGGAGCCCAAAGGCAAGTCCTCACCACAAGGTCGGTCGCAGGAATTTCTACCACTTCCCCGCGCAGTGCCTGACAACTTTCGCCCTTCGAGAACCCAAACGACACACCCCTTCTCGAAAGCACAAGCACGCAAACATGTCCCGCTTTTTCGTAGCCAGCGACAGCTCCAGCGAGGAGTCGAGCGAGGAGGAGCTTTACAGTGACGAGGAGGAAGAATCCCAAGAAGAATCCGAAGAGGAGTCCGAGGAGGAGTCGGACGAGGATGAGGATGACGACTCGTCTTCTGGCGACGAAGTCGGTGCAAACAGGTTCTTGAGGGACGCCAGCGAGTCTGAGGATAGTGACGACGAGGACCGTGTAAAGAGTCTAAAGAGTGCCAAAGACAAACGGTTTGATGAGTTGGAGGCCACTGTCCGGCAAATTGAGAATGGCGCAAAGATCAACGACTGGTCTCTCATTTCTAACGGTGAGTTTTCACAACAGGACTGAGGTGGGGTAGTATATGCTATGGGGCTCTAACTGACTGTTGGGCAACAGAGTACGACAAGTTGAACCGCCAGATTCCCACCCTGATTAAGCAGAACGATGGAAAGGTTCCCAAGCTTTACATCAAGGCTGTCGCTGACCTCGAGACCGTCATGCTTGAGGCCATCGAAAAGCAAAAAGTCACTCCCAAGAAAATGAACGCTATCAACCAACGTGGTCTGAACGCTGTCCGTCAAAAGATCAGGAAGAACAACAAGGACTATTCAAAGGATATAGAAGCGTATAGGGAGGACAAAGACGACTTCATGCGCGAGGAGGTCAAGGAGGAAAAGCCGGTATCAAAGAAGAAGAAAACTGCTCCACTTCTCGGCCAGGAAACTATCGAGGGTGATGACGAGGGCTTCACAATCGTTGGTGCCGGCGGCAGAGCTGTTCAATATACCCCAGAAAGCATCCTCAAGCACCTGCGGTCGATTGTCGAGCAGAGAGGTCGAAAGAACACGGACAGACTTGAGCACATCCGCACCCTGGAGAAGCTGCTAGATGTGGCTGCCAGCGACTATCAGAGAATCAGGGTCCTCCTAACGCTCATTTCGACTAGATTTGACCTGACATCCGGCACTGGTAATCAGATGGCGTCGGAGCAGTGGAAGGCGTAAGTCTGAGAATGTTGTGTGTGCTACGAACTGTTACTGATCTACAACAGGGCCGAGCAAGAGTTCAACAAGCTCTTGGCAATCCTTGAGGGCACTCAGGACATTGTTGTTATCGAGGGAGCCGAAGAGTGGGAAGATGACGACAAATTGCCTACCATTACCCCTGGAGAGATCTTCCGTATCCCTGGCAGTGTGGTCTCCTTCGTGGAAAGGCTCGATGACGAACTTACCCGCTCTCTCCAGCATATTGATCCACACACAGCAGAGTATGTTGAGAGGTTAACCGACGAGGGCACGCTCTATACAACTCTGGTGCGCACCTTGGTTTACGCCGAGACTCTGAAGAAGAACCCTAGGCTCGAACTATCACAAGACGTCTTGAACCGTGTCGTGATGCGCAGATTAGAACATGTCTACTTCAAGGTACGTTGAGAACACATCTGAGCGCTTTGGTTCAAAGCTAACTTTTACAGCCATCACAAGTCGTCACTATCCTCGAGTCTAATACTTGGAAAAACATCCCTAGCAACCTTGAATCCGAAGTCACTCCACGCTCCAGCTCCCACGACTCCACTACTCTCGTACAAACACTGTGCACATATCTATTCTCAAATAGCGAGGGTATCATTCGAGCGAGAGCTATGCTGTGCCAGATCTACTTCTTGGCTCTGCACGATCAATACTACAAAGCGCGTGACATGATGCTCATGTCCCACTTGCAAGAGACAATCAGCAACTTTGATGTCAACACCCAGATCCTGTTCAACCGAGCTCTTGTTCAGGTCGGTCTCTGTGCTTTCCGAGCAGGTCTTGTCTACGAGGCACAGACTTCACTCCAGGAGATTTGTGGCAGCAACAGGCAAAAGGAGCTCCTGGCCCAAGGTCTTCAGATGCAGCGATACTCTCAGATCTCGCCCGAGCAGGAGCGCCTTGAGCGCCAGCGTCAACTCCCCTTCCACATGCACATCAATCTCGAACTTCTCGAATGCGTCTACCTCACCTGCTCTATGCTTCTCGAAATTCCTGTTCTCGCCCAGTTGTCTGCTTCCCCCGACATCAGGAAGCGCGTCATCAGCAAGACTTACCGGCGTCTCTTAGAATACCACGAGCGCCAGATCTTCACAGGACCGCCAGAGAACACCCGCGACCATGTCATGCAAGCGTCAAAGGCACTCTCTGCTGGTGAGTGGAAGAAAGCGGCCGAGTTCATCAACTCAATTAAGATTTGGGAATTGATGGCAAACTCGGCCAAGATCAAGGAGATGCTGTCGGCACAGATTCAGGAGGAGGGTCTCAGGACATACCTGTTCACTTACGCGCCTTTCTACGACACTCTTGCTATCGATACGCTAGCCAGCATGTTTGAGCTATCCGAACGTAAGGTCTGCGCTATTGTCAGCAAGATGATCAGTCATGAAGAGCTAGCAGCCGCTCTCGATCAAGTCAATTCAGCTATCATCTTCAGGAAAGGCGTCGAGTTGTCGAGGTTGCAGAGCTTGGCACTCAGCTTGTCAGACAAGGCATCAGGTCTTATTGAGTCCAACGAGAAGACTCTGGAGCAACGGACACAAGGCACGGCCAATGCATTCGAGAGGCAAGGAGGACAAGGTGGACGAGGAGGTCGTGGTGGCCGTGGACGGGGTGGAGGCCCACGTGGCCCAGGCAGGACAGGTGGAGGTCGAAACCAGCAATTCACTGGTGGTGCGCTGGGAAGGGCCATCCAGGCATAAGTTCCGGGTTGCTGTAATGGTGAGACGCATTATCTATCATTGTGTCTCTAGTGCTGGCTTGTGTACGTATAGACTTTTTCTCGGCAAGCAAGCATGATGGGAAATAGGCGAGTGCGGGCGAGAGAGAAGAAGAGCCCAGGGCAGTTCGCAGCACTGCATCCATCCATATCAAGGCGCGAAAAGGGTCATTTTTGCAGAAACTGTATCCAGATGGAATGATACTCGTTAAAAGTAAACGATTGGAATAATGAAATAGGGATGTGATCTACTCTGAACTTTTTGACCCTGAGAGTGAGGCAGGCGTTCTGAGAGATGCGGGCAAGGACACTCGAAATTGTAGACGTGGATGGGGATTGGGGTAGATGTCACTTGAATAAAGAAAGGAACCTTTCAATACAATCTTCATTTTCCACAATAATGACAAGCATTCCCCGTATCTAGGTATGCGTGAGAAGGAAGTGAGTGAGTTGGTGGTAAAGTACATTAAGTTCATCACTGGTTCATTAACTGCTGCCATAGTGACTATTTCCATCCACTTTTTCTTGTTCCTTAAAGTTTTGGAGTTTGTTCTAAATGAGCTTGCTACGAGATAAGCAGGCATTAAATCAAGCAATTTGTATGAAGACAGAACGGGACACGGACCCGAAGAACTCAGAAAGGCGGTTTTTTTCTTGCGTGCTTTATATGATTCCGTGTAGGGTATGGAAGAGAGATGTTGTGATATGTACGTACCTCGATTATGGGAATCGAGTGTTGTTCAAGTCGTTGGAGTCGAGCAGGATTGATTGATTTTGTTGCCCGAGGATTGTAGGGTGTTCTGCAGTGAGGGGTGGTAAGCGAGATTCAGAATAGAAGAAGTTAAGGTCCCCTGTGAAATAGCAAAAAAGAAAAGAAAAGAGCAGATAGTGATGGGAAAATCCGAGTTAGATTGTGTGGGTTAACTTGCGGGAAATGTAGAAGGATATAAAGTGTTCTTTGATTATAGCTTAGAATTGATCACTGACGTATCAATGGGTTGAGGTTGAAGTATTGGATTGAAATGGAAAGAATAGTCTGATATATATGCTAATACATAAGCAAGCAAAATATCTGTAGATGTTATTCCAACGCGCCTCTCGTTGCTAATAGATTCCTGTGGGACCAAAATGTGGGAAACATAGACTTTGTGTCAAAGAGCGTGGGATTGTGGACTTCAGTCACCAGAAATCGATACTAAGTAAGGCAATGTAATAACGCCCTTTTCTCAGAAACTGGCACAAGGCTAGGATGTCTAACTTGCTAGTGACACCGCACTGTGCTCATCTCGAGAACTGTTTACCGGAGAGCTGAATACTAGTTCTCACTGCCAGCATAGAGTGGCAAAGAGAGACACAATTTCTACACAGACTATCAATCACACTTGTATTAGATTCTAAAAATTTCTAGATACAAAAAGCCCCCAAACCTCGTGAAGATCTTTCCTAGCAATAAGTATTCACCATCACGTCGACCCAAGCCAAATGAAACGAAGCACCTCTCCACCAAACCTCCATCCAATCCTGCACCCCAAATCTCAATCCCAATCCCGCTCCGTATTCATTACCCTACCTCGCCTTACGCCACACCCGCCCGCCCCTCCAAACCACCCGCCTCAAATCCATACAAGTCTTGGCCATACAACTACCCAAAAGCGGCAACATCGCGCGAAACCCCCCAAAAACCCGCAACGCACAGCCTTGCCGTTTCCGCTCCCATACCCATACCCATACCCTCACTCAGTCTCCAGGCAAACTCTCCCACCTCGCTATAACCGCCAATTCCCGCGCGCTTCCTCCTTACCCATCCATGCCCATGCCCATGCTCGTGCACCGAACCGCATAGATCGTAGATCCGCGCCTACTCCTCCCCACACTCCACAGTTCTGTATCCAGGAGTTCGGGACGGGGCTTTGGGGCTGAGGCGTAGGCTTTTCGGGATCGATCGATGGCGATAAGGGGGGTGCCTCCCTTCCTTCCTTCCCGAAATACCCTTGGTGCCCTTGGAGATTGGGACGCCTGGGACCCTGTTTTGTGGAATTGTGGAGTGGGCTGGGAAGCTTAAATGGACTTCGGGTTTGGATTTTTTGTATAGGTTCTATGGGTTGGGTGTAATCAGCAGCGGAGCGGTGGTTTTTAGATGTTTTGGGGGAGTGTTGGTGGAATGGAATGGGGTGGGATCTGGGGGCGTTGTAAATGTGAATGTTAAGATTATAATATAAGGTGAGTATGAACGATGACAGCTAGAGGCGGTGATGAAGTACGTTTGTGATTATAGGCGGCCGTTTGAATGAGGTACTGTGGTCTTTCTTTTCGCTTCGACTAAGTATGGCAATGGCAGTCAGCCGTGTACGACATTTGAACCTGTCTCCACGACCGTCAGCGCTGATAGGATGTATTCTGGTAATACTGTTACACCGGCGTTGGTCACGAACGCAAGACACGCGCCATAAGCCACACTTTATTTTGACCAAGTGGTGGATTACAAAAGATATATTATCTCCCTTCATGCAGTACAGATTGCAAAGAAAAGCCTTCTTGTACAGCATGCCAAAAATGCGTGGATATAACAAAGGAAAAGTGTGACAATGTTTTCCAAGCACAACTTCCAAACGCCCCAAAATCTCAAGTATGGGAATTTTTAAAAGGCTCAAATGGGAAAATAGACAAATCCTGTCCAACGCCCGTTGTCCTCTCTTCGTTCGTGGTATCTGTCATCTTCTTCCAGGGACTGCCCCACACCCGCTGCGCCTCCCCTCAACCCTCAACTATGCACGTCTCTATATGCAGGTTTCGACTCCAAATGCATCAATTAGATGGTAATGGATTTAGGAGTGAATGTGTACTTCGGCGCTGCCGCTACGATGCCAGGTTGCGAGCAAGACGCCACAGCGGCCACACTTGTGTTGAACATCCTTCAGCGAGTTCATAACGTAGGGAATGCAGCCCAAGCAGAAGAGGCAGCAGAGACCAAGGGCCCAGGCGCTATTTTAATTGTTAGCGTACATGTATCCTAAGTCGTGTCAAGTTGCGACATACTGTGTGGTGTTGCCAATCTCGTACGAAACATTGGTCAAGGAGCGCTGGCCACAAGCAGGGCAGTCAGCGGGAGCTGGGGCGCGGTTGAGAGCAGCAATGGGGGTAGCAGTCTGGTAGACGGTTCCGCTGTGTTGTTGAGGTGGCATTCCTGGGTTTCCAGGGTGCTGCTGATATTGGGGTTGTCCCTTATCCTGTGGACCGGGAGACATGTAGCCACCTTGGGGTGGAGGGGAGCCGCCGTACTGCGGCTGCCCATACTGCTGTTGTTGGGGATACATCTGGGGCTGAGCTTGCTGGTACTGCTGGATCTGATTGGGGTCTTGGTAGACGGGTGGTTGCCCAGTCGGCTGGTGGGTGAGGTCTGGGGACTGAGGGTACTGGTTCATGGGAACTATTCTACTTGTCAGTCGAGTTCATGACAATGTCTTTGTCCAGGGGTCGCGGAACACGAGGTGTGATGCGCTTCGAATTGCTGCATGTGAAGAACTGAAAACGCGCTTTTGCGCGTCAAATGTATGGGGAATAGCTCGCAGGGGATACAAAGAGCTGTTCACTTACCACCTTGCTTCTCCATTGTGGCGATTTGAAGAGTTGATATACGAGAAAGTAATGGGTATGCTGATGGCAGGTAGAAAACCGTATGGACGTCAAGGAGTGTATGAAAAGCTTAAATGAAGGAACAGATACAGCAAGCTGGAGGCGGCTGAAGCAAATAATTTCAGTAGGACTCAATGGGAGGGCGCACAGGAATCAGATGAAGAAGGCGGAGGGTTTTATCGAGGTGCGGCGCTCAGCCCTGAAGCCAAGGGGGGTCCCAAGTCTGAGGGGTGTTAGTGCACAGCCCACGTTCACCCGTGTCTGATAGGACACGCCAGACCCGAAGCCTCCAAGAAGGAAAAGGAAGACAAACGCCAGTAACTCAGCTGAGCGCCTTGAGCCAACGAGCGCCGGCCGTGTCAGCCACAGGAGTCCAGGGGATTGTGATGGATCAAACACCGACGACGCACCAGCCTCAAATTTGCATGCTCAATCTTGCAAAGCTCAAACTACCTTCGATCCGTGGACATGGGCTCCGAAGCGCGCGCAGGCTCAAGCGAACCACAGGCTGCCATTCCCTCTTCCCGTCTAGCAGGAGCAGATTGCAAGATTGCAAGATTGGCCTTTTCCTCGTTGGGGGCCAAAGGTCTCCGCTCTCGTCTCATGCATTGCTTCGTATTGAATCAATGTTTGCCGAGTCCAGGCTCGCATTCAAAGCGAGAATAGAAATTCACTCGTGTCCCGTCACTCAAAGTACCAAGTTTGATCGCCACCGTTGGCGCAAGCAGGCGAACAATCAGTCATACAGTCGCACGTTAATGGGCGTGCGACACCAAGGCGAACTGGACACGCAATCCATCTCAAGGCTGAGCTGGGTAACTGATAGTTTTGGGCCGTCAATAATGGACGCCGTTCAAGTTCAAATTGTTCAACCTCGCGCTAACAAGCTGGGGTCCGATGAGCTTCACGGGTCCTGAATCATTGGCTGTTCCCCTGCAGGCGCTCCCGCATGCTTTTCTTCACAGCTATTTTTGATTCATGGACGGCCTCGTCCCACCCATTTCTTCGCCTAGTAATCCGTCTTCGGCCTTCCACCTGGACCCTGACGCGCCTCTTTCCGAATTCAAAACCCCATACTCAGCCATATCCCAAGCCGAGCGCGTATTCAGAGTCCAGATGCTTCTCATGATGCCAGCGGAAAAGCCAACATAACATCTCGTTGGTCCGGAGGCAATTTTCTCGACCCTTTCGGCTAGAAAACTGTGTCTTACGGCTTTCGAGGGCTAAGCAACGGGTACTAACGCCCGATTCGTTTCACCGGAAATATTGCAAGGCCGTCTAGTAGCGCGTATCCATATCTTCAAGATCATCCTCTTCTTGCTCACCCTTGGATACGTGCCCGTTTCTTGGGTGATCGACACCGTTACCTCCTTGTACGCCATGTAGTACTTTCAGTTGATCCGCTGACAGCTCGACTATTGTAGGAGCAAATTCGCCAGTTTCGTCGTCCTCATCTGCGCCATTCACTTCCATTTCGACCTCTTCACCGTCTTCGAGCTGAAGTGTTCCACGTTTGACAATGGACTGATTATTGTCCCAACCAAACTCTTCCCGTAGAAAGTCTTCGACTTCGTCAAGCTCATCGAGGACGTCATCTTTCCATTTACCATGAAGATCTTCAAGACCATTGCGAAATTTTCGAAGTATTGGCCCCAGAAACCCTCCTCCGTACTCGTTCATATCGAACAAGCTCGCCTCGGTGTCTGCGCAATGAGCGAGCTGCAGCCGCAGAATTCGAAGTAGATCAAGAAAGAATTGAGAGCGATCTCTGACCGCCTGTCTGCAAGTAAAGAGCAGGCCTAGTAGCCGCTTCCACTGTTCAAGGCAGGAGTTGTTGTTCAGGGTCAGCACCATTAAAAAAGTGAATTGCAATTCTCCGAGCACTTCATGTTCCCTTGCTCTGGGATCCTTCCCTTGACAGTACTTGTCAATGAGTTCTCCTAGGGCCCACGACCGATCCTGAGCTGCTTGTGTCCGCTCTCGTCCAGTTGCACCTTCTCTCCATGTTCGCTTCAGGTCCACGGGCAAGAAATGAAGCTCCTTTTCTGGATGAATGATGCTTTGACTGGCTTCGAGACCCGGTATCATCTCCAGATCCTGTGACGCAGATGAAGCGGACGAGAGGCTCCAGTGATCTGGGTTCAGGCCGGTAATGCGGGAGAGCAGACTCGGCCCGATTCGGGAGGTCAAATGAGCCCAATCTGTGCTCTCCTCAGCCACCTGATTTTCCTCGCTCGTCTTCCCGGAGTGAACGGTCTGTCGATATGGGGTGAGACCGTCTTTCCAGATGCTCCCAAGATTTGCTTTCCAGCGTAGTACTTCTGCTCCCGAATTTTCGGCGATGAGGTCTTCATTAGCGGGATCCCATTCCTTAATGAAGACTTGCGGAGGCCCAGCGCCGGGAGAAACATAGAACCAGGCGCCATGGCGAACGGCGAGTGAGGCATCACTTGCGGCAAAAACAAAATGTATGCCCGGAGGAAGATTTTTGATGCCACGAAAACGGGGCGTTGTGGTGAAAGATAGCAAGTCAATGCCGCCGAGCGCCGCTGGAGGCAAATTGAGCAGCAGCAGGCAGTGTGTCTGAGATGCTGGGTCCATTTTGGAGACGTAAAAATACGTCTCGAATGCTGTGTGTCTCAGTATTTTGAAGGGGGCTCAGAGCCGGTAAGAAGAGAAAATTCCGTGTTGACATGAGGCAAATGCCTAAGCCTAGGATATGGATTGCGAATATGGCTATGGTTATGGCTCTGTGCTGTGGGTGAGTCTATGATGGGCCTGATGATGAGGGGCAGCAAATGGACATAGTGTGATGTGAGAGGTCTGCGCCACCAGACCGTTAAGTAGAGTAAAGGCCCAAGACAGTGACCATGGCTTGGAAGAGCCAGTCAGTCCATGGCAATAGTGCGGTGAAGCTGAAGGCGGCCTGGCAGGTGAAACTCAGCGCCCGCTCAGCGCCCGCTCCAAAGAACTTCCGCGGCCCCTGATTGGCTGGACACGCCCTCCAGCCTTGTCGCACCTCTCTGGCGATCTTATTCCGGCCCAGCACCAAGTCCCAACCCTCCACCTTTTTGGGTAATCCATTCTGATAAGACTTGACATTTGCAACACCACTTGTACTCGGACGGACACAGCGTTGTACTGCCCGTTCGCAGGAAGAGATTCACCTGGCGAACCAACTCGTACGACTGCCTCGAGCTTGCCCCTCCTCCATCCATCGGTTGCATCACGCTGGGGAGCTTCCAATAGCTCTCGTGCTTCCCCTCCGCATTATTATACTTTTGAGCTTATCGTATACATCCCACTGCTATGGATCGCTCTCGACGTACACCAGGTCTCTCCTCCCTGACCACCTCTCGCATATCCTCCTCACAGTATGCATCACATGGCGCATCGCTCCGCAACAAGAACGCCCAATCTCTCTCCACCCAGCTCTCCGTTTTCCAGTCTTTGCTTCACAACTTTGCCGTTGTTCATGCAAAGGATATACGTGCAAATCCTGCCTTTCGTGCCGAATTCGCTCGCATGTGCTCGGCCATCGGAGTCGACTTCCTGGCATCGAGTCATCACAGAGAGAAAGGCAAGGAAGGTGACGGAGGAAGTATATGGGCACAAATACTCGGAGGGTCTGTCAATGACTTCTACTTCAATCTAGGTGTCCTCATCGTTGAGGAATGCCGAGCGACAAGATCGGAGAACGGTGGCTTGATCTCAGTGGCTGAGATTCGACAGCGGATACAACGCGGACGTGGCATCGGCGGAGGGATGGAGGTTTCAGACGACGACGTTACGCGAGCGGTAGAGTCCTTGTCACCTCTTGGATCGTGCTTCTCTATTATGAAGATTGGACATCGCAGTTTGATTCGAAGTGTGCCAAAGGAATTGAACACTGATCAGAGCACTGTGCTGGAAGCCATTCAAGTTCTGGGATACGTTACTGTCTCGATGCTGCAGTTGAATCTGACCTGGGAACGTCCTCGGGCATATGCAGTAATCGAAGATCTTATGGCCGACTCCTTGGTCTGGGTTGACACCCAGGCAGGGGAGAACGAATATTGGAGCCCTGCGTTCATGGCTGGATGAGATCTCAAATTCATGCAGCACTATTTCGCACAAGGGGAAATTGACAATCACCTCACGTCCCTAAAGCCACAAAGAAGTCCGGAGTACCATTAAGACTTCGGCTTACCCACGGGTGACTAGGAGGAATCACTGTCGATATCAACGCCAGAGTTGGCTGCTGAAAATGTAGGCGACGCTAGATATGATGGGATTTTCCATTCATCTACAATATGCGAAAACTCCAATGAACCACGAGGATCAGTGTGTGGCGCAAGCAAGCAGAGGCACACTATTCTACAAGTTTCACCACACGGGAACAGGGACCGGGGCAATTCTAAAGTCGTGGACTACGCCCTCTGATCAAGTTGATCACAGCATCGAACCCGATGGGTGTGGATAGGCAAGCTAGAGGGAACGGCTTTCGGCACGGGTAGAATTGCCTTAAGACATGCTATTTGGTAAGGGATTGGTAGGGAGTTATGTCATTCTGGATGGGAATCTGGAATTGCGATGGAGCCCGGCAAGTTGGTGCCGAATAATTGCAGGTCACTGTAGGAAGGTTGCGAGGCGTTGGGGTTTGACGTCATCCACGAACCTTTGCACCTTCAACCTCAATCAAATAGACCTACCTAATACCCCTGTTATTGGGGAAGAGAGTGAGATTATGGCAAGTATTGAAGTTCTCTCGACTGCTCGCAATGCGAATTTTAAACCAGATCAGGCCATTCACGCCCAGAAGTTGCCCAGAAGAGCGTGTAGAGTGCAAAGAGTGCCACAACGTAGACAAGTACAAACAAGCTTTGGCAAGACGGCATCCAAGCTTTTTGCGACCTTTGAGCACGCGCGTTTCAGCGTCCCAATCGAGTAACAATCTCTTCCCGCCTCTACCTCCCGCTCCCGTAAACGGAAACCTGGCAGCCCAAGGATGCAGCACACCAGGATTCCAGCCTGTTTGTGGCTTGAGAGGTGAGTGGCTAGCCCGCCATGAATGATGTAGTTGGTGATGCCCTTGTGATGCTATGCTTCAAAGGTGATCGGACGATGATGTTGCTGCTCATACAAATAGCTGAGGTAGGGTAAATCTGTCTTTATTTCCTCAGTCTTCAGCCCTCTCTCCAGAGTCCATTTACCATTCATTCACCGAGTGAAGGTGTGGCGTCGTTGCTATACTTCCACGCACGTCACCTACTAGTCGATTGTGCCCGACTCTACCCTCCCTGCTTGCTATACCAGTAGGCTATTCATTCTCCACCTGCTTCTTCACGCCTCAGGAGAGACCACACTGTAAGACAATCCATTCTCTCTTCAAGAATGGGTTTCTTCAACCGCCGCTCGGCGCCCGTCGACGCCAACACTACCGCCGCAACGGGTGACCATCACCGCGAGCGCAAGCCGGGTATCTTCGCTCGTCGTGAGCATGGTACACACCATCACAATGGCACCAGAGCTTGGAACTCCCGTCCAACCTTTGGACAGTGGATCAAGGCAACTGGACTAGATATCATCTCCATGGCAGTCATGGGGGCCATTGGTCTTGGTGTCTACATGGCGGACCCTGCCCCTTCTCGTAGCTTCCCGGGTACGTATCGAACGGTAATAATCTCTACCATGTTACGAAACCTAACTTGAAATAGTGACCTTCCAGGACGGCGAAATTGTCTATCCAGATTTTGCATACCCGATGAGAAACGAAATCGTGCCGATTTGGGCTGCTGCTCTGCTGGCAGCTTTGGTACCCATTGCAGTGTTCTTGATCTGCCAGATCCGCGTCCGTAGCTTCTGGGATGTCAACAATGCCACCATTGGTCTCCTCTACTCGCTCATCACTGCAGCTGTATTCCAAGTCTTCATCAAGTGGCTTATTGGAGGTGAATCTCCCCGCTTCCACCGCCACATTGTTCATGAAACTAACATATCACACCAGGGCTCCGTCCACACTTCCTTGCCGTCTGCAAGCCTGCCATTCCCCCTGAAGACACCGCTCTGACTGGCAATGGTTACCATCAAATCATGTATGACCGCAGCATCTGCACAGGTGACAAGAAGGAGATCAACGACTCCCTCGAGTCCATGCCCTCTGGCCACACCACCGCCGCCTTTGCAGGCTTCGTATACCTATATTTATACCTAAACGCCAAGCTTAAGGTCTTCGCCAACTACCATCCAGCCATGTGGAAGCTGATTGCGCTCTATGCTCCAATTCTTGGTGCTTGCTTGATTGGCGGTGCTTTAACCATTGACGAGTATCACAACTGGTATGATATCGCTGCTGGAGCGGTCATTGGAACCATCATGGCATTCTCAGCATATAGGATGGTATTTGCCAGTGTTTGGGATTTCAGATGTATGTGAACAACTCTATCCTTACCCCTTTTCCCCCTCCCTTTTCCCTTCGTACACACGAGGAATAGTGGCGAATTATATACTGATTAAGTCACAGTCAACCACATTCCCTTGATCCGCCACACACCCTTCATCTATGGCGCCGGCCCATCAACCTTTGACGGCTTCCACGACGCAACCTTCACCCGCAAGGCAGGATGGGGCACCCACGATGGCTCAGCATGGGCAGGCGCACCTTTCGATGCCGCTGACGGCCCACGAGGGACGATGGCCCAAGCAGCCGTCTCTGGCCCTCAAGCTCACGGCGCTGCTAACGGCCGCGGCACCCACGGCGGCGTGGTAGGCGCGGGGAACTCGCCTACGCATGCTCATCATGATGTGGGACGGCATGAGGTCGAGAGGAGGCCTGTGGGTCAGAGTCGTATGGGTGAGCATATGGTCTAATGTGCTCTCCATCGTAACTCCCACTCCATATACCCCTATCTTAAATACCCCTATCTTATTCTCAGCCTTGAGGGTTGCAAAGCCGATATCGTGCACTCCCACGCAGGCACTGTCCACACCAAACTACATCACCTACATGCCCCCCATGGCAGAAAATGCAACACAATACAACGACTACTTCACGAACGAACGATATACCAACCAACCAACCAACCCAAAGGTTCTACCCTACTAATCAACAGCCTATGACGAACTCAAACGCGTACTTGTATGTTATTGGTAAATTTTTCTGGATTCAGCACGAGAGTTCGATACCACCTACTGTACTTCTAATTGTATTTAATGTTTTTTTCTCATGAATAAAATCAATCCGATGAAAAATTATGGACATGTAGTCTATTGCATACTCCGTGAATTAATTGATTGGTGAAGATGTATGTTTAGTGTTCAAGGTTTCATAAGTTCAAGCAGGAATGGTGAGAATATGACACGTATTATAAATAAGTTCAAATGGTATCTATGGACGCATTCTCCGTCTCTTGTCTTACATCGTCGCTCGCCGTTTTTCTATCTACATCATACTTCTTCCTTGGGATACAGACAGTATAGTACACAGCACACATATTTACACACTGGATAGGGAGTATCCTGGATTCCTTTTCACCAATGCCACACCTACGCTACCAAAGCACCTCAGTATTGACCCATCTCATTTCTTCCACATCCCTCCAAGTAACCTGCCGGGGCGTAGGCAAAACCTTGCGGTTCCACATCCTCGCAAATCTCCTCGCGGCATCTTCATCCAGGAACTCGACGATCCAGCGATTGTATACTCGGTTCATGAGCATTTGGCCTATGGCTGCCTCGTTGCTGGGTTTGGTCGGAGAAGAGTCCGTCTGGGTGTAGGGTTCAAAGTCGTAATATTGGTCTTCGATTGCATCTGGGGAGGAACCAGGTGAGCTGTGGGCCGCGGCTCTTGGCTTCATGGAGGAAAGAGGGGCAAATTTTGCTCGTTGATCTATGAGGTCCCGCAATCTATGGATGCCTCTCTCCCCATTGTAGAATGGCCATGTTAGACCGCAGTCGTAAGCATGTCGCATTAAGATGTGATATAGATCTTGCTGGCTGGGCTCCCAGCCTTCGATGTGGAGGAGTACCTTCCAGATCCGCTTCTTGTCAGGAGTGAGATTTGGAACAATGGGGTTGTAGCCGCCTGCTTCGAGAAGAGTACGCAGAGAAGGGTTGTAAGGTTGCATCAACACGTTAAGGTCGAGTCTGTTGTTGGTTGGTTTGAGGACGTACGACGACAAGGCGGCGTTGATATCTTCACCATCTTCAAGAAAACCTCTAGGAGGTGGGGCCGCCGAGAAGATGCTGTTCGGCTGGTGTAAACTGCCCAACCTATGTAGCCGTTTCGCATTGTTCTGGTACGAGACTGCATTCCTTGTGTCCTTGAATAGAATGTAATAAAATGGTAATCTTTCAAGCGAAACTGGATCCCTTCCTGGAATTACTTGCTCAAATCTGCCATCCGTCATCCAGGACTGAATGTGCTTGCCCTTCGGAATTATTCGGCGGAAGTCCGACTCTGTGAGCTCGGTACTGCAGTTAACGAGCTGAAGAACTGTAAACCTTTCTCCGGTAAGATGAAAAGATTCCATTATGCGTTCCCGTTTGGTCATAACGGGCCTGGAGTAGCTTGGCCGGATCTTGATATTTTCTTGCGGAAGACTGAGCTTGGGATAATCGTTTCGCGGAGTGTAATGGGGTTGGATATAAGATGAAGCCTCTGGGAATAGTTCTTCAAGCAAGGATTGATTGTTAGAGTTGGGATAATGTTCATGTGATGCACCTTGGCTATCTATGGGAGCTTCTGTCATAGATGTGCCTCTCGTTTTGGCCATGCTGTCAGAATTCTCCCGCGAATAAGTTTTAGAGGAAAGCAACCTGTTTGATGCCCGGCGATTTGTTCCCACGCTCTTTGGCCCGGGTGTCACCGTGAATCCTAGAGGATGGGAATCGATAGCCGTTGTAGACCGGTTTTGGTACGTTGAGGATGCCTGCAGTAATGGCTTATGTACGGATGATGACCCTGGAGAGGAGGTCGCTGGAACAGATGATGCATCCATCCTTTGGCGCATAGTCTGCACTTCTTCAACTAAATCTCGGAGCTGCTGTCGCATCTCAATGATGAGGGAATTGGGAGTTCGATTGCCTTCTCCGGTAGAGATGGTCTTGCTGATATCCTCGCGCGTGAGATTTGGATCATCTTCCCCAGTGGTTGAACCCCTATTTCCACCATTATTACCGGTTTCCTCGTGGGTTCTACCCTCTTCTTCTATGCTCTCCGTGCTTGTCTTCCGAGTAACCCGGTCTTTCGAACTTCGCTGTATATGCCTTGATCTTTTGGGTTCTTTAGAGCTTTCGTCCATGGTCCCTCGGTTGATTGTCCATATCTTTCTGGTAAGCTCATTACTTCTGATCCTCTTGGTAGGCTCGGATGATTCTCCCACAAGACTATGCCTCGTGGCCCCCCTAGGTCCCGCGCCACTAGATTCAGCCCCACGGAAAGCCAATTGTGGAGTCGCTCCGCTTATACATTCATCGTCCCCGGTTCGGGGTTCCTTCTCCATGTTGGATGGTTTTCTCGGGTGGTGCGATTTCCTTTGCTGCATTCTTCTCACTCGAAGGAAGGTTTCGTCCACGTTCAATCCCCATTGTGACCGTGCGTTAGGTGAAAGTTCAAGCTGAGATTGCTGTTCAGAAGCCGGAGCGTGTTGTCTCGCATGAGATACGGCCGCTTCGCCATTGGGTGACTCGCTCAATTCGTTTGTAGTGTCACCTATGGAGATGAGAATTAGCTTTAGGACGAGACTAAAGTTGGAGGATTGTGCCTTACCTGAGGACTCTTGTGCTGTATCGCCGTCTCCGAGCAGCTCCTTCGAGATGCCGTCGTGTTTGGTAGACAATCTTTGATTGCGAACAATGGACACGCCGCGGCCCTGAAGGGAGGCCCATGGAGGATGACATGGCCGCAGCGGTGGTATAAGGCGCGGCGGTGGCATCAATCGATTCTTAAATGCGACATCACAAGCATTGCAGCTTGCTCGATGATGGGGAAAACTTCATGAATGCGCAGTACGGCTGACTCATCATGTCTTGGCGCCCGCCTTTTTTTGATGGCAACGTTGATATTTGTAGCATTCGTGGTCGCATAACCTTACGACAACAAAAATTACTAAGTTTCTAACTAGGGTTCTTCATCGGTGCAGGGGGATACTAAAACCTCTGGAATATCGCCTATTCATGCAGGATTCCAGCATATCCCACATAATTACTACGTTCACTTCTGAGAGTGGAGAGCTACAGTGGCAGCAGCATGGCGATGGCAGCCACATCATTTACAGTCAGACCCCTGGAGCGTAACACTCCCGGAACTGCCCTTGAAGGTGCCTTTCGTGTCCATATCTCTATTAAGGAGCTTAAAAACCTGAGCCTGTCTAACGGAGACCTTGTACGACTGAGCACCTCCGAGGGATTTAAAGGTTTCGGGATTGCATGGACTGCAACTCAGACGAATCCAGGGAATAAGCCGATAGCAAAGGTCACCGACTTGCTCAAAGAGAAATATGGCTTTTCCTTAAACGACCGATTATTCATCGAAAAAGCAAATGATCGCTGGAGGATTATTGACCGTATTGAAGTTAACTTCGCTGATTCTTTAGACATTGAGAGTATCTATGAGTCTACTGAGGAGCTCAAGTACTGGATTCGTTATGCTTTAGGTAAGAAGGTTTAGGATACCCCCCATCATCTACGAAGTTTTCTAACATGCATGGGCAATAGTCGACTTAGAAATAATTATGCCAGGATGTTCATTCGAAGTGCAACAAAAAGGTTCAAAAACCCGAGGGAAAAGCTCAAAACTGCGGTTGGCCGTCGAGAATATTGAACCTTCACTTGAGGCGAAAGAGCCACTACGCTTTGACCCCATCAAAACTGAGATTAGTATAACAAACCAATCTACAGTCAGCAAAACTCGCGAGACGTCTCCAAAATCACTCAAAATAAAGGCAGATGGTATTGGGGGACTCTCTGATCACATTGAAACTATTAACCACAGCCTTGAATTCATGGAATACACTTCCGACGCACTCGCAGATCAGTACCTCATGGGACCAACGACCTTACTTATTCATGGCCCCGCAGGCACTGGGAAGTCATTGCTGCTTGAACGATTATCCGAATGTCCCTGGAATGAAGTCTTCCGATTGGACTTGGAGACCAATCCCAAAGGGCAGGCGGCTGGAATTTCTGAAACCTTCAAGAACGCAGTCGATTCACAACCCAGCATTATACTCATGGACCAACTAGATAAGTTTCTTGGAAAGGCAGAGACATTGGTCAGTCGACTAAGATCGGAATTAAAGAAATTAGAGGGAACTAAGGTCATGGTGGCTGCCACCGCTCGTAGTGTATACGATGTTGACGCGAGCTTGCGAACAACGTCTGCCTTCAAATTGGATCTGGAAATATTCCCACCAAACGTGAGACAAAGAGAAGACATGCTAAGACGGATAATCGGAGAAGAACGACCCGTTAATACTGTAGAATTTGTCTCTTTAGCGGAGAGGACGCATGGATTTGTAGGACGTGACATTCACAAATTGTGTGGCCTGGCAAGGAACCGTCGCGTACAGTTCGTGTATCAATCTTGGATTGGCGAGCCGAAATCTTCGTTTGATGAAGCACTTCAAGGGGAAGACTTCATCAAACAGGAAGATTTCGACGCCGTGATCGATCAAGTGCAACCGACTGTTCTGCAAGATAGCATACTCGAAGTGCCGAAGGTCAGATGGACTGACATCGCTGGGTTGGACCATGTCAGGGAATTACTTGAAGCCATTACAATTCGACCCTACAAGGCAAGTATCCTATGATCTATAATCAAGGCTATATTAACGAGTTGCAGTATCCGGATCTTGATGTCAAGTTCGGCGGACCCCAGTCTCGCAAAGGCGTTCTATTGTACGGCCCCCCTGGCTGCGCGAAGACGTTGATCGCTCAGGCGGTGGCGACCGAATCTAATCAAAACTTCTTAGCTGTCAAAGGGTCAGAGCTCATCAAAATGTATGTAGGGGAGTCTGAACGCGCTATACGAGATGTTTTTCGTCGTGCGCGCGCAGCCAAACCGTGCATCATTTTCTTTGATGAGATTGACTCCATAGGCAAGTCGCGCGAGAAATCCCAAGACAGCGGGTTAAATGTGGTGACGACTCTGCTGAATGAGATGGATGGCATTGAAGCATTGAAGGAGGTATTCATCATCGGGGCCACGAATCGCCCTGATATCCTTGATTCAGCTCTTATTCGCACGGGCCGGTTCGATGCCCATATCCATATCGGTCTTCCGAATGAAGATGCACGGAGGCAGATTTTCGAGATCCACACAAGGAAGAGGCCGCTTGCGGGGGACGTCAATCTCAAGATGCTCGCTTCGAAGACGGAAGGGAGCAGCGGTGCAGACATCAAGGGCCTATGTGCCGTTGCGGTGGAAATGGCAATCTCTGATTTCACGCAGAACCCGCAGAGCCAGCCTGAAATCCGGATGTGTCACTTCGAGCGGGCTTTGCTGCAGCATCACCCGCATACCGCCGAAGAAGAGGCTGCTCGGTATGAGGGATGGAGACCAGGCAAATCCCTGGCTTCTGGATGAATGCGCGGAACGGGTGTTCGATGGGTTGGCTTCTGGAAGAGCTGAAGCAGTCAAAATACGTCAAGGTACGTCAAGATGCTGTCGAAAACAGGTGCGGGTGAAGAGAGGGAGATAGCCGCATTGTGGAGAGGCAGGGGATGGCGATATGCTGAGCAGAATAGCCGCATGGCCATCGCGAATGTTCTCGAGCTTCCAGCAGCTGCGAGCGTTATGCACACAAAATTTCCGAAGCGCTGGCCACGACGGACGTTCAATGAGAGGGCCCAGGGCAATCTTGGGTGATTAGGCAAGGCCGATATCCTGCGTTTGTTGCTTCATTTCCGGTGGTCCCGTCAGACGACAGTAGGATGGGGCGACATTCGGGTCAAACTCTGGTGTTTCCTGGATCGGCATAACAATCTGGGGACTCGCCAAATCATGCCGTGGCAAGGAGGACGCTGCCAGAGCGTGCCGCCGTTAAGGCTCTGTTCATTTCAGTAGTGTGGCCAACGGTGCCAGTGAATGTTGCTCGAGAGGCATCTTGGCACCAGAAAGCGAAATTGCGGGAGGAACAGTACTTTTTGAAACCGGGGCCTGTGCTCGGCCCTCGTACACCACCGTCTCTCCCCACGTCCAACATCGCTGCAAGAACAGCCGCCCACGGTGCCAGGCCCGTTTGTTGTAATTCCGCACCATAGACATCTGGACAATTATGGGACCTGGCAGGTCGGTTCTCGGCCAGCTGGCCGGGGTGACGCTGTCGCAAGCACCCCCCAAGCATCGCTTTGCATCCAATCCGCATACAAGTCTCACTCCCCTACCCATGTCTCCCTGCACCTCAACTGTCCCCCTACCCGCCTTCAACGCGTACACCAATCTGGTGCAATCTGTCCCTGACAACCATCAGTTGCAATCTAGGGCTTGGTTGCCGCTAAGCATGAGACCAGACCTCTCTTTTGAAGCTGCCGGGAGCCATGTTGCTCCCCTGCACACCGTCTCTCTCGACATTTCTGCCGACTTCTTCAACCCGTCGTCTGCCCACCACCGCACACCCCTTCGCCGCTCACGCGACTGTTGGCTCTGTAACGAGCTGTCCATTCCTTAAGTCTTCAATTGTCATTTCCTGTCTTACTTTTACACTACCACCATCGTCGTCGCTCCCTCTCCCACAATTCCATATTTATCTTGATACCCCACTAGCACATTTGAAACCGCCATGGCCAGGATGCTTGGAAGATCGAGGTCGTTGCGGATGCTTCGAATCGGCCACAAGGAAACCCACCAACAGGACTCTGGCAACTCGACTCCTCCTGCTGCCAATTTTCAAGCGGACGCGGAAAGATTAAAGGTAGCTCCACCTGCTTCCTGGACAGAAGACCGTGTTGAAACCCCCGAAATGTCGCAACGACCGAAGACCTCAGGTGGGCCAGGAGATCGCGGGAGGCTGTTCCACAAAAAAGTACCTGTCGCCCAGGGACAGGAAAGACCACCCATCAGCTTCCCTTTTCCATCTTCAGCAAAATCTAGCGCTGCTGTTCTCTATACCGCTGAAGTTCATGAGGATAGCGAAGGAGTCATTGGAATTGCCCTTGGTAGTCCAACAATGGCGTCGACTTGGAATGCTGCCCCACAAGACACCAGTTTTGTCCCGCAACAGCAGGGTACCGTCACTCACATCTCATCGAACGGCGCTCATTCGGAAGCCGCCAATGTAAAACAAGAATCACACAGGCCGAAACTCAGCCGATGGAAATCAATATTCAAGAAGACTGCCCCTCAGGAACAGAAACAGTCTTTCTACCAGCTAGCACAGCACGTGGTTACTGAACGTGTCGACAGCCACCACGACAATGAATCCATCATCTCAAAGGACATGTCCCGGTTTGAGGATTCTCCAGCAGACTCTCGCTCAGCATCTCCTCCAACGTTTAACCCTTCGATCAGGCAGTCAAGAATGCTTCCCAAAGGATCGATCCAGCCTGTTGTCGAAACAAGACCTCGTGTCCTCACAATCGCAACGAATCCCGCCAGTCAGCCTAGGAACACCTTGGTTCGGTCCGTGTCAAGTCCAATGAGGCCTCTAATGAAAGAGAGGCTCAATAGCTCTCCGACCATTCCTCAGGCTTTGCTCTCTGGAAGCGCGGAAAAACTTTCACCAGAGGCAAAGCCAAAGCCAAAGCCCGAAAGACCTGCCAGACCAGACGAGGAACCGACGTCTGCTCCCGCTGTAGTCAAGGTGGCACCCGAAAAACCTGCTAATATTAAATCAACAAGCGATAAGCTTAAGAGCGATACACCAGCGACACATTCACCAACCAGCAAGCCGGTGGGCGACAGTGGGTCAAGCACGAAGGCTAAGACTGATGAACAGATCATCGCCGAAGCTCTGAGCGACCTCCCGCTACTAGATATTGATATTCCTTCAATTAAGATGGAAAGATATAGTGTCATGTTTGGAAACCTGCTTCAGCCAAGTTCGAATAATCGTTCTTCATCACTTTTGGTACGACGACAGGGCAATTCGGATCGACTCAAGCCACTCACTGAGTTATCCGTAAAGGTTAGTCTCTCTAAAACTTCGAATAATTATCTTGACTAATATGTTCCATAGGAAGAAGATGAACCCAATAGTTCCAGACTAAAGCCGCAGCGTCGAGCAACTTCGCCTGCCGTTTCGAAATCTCCTTCTTTCAACTTGTCACTATTCCCTCAGCCACTACACATTGACCACAATAAAAGGCCTCATGCACCCAGAGCATCTAGCAACAAACCGCGCTCACTTCAACGGTCGAAAACGGCACCAGCTAGCTCACCGCTCCGGCCAAATTTTGTAGAAGCGAAAGCGCCCGAACACGGAGCCAAGGACGCGTCTATGGTGGCAAGACCTCGTCCAAGAAAGAAGGAGCAATTGGAAGTTGAGGCTGAAGTCGAAGCCGAACTTGCATCTACGAAAAGGAAGCAGAATGACATGAATATCAAATCTCAATTACTCTCGCCGAGCCCTGCTTCGCGGCGCAGCTTCGACTCTGAGACGGAAGAGATCACCATAGCTGTAGGAGAGAATTTGGGATTGATCATCGAACCCCGAGGCGACGAGCCTGTGGCATGGGAAATCGTCACAAAACCAAACCCAAGAACGGCATTATCGTCTCACCCCACAAGCGCGGCCTTGAAGCATCCTTCTTCGGCCCCTTTAGAATCACGTGCGGAAAAGGACGGCAGATTCGAAACGAACACACTACCCTCTGGCCCACTGTCGGCTGATCGAGCGACTTCACAAATGCTACAGTCCCCTGGGTCACGAGGCGAGGCCCAGGCTACGGTAGGGGTGGCTCGCTCAGTTTCAGTGTCGAGAACAAGCCCTAGGTCGGCAGAAGTGGTGAAACCGAAGCTGGTGAAATCGGCTACCGATAGCTCTTTGGGCATGGAGAGATTAGTCGACAAGAAACCATTGACCCCGACTTTGGTGGAGCTAAAGAATCGCAAAAGCCAGAGGGTACAGTTGGTGGATGCATAAATGCGCCAATAGCATCTACGGATTTTTTTTATACTTCTATTTTTTTTAGTTCTGACATGGTTCCTCTTCTAGCTATAGAGGTATGGGTATGGGAATTCTTTGGCGATGCTGGATTGAGCGATTTGGATTTCATGCTACGTCTGGGGCATATTCCGCTTCCACTTCTGGGACGCGGATGGTTTCAATGCAAGGGAGCGGGTTCGGGTTCGGGTTCGGTTTCTCTCATGGTTTGGCAGGTGTAACCGCAGGACGGAGTATGAATTGGGGAAGAAGATACCACTTTCGTTGCATGTCCAACTATTCAATTTAACAAATTTTTAATTGATCTACACAAAGAATTGCACTTGATTCCGGTGACTGTGGGGTGGGTTGATGGACGTGCGAGGGCGCCGCAGAAGGCTTGTCTAAGCACTGATGACAAGCCGTTGGCTTGAACGGTTGATCGCATGGCACCAGGCTCGGCAACGTCCTTTGCACGAGTCAAAGTCGAGTCTGCGCTGATCATTTCATCGAAGAGTTGAGGTCTCGCCCTTATCATCCTTATCCGCATCCTCGGGCGAAGAGCACCCCTGTCGCGGGTGGTGGCGGCGACTTACATTTGCACCATTTGCTCCCTACACCAACGTACGTACCGGGACAAGCGAACGAGCGAGGCGCCTTTTTTGCCTGAGGCGACCATCCAATAATTAAGTACGTCCTCTCCGCAGGCATCCATCCATCATCCAGTGGGGTTGCTTGTACTGCTGTTTCTAGAAGACAGCGTGCATCTCATGTAGCCATCCGTCTCAGCTCGGGCTAGAACCTCAACCATTGTGGAGGCAGGCGGCGCATCTGATGAAGAGACTCAGCTCACCACCAGAGGACATATCCCAGATGGCAGCAATCCGAACTGTGGACGCTTCGGTTCTCCCATCCTTGAGGTGCGTGATTCATCAAGGCATCTACCAAGGTATTAGTCCCACACGATGGTACAATCGGTGTCTGCCCTGACAGCAGTTGGGGTACATGGCTCCGCCTCGATGCCTCCGCTTCTCTGTTCGGGAGACTCGTATTACATGTCAAACCTGCTTTGCTCTAGAGTCAATTGCACAGAATCGATAAAGCTCTTCCGCCAAGCTGCTGCGGTCTTCGAGTTCGGAAAGTCGGCTGCCTCTTAATCTGCCTATCGAATGCACACAGCCCGTCTAGCTTCAAGCCACATTCATTCCCTCCCCCCGCCTTATTGGCAGGAAGTCATAGATGGCTCTCCCAGGCTGCAATGCCGTCAGGACCACCTCTGTCGCCCGCTGTTGCTGTTGCTGCTGCCCGCTGCCGCTGTTGCGCTGTTGGCATGCCTCGAGGCTATCCCCAATGCCATGCTCGGTGTGCGGTGGTACAGTAGCTCGGTCGACGGTCAATAGTGAGGCTGAGTACCTTTCTTGCACTCCTCCTCGGATTTTCTACATTTTCCATTTGTCTTTCTTCTCCCACAGCTCTGACTCTTGTCTCCTTCCTGCTTCGTGAACCCGCAGTGTCCTTCCACCGCAGACAGACGTCCCTCAAGTGAGCTTGAGCGGACCATTATCGAGCCATCATATCTCACACAAGGACCGCGGCTCGCTCAGCCGCGTATCTACCTGCCTGAAATGTCTGGCCTCGAGGTGCGTTAACCCTACTCAACCAAGATCCATCTAAAAAGCGTTTGTTCACATTCATCTTGTGCAGCCTCTTGCAGTATGATATCCATAAAGATAGATCCCACGCAAACGAAGCAAGTTTTTGTTCAGAATCCGCTGACAACTCTCTTTCTGTGCACAGGTTATCGGCGCCGTCGCTGCGGTAGTCTCAGCTTTCCATGGGGGTGCGGAGTTGGTTGCTCATATCAAGAAGAAGCATCGACGACGCAACAGCAAGAATCAGACCCAGCAGGAGTTCGAGGAAAAGCAACTCCAGGATTCTCTTGAAACTGGAGAAACTCAGGTGGTCCAACGATATGCATCTGACATCAAAGAACTCGGTGAGATCGCGCGGATAGGCGACGGTGCGTACTTCCACTTTCCGTTACAATCCAGCAAGTCCGTAGACTAGTACCGAATCTGACGTGTGTTTAAAGCGATTGCCCGCGACCGGTTACTCCATATTGCGGTTGTCATGCAAGCCGAAATCATTAAAAGCCTTCAACTTGCCGTCAAGTATGACAATGCAATCCTAAATCTCACTATTCTCCACGAGGCTTCCATTATGAATCGCAAGGACTCGATTGTGACTCTGGACGAGATGAAGCAAAGGATCTTGATAACTCGGCCGTTGCCACGAACATTGCTGAGCGCACCTGAAGACCGAAGAGACATGAGGGCCTCGATCGAGTCCTTGCAGAGTTTCCAGACGGCAAACGTAGCTCCTATACCAGACGACTACGTTCCTACTGCGGTCACGATGCCCGGACCAGACGATTCAAGGGAGTCGAAGACTGGGTTAGCCAGGTACTTCTCCATGAAACGAAACAGCAATGCCAGCAATGATGGTTCTACGGGCCAGCGTCGGGTCGTCTCTTCTCCCGAAAATCTTAGCTACAGTCCCGCGCTCAACCATTTGTTCCAAGGAACACAAAACAAAGCATCCATTCTGAAGGATATTGACGACATCATAAGCTCATATAAGGGGTTGCACCTTCCGCCCGACAAGCAGTATGGCCATACTCCCGTGAATAACGGGATGTATGGGGCGAGCCCCAGCTATGCGTCCACACCAAATGGAGGAGATGCATATAAAAGGGATATGATGGGCATGAACCGGGACCCTTCGCAAATACTCAGAAATCTACCCCCAACACCAGAAGAGCGACACGAAGGCCCAGTTCACCAAGCCTTCAAGCAAAACGTTTTCGATCAGCAAATGTATAATCAATTTTATTCAGCACCAAACCCACTACCACAACGTCAAACATCAAATGGCTCCAGATGGTCACAAACCAGCTCGTTCTCAGATGGAATGTCTCCTTCCTTGTACAGTCATGATTCTAGATCGTCCAATGAGCCTAGCACACCCCCATATGCGCCTGATAGTATTACAATCGGCTCGTCCTCGTCCACAGCACCAACATCGCATTTCAACGGGATGCAGCATCCTTACAACCCATCAATCGCTCCATTAACAGCATCCCAGCCACAGCCAGCTCGCACCTCTCCAATTCCACCGCCGTTCTCTGCACCAGAACCAGCAGAACAGAATCAGGCTGCCAATCACGCAGCTCGAGCCCATGGGCAGCTCATTCCGCCCCCTATTACATCTAACTCTAACCAAGGTCTTCCAATATACAGCACGCCTGCCACCGCCGTTACATCACCCTCTCCTGCCTCGCACCCGCAATCATTCGCCATACCTTCACCTGTTTCGACCCTCCTCCACACACGCTCCAACAGCTCATCAGTCGCTTCATCCTCGATCCATAAGAACACGATCCAAGGCCCCTCCGCTGGCCAATCAACAATGATGTCTGGCAGGCCTTGCAAAGAAAACGCATACTGGGGCTTCTGCAAAGGCGCTTGGGCCGTCCGGGAAGACCTGAAGCGTGGCATATCACTCCAAACCCGACCCAATGGCATGTACACATCACACCAGATCTGGCAATGCCGACACTGCCGCTTCACAGGCAACACCTTCTCAGCACCGCACCCGACAAAGAAAGGCAAGAAAGAGACGGTAGTCGACCCCAACATACGCGTCTCCGCAGTAGGCATACGCTACAAATGGATCTTCCTCGCAAAAAGCCATGTCAAGAAGAAAACCCCAGAATCAGGTCGGAGCACAGGTAGCTCCACATCCAAAACCACCAACCCGTCCTCCACCACCGCTAAACCAGCAGACGATAAAGACGATTGTAATTACGGATGCGTGATTTGTAGCGTCGAGGGTAATGTGACGGGTATTTATGGCAACGTGGAGACGTTGATGAACCATATATACCTTGAACATGTTAGGGGTCCTAGTAAGATGGATGATAAGACTGTGGTTAAGAGTCGTGTTGTACTTGGGCGCGTTGCTGGGAGGGATGAGGATTGGGATTTGAATGTGCCGAGTTTGGAGGGTGGGGTTGAATAAATATATTAGGTTTGCGTGATGGATAGAAATATCCAGAAGCATAGAGATTTGGTGACTATGCATGCATGCAGGTTGGGAAACAGAGGTACATGATGTGTCTTTTTGTGTGTATGTTCTTGAATGGGTCGCAGGGGAAAAATTTCGCTCCGTTGGGCAACATATTTGGTTCTTTTTATTTTTCGTTGTAGATACCCTTCCACTTTTGATCTTTTCTCACAGGGCTTTTGGTGTCTGTATCTCCGGGTGGAATTCTTCTGTGTATATGGGTTTGGATGACTTGCTAGGACATGATACTGGGGGATCTGAGTCAAGCGACTGGATTTCAGGATCGAAGTAGGAAAGAAACAATGAGAGCAGAATTTTCAATGATTTATTTTGCTTTTGGGTTAGTGTGATGGTTTTGCTGGTTTTGAGTAGTGCGGTGGGATCCTTTCACTTCAGGAAAGGCTCGGATGGTTTCTGAAGCTTGTATATGAATATTCTTTGGATTGGTGAATGAGAGATTCCAGCGCCACGCTATGCAGAATAAAACAAACTAAATGAGCGAGTGATTGATCCTAGCTTGATATCCACGTCCCTTTTTGCTTTCCAAGCATGTACACCTATACCAACACAGGAGAACGGTCTTCTCATTCATCCATCTGCCACTGGTATTCCAAGTTCGCAACGTTCGATTTGCGATTCCGACTCTCGAACCATTTAGCTTCGAAGCCATTGCCCCTATCAACACCATCCCATCGATGTCCCGGGAGAATCCCATATCGGTTTGGTGTAAAGGAGCCTTTGTATAGGGGCTTCCCCGTAATGCTTTTACCAGCTTTCTTTTTGCGTAAAAAGCCGGCTGCAGGATCATTCCAGCGGCCTGTCTCTTTGAGTTCGTCGTTGAGCTCGGCATCATTTGCGTATCGCGCGACTGTCATCGTCTTTGCGTCTTGCAATCGTTCGCGCAGTTTCGCTGCTTCGGCATTTTGCACATCACCGCGTGCGGCACGTTCCTTCTCCTTCTTTTTCCGCTCTTCCTCCTCGGCCTTCTTGCGCGCTTCTGCACGCTTCATCGCCACGTTGATGATGCGACCACTTGCGTCTCTGTAAATCGTTTCGCCCGCGCCGGCACCCATTTCTTTTGCTACCTCCGCGGCCTTGCGTCGCTCGCTATCTTGCTTCTCTTTCATGGCTGCGGCTACTTGCGCTGCTGTTTGCAGGCCTGCATGCGCACCAGACTCCATCTTTAGAAGACCCTCTGTATCAACCATCTCAGGTGCTTCATCCTCCTCTTCGGCGGCCTTCTTCCTGTCTGCATCTGCGGACTCTATTATAGCATTTGCAGCTGCCTCGTCGGCAGCGAGCTGTGCTGCGTTTGTGGGTGCGGCGACGCCGAAGGTCTTCCAAGCTGCTCGGTCAGGCGCTCTTGATTTCTTCTTAGATTTCTTCGATGATAAGGAGAGGCCAGCGGTGGAACCGACTATTAGAAATTAGTAAATTGGACAAAGCTAGTAAGAGTCAGTTTTCCATACCAATCGTCGGCCCATCCTCGTCATCTGAATCGTCTTTCTTGAAGCCCGTCAACTCCTCGTCCTCGATTGTAAGCCCGGCATCTTTGTTCTTCCGCTTGCGCTTTTTCGACTTCTTCTCTGAATCCGCTGTCAGGTAGTTTTTGGCAAGGTAGTCTGCAAGAGACATTGTGGACGTCTATTTGGGGATAATGCGAAAGTGGAGAGCTGCGATCACGAAGTTTGGAGACGTTGTCTTGGCAGATGCTAGGCTACTGTCAGAATCACGTGAGTTGGCGCTAGCGCGTAACGCACCCGAGCTAGCCCCGCGCGCCTCCTTATCCATCTTTCCAGCCCGCAACTTCGATAACATATCTAAGGGACATGGCACGTGGTGAACGTTCAGAAGAAGCGTGGGCCTGGTTTTCTGCAGTGTATGAAGCGATACAGGAGATACCATATGGCCGGGTCACCTCCTATGGTCACATTGCTCGGCTAGTAGGGAAACGTAGGCAACTCAGACATTGTTGCGGCGCATAGTTCACTGACAGTCTATAGCGGAATGCCCCAGGTAACCTTTACCATAAACAAACTACGAATAGCGCCTAACGCGTGGTTTATTTTGAAGACAGGTTGGAGTGTGCCTAAAACATCTACCTTCGCCATCCACGGATCCAAGTAAAAAGAGCTCGACATGGCATAGTGGGAATGTGCCCTGGCAACGCGTGATTAATGCTCGAGGTGGTATTAGTCCTAGGTCGGTCACGCAATCCCCTTCTGGGTTATTCTGTGATTGACGAATCGAAGAGGTCCTTCCGGTGCTGCTCGACATGCAGCCGTCCTCCGGGCGGAGGGTGTAGAAGTAACCCAAGGTGCTATGGGTGAATATTCCGTTGATTTCTCGAAATATGGCTGGKTCCCGGATATGCTACCTAGCGAATCTGGCCAAGTGGAGAGCAGTGACGAAGGCGAAGAGGATGAGGATGAGGATGCTGCGGCGTATCACACATGAAACAGCATCACTGAGTCGACCGCATCCCCAAGAAGCAGGTATCATTAAGTGCCGCCGTACGTCCTGACAAGTTGTTAACTGTGACTTTTATTAACTTTTAAAGGTACACTTTTCATGCCACGGATGCAATACATCTCCGACGAACAAGCACTTTCTATATGAAGAACAATCGGTGCCATAACGGTCATTCCAGAAAAACCTTTTTTAAACCCGGCTATCCTGCTTCGCAAATTGTCTTCCCGCAGCCTCGATACTCTTGACGACATCCTGGAACTGCGTCTTTGTCTCATCTCCGACCTCCCCTGCTCCATCACCTGCTGGTGCCTCCTCTCCGTTGCTCCACTGAATCTCAAGTGTTTGTAGCTCTAACGCCGTGTCCAACCCGAACACGTCTTTGTCTCCATCACTTGGGAAACCCCTGAGTTGTGAGACCAGAGAGAGGAGCTCTTGCACGTCATCTGCGGGCATTTGACCGGTCTTTTCTATGGTTGTGCCATCGCTGGTATTGGCCGATTTGATGGTGGCAGGACGGTTGGGTTCGCCGATGATCTCGACGCTGTGGGTTGGGGTACCTGACATGATAAGTAGATGATAATTCAATGACGAGGAGGCTAATTACCAGAGAATGGCTTGCTGTGATGAAGTCAGTATTGTCATGACGATGTCTTTGGGGCTCGGCAGAGTTCACCTGAGTTGAACGCGAAATTCCCCTGAGGGAGGCGGTGCCATGATGCGAGGCATTGTTCGCATGTGATTACACGTTAAACAGAATTATGTTAGAGATTGAAGGCCGAATGTCTACAGAATTGAAAATTTGTTTCTATTACAAAGTATCGTGAGACAGTCATTTTCGCGAAATATTTTGCTTCATTTCTATTCATGATGCCATCATGATGATTACACCGTGGCGCTATCTGGATACTTACCTAGCCACACCACAAGGCTGCACAAGTCATGTGCCAGGGGTATTGCTCCCCTTCTTCGTGCCTGGACCCAAAGTTCATTACATTACAACAAAGGGTACAAAGGTCGCCATTCTATTGTCGTTGTAACTTCATACCTTTGATGACATCTTGGCGATCGAGCTGGCGTAGATGACGTCCGACAAACCAACCACAAGCCCCATGACCGCCAAAGCCGCCTCCAACCGCAACTTACGACCTATTTGAGACTTTGATTGTAACCTCGCGATCTCTCCAGTAAGAACCTAAGAATACTTAACTCGATCTGGTAGATTACAAGACCATGTAAGCCACCGCTCTCACGATGACGGTTTCGGAAATGCAGGTTTCTTAGCGCAGTATACCGGATTGAGATCCAAGCCACGGGGGGATGGCACTGGAAAACAGGCTCCGGGGTTGAAGATAACAGGCAAGTAAACTATATCATTACAGGGACAAACATGTGAGAGGCGCGCGCGTCGTGTGGACCCGTTGTGGATACTCGAATCCTGTCGGACTTTACATGTGAACTGGCTGTGCTACTTCAGGTACTCACGTCTGTTTGTTTATCGATGGGGTTTTGGCGAATCGGAATAGATAGCATTGGCATGATGAGTACCCAAAGGCAGGCAGACAAACAGCCAACCTATCTACTCCTTACCCCTCTTTCTAGAGGCGAGCAATTAGTCGGTAGCAGCGGGTAGATAAGTAGTCGCCGAAAGTGTCTAAACGAGGCAACGGCTGGGGGGGATGGGGGTTGGTGCAGATTGAGGCCAGCGGCCGAATCCGGGATGTTATCAGGGTTGCGTGCTGAGAGGCGGGCATTCCATAAGCCGGGGGTGCGCACGCAATATCATGGCGAGCTATTTGTTGAGCGGGTGGATGGCGAGTGATGGAGTGCTACTAATTAGAGAGCTAGCCTGTTGCAGATGCCCAGGTCCGTGACTGTTGGTGTCTGGGGAGAGAGAGGGAGGGGGATGGATGGAGGGATAGAGGATGCCGAGCAGGCGACAAGTGTGAGGGTGTTACTGTAGGGGAGATGAATGGTGGAACTGGAAGTAGCAACGGTACTCGGTATACGAGCAAAGAGTATGTGAATGGTGGTGGGGTTGGAGGGGCCGCGGCAAGAGGATGACTGGTGGGGACCTGACAAGTGACCAAGGACGACTACTATCTGTGAGTACCCATACTCCGTACTGTGATGTGAGTGAGTGCTGAGGTGTGTATTCGTTCCGTTCGCCTCCCCCGCGGCTTCTTCCTCCAACGACTCAGCAGCAACAGCAGCAGCAGCCAAAACCCACCCCCCGACTCAGCCTCCAACGAAACGCCCACGTTTGGCGCATGATGGCAATGTCATCATCTCCGCGACGCCGCACTCAGCAGGCCACCACCGCAAGGCGAGGCCCGTCAAACCCGGTTTGAGCGCGCAAAGGTGGCCGGTGGTCAGTGGCTCTGCGCTCGGCGAATCGGCAGCTGTCACGGGGCAGCTCCATCACCCATCACCCTCGTCTTATCTCCCAGGCACAACAAAGGCCCGGCTTGCGCTTGCGCTTGCGCCTGCGCCCTTCACCTCTACTAATAAAGGGCCCAGCTCGCCGCAGAGCTGCCTACAAAGGAGACATATTCATATCCCATCTGACGCGCTTGTCCCATCTGTATTATCTGTTAACCTTCCGTGCTTAGCCACTTACCTTCACAGAGCTTCCCCCCCACTGAGTCACTCCTCAGAGTCATCTCAGACAGGCACTCAGACAGCTTCCAGTCACTAGTCACCAGTCACACCTTCTTCCTCTCACTTCACCACTCTATTAGTACCTTCTGTCACACTCTTGCCTCATCCTCTCCCACTCGTTGCTCGCCTTGACTCCTCTACCCAAACATCCTTCCTAATCTACCCAGCCTATACACGCTCCGAGTCCCTCTACTACCTCCACTACAAGGCACCTCCACTAGTCAATCAAGCAAAGCTCCTCTTAGTTATCATGGCTTCCGAACAGACCTTCTCTACCCACGACCTCCGCAGCGGCGCCAAGGAGTACAACCGCGACAAGGACCACAGGGTTAAGTGGGCTCATGGCCAATCCTATGGTCCTGGACGACGTGTAGAAGATGCCCGCCCTCGCCCAGCGCGCGTCATTCCCGCTGTCAAGTTGGTCTACCAAATCACTGCCTTTTATATTGGGAAGCTAATGAGTATCTTCCAGGTCCAACGCTGGCTTCAACAAGGCTCGAACTGCTATCAAGAACGATATCAACTACGCCAGTGGCGACTCCTCGGCGGATGAGGATATCGAGGAACCTTCCGCTGCCCCAGCTCCCGACGCCGAGATAACCTATTCGTACGATGCCGAGCGAGGTCCAAGCCAGGGAAGCCAGATTCTCGGACTTGCTCTCGCCAAGGCGATTGAGCGTTTCGAGGTTCGACAGACTGACAAGCTGATCAAGGAGGAGTACGAAGTCCTGGATGCTTCTGGTGAGCCTCTCTCGCCAGCTCCAAAGGCAGGCAAGAAGCACGTTGCCCACGAGGATGAGGACTACGAGTTTGTTGAGGCTTGATACTCTCACTTGCTCCTCTTCTTGAACGTTTTAGGACTTAGCGATTCGGCATGTGTTTCCAACGGCGTTTGACACTACGGCATTCATCTCTACATGGACTTTATCCCGACAGTGTGTTTGGTCAGTCTTGGGTATCGGCATTGTGACGGTTCATGGCAGCATCAATAGGCGAGCGTTTGGCGCTTTCTGAGGACTTGAGCAGCCCTTTACTGGTTCTGCGGCCTGCTTCTTTGTGATTTTTGCATTGGATTGATTTGGTTAATGGATAGCCTGGCGGGGGACTGGGTCACCTTGTACAGATATCGACTTGGTCGCTTTGCTCGCGCCGTCTGTAGCTCATAGTCTGTTTATCGATATGATTAAACTGATGGGTTGCATGAATTCATGCCTCCCGAAACCAGCAAAGTTGTGCCTGGAAGTGTTTGTTACAAGCCGTGCTGTCGATAGCGATGCTGGAATGACGGAGTTGGCTCCTAATCCAGAAACGCAGCAAGGTGTGATCGAGTTGAAGCGACGATGGATGATGAAAATGTCTTGGCGTGTCGCTGACGAAAGCGCTGATCGGCTTGCGGCGGCTACGTCATGCGACTCTCCACCAACAAGCTCACTCGCTCAACCCCTTTGCGCAGCCCCCAAAGATTTTCTGAACCACATACAGCCTGCCTTACCAAACCTGCCTGACCAACGAAATCACTGCTGAGCCTGCCCAGATTGTCAAATTCTACCTTCCTGCACTGCATCGCGTACCACGATCCCAGCGACTCAACAAGCCCAAAACCGCCACCCTCGTAATCAATCTGGACTATCAACCTCGAAGTCTTGTCGTGGTTGATATACTTCTCGAGTCCCTTTTCTGCCTCTCATTTTATGACTTCGAAGATTTGACAGTTGTCCAGTCCATTCACTTGCTCTAGTGATATACACAGTTTATAGGTTTACGATCCACGTTATGCCTGGCAACCGTCCACGATGGATCCTCCACATCCAGGCTCAATTCTGGCGCGTGCTCATGGGCATCGGAATGATACTTCATAAGCTCGCACGACCACGCCCACCGTCTCCAGCCTTTACTAAAAACGTCGATGCTACCGTATCCCCTCTCAAGGGGAAATTCAAACTTCACTTCTACGTGCCAAAGGATTACAATAGGCGAAAGAAGCTCAAGGGAAAGAGATACCCATGCGTCATAAATTTTCACGGAGGAGGATTTTGTCTCGGGTCGGCGAATGACGACGCGCGATGGGCAGATGTAGTGGTCAAGCAGGTCGGCGCGGTCGTCGTCAGTGTAGACTATCGATTGGCACCTGAATTCCCATTTCCTACAGCGGTCGAAGATGGTGCAGATGCAATTCTTTACCTTGCCAAAAACGCCAACGAATTACAACTCGACCCCGAGCGCTTTGCTGTATCTGGATTCTCATCAGGCGGTAACATGAGCTTCACTGTTCCCCTGTGTTTACAGGGCGAACTCCTTGAGCGGACACCGTCAGGTACAAAAATCCAAAACAGCCGCAAAGGCAGCGTCCCGACCCAACTCATCCCACCTCAATCTTCCTACTCACCGAACTCCTCAAATTCCCCAAATGCCTCCCGTGTGCCTCTGGTCCGGCAACGGTCGCGCCTCGACCGCATAGCCATGCTCCGCCAAACGGGCACCTCCTCCCTCTCCCTCATCTCGTCCTATAAAGACGGACCAGCAGTGTCCGTAACAACGCAAGGCAGCGACGTTGAAGTCAAGATTCGCGGGATAATATCCTTCTACCCACCGACAGATTATACCCAAACACGCGAGCAGCGGCGCCAAACCTGCACGAGGACGGACCAACAACTGCCTGCTGTCTTCACCGAACTCTTCGACGACTCATATCTTCAACCACCCTCCTTGGATCTCTCTCACCCATGGCTTTCTCCAGGCGTAGCACCCAATCGTATGCTTGCCGTTCTCCCCGATGATATCGTAATGTTTTGCTGCGAATGGGATATGCTCCTGGCGGAAGGCGAACGATTCCGAGATAGACTCAAACAAGAGTTGGGCAAACGGGTACACTATCGTTGCGTTCCAGGCGTGCCGCACGCATGGGACAAGGCACCTAACCCCCTTCGCGAGTCACCTGGTGCGAGGGATCAATATATGATTGCATGCAAAGAGCTGAGGAAGATGTTTGGGTGTGACAGCGATGATGATGATCATCATTCTATTGCCGAAGACGAGAGTGCATGAAATACAATGCCAGGTAGAGGTCAATTTACCTAAGTAAAGGTAATACATTGAAGAATTTTGGCCAGAGTTGCCGTGCAGATTTCCTTCACAGATTGTCACACATCTCTTACTTTCCGTTTGTTTTTGTCCCATCGAGGCCACCATGCAGATACACACATATATACCCCTTGGCATAGGGTCCAGGCGTTCACGAGTCCGCACACGTTTGTCTTTTGGTTTTGTTCCTTCCAATTCCTTTTCCTGACACCAAAAATTCGTGGCCTCTATGACCTTACTTGATCCCAGGTAGAGCGGGGCTTTTCGGCTTCTTTTTGAACTGTACAACAGAATTTTGGGTTTGCGTTTTTCCTCTCTTTCGAATAGCATGGTATGATTTGTGTTCGGGTGAGCTGAGGTGGAAACGGATGAGGCCTCGGAATGAACGAAGGAATAAATGAGTTTAGAGTAGAGTATATGCGTAAGATTAGATGAATCTTAGAATACTCTGAGAACATGAAATGAACATTGCGAAAAGTGGGAATTGTGTTTGAGTGCTAGAGCTCTATATCGACTCGGTTTGAGAAATGTGATGCTTAGAAAGAACTAAAGAAATGCAAGAACGTCTAGACGTGGTTGCTGAAAATAGGACGGTAAGGATGATACGTTAAAGTGAGTATGGCCTTTGGGGTTTGCTTTTCTACATAGGATTTCTGGGTTTTAGGATGAAAGATTAGAAAACCCCGAAGCGTGTCCGGTTCAATTCGAAAGATTTGATGCTAGTATATATGATATAATACAAGGCTTGATCGCACAAATATATACACACAGAGCTATTCTTTTGACCCGGCACCGGAGCCGTCTACTCGGTACACGTCTTTGAAATAAGTACTCCTTCTCCTATCATACAATACATATGCTTACTAGCCTATAGTACACAAATCTATGCGTCCTTGGCCAAAATAGGTAGGCCCCTTTCAGTAAGCGCATACTCGATGACCTTCCATCTTCCAACCTCCTTCTCCTTTTGCATCGGACTAATCTTTCTTCCATACACCTTTACATTGGGCAGTCTAGGCAGCTGCTCCATACCAGGCTTCTTCTTGTTGCGGTGTAGCTTGCCCTCGAGCCGGATCTGATCGTAGAGCTTTGTGGGTTTGGGTTTCGAGGCTGACACAAGGTGGCCGTAGAGGTCACCGAGGGTTTGGGTAGAGTTGAGGTGAGGGTCGGAGATGCGGAGGCCAGTGAGTTGGGTAAGGCGTTTAGAGATCTGAAGTACATGGTTAGCAAAGGATATTGTGTGATTTGTGTGAGAAATATTGGCTTACAGCAAACTTGAGATTGGAGTTCTTCAGCGGAATGTGTCGATATTTGGTCTCTATTTCTGGGTTGATGACGGAGGTCTCGTGGCTTGCGAGCTTGGTGACATTCCCCTGGATTGCTTTGCGCATTGCAGTGACCGCATCCTCAGATTCCCTGGCGGCCGATTCAAGAACAGTATGACGAGCAGCAGCAGTATTTCTACGAGATTGTTCCGTGGCACCTTCGAGGTCAACTTTCACTGGTTGTGCTTCCACAGCCTCCGTGACCACTTCTCCGGTAGCATTTGCGGTTTGCTCGGGCTTTGTCCGTGGGACTGGCCTATTCGACATGAAGTCGAAAGCTTTTCCTTTCTTCTGTTCGGACTCTTTGGCGGACGTAGACTTGCTATCTTTTATAGGGATATCAGCCTCAACTTCCTCAGTAACCTCGGATAATGGCTCTTCCGCTTCCTCGGCCGGCTTTTGCTGCTGAGGGGGCGCCACCACCCTACCAAGTAGGTGTCCCACGAAACTTATACTTTGCTCCTGAACTTGGCGGTTGGGGAAGTTGAGTTTAACACGTCCGTGCATGTCTGTCTGCAGTGTGACCGAAGCCGTCCAAACTGGGTCGTATGCAGCATTCGCTGGGTATGGAATGCCAGCTACTGGGATGCCGGTCTTTTGAAGAGTATATGTTTCTACAACTGCTTGGTGGAACTTCTCTCGGAGGTCATCGAGAGTTTTGACCTTTGTCTCCGGTCCAAAGCTGTCTTGAATCAGTAATTTCTCAATAGATCGCCAATCGTTGCGATGGGCATCAATAGTATAGCACCTACGTGTACTCTAGCAGCGGAAATTGTCTCCCTAAAACTTTCTCGAACCGCTCTATTAACCGCCATTCCTCCTGTTCTGCAACCCATTCTTTTGTGCCCACTCTTAGAAGGCCTTCACCCGACTCTGCTTCCTCATAAAGATCTGCTTCAATAGGTTTTCCATACTGATCGAGCTTCGCTTCCTCGAGAACCTCTAATTCTTCGCCCTGCTCCTCCGGGCTGATTCGAACGGGGGAGGTTGGGTCGTAAGGGTCTACGTGCGCGCCTATGGGCTCAGACTCGCCGAGAAGACGCTTTTGCCATCTTCGCACGAATTGCTGGTGCTTCTTTTTGTCTTGCTTGCCATCGATGAAGTTGTAGCGTATCGACGTAGAAAATGCTGCGGAGGTGGTTCGGGGACAGGGGTAGGCAGTGAGCGCGGCGCGACAGGGTGACGAGGCTATCCTAGGACGTAGAACATGTAAAGACGGTATTGGCACTTCAATTGACCGCTGGGGTCGCGGTATACGGCGCATAGTTGCTGTTTTGCTGATGGTGGTGGTGGTAATGCAATGGATGCGGATGAAAAAGATGCGGTGCCGGAGAAACGGCGGTAGATGCAGACTAGCCAATCAGCACCATTCACTTTCAATGTAGCGACAATTTTATGGTTGTATCGAATACGTAATTTGTTTGGCAGGAGTCAGGCCCGCGTGGTATCATAAACAAGGCAAAGTTCATTGCCAGGGCTAATCCGGCTCATTCTCTTAGCCCTGGACATAGTGCCTTAAGCAAAATATCCCGACTTTCAACGCCAGTCTTTGCGTAAATCAGGCATGCGTCCGAACGAATTCACTTCTCAACTCCAGCAAATCTTCTCAACAACCAAGCAGAGCCCTTTTCATCATACTCAGCCTTTCTGACCATGGTCTGTTTCAGTAGCTCTGGCTGGCTCGCAAATCTCGCAGCACCAAGCCAAGAATGCTTGACTGGATCTTCCCCGCGCGAAATGTTGAGTAGGTACTCTGAGGGTACAATCACACGCAACTCAGCTTCAAGCCTTTCCATGAATCCTGAAATGAGCGAATTGCCCCCTACAACGACCACATTTGCAAGCATGCCAATTTTCAAAGCCTTGGGGAGAATACTAAGTGACTCCATAATAACAGCTGGCAACCCGGCTTCTTGAATCCCTATGTCTGAAGGATTAAATAGAAGCTCAGGGACTGCAAATCGCTCATTCCCAAGCGGAAGCAGATCCTCTCTGGGTCCTTGAAGAGGTTGAAGGCCACGGCGCATTCGTGATTTGACGGGATCATGCGGACGAGCATAACCATGACTTGATTGCTCATAGTCTGGTAAAACGTAATCTAGAACAATGCTAGAGTCAACAGGTCTCTTATCACCCAGGCGGCCCCTCCAAGTTCTTTCAAGGTCCTTCGAGAATTGTTCCTTCGACGGCGAGACAAATGACACCGCTTCTTTGATTTCATTCAACAGGTACGTTTCTTCCAACATGTTATAGTGTCGGAGTGACGAGAGCTCCTTGAGGTAGTTTGTGAGTAGTTTTCCGCCGACAGAAAGGCGCCGGACGGCTGACTGGATGAGCTGACCGGAGTAACACGGTAATATAGTCGTGTCGGAGTAGGATGTATCGATAATGAGGAGGCATTCCTGCGGTGTTGGGGACAATGAGGAAGAGTCTGACGCTGGATGATAAGCATTTAGAGTTGGCCCTACAACCAGATTAGTATGGTATCAACCAATGCCCGGCTTCGAACTGGTACGTACCGACACAACGATAATACGCTGCGAATTCAAATTGCTCAAAGACAATCTCGTCGCAGTTCTTTTGCAACTCTTTTGGACAATTTGGCTTCTCTGTCAACAACAAATTGGTATTCTTCGGATCACACTAAGGTACTCGTCAGCACGTCTGAATATTTAGGCGCAAAAGAAGTAAATCATAGCGCGTACCCACCCTTAGCCCCTCCCCTGCCAGGTCTCCAAAGAATTCTTGCTCCCAAATTGCCTTCTCCGCCTCCCAATTTACAATGAACCCTTTCTCGACAGGGCGCCTGAAGGCCAGCTCACCAAAATCCTTGCATTGTGAGAGCTCCGACGATATGTAAGTACGCTTGTCGCGATTGCTACGTGCAATACAATTCGGGAGGACGCTACAATCGTTGTAGGTAGGGATTTCCGAATCCGAGGCAACAAGACCAGCTTTCAGTGAGTACGCTCCATTATCCAGGACCAGGGTCTGCGAAGGAAGTGCGGTAGACGCTTTTCTCCAGCCCTTCGGAGGCATTGTTGAAGTTGTTGGTGAGTGGAAGTCGTAGCTTAGCTTCAGCGATGAGCTAGTTCAAAACTACTATGTCATTACATGATTAGTCAGCCATCAACAAATGGCCATTGAATGTTCCTAGATTAAGTTTGGGACGTCACATTCTTTTCACCGGGTATTTCTAGATGATGAACGGCTCGTCCGTACTTAGAGATATGTTAATCGATAGAGTGTAGACTTAAATGGCTATTATTAAAGAAAAACAAGTGGGTGTAGGACAATGTGTTTGGTAAAAAGATTGGGTTTCGGAAGATGTACTAAACGGCATTTTTGACCCTTTCATGATATACGGCATACTATAGTGTTCCTTTTGGTATTATACCCACGTTATAGCGATCCTTTCTTTGAGTTTGAGCCGATAGCGTTTCTCTAATTAGGTTATGGGACGAAATAGGCTGAGCTGAGGGATTAGGTACGTTGATATGCCCCTTCGTGGTATTCTAAGCAACGGAGTCATTTTGTTCTTCTCCAGATTATATGTGAAATTGTATAGAATTCAGAGGATTATATTTGCAGATGTATAGTAAAGGCATCTGGTGATGATGATTGTAGAATAGAGGAATCACTCCCTATAATTCACACCCCACCTTTAATACGGAGCACCCCCGCGATACCCCGCCAGAATTTTTGGCCCAACTTTGAACTATGTCAAAAAGATAACACTTCCCACCACAGCTTCTTTGACCATGACTTTACTGCGTTAATTACAGCTAGCAAACAGTATTTCTTTCTCTTCCATGATCATATTTTGGGATTATGGCTTCCACATCAAAATCTTCCAAAGGAGATCGCGATCTTCGCGCCCTGGTCGACCTCACGAAATCTACGCAAACACTCATTTCACACTTTCAATCCTCTCTTGCTGCTGCTGCAGTCTCCAAAGTGCCCTCCTCGGATGCAGCGCCCGTATCGCCCTCCTCAGCAGCTGAATCAAACCCACTGGATGTCATCAAAGCTACCACTACGTTGTTAAGGTCGCACACGACGACGCTATCTCTCCTATTAATCACACCGCCCCTCACACCCTCGGCAATAATACAAAAAATTGGCGATGTGAGCTCTGGGGTACTGACTAGCATGGTCGCTGCTGCGTCTAGCGTTCCTCAGCAAGGGCAACAGGATGGACTTGGGCAAGCTGTGAGGGCGGAATTGAGGGCACAAGTCCGGCGATTACTGGGCACATGGAGTGAGGTGTTAGTTCTCGTCCTCCGACTTGCGGAGCGAAAAGAAAAGAATGTAAATGACGATGGTCCTACAGAAGCTGAGAAACAGGATGTCCTGGCTGCGACTGGGGTTGTTTGGGAAGCTTGTGATGCGCTATTGAAGGTTTGCCAAGATGGGGTCGTGGGAGTCGTAGTCAAAAAAGCAGAGGAATGGAGAGCTGTGCTACTAGATGCCGTTGAGGAGTTGAAGGAGTGGGGTGAAGATGTGGAGGATGATGACGAGGTAGAGAGAAGTGACGGGGAAGACGATGGGTTTGGAGACGAAGACGAAATATTCGGACCAGCTAATAAGCTGGGGAAAGGAGATAAGGAGCTGAAAGCGCTATTGGATCAAAGTGTCAAAAAGCTGAAGATGATTGGGGTGCTCTATCAAGCCTTGATTAAGAGAAGGCTTAAACCTTTCCCGGGAATTCCAAAGAAATCAGATCCGGCTCGAAATAACCAGATCGAAAACAGTATAAGCCCTATAAAGACACTGGATCGCCTTATGGAACAGCTCAAGTCTATACCGGAGGTTGTCGACGACCTGGCAAGTGCATTTTACGACCTCGATGGGGATGAAGCAAAGCAAACACTTGACAAGTGCTGCGGGGAAGCAAAGAGCGCTGCGATTCTGGTCAAGAAAAGCTGGACCGGAATCGATGATGAGTTCACTACATGGTCTGAGAAATGGATTGGGTTAATCGAAGGATCATAGCTCTAGAGATTTAGATCGCCTTACGTTCAACCCGTATCCAACCATAATTTCTCGAAATATGGACCAAAAAGCGGTTTAGCTGAGTAGTGGTATGAGACAATAATTCAACACCAGATACCGTGGCAGGTAATGGGAGTTCAGGCAATTAGGATTGCCATCAATGTTATCCCAAATGTGATCAGCGTCTCTGAGGCCGAGAGAATCCATTGACGGAATTTTGCCCTGTGGTTCAGGCTTCTATTCTTGGTCATAGTCATTCACGTCCAAATTTGACTCTAGCGGAATAAAATCGAGAGACTAGGTCCACAAACGCAAGGGGGAATCTATTCAAGGTCGGCCTTTTTAAATTACCGCCGCTATCAATGTCTTTACAAGAACCCAGAAAGCCTAAACACTCCTCCGGGTCAAGCTCTTCACAATCGTCCTCAATCCTGTCGACACTTTCTCATCCACGGAACATATTCCAATCTCTACAATCCGAAAGCGATCAAGGCACCGGCACCCAAAAGGCCAAGCGCAGCCTTGTTCGCGCCAGCACCACCAGTGCTCTCAGCTGGGGAACCGCTTTCCGTAACACTAGCGCTGCCGGTGGCAGGGGAGCCAGATGCTGTTGCGCTGGGAGCTCCAGAGGCAAGCGCGGTAGGGATGTCGGTGATGGTAACACCAGCCTTCTTGCAGAGATCCGCAACGGCTGTAGAAAGCTCTGTAGGCAACTACGTTAGTATATCATTCTTCTGCATTCGAAAATATGATTCAACTGAAAAGGCAATTGGTGGCCTAAGGGGTTTGATTCCAGGAAGAGGAGTCATTGACTTCGTGGGAAAGCAAGTACGTACTCTGAATGTCGTCGGTCTCGCACTGGTCAGGCACACAGTCCATGACGCTGTTGGTGATCTTCTCACGTCCAGTGGTGCACTGGCATTCGGTGTCGGTGAGCTCGCAACCGGCATCGGGGACTGCGGTCGCGAAACATGAGAGCTACATTGGTCGAGATATGTTAGCTGGTGAAATCAAATAAAGTGGTTGTCGCAAAGACAACACAAAAGATTAGATCTGGGAACTTACAGCGCAGGTTGGGATACCGCCAAAGTCTTGTGCGGAGACGAAGGCCAAAGAGGCCGTGAGGGCGAGAGCAGAGAGGGAGAACTTCATAATTGCTAAAGAAGTGCGAAGAGTTACTTTTCTAAATAGAAACGAAGAGGACTAGAAAGTAAAATGGGTATTTGAATTTGAATAGTAGAAACGAGAGACTTTCAACAACAAAAAGATTGACGTTGATGTAGGAAGAGAGAAAGGTGAAATCAAATGACAGCGGACACCACCGTTAACAGCCCCAAGGGCACCAAGAAAAAGCCCCCTATCCAAGTGGAGTCCTTCTCAACGTCCGAAGGTCCAAACATAGGCACAGCCTTCGCAAATCCCCAATTAATTCCCCCAAGGGGTTTAGTCCGTACTCCGTGCCCTCACCCCCATCTCATCGCTCATCATTACAAAGTCAAGCATTTCCCCTGTTCTGATTCTCGAAACTCAGCTCGTTAGCCTTTTGCTTTGTGTGGGGAAAGGCAGGCGGAAGCATTCCTTTCCAATGAGGTATGAGGATTGTAGGATTCAGACGCTAATCCGTGCGTAGGCGTTAGCGGGATGGCTTGCTGAAGCGGCCTTGGACCCCCTTCAAAGCCATTGGTTTGTTAGCTGTTAATCAGGGTGCAAGCTGGTTTGTGATTTCGTTCGGGCATTGGTTGCGCAATTATATAGCTCGTCACACATCTCGAATGACTCTATGGTACTCATTGGTGGGACTCTTCGTTCATCTTCGCTCCGCCTCACGGTGTGTTGCTACATTTCCTGTCGTGACTAACAACTGCATGCATGCTGTGCTTCCCGAGTGATGAGATGAGCCATATTCATCAAATCAGCTCATCGGACATTGATGAATCTTAATCGATAGAGGTGATTCCCGAACCCGGTGCGACGTGCCTTGATACGATGCAAGGAAATGCAAGGTACTGCAAAGCGCGATGCGCCGCGCTGCGATCGGACGAGCCCTGCAGATAATGGTCCGATAATTGCGCAGCATCTAGCGCCGTATGATATGCGGGCCAACATAACATAATGGAGGGGTTTAAGAGTTGATGCTATGTGCTCGAGATATCTATAATGTATAGACGGATTCCTTTGAAGATCTGTAGGCTGCATCCCGTCATACTCGGGCGTCCATCTCGCGTTTCACATCCCCATAATACTCCACGCTTTTCCTATCCCCAATGCAGACGTACCCCTAAGCACAACCCAAGCTTCAGTGCATGCAAGCCTCATGACTCTCTTCCCGAAAACAAACCCCTGATTCAATCCCGAGAGTGAATCTCCCACATCGAGCATGACGTCGACTCGTCAAATGCCCGATCGAGAAATCCATCGACTCTGCTCCGTACTGGCTTGTGCTTCCTTTCCCGTGGTTCGCCTTTAAACGCTAGAAAAGGCTCGACACTGGTTTGGTACTTGACTCGCTTTTACCAGTGCCGCGTCTCGTTATCCGCTCTCAATGACAACACTCCTCCTTCGTACGTAGCGACAAACTCACGATGAGAGATATCCTCATCACACTTTCAAGCCAAACCTGCGTACCGAGTTTTTGCAGTCCTCTGCCCCGGATCAGCCTCGCCCCGCGGGCATCTTGCATAGTCTCGTCTCCAGATTTCATGCGTTTTGCACCCAGACCATATAATCGACCATATATGTCTAATCCACTAGATAAGATCTTTTTATCCGCATAACTCGAATGCGAGCAACTGGCGAATAGTTCCATCTACTTATGTAATTCGACGTATAGCTATTATACTGTTATGTTAACTCTACGCAATTATACTATTATATTCGAAGATTCTAGCGAACGAAGATTGCGCTGATGATACCTGCATGGAAGAGTAGACACAACGAAGATGTATATACGCATTAAACCAACCACCAAGAAGAAGTCCCCCAACACCACCCTCATCTATATCCCTCCACAATTTCCAGCCTTTGCACCCAAGCTCCAAACCCCAAAACCCCAAAACCCTCCATTCAGCAAGCCCAAGCACCCCTCCTCTTCCCAACAAATACACCCACACCCCCAACCCCCACAAATCCCCATACCCCAAAAAGCAAAAAAAAAAAAAAAAGTGAACAGAAACCACCGTGCCCTCCAGCCACCCAGCCAGCCACTCAAAAAACAACCAAAAAAAAACCCCCACAATTCCGAAACACAGAATCAGAAAAAGAAAAAAACCCAACAAGAGACCCCACACCCACACCATAAGCCATCTATCCAAAAGCAGAACCCCTTGCATTAGTTCCAAGGGTGTCCAGCGCCTGGTACTCCACTCCACTCCACTCCGCACCGTACAGTAGCTAAAACTTCAAGATAAGTCAGGGGTGCTGGGGACGGGGGGGGCGGCGCAATGTCATTGGATTGATTGTCCTTCTTGTTGCTTAGACTTGCCTTACTTTACCTTGCCTTAACTTGCCTTGCCTTGCCTTGCCTGCGGACTTTGAAACATGCCCGCACCCATTATCGCCAAGGGTTCATTCTGGTTGATTGGTTGATTGGTTGGTTGGTTGGTTGGTTGGTTTGTATCATAAAGATAAAGGTTGGCATTCGCAGTCTCGTGACCTATTGGGGTCTTGATCGGACGGGAGGTGTGTCGATTGGTGAGAGGAGAAGAGAGGGGAGCCGAAGACAGTTTCACGCTCGCTGTGTCAGTCAGTGCATCTGTTTAGCCCATCCACTTGGCCATCGTCCGAATTGATCGGACTCGTTAAATCTAACCCAAGCGAGACATCACAGAATTTCATTCATAGTCTTCACGAACATCTCACGGGCTATGTGTATAGCATTGGTCAGATCTTTGTTATTTCTCTCGCCATCCATTTGATGGTATCTGAATCTCCTTCCACCAAACATAATCATCCACCCAATATCACTATCTGTATCGCAGCAAGCGAGCAAGTCCCCATCTCTACGCCCCACCATGAACATACCAAATACATGCAAATAAGCATATACACCAAGCCAAGCTTAGCTGAGATATGGTACGGTGAGGGTGGAGAGACAAGCTTCGGACAAGAAACCAGACTAGAGGGTGGGTTGCTAGACAATGAAAAGACTAGACCTAGTAGTACACAGTACAATTGAATGTATCTGAAAGGGGAAAAGAAAGAACATAAGATTCCGAACGCAGAAAAAGATCCCAGACTTCCTATGCACGGAGCCACAAAACCTCCACAAATCCCAGACCAGAAACATGCATGCCCAGAACACCGAAGCTATCATATAATCCAGCTATATGCTGGGGTGTTCCCAAGACCAAAAAGAGTCGAAGAAGATCTGTGTATGCATATCGCATCTGTCCTGTGGGGGTTTTCACAATCTAAAGGAGACCATCCATCGCTATCGAGATTGCCGATGTTGAGGAATAGGAAACAAATGTTGAGAGGTAATAAGTCAAGTTCAATGCTAGCATGTCCGTCCCTGCCCTATCATCTCCTCATAATGAGACTTGGAATGTTTTGTTTAAAAAAAAAGGAAAAACCAGGTATATCGCTGATGAAAAGAGGCCGTTGTGTAAGATACTCCCAAATGTAACGAGGGCCATATCCATGGAAATTGGTATGTAATAGAAGTTAAAAGTGTAATATAGTTGAATGAAGTTTTCGTAATACCGAGCGCCGAACCCATGTGTGAAGATATCGAAAGGCTTCCAATCAGAACATTGCGCCGTCCATTGGTCTTTGAGGGATCGGATTATTGTTGATTGGTCTTGGTGGGCTGCCATTACGTCCTAAGGCAGGAGATTTTGGCATGGCGGGGCCAGTACCAAGTGGCGCTTGTCCTTGTGCTTTACCATGTAAACTCTTCCCCTCGCTCGACGTCTTCCTAAGCCTCTGCCGAGGTTGCGAGACTTGCTGATGAAGTGCATCTGACGAGTTAGTCCTCATTGGCTCTGCAAAAGGTGCTGTGGGTGGCTTCATTTCACCGTCTCCATTGGTTGACCGCCCGAATCCAAAACGACGCCTGTTTGGATTGATTGGAGGTACCGGTGGGGGCGGGTCAATGCCATTTTTCAACGATGCTCCCGCAGGTAGGTTGACAGTATCAATCACAGATGTAGTAGACAGGAAGATTGGTTCCGAGATATCAGCCTTAGCAATTGACTTCTTGCGCAGCGCGGTGGTGCTTGGCAAGACAGCACCCGCATTTGGATTGAACGAAGAAGCAACTGGCGTGGAAGTGCCCGAGACAGGTGGTGTGTTATTCGCAGAAAATGGGGGTACAGGAGACGCCTGTGGGCGGAAAGCATTCATGCTTGGGCTAGGGGCGCCAGGCGAAGGTCGAGGAGATGCTGGAAGCCCTGGAGAAAACGGAGGCTTGGGGCTTGCGCCAGGAGAAGGGCGCGGGGATAGGCTATTCATCTGGCCAGGAGTGGTGTGTAGAGGTTGCAAATGCTTAGACTCAAAGTAATTCGCTGCCGCGGTCCTGCTATTGCTTCGAGATCGCATACGGGTTTGACTGTCCACAGACGGTCGCTCTGCAGGTAGAGGCTGAGTGGGATTGGCAACATATCCAGGAACTGAGGGAGAAGTGTTCGCTGGGAAGACTGTGGACCTTGAGCCAGTTCCTTCCGCCATTGCTTGCTCCAGGTCGTCACGGTAATGGCCTGGTCGGCTACGCGACCGTCCTGACGACACTTCTGAGCTCGATCGATCTCTTGTGGAGCTTCTGCTTGATGCGGGAGGGGTTCTGCCTTTTACTCTAGGCTCACGACCCTCCTCAGCAGCACGCTGCAGACGAATTTCCAGTTCGCGTTGAGCATCCTGCTCGCTCTGTTGAAGAACCCGAGAGGGCTTCTGTCGAATTTGAGCGTTGTGCTGGCCCAAGCGATCTTCTGATTTCCAGTGGTCATTACCGTACGGTCCTGGCAGCGTTGCCGTGCTGGCATTTGCAGAATTGACGCCCAGGCCAAGCATCTTCATAGCTTTTGTAGGAGCCTCCTGTTGTCGTTGACTTTCGACCGTAGCAAACGACTCCCGGCTTGACTTGGCACGAAGCATCGTCAATGCGGTCTTTAAGCCGCCTCCTGGAGCTGGAGCGGGGCTTGCATTGCGGCTGTGATCTTGTCCCATCTTATTTCGCAAATTTTCCTGGATGTTGCGTTGGCGCTGCGCCAACTCTCGTTGGAAAGCCTCGTGTTCAGCCTGGGTTGCACTGCTTGGATCACGCTGGTGGGTCTTCTTCATCTCCTTCTCCCACTCTGGAATGTCTTCTTCTTGACTATGGGATCGAGGTGGCGAGGATGATCCGTTAAGGCCATGAGCTTTTGTCTTATGTGCATCCACTGGACTTGTAGAGCTAATACTGTCCCCTTCGCCATAGTATGGGTTGTCGAGATCGTCCAAATCCCATGGATTGGAGTGACTGTAGCCAGAGTGTGTCAACGTGTCTGTCTCCGAGGTTGGTTGCCGTCGCGGAAGTCCCATCTGGGTCTGTAGAGAGAGAGGAGCAGCGTTAGTCGCGGTAGTTCCAGGAGGACTCATGGCAATTTGATTAGCATCACCATAATCGGATGATACGTTGCTGACGTTACGGAGATGTTGCCTGATAAGCCCACTAAGTCCACCATTGTCTGGGCCGAGCGTGGGTGAGTCGACATCCGGGTCGTCCATCTTCTGCGCCGACCCATTCTGCTGCGTATTGGGGGGAGCAGGTACAGGCGTGAGGGTAGGAGCGGGGGCTGGGAGATGGGTCGGCCTAGAATTGCTACGAGATCGAAGAGCAGGGTGTTGGGGTTCATTCATGTGGGAATTGCCTCGTGATCGAAGAGCCGGATGCTGAGGCTCATCCATATGAGAATTGCTTCGTGATCGCAAGGCTGGATGGTCAAGTAGGGGTGGAGCCGGGCCTTGTGCAGTAGGAATGTTGTGAGGCCGGCGGTGGTCCTCAGACGGTCGTCCAGCGGGAGCTTTTGGTTGCTCCGTTTCGTCGTCACTGCTACCTGGCGAGGTGAAGAAAGTTGCTCCTGGCTGCGAATCGGGAGATTTTACACCCTGTGGGGTCGGCAATGGTTGCTTTGGGGGAGAGGTCGGGGCTGGGAGTGATGACAACTTCATTTGATTCGCTGCGGACTGGAAGACAGAAAAGGGGGATGGCGCTTCCTTCTTTGATTCAACAGTCCCAGACCGTTGTCTTTCGGTGGCTTCTGTTGGTGCGGGAGAGGGTGTAGATGCTGTTGTAGGTGGTTGCGATGATGCTGGTGCTGGGCCGGTTCCTGCCCGTTTGCGCTGCTCTAACTCAGCGCGTTCTCGTAGTGTTGGTTTTTTGGGCTTCTCGAGTTTGGGAACAGGAACTTCTCGATCTTGCTGAAGTTGCTTCATACGCTCAGCATACTGTTGTTCGCTAAATGCCTGCTTTGGTTTGTTGAATGCGCCCATTGCGGTGGCTTTTCCTCGGTCATTAGGCTGGAGTGCAGAGTTCAGAGTCTGGGCCTCTTCACTATCGCTAGCAAGAGGACTCGCAAGGGGTGGTGATTGAGGACGGGAAATCAATGGACTCGAGGATCCTGATCGTGTGTCCTTTCCGCTAAGGCCAGTAGGACTCTCCGTACGGAACTGAGCTCCTCGGGCGAATCTATCGTTCAGATTCGTTGCGGATCTGGTCTGTGCAAACATCAGTGGAGGTGTGGATCGTCCAGTCGGTGCGCGAGTTCTTTGGATGGAATTCAGTCGATTCATGGCTGACGACTGTTGCTCGTGCATGTGCTGGTCCAGTGCCTGATCATACAACCTTCGAGCTTTGGTCCCCGAACGATTCAAGTCTGTCGGCGAGGTAGGGGGAACAGAGGCCGGAAGTGCAGGGGAGGGTGCAGGAATTGCATTAGCGCCCTGAGAGGCTACTGAGGTAGCTGCGGTCGATGAACGTGTGTTTGCAGTACCAGAGTTCGTCGAAGATGATGTCTCCCTCCTTTGGCTATAACCAGAGAGAGATGGCGAGTATGCATCTTTAGTAGGGCTTGAAGGCTCCGAACTCTGTCCAGCTTGTGCTTCAAGTTCCATAAGCCTGGCTTTCTCCTTTTCCTGCTGGCGTAGCTTCTGGAACGCTGACATATTGAGGTCATCTTCGTATAGCGCCCGGCCCAAATTCTTCGACGATCCAGTGTTTGATATCATGTAGACCTTCTGTCTTCCACCAAATAGATTATTACCCTCACCTGGCCTTGATCGGCTCATTATGCTACCAGAGCCATCATCGGTTTCGCGACTATCAAATGAGTTCTGCCTTTCGCCTTCGGCTAAGAAAGCGGGTCGTATTGATCCATTAAGCGATGAAACTTCGGCAATATCAGAGAGTCCTCCGGGAACAAAACCAAACTCGTGGAGGCGGGATTGGCGTTTCGGTTGCAAAACACTGTCATCACTGGCTTTGCCAATCTTCGAATTCGGGTCATCCTGCTCCCTTAACATACTGAAGCGCGTTGACAGACTAGGCATGATCAAACTCGTTCGGAAGTCATCGGTTGTAGGGAGGAGGGTTGCAATGTTGACCTGGGGCTCAGGCTCAGGCTGAGCCTTTTTGCTCTTCTTTCCCCATCTTGACCCTGATCCAGATCCATGGTCATCGGTCTTGTCCTTCTTTCTGGTGAGAAATCGATTCATGGCGACCTGGTGTGTGTTAGATGATTTGAAGCGCCGCAACAGCCAGCTGAGCGACGAGCGATAGCTCGATTGCGCATACGGGCCGTCCATGTTTGGGGAAGCCTTACTGTGTGTATAGGGGGCTATGACCACCAGTAGATATGGTCAAAGGTAAGACCTGCTGGCAAGCCCTCACCGCTCGTACTGTAGCACAACCTAGACCAGGCGAGTCGAGCGAAGAGGCCAGCCGTTGAAGTCGGCGTATGATTAATTCCTATTCGCGGGTTTTGAGTCAGCGAATGTTCTGCATGTGCGTTCCCGAGTGCATTCTTGCCTAAGTTCCACGACCAGACAACACAACAACCACTGAAATCGAAAAGAACGTACCAGCCCGGGATCCAACAACTATCACTTTGGTGTGCTAATAAATTGGGCGCGGCAGTGTAAATGTACTTTGGACGATTCGACTGGGCGCGAACGCCATAAAGGTGCAAGACGCGAGTTGGGGCAGTAGTTGAGGAGCCAGGTGCTGAACGGCGGGTGAAGGTGGAATCTTAATCGGTAGGACGCAAAGGAATGCACGTTTGATTCTCGAGGGTACGGAAGTTGAGACGCTGTTCGAGTGGAACGTCTGGCGTTTGTTGGACAGCCAAGTTCAAAATCCAGGAGCGATGTCTCGGTCACGGAGGGGGTGGTAGGGGAGACAAGGCAGCTCGGTTGGCGGGAAAAGGCAACGGTGGTTGATGAAGAATAATTGCAGCGTGAATGAGCGTGGTATAGCTGGGAACGAAAGTGACGAGGGTTGGTGAACAAGGACGCCGGGCGCTCACAGAGTGCGTGGTGTGGGGATAGTGAAGAAGAAAGGAATGTGAGAGAGACGATCGCTCGAGCCGGGGCAGGAATGAGAGAGTGAAAGAGCGGATGGAGGAGTGAATGAGGGCAGGGCCGCTGGAGCGTGGGAAGGAGTGGAACAATTGGCTTGCGGCAGCGAGTAACGAGCAGGGACTGACACGACTGGGCTCGTGGTTTGGCAATGGCTTCTCGGGCTGGGGGGTGCTTGAGGAGAAGCAGCCAGACAAGAGAGCCAAAAGCAGCCAGGTACAGGGGCCAGGGCGTTGAGAAGTGCAGCAGGGGATGAACATGGGTGATGGGGGATGGGGGATGGGACGAGATGGCCATTTACACTAAGCTAATCTCCGCATTGGCGCTTCAGACTCTTTGCCTTTGAGAGATGCAGGCGGCAGGCCTGCAGTGCACGTTGGGGCACCGGCCGACGGTGCTTCTTCTTCTTCTGCAGGGTAGTGATGCTGTGAGAGGACTGGCGTGGTTCTGCACAGAAATCATACAATTGCAGTTTGGGACGGTGGGACGAAGCAAGTCCAGCGAGAGCGCCGTCGCATGAGGACAGAGGTCACAGTGCATGGCTGCAACTTGCGAGAAAAGAAACACGCCAAAACGGGCACTAGGCGAGGAGCCCAAAAGCCGAGAGCATTGGTGGCCGTGTCGCCCATAATTTCTTCTGTTCTGGCTGCAATGTGCGTTGCGCGCTTGCACGCACAGAGTCCTCCAGCTCCCCATCCCACTCGAGCAAAGTCACAAGACCAACGTCGGCGACTCACAATGCCAGCAGAGAATATTCGTGCGCCATTCGATAGATTTGCGTCGGGGGGAGGGAGGGACATGACAGGAGCAGGACCGGAAGCGCAGACGACATTGACAACGACAAGGCGGGCTCTCATTATCATCCTTGGGGTTACTACAAGGCTCTCTTCGATTCAGGACTGGGAGTGGCATGAAGCAGAGGCACCAATGGCGGCGCGCTGCTGCAGGTACGCTCGTGGATTCGCTTCGGGACGGAAGGCTTCCAGGCGATCCTGCGCCCGTCTGTACTGTACCTGACCGAAGCTGCGTTGCCGCTGCGTAGTGAGCTCAGCGCCTCAGTAGCTGCTGCTTTCGTTGCCCCTCGGCACCCGCACAACCCACAACCACACACACCAAGCACACCAAGCACACCACACACCTCATCTCACATCGCACAGTGGCACACTCCCCACGCCGCCCGCTAAACTCCCATCACGGCTGCAGCCAACATTCGGCACCCTCCTGCCTCCTCCTCGCTACTTACGGGTACACAGTGCACAACACGCCGTCCTGCGCTCCAATGTTACTCTTTGTGGTTCTCTAATCCCCTCCCCCAGCCCCCCTCGAGTCCTCGTCATGCCGTACAACCATCAGCGTGGCCGCCCCTACTTTATCCCATATATGGTATATCGTCAGCAGTGCGGTGCTGTGGTGGGTATTGATCTGTAGGAGACACAGTGCCGGGCAGCCCCCTTGACGCCGATTCATCGATCGTGACGGCGAAAGGGGAGGGGAGGCGGCATGCGGGGAGGGAGGAAGGGCTCCTCGAAGCTCCAGGCTCAAGACACAGCACAGCACAGCGCAGTGAGAGGAGGATGGGCCGCAAGAGAGAGGGCGCCCTGGACGGTACCCGGTGTCTGGCCTGGCCTCTGCTCTGCTGTCCTGGACGAATCCACGAATCCGCGATTCCGCCCATGGGCCTTGACTTGTCGACAGGGCCCGTTCTCAGCGCCAGGCCGCATATGCAGCATTAACCGAGCAAATCGCCCAGAGACCACACGGGTGGGACAGCCACAAAACAGGGGCAACCGCGCCTTTCCCCTGGAGCTAACCTCGCCCTAGCCGCCTCCTGTCTCGCCACCCTTTCTCTCTCCCCTTGTGTCCTTCTCTCACTTTCACTTTCCCCCTCCCCCCCCCGGGGTCCTTCCCGGTTCCCATGCCTTGCACTGGTGTCTCGACTGCGACAGCTCCCTCCTGATCAGCTCCAAACTTGCGAAATGCTATCCTCTTGTACTCCACTCACCTTCTTCAGCAATCCTTCGATGCCATTTCTCATCAGAGCCATTGTCCAACCACCTTCCACGAGAACCCGCAGCCATCGCCTCGCTAGTGTCCACAACGCTTCGTATCTTCAAACTCATCGGTGCGGCTTCTTGCGCCTGCAGGCCGTTTCCTTGTCCCTAGCCTACGCCATCCTCTCCATAATTACCCTACGTTTCCCTCAGCCCAGTAGTAGCTCCACGGCTTCATGGCCGTACTACTGGGGGAAGACTCTCAAGGTTTAAACTCATCTCCAGGTCTTGTCCAGCTTGCCGCTTTCAGTCCGGATCTCAAAGAGCCTTTCCCCTCACGATTCCCCTTCGCAGAGTGCAACTACCTGGTTCTGCTGCCGCTGTCGCATCAAAACTGCAGCAAACGGCTTCAGGTGCCGACTCATGCGTTTGCACGGCTATTATTCAAGCCTGCCGCCCAGGTTTCCACTGACTGTTCCATGTCATTTCCTTATCCATCCGGCATGCAATCTTGAGCTCAACCTGCATATTACTGTGGATCTAACCTCTCCCGTACGCCAGGCTTTGCTTTCTGTAGCTGAGCACGGAGAAAAAAAAAATGATGCAGCGAATCAAAGCACTGTGGGACCACGCTCACGCTCTAACCTCTCCATCACCCGTCGTCCACCAACTCTGCAACTCCTGGGCGCTGACCAATGTGTCCGCAAGATTGCAGCGATTTTCCCTTCCCGCATCCGCGGGTCATGGAAAACGACGATCCGCCTCGTGCCTGCAGGCGGTGTCCAGCGAAATTGCTCTAGGATCTGCGCTCGCTCTTCTCCAGCCTTGCGCCACCGCCCACGTTCGTTGGTCGCTACCAGATCCCAAACACGCGGCAGGGACGTGAAAGGTTCGCGCGAAGGCCTGTGGATGAAAACAACATACAACGCGAACGGTTCTCCCCATGCTCGCTGCGTCCGTCCCCACTGCCTCTTTTGCCAATCAGCTCGTCGTGAGGATTAGCCGGGCACGGGGCAACGCCTCAAATCAGATGGCTGCAGAAGAAAGAACCTCTCTGTGGCCTTCCATGATGACGAGAGAATGTCTGCATGGGTACCGCAGAGAAGTTTATTCTGACAGTCAGAGCATTGTCGTCATAGCTACTCATCCTGCCTGCTGACTATGGTCGTACAGAGTACAGAGTAGATATTGAGTATCTACTGTGTAGCCTCGGGGGCATGCAGTTCCGTCTACTTTGTACATCGCAAACTTCTACGAGTCATCGCTTTAGATTGTGAGCTTCACTGTCGCCTGCTTTGGTTGTTATCAAAACAACGCGTCGTCCAAAAGCAAACTATTGACAACTTCTTCTGATTGAGGTAGGGCGACGCGAACAGGGCTCCCCGCATCCGCGAACAGTTTGCCGGCCACGAGAATGGCAGCCAGCCCAATCTTGATTCCACATTTAGCAGACGCGCCGTTTTCGCGACCTCCGGTCCTATTCGGACTTTAGCAGTCCTCAAGCGACAGTTGTCAGGATGCCAAGACCTTGTAAATGAAAATTGGAGAATCGATTGGGAAAGTCGTTTGCAGATGCCGATCCGGCTCTTCTGGTCGTTCTGGCTGACTGTGCCGAGTGGAAATTTTGCGCCATATGCAAAGTTGAGCTACGTAAGTGCAACTCTAAACAAACGGCATGTCTTATTCTGCTACTGGTATCCTCAGCAATCGAATCGATCGACGATCTGGACGCTCTACTCACTGTGCTCGCTCGTAATATGTGGCTTGCGATCCTCTCCACCCCCAATTTCCCGTGCAGATAATAGCCACACTACGTTTGAGATTTTGCTGTGTGGCAGAAATAGAACGACGCCGTCAACGACTTCGCCAGATGGCTGGAATGGAGGTCTTGTGAACCATCTAGCGTCTTATTCCTTGCCAGCATGTATTAGTCTCGTTCCTTGGGCCCGAGATGCGCTTTTGACAGGCAGGCCACGGCACGGGACCGTTGAGGTTTCGTATAATTTCAGATGAACGATCAATCGTGTTAGTGATCTACCATTTCAGAGCAAAACTCCAACCCTATTGTAAGGCACGTAGTCGTCTGGGCGCGTTATGTGTTCACGAACGATCCGCGAGTATGAGAGACAAAGTGATTCCCAGAATAGAATAGAATAGAATCGAAAAATCTCGGCCAAGATGTCGATACCCATTGTAAAATCTCCCATACGCACGCACCCGTCTACGCAATTTACTATGCCCTGCTTCTCCCCTCACCATTTTATTATCATCATAATAGAGAGTAGTGGACGACAATCACATGACGACGGTGCGCCCGCTAATTTAAAATCATAGATAGATAGTCTAGGAGATACATTGGTGAAGCGCCCAATCCCAACAGTGGTAGATTCTTCCCGCCCTTAGTTACTAGAGAAGCCTTCGTGAATTTCCAGTAGAGGGATGGAGCGTATTAGCAACACATCCTCATCGACAATTAAAGTACTTGAGTAGATTGTTTGTAGACCTAGTCTTTGAAATTGTGTTTTGAATTAGTGCGTCCTGGTGGGAGGAGAGGAAGTTGTTGGGTGATGAAGAGGGGTTGTGATAATTGGGGGTTGGGAGTTGGGGGGAGTGGGTAAGCCTGAAATTGGTATAAGGTTTATAGTATGGGGAGTATCACTGCAGGACCAGCAAGAGCTGGTGTGGTGGGGATTTTCTTAGAATGTGTGTTTGTTGAGGCGGGGCGGCGTTATGTCTATAGTCTAGCGTCTGTTCAGTGTGGAGAGTGTGCTGCGATGTATATGTTGCAGGTCTGCAGTTTCGTCTTCCTACTGATGTCCGGGGACATGGGAGTGCATAGGGACATGTATCAGTAGTGAAGTCAAGCTCACCGGTATCCTATTCCCCAAATCTCATTGATGCACCCGTGTTTCATAGACCGCGAGTGAAGAAAGGGACTGTAGCGAGAAAGGCCATGAAGAAAGGGAAAGAGTTAAGTGCGGACATGACACCTCTTGATATAGCGGGCATACGAGAGGAGTATGATTTCATTCGATAATGTGTGACTGGACCGACCCTGTTGAGAATCGAACAGTACAAGAAATTAAAAGTCTTAGATACCATTTATGTGATATCCGTGAAAACAATCCAGAAGTCTTATTTCAATTTTTTTAATGTTCTGAATAAGAAGAAAACAGAAGACTATAGGGGTTTTAACACGTCACATTCACCCAAGATGCGTAAGTAGCTTTCAAAAAATTCCTGCTCGAAGACTTCCTCAAATCACTTTCCACCTACCTCGAATAGAATAGGACAATGATGAAATGGCCAAAAATACTGGGACGATTGCTTTCCTGTGTAAGCCCACGCGGAGGGCAAGATGTATTTGACTGGGCATTGAGTGGATTAACACGCTCTAAATTATACCATATCTACTTTATGTTTTTAATGTTTATGTGCGGAAGAAGTATAGAGATCGTCTTCTCGACCTCCCAGAATGTACTTCATTATCACGAAGTGTTGGTGGATTTGATGACTGTCCTCTATCATAACTTATGGAGCAGGGAAGAATCTCTTTATGCAATATCGGAAGTGATTTAGGGGAGCAGTTCAGTAGATATCTCGCAATAATGAGTGATAATGAACTGGGTAGTCTATGAAATACCCATGACATGATCGCTTTTACGCGGCGCATAGAATACGATTCGGGAATGCTGAGTCCTACAAAAACAGGCTCTAGCAATCCGGGGGTCTCATAGCCCGTGAAGACATCCGCATCCAATTAGATGTTACATTGATAATCTCTTTGCATATATAAGTGAGTTCTCGAACCGTAATGCATTGCAGTATTGTGGGGATATGATACCTCTGCGGGGTAAAACTTCCCAAACCAAACTATGCACACTAAGAGCTTGATTTCCTCCCACAAAGGGTAATTTGCGCCGCTCAATGACTTGTTGAGAATACTTTTGGACATGCCAGATATAAGGTTCCAGCGTCGACAACGCACGCCCCGAGAAGCAATTTCATTCCCCACGTTCGTCGATACGGAGTAAAACTAAAAAAACATTACCTTAATCCCCAGGCAATCTGCAACTTGTAACGATGCCACCATTCAATAATCGACTTGCAATAGGTACATCATGCCTAGGACTGCTGCCCTCGCACACTCTCGACTCCAAGCTCAGAACTGCGGCAAAACACGGCTTCGTAGGGGTAGAGATCGTGTACAGCGACTTAGAGAACTACAGCTCGACACACCACATACCTTTGATCGAATCTGCCCGAAAAATCAGAAACCTGTGCAACGAATTAAAGTTGGAGGTTCTGTCTCTATGTCCGTTTGAAAATTATGAAGGCAATACCTTGGAACCGCTAGACTCCCGTCTTGAGAAAGCCAGACAATGGATCGCCATCGCAAAGATGCTAGAAGCAGCACATATCCAGGTCCCCGCACAATTCGACCCCTCCGCTTCAAGATCCCAAGAGACAATCGTCTCGGATTTGCAAGCACTGGCCGATCTCGCATCTCCCATTCGGATAGCGTATGAGCCAATGTCCTGGTCCATTGTCTACGATACCTGGCAATCAGTACTCGATCTTACAGATCAAGTCGACAGGCCCAATTTCGGTATTTGCCTTGATACATTCCATATACTGACAAAGGTATGGGGAAGTGCGACTCAAGAGACTGGAACTCTGCCAGATGCCGATACGGAGCTTGAGAAGTGCCTGAAAGGTATGGCGGAGAGTATTCCCTTGGACAAAATCTTCTACATACAGCTCTCAGACGGCGAAAAATTCTCGCCTCCCTTATCACCATCCCATAAATGGTATTCCCCGGATGAACCCGAGCAATTGACTTGGTCGAAGTGGATGCGTCCTTTCCCGATGGAGAAGGAGTTGGGAGGCTACTTGCCGGTGCTGGATGTGGTAAGGTGTTGGATTGGAGATATGGGGTTTTCCGGGTGGTGTTCGATGGAGATTTTCGATTGGAGAATGAGGGAGGGCATTTGTGGGGTTGATGAGGCTGGAGAGAGAGCTGAGAAGAGCGTGAGAAGATTAAGAGAAGCATTATAAAGCGGTGAGGCTAAGCTCTGAGGAGAAAGGGGAAATGTGGTGAATATGGCACGTATGCTTGTGAATGAGACAACCATCCTATTGCGATACTATCCTTCTTTAATGCTAAGGAGGTCTGTTTGCTTAGAGCTGAGGTCCGGGACTGGAACAGTAGATCAGAATATTATAGTCGAGTACTAAAGCTGTGGTATATGTTTGTTGACTATATAGTAAGGTCTTGAAATGTATCCAGTTCCTTAGTTCCCCAGAAGTTAGTAGAAAGACGTTTAAGTAAATCGTCGTTGTCGGCGTTCCTGTTCGCGCGAATGACCAATGACGTAAACTCAGTCGAATGGATTCGACAGGATGGAACCTGCAGATCCGTGTAGTTGCATCCTCCAGCGCACCTATTTGAGATCAAGGCATCCCTCATTCGTCTCTCTGCTTCCTTCTCCCTGCTTCGAATAGCTGTGCCGCTCTTTCTGCCTAGCCATGCGAATTTCAGCATACACAATTATCGCCAGCCTCATCCTCCGCATGACTTCTGCTTCACATTTCAACGAACAATCAGCTCTCAAGGACAGCGGATCTTACCGCGCCCCTCTTTACGGCGCCGACGATCCAGATCGTATTGAAGGCTGGTATATCATTGATCTCAAACCAGGGCATACGATAGAGAAGCACTCCGCAGCTGTCGGCGTTGACATGAACAAATACTTGAAAGAAAGACTGGACAGCCTATACCCGGACCGCGTTGTTTATGGTGCGACGGGAGTCGAAGATGAGCTATTGGAGAAAATCAGGGCAGACGAAGGTGTTCAAAAAGTTTATTGCGACTCGGAAGGTGGAGAGATGGAGTGATACATGCTCAACAGGACACGGACCGTTCGCTCTCAAGACCCTACACCACCTTCAAGGTTACGACCGCGTTGGTGGAAAATCGGCGTACGAAAGGCCTCTCCGTTCTTCCTAAGATTTTATGGCTATGTTCTACCCCATCTACCGTACGGAAAGGAACTTAGGGTTTGTTTCGTCGCTTCTCACACCTTCAACAACGCATCTCAAAATCCTGGGCAATTGTCGTGCGAATGACGGATCTCTAAACCTCAGCCTCGCTATGGTCTAGTAAGGATTTGTGTGAGACGCGTGTCCCGACCTTGGAAGTCTAGGATAGTTCAAGTAACAGAATAAATGAGATGTCCTTGAGAACGCCCGACGTTGGGGTAGAGTTAATGTCATCGGAAGTGACAGTCTGGCATTAGTGCAAACCTTAGTATATAGCGAGAGTACCTCGAATCTATCAGGTTCATAGCATTTTACAGTAAACATGAGGCGAAGTCTATTTCAGATTATCTCTGGGAGCGTTCTAGCGCTTGCCGTACCCAGGGCAGCACCAGCACCTGTAAGTGAATTCATTGTGGCTTCGTAGGGCCGATGAGCTACCGATGAGATATTCCACCAACATTCTGGGCCGTGGCTCAGAGAATACACTGCGATTCGATAGTGCTGATTTTATTAATCATGAGATCTAGTACTACCGAGTAGACCACCCCGATGAACCCCTAGTAAAGGACGATTACATGGTGAAACTTCATGAACATCATACACTTGAAGCACATTTCGAACATATTGGCATAAACCTTTCTACAGCACATTTGGGCCTCTTTGAATACCACAAGACGCTCCACTTCTACTCAGTTCGCATTGATGAGACTACGATGCATGAGTTGATCCGGTATGTATCCTACGTCCCGTCTCCGTGTTTCCATGGGCAATTACTGATGGAGACGCTTCTGTGCAATAGGCATGATCCAGGAGTCAAATTTGTTGAACACGACAGTATACCAGCTTGGGACCACAATTGGAAAGATGAAATGGTCAAACCTGCCCCTCCATTCAAACAGCGATCGTCCCGTCTCGCAAAAAGATGGAAGACCTGGGACGGCCTATGGTTCTGGGCTATCGCTCAATTGAATTCTTGGGGCGTACGGGACGATATAAAAAATAATGATGATGACTATTGGTTCAACTCAGAACTCCTTATGACTGCTGGAATGGGTGTGGACGTATATGTCATGGATACAGGGATTTTCATTGAGCATGCTCGGCTTCAACTTGGGGATTCCGATGGGATGGATCCTCCTCAGGGGCATGCCCGGAACTTTTGGCGACAGTATGGCCCCTATGAGGGATTTGGGGACGATGAAGGCCATGGTACAAAGGTTGCCGGTTGTGTCATTCATACCGCGCCTTGGGCCAACATCGTTAATGTCAAGGTGTATGAAGCAAGTGTGAGAGAAAGAGCAACTGCCATGGGCGATATTATCGACGAACACAATAAGCGGAAGAGGGAAAAGGTTTGTGTTATCACAAAATCTCTAGGTTCTGAATGCTAACTTTCGATAGCCCGACGGATTCAGGGGGTCCGTCATCAACATGAGCTGGGGGTCTCATCCTAAAGTCTGGAAACCTCTCTATGCAGAGGCCCTCCAGAAAGCCAGCGATGCAGGTATTGGTTTATCCACATCCGCGGGGAACTCTCACTCCAATTTTGGCACGACTCCTTGCGGATACACGAAATACATCGCTTGTGTCGGCGCTTCAACAAAAACTTATGCAAAAGCGGACTTCTCGAATTATGACGGCAATGTTACACTGTTTGCCCCCGGACAAGATATCTGGACTGCATCTCGGGATGATAAGAATAAAATGGTGCGTACATCGTAAATTTCTAGATCTTTGTGGGATTCACCCCGGATGTTCGGAAATCTGACACATACTCACCATAGGTCTACGTGAATGGCACTAGCTTCGCCTCCCCTCAGGTCGCCGGCATCATGGCTCTATTCATCAGCTACGAAGCCAATAGTGACGACGCCGCTAAGGTCTGGGACCGCCTGACGAAAAATTGGCAAAAAGATATTCTCACGAAAGACTCTCATGGTACTGATGCGATGCCAAATCTCTTCGCTCATACGGGCCTGAAACACCCAGACAAGTACAACAGATATCCGTACAATGGGCCAGGCCGAGATGAGCTTGCAAATGAGGAGGTTACAGTAGAACCTATCCCGGAGGGTGCGGCAACAATGCAGGGAGATCCTGATCACCCTCCGACACAGCATGATGGCCTTATTGATGAGCCTTCAGATGATTGGGATGACACCCAGCCATTCAAGTCAGAGGGGGGCTGTGACTTGAGGTAAGCTCTATCACGAACTCATGCTCAAGCCGTCCTTGCCACGACTAACGATTCGCAAGCCCTGAATGCCGCAATCAAGTTGACAATGGTGTCGACCCGAAATGCACGTGCAAATGCGACGGTGAGATAACTCCGCTTAGGGATGAAAGGTGCAAGGGATTCCGAGGGTCTCTGCCAACGCCGCCGTCGTCTGGTTGATTGATGGTCAATCAAAGAACGATGAGGCGAGACAATGGGAGGAAGTTCATGATTTCACATCAGTCAGGGTGATATACCCGAATAGCGATGCAGATACAGTACGTTAGAGTAGGTGAAGATCTTGAAATTCATGGAAATACACATCTGTTCCTAAATTTACCGCTTCATTGTGACATGGACACGACGGAGGCGTTCACTAAGCTACTTCCTCAAAGTCGTTGATTAGCAGTCATCAGCCATACAAGGTCTAGCATTTCGTGACTTAAACTTATACGAGTACTTAATCTATATATATCTTTAGATTTATCATAACCTGATGAATATCTGATCATGAATGATCTTCTTTCTATCTACGACGAGGTTAGAAATTTAGAAACATAAAACAGAGAGAGCTGCCGAACCAGGAGAGATCAAGCTACTGCCTATCAAAAGATACAGCACTAAGAGCATTGAGAATTCCCGAATCAGGAAGGAGATATTCTCATCACCCAGTAGTTACTGTGTCCTCAGTTTAACTCTACAGGGGAACCCGTCTGCAGGATGAGCCCCACCACCACCTAATTCCATCTGGAACACTCTTTCCCCGTCCACCGTCCTGACACCCTGCACAGGATGTAGGGCATCCCATTCATCATAAGCAGGTAATATATCAAACATGCGTATAGTCATGACAAGTGCGACTCGGATCTCCAACAACGCAAGCGTCTGCCCAATGCAACCTCTTGGACCCCATTCAAACGCCCTCCAGGACCCTTTAACGGGATATAACTCGTGTTCTGTACCAACTAACCAGCGTTCAGGAATGAATTCATCAGCACGGACCCAAAGCGCGGGTCGACGATGTAGAACCAGGTTAGGGTTCCAGACATTACAACCTTCTGTAGGGTAGCGGTTGCCGCCCTCATCTACTATAACGAGATCTTGACTACCGGAGCGCATGCTACCGGAAGGCGGGAAGAGCCGGAGCACTTCTTTGATCACGGCGGCCGTGTATGGAACCTGATTGAGAAGGTGAGGCTCGCTTTCTACGACCTCTGTGATATGGTTGATGGAGAAATTGGTGCCGAAAACGCTGTCGTGTTCGTCTCGGACTTTTTGGCTAATCTTGGGATGTTTGGAAAGTAGATAGTAAGTGTATATCAGAGTGCTACTCGTTGTGTCGTGGCCGGCATAGAGGAAAAGCCGAAGTTGAGCGACAGCTACATTTGTGAATGCATGGAAAGATTCTGAGTCGTCCACTCCATTCCGATCTGTGATCTCTTTCGTGTAACCATCCAACACGAGAGACAAGATTGACTTGGAACGCTTTTGATTTGATCTAGTCGTGAATTCCTTGAGCTCTTCAGCCCGCCTGCCGATTTCACCACGGAGATATGTATTCATCTTTCGATCGTTATACCATTGGATGATTGGCCGTGGACTTAAGAATCGGCGAACGGGATTAAATGTACTGGTAAAGGATGTCCAAAGGATTTGTCTCCTCAAACAAGTTGCTAATGTGTGCTCCTGAACCTGGCAGTGTAGCCTAGAGTCCAATGTAACTCGGCCGATAACATCGAATGTAAGTGGCAGAGTCAAGTCTTCCATTTGAAACATAGAGCCTGCCTTAGCCTGATCCTCTAACAGCGAAACAAACGCGGAGATTTCTTCCGCGATAGCAGGAGCTAGACCTGTCATGTATGTAATACTGAAACCAGGATTGAACATGCCACGCCATGTCTTCCATACGGTCCCTTCCGCGGTGAGTAAGGAAGGTCCACCAGTGATCTTCTCCAGAGGGCCAACGATCTCAATTGGCTTACGAAGAAAAGCATCCTCGACCTGAGTATTCGAGGCTGGACTAGCCACCACCAACAAGGTCTTGCTAAACGGCCAGAGATCCAGGTAGAAAATCCCACCGGGGAATTGTTTCGATAGATGGTACATGACGACATGGAAAGTACAACGCTTAGGAAGAGCCTGGAGACACTCTTTTAGGACTAGCAGATGGCCAAATAGAGGATGAAACTTGGGCATTGGCTTCTCTTGTCAATGAATGTCAGAATTATAATCAAAAGAAGAAATACTTACGGCTCCTGCTGCCTGCAACTTCCATATCGCCTTCCTTGCTCTAAGGAACCTCGAGAAAAAGTGAACAAGGACTGCAATAGCTCCGGCAATGAGCACCGTAAAGCTAGGCCACCACATCTCGTTGTGTTTTCTAACTTCACAGTGCGGAAAAGAGTGTTGGCTTGGGATGGGTCTAACTTATATCGACGCACAGCGGTCGCGTCAGACTTTAGATGTTTCCCGAGGTGTGTGCAACAAGTAAGCTGCCAATAAGCAAGCGGGGGGCTTTCAAGCTTTGGATTTAGCCTTGAGAGCTTCTCCGAACGATCTACAAGAGTTACAAAGCCACAGCCTACCTCACACTATATTTAGGTCAATGACACTATTCTTACGATGAGGAATTTGGAGTTATATTTGCTATCTAAATGAACACTCGGTAACTGCACAGCCTGAACTGCACCTTCGAATTCTTACACAGTTCATATCATGGCTGGATAAATACTTTGGGATATTGAGAATGCATGCGTGCTCCTATTTATCAAAGACGTATTCTTCCACCCCCCTCTTGACTCGGATTTTCTGGTGATGTAGGCATCTTCATGGGTAAAATTTCGTCGTTACCGTCGGCAAAACCAGTTGCCATCTACACATACTTTTGAGTTCTAAACAGTGCGCCAAAATCTTGCCTTCGTACTTTACAGCTCGTTGTGAACAGGAGCCTGCTTGGAGTTGTTCGTTTCACAAACACTTGGGGATCCGACCTCCATCCTATACACACACTTCTCTTCTTCAATGATCTTCCAAATCTCGTCCTTCTCCGCGCAAGCCAATATGACTTGGGTACTCCTGCTTGGACCGTTCCAACAATGCTGACCATTCTCGAATTTCATGACCCATCTTTCTCCAGAGCCGAGTCCCTTTCCATCAGCTGGCAAATCATCATCTACGGTAATTTTCTCGAAACGAGCGAAGTTGCCCATGCCCGTGTTGCCGCCACCTCTCTTTGGTTTCTGCGTCGTTCCTCCCATGAAGCAAAATTCGTATGTATATTCGCCCGAGTCTTTCTCAACGCACTGGCCCTTGAGGGCACGGAAAACCTCGTCAGGGCCGTATTCTTTGTTGAGATCTTCTTGGTGCTCCCTGAGCTCGTTCCTATCCTTGTCGAGTTCTGATATCGCCGAGTTTAATTGCTGACGCGCGTCGGTCACAGCCTTAGACTCTGGGGAATCGGTGTGTGGGTCGGCGAGGATGCCATTGTCAATTAGTATGACACGGAGGTCACGCAATTTTTGGTCAACCCAGCTGCGTAGAGACTCTGGGAGGTATTCTTCAAATTTGTACACTGAAAGATGTCAGGCCAATGAGAAATATGTAGCAAGGGTTCAAACTCACAGACGTCAACATCACCTTCGGTAGTTTCTTCGAATTCCTCCCATTTGATGGCGCTCTCAGAATCTGGCTTCAAAATCTCATCAAGATCCCTGTCTCGTGCCTCGTCTGGTGCTGGTTTGTCCTGGGCCGCATAGTCCTCCCATGCTTTCACAGCCCGTTTGACACCCTCATCATTGAAGTTTGGGTTGTATTCTTCCTTGAAACGTGTCAATATGCCCTCGAGGTCTGCAATGCGTGATTTTGCAGCGTCCCTCTCACTTCTTACTCGGCTTAAATTGTCGACCAACTCTTGAATACGTTCCTTGGCCAAGCTGGTCAATACCGTCAACTTTCCGCCCTTGCCTGCACCCTTAATGACCTTGCCCTTTTCTTGCCTCTCAATGTCTGCTAGATTTTTCTCGAGCGACTCGACTTTAATCTCCGCGCCTTGTACTTGTGTTTGGAGTGTCTGGATGCGATCTTCGACTTCTTTCCTCAATCGAGCTGACTCAGTGACCAGCTCTTTACGTCGCTTGTTTGCAGCTCCAAGGCTTTTTTGCCTTGCTTCATCTTGCTTCCGCCATTCCTTCCCAATTTTCGTGCACCGATCTTCACATTTTGTGCCTCCGACGCCCTCCCACTCATCACTTCCATCACAGCACAGCTCGTAGTCACAAATGCCATCATTTACATTTCTGAACGGAATATAGCTTGGCAAATGCCCCTTATTCTTACAGTAATATCCAGGGAGGGCCAAAGTCTCATTGAATTGGCCAATCTTTATCTTCGAGGGCTGAGAAGGGGAAAGTGGTGAAATATGCGAGCAAGCGGAGGTGCCAGGTTCATCGGAACCGTCTGGGCAATCGCAATAATCGTCGTTGAGGCGGGAAATATCTAGTTTGATAGATGGGTTGGATATACAAGTGAATGAATCCTTGTCCTTGTAGAATTTTGCAACTGCAGCTGTGAATTAGCACGTTGTGGATTATTGGAGCTAAGGCGAAGCTCCAGGAAAGCGAGACCTACAATCTGGACCCACGCCGCGTGGTCGAGGGGGGTCAGATGCTGCATTGACAGACAATACAGATAGTAGTAACAAAGAAGCAATAGTAGAGAGGCGCTGTTTCCCCATTTTCAAGTGTGGGCCGAACAATTAGGATTCCAACCTCCGGCGGAGTGATATGCTACGTTTCGCAATTGGAGGATGCAAACAGGTCAAACAGCGGCTTACTCAGCGTGGCCAGAACCCCCCACCTAGTTTCGCCCAATCGTATCAACCTTCCCATTGCCTCGTAACATCGCGTGTCATATGCCGTCCCCAAACAACTTGGGAAACGTATATACACCGCTGTTCAAACTACTCTTACGCGGGTCGGCGTCAGGGCTTTGGCATGAATTCTCAGTTTCACCTAGCGCATCTGAGCTTTACCAAGCTGTTCAGTATTTAGACGTTGTCACCGGTTACATTTTCCGTGCGACTCCAGCTCCTCTCATTCTTCTACGAGATGTTCAAATCGGTATAATATTTATGGAGACTTGCGTCACATTACATGGGAAATGGCTGCTCAACCCACGATCTGTTTATACACGCCAGTGCCGGACGGACGTTATGCGTGGGATGCGTTGAGTGCTTGTTGCGTATACTAACTTTAATCTCGGGAATCAAACCTTAAAACTGTCTCACATCTATGGAATTCGCATTGTGCAGAAGACTTCATATCCCTAAGATCGACGATGCTGATATTGTCCACAGCTTACTGCTCTCCCATGACCTTCTACGCCGTCCACAGACCTCGTATACGAGGGTGAAGACAGGCCTATGGCTCACTAGTGGCGCCTCAATGTACACAAACGGCGAGCAAGTGCGGCCTCAACGGACAATTTTCTAAGGAAACCGATATGCTGGGTCAATTTTGCTCACCTTGGAGCGGGTGATGTATCTGTGGCGAGCAAACGCAGAAGTTTGACCCCATGCTCCAGTAGGACTCACCCCCACGCATGCTTGACACCGCTGCTGGTTGAGGATGCAACACGGCCCTCAAGGTTGACCGAAGCAGATCCATATTAAAGCCAAGGCTGCCGCACACAATGGATTCTGTGGTACTTCCCACCTCAAATCACACTCCGCTTTCTCAATCTGCTTCCAGCTGGATAATACAAGAGCGCCTTGAGAGCGACAATGACCACCTTTGAAGACGAAGTAGACTGGAGTGATGGCACACTTGCTTGTACACCTCCTCCTTGTTCTACGGTCGTTGAACAAGTTTCTCCTGCCAAAACATCCACTGCGTGCCCCGATTCCACCAGCAATGCAGCTCTCTACTTGCGTAAGCCGAATACTAGCATACCATGGTTGAGTTCTGACGATTTATATAGAGACGTTGCCGGAAACACATCTACCCAATCCGACTTTTCAAGGAGAAGCAACGCCCGCGGAGCAAGTCTCTGTGGTTGACTACGACTTCGCGAACAACGCGACTGCCCAATTCGCCTGGTATCAAGCGAACCAGAAGGTCTATGAGGTAGCTTTCTTAAAGAAGTTCCTGTCCCACGCGCTTCATCCAGATACACTAGGATGCAAGAGTACATCTGGAAACACTCCTGGCTCGGTTGATTGTATCAATGAATACCTCCAATCAGTGGCCGAGAACGCAGGCAAGATCACAGACCAGATTATCTGGAACGCCCATGCGAGATGTATCAATTTCTTGGCTAAAGACGAAGAACAATGTCTGCCTTTCCTGAACGTTGACCAGGTGAAGGTTCACAGTCTCCAGGACTTTGGTCCCAATAACCCTTTTATGATAGCATCTCAATTGAACCAATCATGGCACAGGTCTTGCAGCCTTGCTGATATGGTTCGATGTACACACATTGACTATCCCATTGCTCTGAAGGCAGGTGCAGACTGTCTTACAGTAGACTCGCTCTGGCAAGTTGTCAATCGCGTCCCCAGCATTATTCGTACTCCTGAGCATTCATCTCTGGACCAGGTACTCGCTCCTATTGAAGATATGGCATTGCAGCAGGTTGCGTCCTCATCGGATTCAGTTGATCGCTCATCAAATGGGCTTCAATCCTGCGCTGGAGCCGAACAATCATCCCAAGTCTCTGGAAGTCGCTCTGGCCAAGCGCTTGCTCGTCCTCCAACCCCATCAAAGGAAGGTGGGCCAAACCACACCGAACCCCTCCCTATGGATGAGATACCTGGTTCTGGGGTTTCTTTGGGACTGTCCGGGCATTGGATGATACGTCTTCTTGATGATCATAAACAGCGCTTGTCTCGTTTGACATTCCCTTTATACCAGTGCGCAAAGTCTCTACCCCAGGGGCTCAAGTATATCATTGCACGCAGTGTATACAAAGGCACTTTAAAGCCCCCTTCACCCGATATGCAGGCAAGGATCGACATTTATAGTAGGAATCTCGCTCTTGCAAGAGCAGATACCAACCGGGCAGCAGCAACGAACTTCACTACACTGGCTAGCAAGAGCAGAAACGTTCGGGAAGTTACTGAGCCTCCAAGGAAAAGACGACGCACGGCAACCTGCGCACGCCATGTCTCGAAGCATGAAAGCAAACAAGGAAAATCTAAGACCCAGAAACTTGGAGGGAGGCTGCGCGAGAAACGGAAAACTAGAAAGCAAAGTGTGGCAAAATATGAGAGAAAGCGTGGGCCTCAGAGTACTGGTGCTAATGTAATAACACTCCCGCCTCATCTAAGTGGTTCTACAACGCTCGAACCTCACCAGACCTTGCCAGACAAGGCGTATTTCGAGAAAGTCAACGACCAAGAGAAGTTTGCCTGGCGTTGTGGCATCAAGCATTGCCTTGGCCACTATTACAATGCTGGAGATCGACGGGTGTGTCCGGGTTGCTTTACACATGTCGATCACAATCCAACGCTGAAAAGGATGGACTTCTACTTACCATCTATGGCGTATTTCCGGCAACCGGCACCAGGTGTAATCTGGAAGCCAACGAAGCTGAGCGCACAACCAAGAAAGTCGTCGCATGTTTCTCACAATGGGATCGCAAAGGTACCTTATTGGGAAGCCATGAACTCCGGAGCCACCGAAGCAGAAGCCAGGGAACAGGCTGTTCAGGCTTTAGAAGAGTACCTTCGGCCCAAACCCAAGCCTAAACCTCCAACTCCTGAGCCAGAGCCCGAGCCGCAGCCCGTTGACCTGGGACCACATCCTAGTGGGTCAACGACTATGGAACATGGGCAGACAATTCCAGAATGCCACTACTTCCAAAAGAAAGAGAGCCATGAGGAGCTTGCGTGGCGCTGCGACGGAGCCCACGCTCTTGGTCGTTATTATATGGCTGGGGATAAGCGGACTTGCCCAGGTTGTGGATCAAATAAGTCAGGTAAAGCAAGGCAACAAGAGATGGACTTCTATATGCCGCAAGGGACTGTTGTCCGTCAACTGGCAGATGGTATAGTGACATGGAAGCCTCGAAAGCCGTACAAGACAAAGAAAGGGGTCAAAGACAGAGCCATATCATCGCACAATCAGATGTGTGCCATCAGGTATTGGAAGGGAAAAGGAAACGGTCAAGACCATGAGACCGCTATAAAGACAGCAGTGTCTGAGATTGATACTTATCTGAATTCTTTTGCGGTTGAAGACGAGGGCGAGAAAGGCCAAAGCGATTCGGATGCAGCTTCATCACTGGAAGGAAGCCAAAGCGGTGGCCACCAATCGCGAAGTCTTTCCCCGAGCAGTGAACGTGACCTCATCTCGGAAGTTTCCGCAGAGAGACTGGGGAACGAGGCGATCAGTGACCACGGAGGAAGCGATGAAGCTTTGAACGACTATCATCACGCGGCAGTCGTGGTCGAAATCTCCGATTGCTCTTCTGACGAGTCCTTGTCATCTTCCGATAGTGAGTGAACCGTTTCGTGTTCTGACGTGGATGCTCAGTATGTTGAGTGGATGAAATGTAGATATACGAAATAGAGTACCACTGCCACAAGCTCTCATTAGACTCTTCACATAAATCCCTCAGAGGAGGATCTGTTGATAATATTTTGAAACAGCTGCTCATATTAGGGTGGCATGTCCTGAGCTGTGTCCCTGTGTTTTCATCCTGCGTTGGTGTGTGCGCACGTTTTTAAGAGTCCCCCTGATTCTGCTTAACACCAATAAGCAGTCGACGGGACTAGCATCCGCGCGGCGTGACTAAGTAAAACTATGGATTTACCCAAACGCGATTAGGATTCGACAAGCTAATCTAAAACATGCCCACAGACCGAATTGCGGCATCCATATGTTCATCACCCCTTTTGATTCGGTCGCTGTACGCACAAACGCGCTCTTGTTTGCAAGTTGTAATCCGGTCCAGGACAAGCCCTATCATATCGCATAGAACCTCGTATTCGGCATACTAGCGGTCCTTCTAGATGTACCGAAATGGTTCCCAAGCTAGTGGTACTGCACATGTCAGTTGCTTGCTCGATTTGAACTTGGGGACGCGTGTGCGGCCTTGCCCTCGCTGCTTTCCTCCGCAGCTGGGGTACCCATTTCCGCTTCTTTCCTCCACCAAACTCTTCAATGGCATGATCTAGTCACTCGTTAGCCCACAGAGCAGAGCACGATGCTCTGTATCTTGTCGTTCGTTTGGTGTCTGTTGTTCTGGTGTGTCGACCGAGTAGAAGCTGCAGGTAGGTGATCGGGTGGCCCCCCCTGAACTTTGTTGCTCAATGTTTGCAGATTGCGCTCCCTCATCCAAGTCGTTCACAATCAGGACAACAAAAGATGTTTCCGATATTGCCGCTTGTCCAATTTTTACCGGAAATATCGTAATTGCAGCCGACGGCCCAGAAGAAATATCGCTGGACGGCATCTCCACGTTGGAGGGCAACCTAGACGTCGAGAATGTTGCCAAACTCCGATCGCTCTCGTCGACTTCGCTCCGCGCCGTTTCCAGCTTTACGCTCAATAATCTCCCCAAACTTTCGGGTCTTAACTTTCCTTCGTTATCAAATTTTTCATCTTTGAAATGGTACAATCTTCCACAGCTTGAAGACTGCAAAGTCGCAACTGTTGCCATACAGGGCGAAGTGCAGGAAGTCACAATTGCAAATACGGGTTTTAAGAGCTTGGATTGGCTCACATGGCCCGTCGGATCTCAATTGAACATTACAAATAATGCAAACGTCCAGAAGTTCAGCATCCCGTACAACAAAATCAATACCGGCAGCACTCTCACCTTTTCTAAAAATACTGGACTGAAAACCTTGGATGTTTCTGGAGTCTCTGGTATCTACGGTGCTCTCAGAGTATCTGAGAATGCGAACATGTCCAAGCTCTCCTTTGATAACCTGGAAACGATTGGGGGTTTTGTTCAGCTATCCGGTGACTTCAAAAATGTCACTATGCCTTCCTTGCATAGCATTGTTGGGGCTCTGAATGTGGAATCCACAGGAAACATAGAGCCACTATGCAAGAGCTTACAAGATAGTAATCTCCAAGGTCATTACGATTGCAACGCCAATGTCCAGCGAAATAATCTGAACTCCAACCCTACGGCTACAGCTTCGGGAAATCCAACGATGACTGCGACAGCCATGCCCACCGCAACCGTACAATCTGATTCAGGCGGTGTGTCCAAAGGAGTGAAAGCTGGTGCCGCCCTCGCAGCTATTATTCTCACAGCCCTGTTTCTCGCAGCTACTTGGTTCTATCTACGTCGCCGATCACGAGCAAAAGTCCGCGAAATCGTGCCCGGCAAGAAGCACGAAGCCGATTCTGTCGAATTGTCTGATTCAGGTTCAAGTGGCCCTTCAACTCCGAAGGAATTGGAGTCACCAGATGTGAAAGTAGAGTTGTCGTCTGGACCGACGAGACAAGAATTGCCTGCAACAGTGCCACAAGAGTTAGACGGAGCACATGGCGAGCTGAGAACACCCCGAACACCGGAAAGTGTGGCGGGTAGTTGGACAAGTGTACGAAGCAATGCCCCACTCATCAGACATGAGCTCCCAGGTTAAGCAAAATACGTACGGACGAACAGCATAGAATCGATGGATGGGAAATTGATCATGCCCACAAGACGATATTATGATGACGTTACGACATACTATAGAATAATAAAACTTTACTACCTTCTCTAACTGGAATATTTCCTTTCGTTACATACGCGGACCGGGATCACATGCACTGCAGGGAAGCATACACGGGTGGCATTCTGACTTCACTCACTTCATCGGTCTGGACAGGGCAAACAAAAAGAAAAGAAATGATGACAGGAAATACCCCGGAGATACAACGAGCCGGCGCAAAAACTTGGATTCACAGAATTACTTGGCGAGCTGCTGTGCCCTCGAGGAAACAGTGATGGGCGCATCCGCACACGCACACACACCACACAGTTATCTAGTGTTACGACCCGTCTCCCAAGATGTCGATCAGCACGCACAAGACAGGGTCTAGAACGACTTGACGCCGTTTCCGTGGGTCACGCAGACTAAGGGTACGATGAGATTAGAGTTTCGTGTAACAATGGTGACGTCCACGTGGTAATACGACGTCTCTTGGGATCCCTAGCCTTCATGCCGCTTGCACCGCATACACTAAATCTTGGATTGGGGTCCGATTTCATGCAGTAGGGCGTTGTGATGCGAGATTTTGTTCCCTTGGGTCTGGGATTGCATTTTCCTGATTTAGCGAAAAGCATATAGTAATTTAATTGCCTGCCTTGGTATTCGGGTTTCCACATTCTATGCTACTGGTCATTTCCTGCTGCAAAGAGCTATACCTCCTGATTGTGGTCACTCGAGAAACGCCTTTAGCATTAGCAAGGCGCTTAACGGGAGGCGGCCTCAAGGTAAGACATCGTCCAGACTGAAATAGATTTCTGTGATGATCATAATGATAAGAAGTAAAAGGTGATATCCAATACGTGACGCTACAATATATTACACAAGCCGAAAATTCATAAAGTCATTGTACCGTACCCCCAAGCTCCACTAAACAGCATCTCCCTCCCTCTCACGGCCCTCACCATCAAGTTTGCCCATCTTTTGCAGCCTCTTAGCCACATTGTTAGATAAGTACTTCTCGAAATTAGGGACCAAGCACGCAAAGAAGATCAGAAGCGCTCCAAACGGAATAGTGGCGTAGAAGACGATACGGAAAGCTTCCAGATTTGCCTTCTGTGCACCAGCTCCGGCGGCGGCGATAATCTCGGGCGTGATACCAGGCACGTTAGAAAAGTCACCGGCGGTGAGAGCTGCGAAAAGGGCGGGAATGCTCGATTCAGGAAGTCCGGCTTTTGTGACAGCTGGTACGACGTATTTTGGGAGGTAGGTGGTCACCTTGTTGGTGAGAATCGAGACGTAGAGTGCTTGGGCAACAGCACCGCCCACGGCACGGATAGAGCCCATAACTCCAGTGGCAAGACCAATATCTTGGGATTCAAAAATCATGGTGATACCTGGGAAAGTGATATTGTCGACCCAGCCGATGACTAAAGAGATGATTAGCTTTCTAGATATGCGGAATAGATTAGGAACAAGTGGGAGAACGAACCGAATGTGGCCAAGACCCCCAAGGTGATGAATGCAGCGTATTTGTTAGGCTCCAGACCAGCTTCGGCGCCCAAGAAGGCAGTGCATAGAACAGACAAAATGATAGTCTGCCACTTGACCTTTGGTACGTAGGAGATGGCAAAACCACCGACAGTCTGTCCAAGCAGGATACCTCCGCCAACGACTGAGGATGCCCAACCAATTTTGAGAGAGTCGGTGAAATATATGGCTCCGAGAATGGTAGGCCAAAGCACTGTTTAACTTAGGTTTCCTGGTCCCAAAGGCTAGTACAAAGGTTTACGTACCTGTGAGGCTGTAGTACACCATGGCAGCAATTGTAGCAACCATGACAATCGCGACATACTCGACGTTCCGGAAAAGTCGGAGTGGCATTAAAGCCTGCCCCTTAAAGACATAGGCCTCATAGAATCCGAAGGCGATAAGGGTCAAACCTCCAAGTACAAGAGCGCAGATGACGGCGGCGCTCTTCCAGGGGTATGTCGTACCTCCCCAAGACAGGCCGATGAGGAAGACGATGATACCAGCTACAAAAAGGAAGATTCCAACAAAATCTAGCTCCTTGAACTGTTGCCATTTGGTTTTGCCGTGGACGTGAAGTTGGTCATATCTCGGGGGATGGTAGAGGAATTGATAAAGAATGACAGTGATACCTGATAAGATGATTCCAAGGTAGTATGACCATCTCCAGCCTGCGGCTGTATTTTGAATGAAGAGGCGAGCGATAATAGGGCCGAAGACTAGGATCGTTAGTAAATGGTGAATGGAAGTATATAAAAGGTATCAGAACGGCCCCAAATGGAGCCGACATAGGACGTACCCGCAAATGGCAACGAGGACAGGAAGACAAGTGTAACTATGGGACCTCTTTGCTTGTTTGGAACGAGTTCACCCAGGACAATGCCAAAGGAGAGCTGTCCAGCCGCCGCTAAACCATTCATCAAATTGGCACCAACCAAGGTTTCGATCGATTGAGCTGTGGCCCCAACGATACATCCAACGAGGCCCAAGATTGAAGTTCCCATGACCATCCACTTGCGCCCTGTTTTACGTCAATACAATGAGGAGCCAACGAGAGGCAAGGCAATTCACCGAAGATATCACTCAGGCGACCAACGAGGAGGAATCCGATCGCACTACCAATCGTCCAGATGGTCGCGACCCAATTGAGATTAGACGAAGGGCCAATATCCGCGTTTATTAGTGCGCTTAGGTGTTGTCAGCAAGCAAAAAGCAATTGTGTAAACTTGGAGGACAAAGAGTCTCGTGGCGCATGCCGTGGAACATTGAACGCGGACAGAACATACAGAGTATTCGCTGGAAGGACCCAGCCTAAATAAGCGCAAATACTTCCACAGCAAACAGCCTGTGAGTAATTAGTGTCTGTATGTCAGGGAAATGTTCCACATAGTGGCTGCATGCCACCATGCTCGAGCAAGGTTGACGTACTGTGACAGTACCAATGAAGCTCACACTCCAGAAATAACCTTTGGGCATATCCTCCACCGCACCTCCAATGGCGTGCGTATCGACCAGGTCGATGTGGCCATCGGCGTGGACCTTTTTCACAACGTGAACATCCTCGACTTGTTGCGTGCTTTCGACTTCGTTTTTCTCGGTGGACTCCGCCATGACGGTGTTGGCCTTCTCTTCTGCCATAAACTCGGATAGACTAGGACGGGAAGGCGTATGGCTTCTCTGCAGAGGTTTATACTCAAACGAGAAGAGAATTCTGCAGAGCGACAACAGAACGAGGAAAGGAGGCCCTCTGTATCCTAGTTGCTTGAGTATCCCAAAACCAGAAGACGGGGAGGACTATAGTTATAGACGCAAGTACGGGTAGCAATCGATGATCCTTACCACACCTATGGGTCCATCGAAGGTGTGTCGCCAGGGACCTGTGTGTATTTCCAAGTGCCCGGAATTCATCAACCGGAAGCGAATTGACTCAGTAAGAAAGCCAGAAGCCGTTCCAGAACCATGGGGGGCGACACTGGCCCATCCGGTGGGCGTTTAAAGGCTTGAATACCAGTTGATGCGGGGGTGCTAGCTTAGGAAGCTAATTTGTGCATGTGTCTAACCATAAAGTTCACAAGTAGGGGCTTAGACCTATTCGCCACAAGGGAAAACCCCAGGTATTGAGTGGATACGGCGAATGCTCCGGGTCCTGACAATTCTGCTTCACCAATCGTAGCGGTCTCTGTCCCGCGTCCTCATGCACGTCAAGGTGCTTACAAGGGTAATATCGACGCGGGCTCTGTCAATCGTACGTGTGAGTCGGGGTTCGCAAACTAGATCGGATATCAAATCAGATATGCGAAAGAACTATAACACGCTACGTGCATCCTTTCTGAGTAGTCTACGAACCCGAGTGGAGGGTTGCGTTGATGCCCAGAGTTCCAGAGCGATCATTAATGCATCGTAAATGTAATGTACGAGCATTTCCGGAGTGTCCATGGTCCCGGCGTTTTGTCCTGGAGCCTGGGCTCATGAGGTTGTCATCGGTGTGGTTGTATGTGCAGAATAGAGAGAGGTCACCGCTGAACATCAAAGATTGCGAAAGCCCACCGGCCGTTCAGCACGCCTTCAAGGTGCTGTTGGGTGATTGCGTCGGAGAGGGACCCGGGTCTGGACTCAAAGCTAAGCGTCGGATAGGGCCTCCCCTCCAGCGTCTACTCACACTAGGCGTTGGACACGGTGTTATTGAAACAAAGAAGCGAGGAAAACCCGGCAAGGGTTTGTGCCCAACCTCAGCTACTCAGCTTATGGCTTGTATACGATACGTACGATACGTATGATACAGCGTGAAGGGCAGGAGCGAAGTGACACAGTGTGCTAATCCTGATTAACATCTACATTGTAAGGAAGTATGAAAGCAAGTTGGCTCAAGGCAAACCCACAGAGAACACTTCAAAAGTGCTTAGAAAACGGACATGCAATTTCATCTTGACGAAACTATTGCGGGAAGCTAAGGAGGTGTAATTAAGCACGCCATGAATCCGGGGACGGAAGCGAATTGTGTGGGGGAAAGCTTGGGGTTAGGAAGTGGGCCTTTTCTCCTCACGACTCAGCAATGTTAACGATAGATTCAAAATTGACTCGCGCGTGAGACACGGATTGGACTGTTTATGGAAACTAACCTATGATTTTCCGCTGGCGCCTCGTAATCCAAGCCACGGTCCTATATGATACGTATTTGCCAGGTCATTTGGCTCCCTTCCGCGAATTCGGCGAACAATCGGCATTAGAACGCGACTCGAAAGGAAGATGAAAGAATTACTCTGATTTCTGAACAATACCGGGCGAAAGGCTTTTTGCGAATTTTGAATCTACGGAGTACGCATAGCGGAGCTTGTCTCAAGCGAGTAATCGAGGGAAAACGTTATCCATAGAGACAGGGTTGCCCCATAGACTTCATCGCCCTTGAGTCCCAAACGATCTCGGGAGGCCATCTTTCAGTACTTCCGACCAATATTTTAGAATGATAGTATCTCTTCGAAGTACTACATTGATCTATTATGCTAGATGTTGATATGCGGCGCTTGATCCTGACGATGCCTTTTCCAACTAATACTCGAGGCTCAGGGTCTATCTTGGATGGGAAGTCGCAGTTATGCTAATCGCTACTTCCTCATTGTTGCGCGCGCATGAGACTTTCTCGCCGATGAGTTCAGTATGACACCCCTTCACGCTGTGTGTCCTTTCAAACCTTAGTCCCTAAATTTGTATTGATATCTAAGTATCGACAACCCAACACTAGCCCATCATCTCCGACACCTGCGACTGTGGCTGCCCTAAAAACAGTGCAAGATCCCCCTAGCTTTCGTACTCGTGCCACAGTTTACCTTTACCTGTTACCCTAGAGACCATAGCACCAGGAATATCGTCATTTGCCGTGTTCTATTACCAACGACTCAGCCTCAAATCCCTACTCCAAGAGCTTGATCCCAACAAGCCACAAACCTCTGAACCATTCGCTGTCACACCTCGATACCAATGAATGAAGACCAAGATCAGGACGAAAGATATAATTTGGAAGATCGCCTAGGATTTACTCCCACGGCAAGTGATAGCTCGAAGAGATCAAAGCCACCTCTATATTCACCGAGACGTTCATCGAGCGATCCTGACTATCGAGTCAAGCTACGAATCAATGAGTTGACGACTCTTGCGAAGCCGCACCCAATACTGGTAGCGCAAACAGGCGAACATCAACGTTCCACAACACTGGAAGACTTTTCTCACACTGGGACAAATAACAAAGGGCAGCCCGCAAGTACCGCAATAACGAAGACGGACGTTCACGTTGTTTCTATAACACCGTCCTTCAGATTCAACAATGTTCTATCCGAAAGGGGCTTATATCTAGCGCGGCCGACGACACAGGTCGTGGAGTCGCAAGCAGGATGCTACAGGATCTTGTGGAACGATTCACCGCAAGAAGCAAACAAAATGGGCAAAGTCATCCCGAGCACTCCACAGACATTCAAGGCGGCTATGTCTCGCGTAGAGAACGAATTCGACTCTGTGGATGACAACATCGCCTTACAGTCAGTAACTTCTGTTCTCCCTAAAACATTGTCTTCGCCACAGCTTCTCTTTTTCCTCAGGAATCATTGTAAAGCTAACCTACATACACCGCTTGATGAGGACATCGAGGAGACAATTGTGGCCCCACCATATAGCAGAAGTGCTAGTGCAAACGCTTCTCAGCGTCCTTCAAAACCGGGAACTACACGCAGCTTTAGAAATGTCTCATATGAGGAGCCTTTACCCCGGCGCCGTCATGAAGACAGAGGACAAGAATTGAAAGGATTGTTTCCGCGCAAATCGCTGAGCATACCAGAGATTTGTATTGAGGACTACGAGGTCGTTGCACCATTTGACAGAACAAGACCACTGAAGAGTTATGGAGCGAAGAGGAAGCTTTCAAACATGGACGACTCTGATCTTAGATTCTGTAATCATCGAGATTCTTTGTCACTGAATCGATCACGGATTGTGCATGGGGAAAGGGACCGTCCTGAGCATCCCTGGCATCGCGATTCGATTGTGGTAGCGAAGAATCGAATGCGAACAAAGGCTCGTTTAGCTACGGAGTTTTCGCCCAGGTCTGATCTCCAACGGCCTGTCACAATATCTTGAAGTTTGGACTGCCGAGGAAGGATTCTAGCACCGCTCTATGGAAGATGCAGCTAGACATACGCAGTCATAAACATTTCGTCGAGGGTTGGAGGCCGAGCATGCTGCTGAAGGATCATGGCGAATGCCAATACGGGCCAAAGCCGAAGGTGAAGGCATTGGCATGCGTTCTGATCTTGAATAGACTAAGAGTCTCCTCAAATTGTTAGTTTCGTCCGTACGGACGCGCATATTGCTACGCTAAATGCAGACGAGTTTGCGAGTTGCAGTTGCCGAATGTATTGCTTCGTGCGAGCATTCGGCTTCATATGATTGGGCTTCATATGTGACCTCCTTCTGGCAATTACCGAATCGCCGAGTGCGAAAGCATTTGCATGTGCACAGCAAGCAAGTATAATGATTAGAATATCCAGAGTAGTTCGGCCGAGGTCTTTTACGTGCGTTGTAGTGAGGTGTCATGGTGTAGGCACGGTGGCACGTTGGCACGTTTGGCATGTTGGCCCCAGCCTGCAGATCAGCGGGTCAACTTCCCGGTGGGCTTTCAGGGGTGGTGCCGACCCAGGATGATGGACCATCGTCACCACAACAACACCATGATCCTGAATGCAACAACACAGGTCATCAAGCCTTGCCAGTGTCCTAGTTGCCTGAGCACAGTTATCCAAAGACCAATTGCCTGTAGCCTCTGCAATATTTATTGGATAAAAGACCTCCGCAAAATTCATCTCCTTGTTATACCACGATCCTGTCATCCTTGCTTTGTTCGACATATGATGAGCCTGCTCACAGCGTCACCACAAGAATGCACGCAGTTGCGAGGTCATGATATTGCATCGAACCATCGATTTGCATCCTTTGCATCTGTTCTCTTCACCTGATCTTCATTGACGAAACCAGCCTGCGGTGTCTTGGACATCCTCTAACGCTTGGCGTTACAGCGGACGCCAGACGTCCGAGCAATGTCTAACGCCACCAGATCCTCAAATGTCCCGTAGCAAGTCCAGCGCAAGAAACTCACATGCAAGTCAGATTCCGCTCTCAAATCGTCACCCATGCCCAATTTCAATCCGTATCGGTCCACCTTCAATCTCTCCCTTACAGAAGATAGCTCCATCATGAAAAAAGATCATAGGTACGACGCTTTACGGAACGTCGACAATCACTCCGAGTCCAGCACTGAAGTCGAAGAAGAATGGGATCCAGAAACAACTGTACGGCCACGAAGGAAAAGAAAGGGATTCTGGGCCAAGGTTCGGCCTTATAGGTGGATGATTGATACGACACTGCTCCTCATTATCGTGGGCCTGATAGCGGAGAAGAGATGGGCAAAGCACTCTTACCATAAGAGCCATAGATACGAGTTTGCGGGGGACCTGACGGGCTTTGCACCGAAATGTATGTTCCGTTAGCCTGATCTTGACTATAGCTTTTATTGACTTGTTGTAGTCTCGCAGCAGATAGTAACGTTCAAGCCTGATCCAATATTCGCACCAGATAATGCGTCTGCCTTTTTCGATAAGGAGACACAGCATGCCTGGCTCAGTATAGTGCCTAGTAAGTTTGTTCGATGATATGAGTCCACTACGGCAAGACTGACAAATTACCATAGAGGGCCTAGGCTACGTCAATGTCAAAGAACCATCACTATACGATAACCTTCCACACCCGATCCACGATTATCCGAATCATGTTGTCTTCACAACATCCATGACCCATCAACTACATTGTCTTTATACCATCATGGACGCCTACAACAAGAAGCTGCTGGATCCTCCTGAGGAGATTGAGATGCCGTGGCACATCAACCACTGCTTCGAATACATCAGGCAAGCGATCATGTGCGCCGGGGACGTGGCTTTGGAAGGAGCATCAACAACGTTTCCAGACGACCCTGAGCAAGGCGACCGCGGCGGTAGCGATGGGTGGGATGCAAAGCACGTGTGCAAGAACTACGACGAGATATTCGACTACCTTGAGCGCGAGACCATCAATCCAAACAAGTGGATCTCATCGGATTAGGGGTCTACGGATCGGGAAGGTTTCTATGCTGCACATTCGGAAAGAAAAAAGGGTGTGGGTAACACCAGGAAAAAGGCGTCGGAGGTTTTGGCTTTAGGGGAACATGTTTAGTTTGGGGCGGGAAATTCGTGGCCCATGCATTTGCATCGGAATCTGGCGTTTTTCGGGATTTTTCCCAATCTAAACCTCGTGGTAGGCGCTTTGCACCAATTATTTTTTATTTGTGTATTTCTTTTATTCTTTAGGCGTGCCGTATGACGATTAAGGTTGTTCTATGGGAAAATCAAGACAACATTAAAAAAATATCACTAGGCTCTCTTGGAATACTCTGACCACGGCTGAGTGTGTGAACATGTAAAACACAACCAACAACTCCAGCCCTGAGCGTTGGGGCGTCTGTCTCTCGTGCGTAATCTACATAAGCGGAGTCCGGTCACTGGGGGTTAGGTAGAAATTTGTGAAATCTATGGGGCGTAGAGCGGGTCGGAAAGCCCAATGGGCACGGGCTGAGAGAGAGAGAGAGAAAGATGAGATGGTCCCCTCTTTGCGGGAGGAGGAAGCACGGGAGGTTGGTAGCAGAGATGGATGGGCCACATGGCACCGGGACAGCATCTCGAATGTGGACCAGGATTCCGGCGCGTGGTGAGTATTTCGAGGGACTTGGATAGGTTGGTGGATGCCGTGCCCCCCGTAATGGGGCCCGCTCGTTCACGACAAATCCAACGGGGTGCTACGATTCATTGGGGATATGGACGGATGTGGAAATGCGCACCCGTTGATGGCTGATGGTGGTTGGCCAACCAGGTGTGGATGAAATGCTGGCCTTGTATGGGCCTCGGCTGAGTGGCCTCAAGGGGGTGAGCGGCATCTCCGAGGCCTGTGTTGATCGTCGCGGATGGTGGGGAGCGGGCGTCGAAGGGTTTTGGTTCTTTTTTTGATGTTTGCGCCGAGATGAGATGGGGGACGAGAAAAGTGTCATGAGCATTGGAGGGTCGGTGACTCGTTGTTCCATGTCGGTGTCTCGTGGAGTGCGAGGCGGTTGGAAGTTTGCCCGAGTTTTGATGCTGGCATGCTGCTAAGGACGACATCAGACAGATCAGACCGACCAGACAGATCAGCCAGATCGAGACAGACAAACAGACGGACTAAGATTTACAAGGCTCGTAAGACCCTTGCCTCTTGCCTTGTTACCTTTTGCTGTGTGCGGGTCGGCTTTAGGTAGACGGGCACGACGGGCACTGCCTGCTCGCATAGATCATACCATTATTGTAGGCCATGGGTCAGCCCAGAAAGCTGCCCAGCACCATCTAATGCATCTAGCCACCAGCAACCCAGCAGTGATCTGTAGGGATTTTACGAAGCAGCAGCCGGACGGTCGGACCTGCCGTTGACTACCTCGTACAAGGGTAGAGGAGAGGGGCCGTCATTGGTAGTTTTATTTTACCATTATCCACTATCATTCAATCGTGCTTCGTACGAAGTTCTTCGTAAGTGGATGCAGTGGGTACAGCCACCCAACTATTTCCCCGCGTTGAACAGGGCTGGCATGCGCACACGGGCGCTTTCTCGCAGGTTGGCAGGCTTTTGCTGCGAAGATTTCGCAGATTCGTCGGCGCCGCACGCTCCTAACACTGTGTGTCTATGCGTATGCCTCCGCCGCCTACGCCTACGCCTACGCCTACGCCTACGCCAATGCGACATGCGGCGGACGGCATTCATTCTCGATTAGGTCTCGATTGCGATAAGCCAGCTGAGAGCCACAGACAGGGTACGAGGGGGGCCATCCAAAGCAAACACTCTTTCTCTAACTCTAATACTTCCAACGTATAAGATGATGCTCGTCCTCGTTCGTCGCTCACCTTAGATAACCCATTTCCCTCTTCTAGCCCGGTGCGCTTTTTGAGTTCTGACGTCGATCCGCCAACGCCCATTTTCCTTCGCTGTCGTCATCTCTAGCTCCTCCCATTTCCCACCTTTCTGCCTCTTTCTTACGTATCATAAAGCTTTCCCTGGCCTCCTCGTAAGCCGAGACCCTCGCAGGTGCAAACGTGGTCACACGCAACAATCCGACTGTTTACTATTCCTCTTCTCCAGACACGGCGAAGGCGGGGGCGGTTTGCATCTGATTAAAGTCAGCCTTAGTGACGACACATTAAAGACTTGCGTTTCGGCATCTCCCATCTCAACCTTTTCACTTTACGCATCCCGTTCAATTTATTCGCAACTCCAACCTTCAACATGGCAAAAGGAGAGTCGCGTTCAGCGCTGCTGTTCGTACTAGGGGGTGCCTTCCTCGCCTACATCATCTACACACGCTTCCAACTATACCTTGCTCGGCGGCAAATGAAAAAGGATAATGGCTGCAAGGAGTGTCCCTACGTCTACAATAAAGATCCTATTCTAGGCCTAGATGTACTACGCGAGAACATTCGGATATCCAAACAACACAAGGTACTCGAAAGGCAGATCGATCGACTTGACATGATGAAGTCAATGACCTACCATTCACGCTTGATGGCCTTTCCCCTGATTGTAACCGTGGAACCCGAAAATATCAAAACAGTCCTGTCATTAAAATTCAAAGACTACAGCTTTGGAAATCGTCACGAGTCCTTCTTCCCACTTCTTGGCAACGGCATCTTCAACGCTGACGGCGAGCGTTGGGCCAACTCTCGACATCTGCTCAGGCCGAACTTTGCTCGCGAACAGGTTGCGGATCTTGAGAGTTTCGAACGTCACTTCAAATGGCTTCTAAAGGCGATCCCAAAGGATGGGTCGACGGTGGATCTCCAGGATCTCTTCTTCCGAATGACAATTGACACTGCGACGGAGTTCCTGTTCAACCACTCTACCGGCTCACTTCGCATGGTAGGCCAGGACGAGAGTAACAACGAGGACGCAATTTTCTCCAAGGCTTTTAACTACGCGCAGACGGATGTTTTGACCCGCATTCGATATGGCTTCCTCAACCGCTTCAGGAAAAACAAAGAGGGCAACGACGCAATCAAGATATGTCACGAGTATGTCGACAAGTGGGTTGATGAAGCCATCCGCTATCGGGAAACTAAGGACATGGAGAAAGCGGCTGGAGTTGACACTGGCGAGGAACGATATGTGTTCATCCACGAGCTCGCGAAGCAGACCAAGGACAAGAAGAGAATCAGGGATGAGCTCATCAACATCTTGCTTGCTGGAAGAGATACAACCGCTTCGCTCCTTAGCAACATGTTCTTCATGATCGCAAAGAACCCAAAAATCTGGGCCAAGCTTCAGGAGGAAATTGGAACGCTGAACGGAAGGACACCATCGTACGAAGAGTTGAGGAATTTCAAGTATCTCAAGTGGTGCCTTAACGAATGTAAGTCTTCCACTTGCCCGCACAGCATTTCGTCGAATGCTATGACTAACGGTGCACTCATAGCTCTCCGCCTCAACCCAGTCGTCCCAGGAAACTCACGCTACGCAATCCGCGACACCGTCCTCCCAGTGGGCGGCGGTGCCAACGGCAAACACCCACTTTTCGTACCCCGCGGCACCCTCGTCGCATACACACCCTTCAGCATGCACCGTCGCACCGACATCTACGGACCGGACGCCGACCAGTACAGGCCCGAGCGCTGGGAGAAACTCCGACCGGGCTGGGAATACCTCCCCTTCAACGGCGGCCCGAGGATCTGTCTGGGCCAGCAGTATGCGCTGACGGAAGCCAGCTATGTGACTGTGCGGCTCATCCAGGAATTCAAAGGTCTTGAGAGTAGAGATGCCGGGCCCTGGGTCGAGTCATTGACGCTGACGTGCTGTTCCAAGAACGGGACGCAGGTCTCGCTTACGCCTGCTTGATCTGGGTATTAACAGGATATTTGTATTTTTACCAGGTTTGGAGTGTGGATGTAGTCTGTTGGTCAGCTAGACACGAGTCCATACCGTGCCTGGCTGAACTGAACAAAGTACGCGATCCTCACGACACCTTTCCAAGATGGACGAATTTGGCATGGGAATCATCGGGACGGATATCTTCAAGGAATCAGGCATTAATCCCGGCGTTGGTGGTATCACGCAAGCAAATTTCTGTTTTTGGGATTGTTTTTGTTTTTCTACCCGAATGCATAGGGTGTGTGCCCCCGACTACGTACGTACTGTCGACGATCTCACTTATGGCGGAATAAGTCTCTCCTCCTCCACATGCTCCTAGATCCTACATAGTGTGAATACTCCATGCATAAATAGACTTTTAATGACTATGACTTATCGAATCTATCACCTTGTGACCGCCTGACTTATCTCCAAAGAGATGTTGTCTTAATACTAGCTACTTACATGCCTTTGCTTGAGTCACCTCACACACTATGTCCAATCCTATTCTATCTCAGACATCCTCACAATCCTCTAGCCTTCATCTCCTCGGCCTTAACCCACCAACCCCCACTCCATGATCCATGATGCTATACAAATTAAGCTGTACTTCGCGCGCTAACCCTACCTTCCTATACCAGGATAATTTCCATTCTAGAAACGACATCCGATATGCGATGAGGCGAGTTGAGACAAACCTCATAGGGCTGGCTGGCTAATTGATAGATGGATGGATGAGTGGATATTTTTACCTATCAAGGTGTCCTTGGTCTTTACAAGAATTCTAGATTCGGATCCTATAGGTGGCACAGCAGGGTACATGACCACATGGCACGGCATGGCACGTTTATGTTGGGGGTAGGGTAATGTGACCACTCGCCTCATGCAAGCAAGCAAGCAAGCAAACCCGATAACCATCAAATCGACCCCAAGTCGCATAACTGTGCCTCATAGATGCTCACTGTCTTAGCGCCGCCTCTGGGCCCGCCGCACGTTCCTAAGGCCGCCACATTTCGTGCTGACACTTGCACTTACACTTACATACAATAATGTAAGTTTGTGGCGTTTTTATTTGCTGATATTACCGCGCTGCTGCCTGCCGCCTTGCTTATACTTTAACGCTGATTATACGAAGAACGAGAAACATGTCTGATATGATAGAAAGATAGATGGGTTTGAGCGTATGTCAACTAGGCTAGGTGATAAGTGAGAGGGGGGGGTGTATATGCACGCAATTTCCTTGTTCTAAGTAAGCTTCAAAAGAGAGATTTGAACTGGCGCGTCAAAAGGAGTTCGATAATCACTAGATAGTACACTTTACATAGACCCATTCCAACGCCGCAGCAGCATCCAAATATCCACCCGTCCATAACTCGATCCCTCAGTAGTGGACCTCCTACTTTCAATCCCCTTTCCCGAGGAAAGTAAACTTTTCACCAACGCATATACTCGAAAATAAACTAAAAGGACAAAAATACAAGGACGCCGAATGATGTAGAGTGCGTTGATAATCCCACGATAGTGAACAACCCACAACTAGCAAACCAGAAAGTTTGGTTTCTGCCCTGACTTTTATGACTTCAACGGTTACTACACTTATACTTGCTAAGACCACCTTTTTTTAAAGAAAAAAGAGAAGGCGATGAGATACCGTGTTGGAATGGGGGTCGGTTTTACTTTTCTTTTGGATGGAGCGTTCTTGTTATGTAGTCCCCTGGTTAGAGGATGTTCAACTATTAATTGTCAAAACGTCACTGCTCATGCTATGGATACAATCTGACAGACTTGAGAATCCATTACATCAATTCGTTATTATGCTATCATGCGCTTCGAAATAGGCCATCAATAGACGGGTGAGACGGAGCAAGTAATCTCAAATGTGTACAAGAGAATCTAGAGAAATCATTACCAAGTCCTGCAAGCAGAAATGAGGCATGGTGAAAATCATTTTGAAAGAATATCGAAATTTTGAGAATTAGCTATGAACAGTCGAATTATAGCTCCCAGCCTATGCAAATAGTTTCTTCTTACTTGGGCTTCGCTGCTTTTCCACTCTCGGTTCCACGTCTTCTGGTGCAGGCAGCGCTGGCATGCTCTGTGTGGCTTGCTGCAGCATGTGCTGGTTCATACTTCCATAAGGCGTCTGATATGGCGTGTGCCACCCTTGCTGGTAGTCGATGAAGCCACCACTCGGGTGTCGTTGCGGAGTCGCAGGAGGTGGTGGGTAGAAGTCGTTTTGTTGCGGAGAGTGTCTTGCGCGATATTGGCCAAACGCCCAGTTGCTCAAATTGAAACCGCCAAATATCACAATGGCTGTGAATAACTATATGAAAGTAAGAATTAGCCGAATCTGTTCAGCTGTGCAGTTTGGGTATGAGTGAATATCAAGAGTCTGGATGTTCTTGATCTGCGTCTCCGTACGCAATGAAATACTGCCCCTGAGTCACAGCATCTTCCCCAACTTGCTGGGCTTGATGGTGACAACCTTCGTCACTGTACTGGACCCGATGCATTCGAGATGGCACTGAATCTGGCGTCCCCCGGACCCACTGCTCAGCCCATACATCCATCCGACGTGAAAATGTTTTTGTGATGATTAGGAAGAGGGCAAGAATAAGGATGCATACCATAGACTTATAGGAAAACTCCTCGACAAATGCATTGAAAATCATTGCAAATGTCTTTGCTGTCACACTTGCCCGTGCAACCTTCTGCGGATCCCGTGCCATACATTTCTCCCAATTGCCACATGGTGCTTCCATGGCTGGTACTCGAGTACGAGGGTCGCACCGGTTCTCATTGTACTGCTTGGCACAGAAGGCAATCTCTGTCATGATGTCGGCAATGTTCTTCTTACTTTCGATTTCGACATCAGCCATCACGCCCGACCAAGCTTGATAGAGAAGGTATATGAAGAAGAACCCGAGGGCTGAGTTGACGAAGAGTTGTAGATAGAAGGAGAGGACCGAAGGAAGGTGTGGATGTGATTCCAGCCACGAAAAGAAACCCGCTGCGTTCGCTGCATAACCGGGTGCGTTTGCGTCCTTCTTGTCGCGATGCTCGGATTCAGACTCGTATTCGTCTCGTAGAGCTAACTCTCGGTTCTTCTTGGTCCGACGCTTCATGACCTTATTCTCTGCCTTCTTTGAGTAGTACTTGCGCTCCTCCTTATTTGGGCTTGGACTCGAACTGAAGAACCTGAAAAGGCTTTCGCGCCGGCTCTTTTTGGGGCTCTTATTCTTCGTATCCTCGCCGCTCATCAATCGGCCCATCTTGCTTGCCATTTGTGTGTCTGGTGTTGCTGCTTCGCTGTCGTCGTTCAGTGTTGGCGTATTCGGTGTCTCCCCACCCGAACTGAAGTCATAAACACTTGTGGGAGTCCTCGGTTCCCAGGCGTTCGATACGTGCGCTGGTACGGCTGGTAAGGGCTTCCTCTCTTGTGAGAATAGGTACGACTGTGAATTTGGCTCGCGAAGGTGGGGGCGATTGGGTGTGTTAAAGCCACCGAAGCTTTTTGACGGCGAATCGAGAACTGAATGAGGTCCTGTTTGGCTCGCGAGAGAGCCTGAAGTAAGTTGCTGTTCTGAGATCTCCTCGGCGAAAGAGTTGTTCAACCTACGTTTCTTTGCAGCTTGTTGCGAAAGGGATGTAATGAAGGGCGAACGTTCGTCTATGGGTCCGTTTTGATTCTGCCACTCAAAGTCCATAGGCGTCGTGGAAGCACGGCTTTTGGACATCGCTGCTCAGTAATGAGTGATCTGCGTGGGGACAACTGCGACGTTGAGGACGTGAGCATACGATGGCGAGGATGTGTATGTGTGTTCGTCGGTTGCTAGGCTGTTGGCCAATTGCACTCGTAAACAAAGTTGCGGACCTTCGGAGGTTTCGGCGTTGTGGCTAGCGTTTGTGGCGGCTGTTGTGGCTGAAGTTATGGCTTGGCGCTGTGTGGGGCCTTACTACGTTACTTGTTCTGTGGCTCGCAGGGTTTTGGGTTTCCGTCCAGTGTGATGGAGATAGTGGAGAGGCGGAGGGTGGAGAGAAACAACAAATTCGTAGAGGGAATTTAGGAGGTGTTCATATGCACGCACTTGAGCGTGAGCGTCGCACTAGTGCAGTCGATGCAGTGAATGTCTCCTCTTCGCCATTGTTGGTAAGAACAACCAACCTTTGCCGTCAAGATGAAGATAACATTGTCTTCATTCATTGTAATCACTACTCGATGCTCGTTAGGAAATAAACGTGAAGGGTACATTCACTAATCACTAGTTGATTGGCACGATTGATCGAAGCAGACTTCATTAACTACTCATTGAACTATAAAGAATGAACAACACGTCTGGACAATCGTCCCACGAGGGATGCGTCGACTCGGATATCGTTATTCTAATAAAGACCAAAACGCCAACTAATTATTACTTTTACACTTTCTTTCCCATGCTTTACGCAGCAGTAGGGGCAGCCTTAGCTTCGTCCTTGTCCTCATACTTATCCCAGTTTGCCAGGATATTTCCAATCTTGGGAGAGTTGGTAAGCCTGTATACATCCTCGAAATACTCCTTGGTCAACTCGAACGGCCTCGCAGTAACATTTGGAATGTATTTGCCGATCAGCTTCGATGGATCGATGGAGGTCTTGTGAATCTTCTTCAGCAGGAAGCTTCGGAAAGGCTTGACGCCAGATCGCAAGAAGGTACTGTGGAAAGGTACGTCAATACCCTTGAGGGGAATGGTTGCAAATCCCCGCTGGAGCTCGAGAGGCTTGGGCTTAGCCTCAGTCTGCTTGGCACACTCCTTGATGATCTCAACAAGATGAGCCTTGACATCCTCAAGAGACATGCTCTGCATGAGCGCCTGGATGTCAATCTTCTGCGCCTTAAGATAGTTGGTTACGTTGGTGAGGCAGTCAAGAGCGCGGAGATCACCAGCACAGACGTATTGCATGTTAGCAATGTTGTAGTTGACAATTTCAAGCAGCCAGTCGGTCTGCTCGGAAATGTTCTCTACCACATATTGTAGGGCTTGCTCATTGAAGGTCTTGGAGATCCTGCTTGGGTTGACAGCGCACATAGAGTAGTTGGATCGGCCAGTTTCGTCACGTTCGACAGCGACTTGCATGGTCAAGCCACGGTAGAACACGACGGACACCAAGCTCTCGATTGGCATGACCTCAGCCAGAGCGGCGAGGGCGGAGTACTCTCCAAGAGAGTGCCCTGCAAAGCTGCTGTCACGCTGTACCAAGCCCTTGGCACGCATATCCTCAAAGGAAGCCTTCTCCATCAGAGTCAAGGCCGGCTGCGTGAATTGCGTGGCCGATAGCAGTCCAGTCGGGGATCGATAAGTGTACGAGGTTGTGTTCTCATCAATTTCCTTGAAAATCTTCTCTGACTTGATGCTTCCATCGGAGCTGACAGTCTCGAACGTCATGGACATATAATTTTGACGGATAGCTTTACCCCGAGGGCCACCAAAGTGAATGGTAAGTTCCTTGGGATTGTTCTTGACGATGTTGGTAATAGCAAAGCCTGCGTAGGGTCAGCAAATCGTCTGGCTACAGATTGTGAAATACATACCATAATTGTCCATGAAATGCTTGTCGGCACGGTCCCATACTTCCTTTGCAACGGGGCTGCTATTGTAAAGGTCCATACCCATACCTTGCTCTTGCGAACCTTGTCCGGTGAAGACGTACGAGGTGGTCGGCTGCTCAACCTCAGCTTCACCGAGAAGGACCTTATCTTCGGTCTCCTTGTTGCTAGCTTCGATCTTGATTATCTTGCGACCAGAAACCATGCCCACATGCTGAAGTTTAACATCAATGATATCATCGGGCAATACCATTCCAACAAGGTTGACGTGGAAGCTTCGGACGCGGCCAACGTGGTTCTCAGCGGCCCATGTCTCGACCAAACTACGCACAGCAGCACTAGAATACATGCCGTGGGTAATGGTTCCAGGAAGATTGGCATAGCTAGAGAATACGCGAGAAACGTGGATAGGGTTGTAATCGCCGGAGACACGAGCATAAGTCTCGTTGGAAGCGGGTGCCTTCAACGCCAATGGAGTCTTGCCGGTCAAGGGGATTGGGTTCTCGAAATTGACAGGCTGGTCGATAGGAGAACCATTACGCTCCAGGTAGTCAAGGACTGGGTTACCGTAAGAGGTGCCAGACTGGTAATCGACCGAGGCAATTTGGATAATCTCTTTGGTGGGGAGTTCAAGCAGAACCTCACCAATGGTCTGGACCTCGCTGAATGCAGTCTTGTTCTTGTAACGAACAAAGCTTTGAAGCTTGAAGGCCAGGGTCTTGTTCAAAAGCTCGATCTCGGGCTCTTCGAGGTTGAACCATTCCTTTGAGCGGAGAATGGCTACATCCTTGGAAGTGGCAAGGTGCAATTGCATTGGCGTTTCGGTCTTCCTCTGGAAAGTATTTTCAAAGTCGGTATATGCGCCACGGTACAAGAACTGGCTCGTGACTTCCATTACGGGCTCGCCGTCACGCGTAATCGTACCGCATACCTCGACCATTTTGCCAGAGTCCTGGTTGATGACAGCATTGATCTGAGCGGTGGTATCCAAAACATCACCCTTCTTCAAAGGCTCCGCTCCGGGGATCATGCGGAAACCATTGGAGAGGTGGACAAGCTTGAGAAGGTCTCCATCAATGGCTCGAGGGAAGATTGGCTTCGTAATGGCTTTCCAACCAACGACAATGGCAAAATCCATAGGAGCGAAGACTTCCTTGCCAGGTCGGTCAACAAAAGCTTCTCCAGTGTTGCCTACTGCGTGGACGAAATCATTGATAGCTTCGCTTGTGACTGTGGCCCGACCACCATCGAATTTTGAAGTCACGGCGGCGTCAAATGGACAGACCTCATCTCCGAACCAGATTTTGTAGTAAAACTCCTTGATCCTGTCGTTACGTGCATCCATGACCTCATGAATAGGCGCATATCCAACCTCTGGACGGAATGTGAACTTCAACGGGAGAGCAGCAGCCTTCTTCAAGACGGTACGCTCCTCAAACATGTTGAGAACGATTTCCTGGTCCTTCGACAGGCTGACTTCAATCGTCTTGACGTGCTTGCCTCCAGTGTGGGGTTCCTTAACAGTGACCACCGTCTTTGCTGGCTCATTAGGATGGGCAATCTCGACCATCATGCCGAAAGTGGGAGCAAAGATCCTTGATGTTGGATTGGTTTGGAACCGTTGGCCTTGTACAAAGACGTCTGCAGTGAAGAATGCGTGTCTCCATGAGTAGGCGTTCCCAGCCAAGAGCTGTAACCACGATTGAACATCCGGAAGGGTCGAGTTGGGCACCGAGGAAAGGCGGTAAACAACCTTGTTCTCAAGTTGAGAGACAGTAAGGCCATCAACCTCAACCGCATCATGGGCGCCGAGAAGTTTGCTGCCAAAATATTCGATGACGGGGACTTTGGACTCATCGCCGCCATACACATCGCGGAGCAAGTACTTGATGTGATTGTGATGCACGCCATCCAAAATCTCCTTAACCGGTTCGTCCACCTTGGTTGAATACTTCGCAGACATTGGGCCTTGCAAGATACAAGTCCTGCCAACATCTTGATCAACAACGGCTTCAAGGTCCTCGGATTGCCAGAGGGAATCTTTCTTGAAAAAGTATTCAAAGGTGTCATCAAGAACGGGAACAAACGGTACAGGCTTTTGGCCGCGTCGTTGGCACAGCAAGAGGAAGTGCTGCACGTCCTGAGCATTGATGAGTTGGTCTTCGGCAGCAGGGTATGCCTGGAAAACCTTCTCCAAAGTTGGGTATGGATTGTTGAGCTCCTCATAGCTCTGGATAAGTGACTCTCCTTGGGCACTGCTGAAGCGCTCCTCGACACGTCGGATGAAGTCGCCAGTAAGTCGCTTCAAACTGGGGTCAATCCAGCGAGACTCATGCTTGACATACATCAGATCAACCATGCGTTGAATAACCTCGGCGTATGTCATGTCCTCCAGATCGACAGACTCGCCTCTCCTGTTCCTTCCGAACCAGACCTTCTGGAAGTCGTTGTTCAGCTTGTTGATGATGTGTTCACGCATCTTCTTCAACTCTGGAATACGTTTCGCCTTGTCCAAGCTGAAGATTTTCTGGTCCATTTCATGCCAGAACAAGACACCCCGGGTTGCTAGCTTGTGGATTGGCTCSCCCMTTTCGGAGCGAACAGTGATGACTCCACCGGCCGGTCCCTTGTAAGTTTTCTCCCATTCGCCGTCGTCAAGACCAGGAGCGTCAACAATAGCCTTCTTTGCGTTCTTTGATGTGTGTGCCTCCTTGGCCGTCATCATACGGGAGCCAAACAAGCAACCATCATAAGGCATTGGTGGATAGCCAAAGCGAGTGGACCAGGTACCAGCAAGGTATGGATAGGTGTCTTCAGCGCCACCAAAACCAGAACCTGCGACGAGAATGAGGTTATCGCACTTGCGAATGCGACTATACATTTGCAGTATGGGCTGGTGGAAGTCCTCAAACGAATGATGACCGCCGCCGCGACCACCGGTCCACTGAAGCATAACGGGGAAATGGGGATTGGCTTTGGCAATGTTGATTGTCTGCTGAATTGCCTCGACCGATCCTGGCTTGAAACCAATATGCTTCAAGCCCAATGTCTCGATGTACTCGTTGGCGACTTCAATCGAAGGAACACCTGCGCCAATAGTGAGACCTTCAACTGGGACACCGTCGGCCCTCAATTTGCCGATCAATGGGATCTGCCATGCCATTGCACGAGGATTGACATAGATTAAGTTGATTGTGATTCCACGGCCGGCAGGGATGGCCTTTTCGATCTTGCTGATTGCAGCAGTCATGGACTTTTCATTATAATAACCACCGCCAGCCAGCTCGATGGAGTAGCCAGCGTTCATTGTAGCGGCCACGAAGTCCCAAGGGACGGTACACGGGGTCATACCGGCGACCATGACAGGGGGTAAACCGAGCATCCTGCTCATCTTTGTGTCGACATAGGTCTGTCCAGTGGACGTCTTGACTAGTTTGGGGCCGTGAACCTTCACCCAGTCAACAGCGTACTTGACGGCATGATCCGCATCTCGATCGAAGAGTTCGGGCTTGTACCCAACCTCTGCGTTTGTCCCATCGATGGATCCAGCAAGAATGACCCGGACGCCAGTTCCATCTTTGTTGCGATTTGTCAGGACACCGAGACCTGAGATACCACCCGGACCAAAGTCAAGGATATGTGTTGCGTTAGGGAAGACGGTCGCCTTCTCCCAATTGACGGGATCATTGGTGATCATGCGCACAAGGCTAGGGACGATGTTGTCGGCATCTTCCTCTCGAATGTCCTTGCCGGTGTTGGTGTCATACATGGCAATGCCTAGGCTGCTTGCGGGGATTGTAATGTCCTTCAAGTCATCCTCGAGCTGCCTTGTTGCCTCGGCCAAATAAGGGCTGTGGAATGGAGCAGTGATGGGCAAGAAGCGGTTGACGAAACGAACTTTGCGCTCGGTAAAAGGAATTCTTGTCTGGTCGAGACCAGTCGGTGCCTTGACTTTTCGCAAGCGCAAGTTCAAACCGTAGAGTGAGATGGGTGGTCCGGTAACGACAAAGTTGCGTGCACTATTGACAAGGGAAATGCCAATGTGCCTGTCCTCGGGCAAATGTTGGTTTGTTGCATCGATATGATCCTGGACAGCCTTCCTTGAGAGATCTCGAATGGACAACATGGGGGTTGGGTTACCCTCGCCATTGTCAAGAGAATCTTGTAGGATTGATGGAGCAATCGATGTCCTGGGGTAAGCCTGCTGGCTGCGGGTTCCGATCCAGAAGAGGATGCTAATGGCATTCTTTGCGGCTTGCTCAAAAGTCTCCCAGTTCTTGGCTTCCGCAATGGCAGCAGCAGTGACTACACCCTGCGAATGACCTGTTACACCAGCCAGACGACTGCGAATGTGGCCGGGATGGCTACCAAGAACCCTGCAGGTTACAACGTAGTGCGCCAATTGAGTCAATCCAATCAAGGGCAAACTGACTGGTGCAGAAACGAGGTAATCTGTATCTGGCTGTGATTCCTTGTTGTTGAGCCATCGCATGACATCGAGGCCTTTAGAGTAGAGCTTCTCAGCCCGAGGATCTCGTGCCAACGACAGAAGATGCTGTGCTTCGGCGGCAACAAAGTCCTCAACGAATGAGGGGTATGTATTATAGATATCGCGAAGCTCTTCGAAGTACTCTTCGATGTTGCCTTGGCCGCCAAGGACAGCATAGATGAGGGCATTCTCGTCGGCAGCTTCGCGGAAGAGAGCAGACTCATGATGTTTGATGGGTCTCTCTACCGCAGCACGAGCGGAGTAGTATGATCGTACGGTGATCAATTTCTTTTGCTGGATGCCAGGAAGTGTAGAGGCCAAAGCATGTACTTCATTACCGCGCAAGAAGGCGCGCTCAAACTCGTTTAGGACGAGCTTGAGAACTTCTTCAAACGACCCCGGGTCGTCTCCCTCCTCGACTTCTGTAGCAACAAAGCCCAGGTACCGCGCCACCAATTCGGGCACTGAGGAGGGCTCATCATCCTGCGCCAACTCATCCGTAGGCTCGGGAAGAGTGGCCTTGAATGCATCTCTCAATTGCTGTGCATTAAAGTGTAGAGCGGTGGGAATTAGGAGGGTATATTCGAGGGAGCCGTGAGAGAGGACGAGGGGGCGCAACGACGCCTGGGAGCGGGGCGTCGAGATGCCGGTCTGCGGGCCAGAGCCGTACATTTTGGTGGCCCAGCTTGTGGTGATGGAGAGATCTGGAATAGACATTGTGAGTTAAGTACAAGCAGCGAGCGTCCCGGCTCGGTAGTAGTTGCGAGGGGTGGAGCAGCAGCAGCAGCAGCAGAAGGAGGGCCTCGTGCTGCAGCGTAATGAGCATGAGGAGTTGAAGGTGAAGGGGATTAGTGAACATAAAGGTTTAGTAAACAGGACATACCGAGAGAAGAGGATCTGGAGATGTGTTCTCTATTCTAATGGGTGTAAGTGTGGATTGCTATCCGGAGGTAGGGACGTGGGGGAGAGAGCTCTAGAAGCACTACACGGAACCGTGGGACGCCTTCTAGCATTCCGAAATGGGAGCAGGATGCGAGATGCCTTACCTCGATGGCAATGGGTAGAAACTAATCTGCCCGTGGTGTGTGAGTGTGCTCGGGAATTCGTTCTTACTGCAAACTGATCTGCAGCTCCCTTGCGATACTGGGGGGTGGATTGTGGGAGGAAAAAGAGCTCGCTGCGGAGTGGTGGCAGGGGCAACAACAGCAGCAAAAGCGTCAATGGGAGGATTAGGGTATTATGTGAGGATGGGGGGAAAGCGGTGAAGAGGATTGAGATGGGGGAGAGAGGTGGTTAAGTGGGAGAGGGCGAGCGGACGCGGATGGTGTTGGGCGGTATAATTAACGGCGGTCGACTGGTTGACTTTTTTTTCCCAGCAGAAAGTCGTCGCTGGACGCTGGACGCTGGGCTGCCGGTCGCTGGTCGTTGGCCACTGCTGCAGGCACTTCGCTTTCGGGTGGGTGGCACTAGCGGCAGGGCGGGCAGGGGTCCAGCGCAGGGCAGGGCAAGACCGGAACAAGCACAGTGCGCTCAGGCTGCTCCGACTGCTCAGACTTGCAGCACACTGCAGCACACTGCAGCCGGGGAGAGCTTTCCTGCCAGTAGTAGTAGTGCCCACTCTTTTTTTCTTCCCTAAGGTCAGGGCTTGGTCTTTGGGTCTTTAGGTCTCTGGGTCTGTCGGACTTTAGCTCTTTGGTCGGGGGGTTGAGCTGTATACTGTGCGGTGCGGTGTGCATAGATGATGATACGATACGCTACGCCTGTCTGTGTGCGTGTAGCTATCTTCTTCCGTGTGCGTCTAGAGAATGCAGTTACCAAAGAAACCCCTAGGACGGTTCCTGGGACTATGCGACCTTGGGAGTACAAAGCTCCGGCCTCGTCTATCTGCTCTTGGAGACTGATACAAGGTTACAAAGGTCCATCTTTTTTTTGTTGGCCCAATCCAGCGATTACTGATAAGGCCATCCCCGCAGCCGTCCATGGTGTTGAGGCGTCTGTTGAAGCCGCCATCTCGCTGCCTGCTGCAACTGACAGCGCTGTGCATGGCTCGCAAGCCGGACCAGAATCGGTTCATGACCTCACGAGTGGCTGCGTGCAAAAGCTAGCTAGCCGAGATTTGTTGTTGAGCCCACCAAGCATCGACAAGCTCCTTCGCAGGGATACATGTTTTTTAGGCCAGACCCCAGAAATTCCTCAACACGACCCAAACTCGCCCGTCTTCCCTTCGAACGAGAGATAAACGGCCAATGCGTTGGGTTACCAGCGTTCCTGAACCTTCCGTCACCTCCAATTCACCTCAATCTGTCCTCTCTATACCCACCCTCTTCTTCCCTCCATCCCGTTCCCAACTCCTCCTCTCATCTCTTCTCTCCTCCTCATAACAGGACAGGGTCCATTTCGGGAGTCCGTGGTGTCGCTCCTCCCCTACCTACTCTAGACTTGCTCTCCTCCCACGCCGCCTGACCTAACCCTAACCTCCTCCAACCGTTGCACAATAATTTTTTTGCAGCACGCCCCGTCGACCTCCACCCCCGTCGACGCCGTCTGCTTCCTCTCTTCTTTTCTCAATCCTCGCTAGATACCCTTCCTTCATTTTCGACATACCCATTGGGTCTAATAGACGTTCACCTCCCCACCCTCTCACCCCCGACGACGCCGATCCATAAAATCCTGCATCATGCGTCCCGAGGTCGAGCAGGAGCTCTCTCACACCTTGCTCATTGAGCTCCTCGCATACCAATTCGCCTCGCCCGTGAGGTGGATTGAGACTCAAGATGTCGTTCTCGGTGAAAAAACGACGGAGCGCATCGTCGAGATTGGCCCGGCAGACACCCTCGGAGTAATGGCCAAGCGTACATTGGCCAGCAAGTACGAGGCACACGATGCAGCGCGCTCGCTGCAGAGGCAAATTCTCTGCTACAATAAGGACGCAAAGGACATCTACTATGATGTGGACCCCGTAGAGGAGGAGCCAGAGCCTGCGGCGGCGAGCAGCGATGCTCCAGCAGCTCCATCATCTGCACCTGCAGCGGCAGCAGCTCCAGCGGCGGCAGCTCCTCCACCAGCAGCGAGTGCAGGCCCTGCCGCTCAGGTTCCGGATGCTCCAGTCACTGCTACTGATGTCGTGCGTGCGTTGATTGCCCAGAAACTCAAGAAGCCTCTGTCGGAGATTCCTCTAAGCAAGGCTATCAAAGATTTGGTCGGAGGTAAGTCAATTCCAGCGACTCCCGCTGAATTCAAGAAATAACAAATTCAAAGGCAAATCTACCCTTCAAAATGAAATTCTCGGAGACTTGGGCAAAGAATTTGGCTCCACCCCCGAGAAGCCCGAAGATACCCCCCTCGACGAGCTTGGTGCTTCGATGCAGGCAACCTTCAATGGTCAGCTTGGAAAGCAGTCCTCCTCGCTCATTGCCCGAATGGTGTCATCCAAGATGCCTGGTGGCTTCAATATCACCGCAGTTCGAAAACACTTAGAAACAAGGTGGGGACTTGGACAGGGCCGCCAGGATGGCGTCCTTCTTCTTGCCCTAACCAACGAGCCGGCAGCACGTCTCGGTTCCGAACCCGACGGAAAGGCGTGGTTGGATGACATGGCGAACAAATACGCAGCACAGGCTGGAATCAGTCTATCTGCTCCTTCCGCAGGAGGCGATGCTGGTGGTGGTTCAGGCGGCATGATGATGGATCCCGCTGCCATTGATGCGCTCACCAAAGACCAGCGGATGCTCTTCAAGCAGCAGCTCGAGCTGTTCGCCAGATACCTCAAGATGGATCTTCGCGCAGGTGACAAGGCGTTTGTCGGATCCCAGCAAGCGGCAGCCGCTCTTCAAGCTCAGCTGGACTTGTGGAATGCCGAACATGGCGATTTCTACGCTTCTGGCATCGAGCCCCAATTCACACCCCTCAAAGCTCGTGTGTACGATTCCTCGTGGAATTGGGCTCGCCAGGATGGTCTGAGGATGTACTATGATATCATCTTTGGCCGCCTCCAGACGGTTGACCGAGAAATTGTGAGCCGCTGCATCAACATCATGAACCGATCAAATCCTCTCCTCCTCGAGTTCATGCAGTACCATATTGATCACTGCCCCACTGAACGTGGCGAGACATACGAGCTTGCTAAAGAGCTTGGCCAACAACTCATCGAGAACTGCAAGGATGTGCTCAACGAGGCTCCAGTGTACAAGGATGTTGCGGTCCCCACAGCACCGCATCTCGAGATTGATGCCAAAGGCAACATGAACTACTCCGAAATCCCAAGGCCCGCGGTGCGCAAACTCGAGCATTATGTGCGCGAAATGGCTGAGGGTGGAAAACTCTCCGAGTACGGTAACCGCACCAAGGTTCAGAATGATTTGCAACGTATCTACAAGCTCATCAAGCAACAACACAAGCTCTCTAAGTCCTCTCAATTGCAAATCAAGAGCCTCTACAGCAATGTCATTCGATCCCTCTCCATGAATGAGGGCCAAATCATGCCGACTGAGAATGGCAAGGCGGCGAATGGCTACGCCAAGAAGGGCCGAAATGGCCGTGTCATTGGCCCATCAAAGCAAGGAAAGGTGGAAACCATCCCATTCCTGCACTTGAAGCGCAAGGATGACCATGGCTGGGAGTATAGCAAGAAGCTGACCGGTGTCTATCTTGACACTCTTGAAAATGCAGCCCAGTCTGGTGTCACCTTCCAGGGCAAGAACGCACTTATGACCGGAGCTGGTGCCGGTTCCATTGGTGCCGAAGTCCTCCAGGGCTTGATCAGCGGTGGTGCCAAGGTCGTTGTTACCACCTCTCGATTTTCTCGTGAGGTCAATGAATACTACCAGTCCATGTACAGCCGCTATGGCGCTCGGGGATCGCAACTCATTGTCGTTCCATTCAACCAAGGCAGCAAGCAAGATGTGGAAGCGCTTGTTGAGTACATCTTCGACGCAAAGAATGGACTTGGATGGGATCTCGACTACATCGTTCCCTTCGCCGCTATCTCTGAGAACGGACGTGAGATCGATGGGCTTGACTCTAAGTCCGAGCTTGCTCACCGTATCATGTTGACCAACCTTTTGCGACTGCTCGGTGCTGTCAAGACACACAAACAGGCAAATGGCTACGAGACTCGACCCGCTCAGGTTATCTTGCCTCTCTCTCCCAACCACGGAACCTTTGGTAACGACGGTCTGTACGCCGAATCCAAGATTGCTCTTGAGACTCTCTTCACTAGGTGGCACTCCGAGAGCTGGGGTAGCTTCCTCACGATCTGTGGAGCTATCATTGGTTGGACTCGTGGTACTGGTCTCATGGCTGGCAACAACATTGTTGCTGAGGGCATTGAGAAGTATGGAGTGCGCACTTTCTCTCAGCAAGAAATGGCTTTCAACTTGCTTGGACTTATGTCGCCAGCCATTGTCAACCTTTGCCAGGTCGAGCCTGTATGGGCCGATCTGAACGGCGGCTTCCAATATATCCCGAACCTAAAGGACCTCATGTTTGATCTCCGTAAGGAATACATGGAGACAAGCGAAGTCCGCAAGGCCGTCATCAAGGAAAATGCGATTGAGAACAAGATTGTCAATGGCGAGGCCAGCGAAGCCCTCTACAAAAAGGCTACAGTCCAGCCAAGGGCTAATCTGAAATTCGACTTCCCCAAGGTTCCGGATTGGGATACCGAAGTCAAGCCTATCAACAATGACTTGAAGGGTATGGTCGATCTCGAGAAGGTCGTTGTCGTTACTGGTTTCGCCGAAGTTGGTCCATGGGGTAATTCAAGGACTCGCTGGGAAATGGAAGCATACGGCGAGTTCTCTCTTGAGGGCTGTGTTGAAATGGCCTGGATCATGGGTCTCATCAAGAACCACAATGGACCCCTCAAGGGCAAGAGCTACTCTGGCTGGGTAGACGCTAAGACTGGTGAACCCGTCGACGACAAGGAGATTAAGCCCAAGTACGAGAAGCACATTTTGGACCACTCCGGTATTCGTCTGATCGAGCCCGAGCTCTTCAACGGCTACGACCCGAACAAGAAGCAGCTCATGCAGGAGATTCAAATTGAGGAGGATCTTGATCCGTTCGAGGCCTCCAAGGAGACTGCAGACGAATTCAAGCGCCAACATGGTGACAAAGTTGAAGTATTTGAAGTTCCTGACTCCGGCGAATTTACCGTGAGACTCAGGAAGGGTGCCACCCTTCTGATTCCCAAGGCTTTGCGATTTGATCGTCTCGTCGCTGGTCAAATCCCAACTGGTTGGGATGCGAAGAAATACGGTGTTCCTGACGACATCATCTCTCAGGTCGACCCTGTCACCCTATTCGTCCTTGTCTCCACTGCCGAAGCTCTCCTCTCTAGCGGTATCACCGATCCATATGAGTTCTACCAGTACGTCCATCTTACTGAAGTTGGTAACTGCATTGGTTCCGGTATTGGTGGCACTACTGCGCTTCGCGGAATGTACAAGGACCGCTTCCTCGATAAGCCACTGCAGAAAGATATCCTTCAAGAGTCTTTCATCAACACCATGAGCGCTTGGGTGAACATGTTGCTCATCTCTTCTACCGGTCCTATCAAGACGCCTGTCGGAGCTTGTGCGACTGCTGTAGAGTCTATCGATATCGGTTACGATACCATCGTCGAAGGCAAGGCCCGCGTCTGTTTTGTAGGTGGCTTCGACGACTTCCAGGAAGAGGGCTCTTACGAGTTCGCAAACATGGGCGCAACCAGCAATGCTGAAAACGAATTTGCTCATGGGCGCACGCCACGCGAGATGTCTCGTCCTACTACCACGACCAGAAACGGTTTCATGGAATCGCAAGGTTGCGGTATGCAAGTCATCATGGATGCCAGACTAGCCCTTGATATGGGTGTGCCCATTTACGGTATCCTCGGTTTTACCGCCACAGCAACGGACAAGATTGGTCGATCTGTTCCCGCTCCAGGCAAGGGTGTTTTGACCACAGCCCGTGAGATGCAATCCAAATTCCCCTCTCCCCTGCTTGATATCAAGTACAGGAAGCGTCAACTGGATCTCCGTCGCAAGCAGATCAAGCAATGGCAGGAGTCGGAATTGTTGTACCTCCAGGAAGAGGTTGCTGCCATCAAGGACGCCGGCGAGGCATCGGAATTTAACGAGTCCGAGTACTTGGAGGAACGCACTGCTCACATTGAGCGCGAAGCCCATCGACAAGAGAAGGATGCGCTCAACAGCCTCGGTAACAACTTCTGGAAACAAGATCCACGCATTGCTCCTCTCCGTGGTGCTCTCGCTACATGGGGTCTCACCATTGACGACCTCGATGTTGCTTCTTTCCACGGCACATCGACTGTTGCTAACGACAAGAATGAGTCAGATGTCATTTGCCAACAAATGCGTCATCTCGGCCGTTCAAAGGGCAACGCTGTCCTTGGTATCTTCCAGAAATACCTCACTGGTCACCCCAAGGGTGCTGCTGGTGCATGGATGTTCAACGGCTGCTTGCAGGTCCTCAATTCGGGTCTTGTACCCGGCAACCGCAACGCCGATAACGTCGACAAGGTTATGGAACAATTTGACTACCTTGTTTACCCCTCGCGCTCCATTCAAACCGATGGTATCAAGGCTTTCTCAGTCACCTCCTTTGGTTTCGGTCAGAAAGGTGCCCAGGCCATTGGTATTCACCCTAAATATCTGTTCGCCACCCTCGACTATGCCGAATATGCTACATACAAGCAGAAGGTCGAGGCCCGCCAGAAGAAGGCATACAGATATTTCCACGATGGCCTCATCAACAACACCATGTTCCGTGCCAAGGACAAGGCACCATATACCGATGACAAGATGCAAGAAGTATTCCTCAACCCCCAGGCTCGCGTTGTCTTGGACAAGAAGACGGCTACGTACTCGTACCCTAAGAAGGTCGACAGCCCGAAGAAGGCTGCGAAGACCCAGGAAACGAGGAAAGTGGTCGAATCGCTCACGCAAGCCGCGGCCGCGCCTAACACCAAGGTCGGAGTGGATGTTGAGAGTATCAACGCCATCAACATTGACAACGATACTTTCCTCGAACGCAACTTCACTGAGCAGGAGATCGCGTATTGCCAAAAGGCCGGAAGCCCACAAGCCAGTTTCGCAGGCAAGTGGTCTGCAAAGGAGGCCGTCTTCAAGTCATTGGGTGTCAAGGGCAGGGGCGCCGGTGCGCCATTGAAGGAGATTGAGATTTTGAACGATGAGACGGGTGCCCCAACCGTTCAGGTATGTCTTCACTTTTGTAGTATCTTGAAGAATTACTGCTAACAAGGCCTTAGCTTCACGGTCATGCTGAACAGGAAGCAAAGAAGGTCGGCGTCAAGAAAGTAGGTGTCAGTATTAGCCACTCGGATGATCAAGCTATTGCTGTCGCTGTCGCCTCCTTCTAAACGAGGGATATGTTCACAAGATGCATGCACATGCAGGTGAAGAATTTGTTTGATACCAAAGAACGCATGAGATATGACGGAAGAGTAGAATTTATTAAGGCTAGAAATTAGGTCGACGCCTGTTGCCACAAAATTAGTATTAATCATCCTTTCTCCTGTTTTTTTGGAAATAGGCTAGGTGTTCGTTCTGGATTCTCTTTTCCTTTCTCTACAAGGAGGATTTGGGTTGGAATTCCAAGTGCGATATGGCATTCGTATTGTAATACAATTAAAGCATCAAAAGAGAAAATGCAACTCTCGCTAATTCAAAACAATTAAAATCATAAAATTCTAGACTCTGTGCAGTGAAGTATACCATAATAACTACGGGCATTCTGCTTCTCCCATTGGCACAGTTTGCGCTCCCCTGCCATACGTACACCTCAAGATACCAGTGTACATAAAACGAAGGCTAGACGTCAGAACACCATAGATAGCTCAAAGCACGTCCTCAACATCTACGTACCCAGGTCTCCACAATTACAACGAGCCCCCTCCAGTTTGCCGTACGACACACGTATCCAATCTCCCAATCCGACCAATGAATACTCATACAAGCATCACGCAGCACTTAGATACTTAACCAACCTAATCTACCCGTCCACCCGCATCAGCCATGCATCCCCACCAGTCAAGTAAATGCACAATCGGAGCAGAGATAAGATAAAAGGTAAAGATAAGCCTTCGCGACCAAGCTACCAAGCTACCAAGCTACCAAGCGACCAACCGATCCACGGCCCGCCGAACCATTCAGCACAAGCCCCAGCCCCAACACCAAAGCTCAGCTTGCAGCTTGCAGCTTGCAGACAGGCTGGCTTACGCCATACACTAAAGCCCTAGAAATCCATGGTGTTGGGAACGCAGGTAGGTAGGTTTACGGAACGAGCCGGGGAGGAGGGAGGGGCGAGAGGGAGCTGGGAATTTGGGCTGAGGCTTGGGACAGACCCGCTTTTTCTGTTGAGGTGGACATATGCAATGTGGCGCTTTTTGTTGGATTACGTTGCACCCTTTTTGATGCCTGTTTTGCTCAACAGGTTTTTGATGGTAGAAGAGTAGGCAGGGTAAGGGTTTTGGTTTTTGGGTTTGGGGTGGTGCAAGGTCGGTGGAAAGGATGCTGTGTGCTTTTTAGTTCGGGGGAGGGGTTGGGGGGTTGGGATTGTTGAGGTGGGTTAGTTACGTGGTCTAGGGGATGGAGGTTGAGGACGATATTTCGGATGGGGATTGCGTTAGAGGTGGGGAAGTGGTTGAGACTGTGTGCGTATCGTAATGCGATGTTCATGAGATAATTGGTCTTATGGTGTTATTCCAGTATGCTCCGTGCTGTGTCGTCTTCATGTATTTTGTACCTTTCAGCTACCTGTTGGCGTGATGGTAGGATGGATGGATATGAATTGACACAACGGCATTGTTTTTCTTCACGAGAACTACTTATGAATACCAATTGAGTGCTTCCAGACTGGCAGATCCTAAGGTAGGAGGTAATATATATATATATATATATATATAGTATTAATCTGGTGTAGAGGTGCAAGGTGTTGATTGAATATTTTGCTTCGAACAACTTCGTCACTTTAAAAGGGACATCGATCCCGTTGTCGAGATATCACTGGAATAGAGAGACTTTTCTATATCATGTGCTCCGGACGAATCCTGTTGCTAGTCTATGTCTTCCTTACGCAAATATGTGCAAATATATAAGATGGCATGTTGGCCAATCACCAGGCATCGATTTGTAAGCGAGTCTAGTTTTGCACCTTCCATAAAAGGCAAATGACGACTTGTTGTCTTGTTGAAAACGGATGAGCAAGTATCGATGTACCTCCTTGAAAAGGCAAAATTTGGCTATTTGGATAGAGACTCGTGGCATTCATTGGCTGCGGTATAGCATTAGCATCTAATAGCCTACCTAGAATACTTGAGAATCCATTGAAATTCTCCCTACTGTGGTAAACCCCGAGCTTCTAGACCCTTTAAAGTCCGGTGCTACGAGCACATACACATTCAATTTTTCAATTTTCAGTTATGGACTCTTCTTCAGCGACCCTGGGAATTCATCCTCTAGTCATTCTTGGGCCCCGCCATTTGATATGGAATCATTAGCATCTGGACTCGCGAGGCCCGCTGATTAACCATCTCTACCTTTGACTAATCCAGCAATGACTAGACTTACCTTTTAAACAAAGAAATCTGATTGGGTCGCTAAGCTGATGTAACTGACTCCTCACAGATATTGCTCTGCCTCGTGTAGTCCTTTCCTTTTCCTCTTTTCTCTCGTTTGGGAGTCATTTTCCAGTCCTTGTTATTATTTCTCTATGAAACTTGTATTCCAGCTGGTCTTGAATAAGGTCTTTCGCATTTCGTCGATCTTCAGCAACGTTTTGCCTCCCTAATTCTCCGTAACATCACTATTATCTGCATCGAGCATTTCTTGCTATCTCCTTAAACCATACCTACAGTTGTATTGCCATTACTACAATAACCAACTACAGTTCTCAACTTGCAATGGCCGCAGCCGTATCAGGGCTGTATAAGCCCTTTGAGCGGGATACTATTGTAGAGGTCCGCCGCAGTCACATGAAACCTATGCCAGGTCTCACAATAGAGTCCGGCATCGACAAGCAAATCTGTGACAATTCTGTCTGGGTCAATAAGCTCGGACTTGAGGGTGATGAGCATGATTTGACGTTTCACGGTGGCGTAGACAAAGCTGTTCACGGATGTATGTCTCCTCTCCTCTCTTTTTCTAACGCATTGCTTCTCACAAACCGTAGACTGCAGTTCCCACTATCCTTCCTGGAGAACAGAGTTCCCAACCGCCGCACCTCGTTTTGTCCCAGGCGGGTTCGGCGAGAATTTGGTCACGAAGCATATGAACGAACGCAATATCTGCGTTGGTGACATAGTCGCTATTGGTTCCGGCAAAGACTGCCTTCTACTACAAGTCTCACTCCCTCGCCAGCCATGCTTCAAATTGAACCACAGATTCCAGCTCAAGAACTTTGCACCGAATACATGGCGACTTAGCCGGACGGGGTGGTACTATCGTGTACTACGAGAAGGTCCTGTAAAAGCTGGCGATGAGATCAGATTGGTTGAGAGAAAATGGCCAGATTGGACTATCGAGCGTGTGCAGGAGTATTTGCATCGGCAGAAAGACAACGAAGAGATGAATGCAGCAATAGCAGCAATCGAAGAACTAGGAGCAGAGAGCCGCAATGCTTTTAAAAAGCGAGTAACTCAAGCTGAGAAGAAGGCAAGCAAGGCTCAAGAACCCGAGCCGAAGTGGGTGGATTACCGTGTTGTTGAGAAGAAGAGACAAACGCCCCGCATCACTTCATTTGTCTTTGAAGCCGTGGATCCGAGCACTGGCACTGAGCCAGATGAAGGGGCTCATGCTAAGATCAAGTTGGGCAATGGGCTCAAGAGAGCATACTCTATCGTTTCTAGTTCCAAGGGGCGTTTCGAGCTGGGGATCGCTCTCGAGGAAAAGTCTCGCGGTGGTTCCAAATATCTACACGAGAAAGTAGATGTCGGATCTACTATCGAAGTCAGCGGAATAACCGCAGGAATTGCTCCGAATGGCATGGCCAGCAACCACATCTTCATTGTTGGTGGCGTTGGTATCACCGCCTTCCTATTCCTTGCGGAAGCTATGGCCGGCATCAATTGGAGTTTCAAGATTCACTACGCAGTGCGTAGTAGTGAGGAGGTGCCATTCAAAGAAAGGCTCGACAAACTCGGCGATTCCGTCGTCTACTACGACAAATCTAAAGGTAATAGACTAAGCGTCAAAAAGATCATCGAAACCATGCCTTGGAACTCGCAGCTCTATGTCTGCGGTCCAAGGCGGTTAATGGACGACGCCAAAACAGAGACAAAGCTGGCAGGCATCCCGGAACGAGAGGTTCATTTTGAAGCTTTCGAGGCCGATATTGGTGGTGATCCTTTTGAAGCTGTTGTCGCAAACAAGGGCAAGACTGTGCAAGTCAAGGAGGAAGAGACATTGCTTGAAGTTTTGAACCGAGAGTTCGGGGATGTACCGAGTAGTTGTGAGGTTGGTAATTGCGGAACCTGTAAAATCAAGGTGACATGCGGCAAAGTTGACCATAGGGGAACTTCGTTGATGGAAGAGGAGAAAGCGGATTCGATGCTTTCTTGTGTCTCAAGAGGCGTGGGTAGCATTACTATCGAAATCTGAATAGGCGTAATGGGCATTTACTTTTCATATACGTTACGGGACCAGAGCATCTAGAAGTAATATTGTCGTTGACCTTTCGCTGGGGTTACTACTCAATCCCTCAAAGTATATACATGAAACCTCACAGCTAAATTTATCCCATAAGTTGTCTACCTACAAACACCCATAGAACGGAGAAAGACAAATTTATCAGTTCTGAGTGCTAAGGGGGGCTTGAAACATTGCTATTGACATTTGGAATAGAGATTGGTTTCTTATAACGCAAAGACTAATTTGTATTTGGAGAGGCCAAAACAAGCTAGGTGATTTATTGTTGACTGACATTCATCGAAAACTTAACTAAGCATCGATTCAGAGAGTGGGCTCGGGATTGTCGCAGAGTCGTCAGAAACATCAGCTCATTGCATCAGCCACAAATGCTTCAATCCGACCCCTTGAAAATGACCCTACACCCTTTAGAATCAAACTTCATAACTGGATTGAACCAATCATGGGCAATCTCAATATCATCCCTCTCCGTCTCAAATAAATCCATCTCAAACTCCCTCGTCAGTCGAGTAAGAGTGTAGTAGATTTCCGTCCTAGCCAAGTCTTTCCCCAAACACATTCTACTCCCCTTGGTGAAGTTGACCAAATACTTCTTCAGTCGATCAGCTCCGGGCTCCAACCAACGCTCAGGTCGAAAGACTTTTGGATCCGGAAATACATTTGGGTTGAGGTGAACGAGCCAGGAAGACATGCCGATTGGTGTCCCAGGAGGTATTGTGTATGATCCAACTTTGAGCGCTTCGTCTGGAGCTACACGAGTTAGACGGGCCATTACACCATGGGAAATACGGAAGCCCTCATTGACGACAGCATTGAGATATGTGAGGCGCTCCAACTCATGGAACGGAGGAAGAATGGCCGAATTTGGTATAGCAGTTGCGAGCTCGGCCTTTAGTTTTTGTATTACTGGGGGGTTATCCAAGAGGTGAAACATGGTTGTCATGAGATAATGCGCTGTTGTAATCGTACCCGCAGCGACCAATGTTTGAGCCTCTCCCAAAAGTCGTTCAGGGGTCTTCTCAGAGTCGGGTTGGCTACTGCTCAGGAGACCGTGGAAGATGGTAGCGTGCTCAACATCCTGGCTTGGCTTCACTTCTTCTTTGGAAATTTCTGTGATCTTTTTGATAAGACCCTAGTACATTTAGTAAAGCAAAGACCTTTAGAGCTGATGGGGGAAAATACATTTTGTAGATTTATGAAGTGAGCCATCTCAGGCTTGATTTTCAAAAGTAGAGACTCTGGAGTCTTTCTCATGATCGGTGTGATCCAGGGTATCTGCTTGTGCAACAAGGAAGCTTCTGAAGAGCCATTGATGACATCAGGCCATTCCGGGTTGAAATCTGGGACATTCAAGTGTCCATACGATATCCCAAACGCGTATTGGGAGATAATATCTGTGGTAAACGCCGCAAATGCCGCATGGAGATTTACTGGTTCGCCACTTCCCCGAAGATCTCGAAATCGGCTGCAGAGTATCTCCAGCTTTGACCTGACGACTGGATCGAATCTACGAATTGCTTGATTGGAGAAGTAAGGCGCGAGAGGAGCACGGCGCCGGCGATGCACGTCATGCGAAACGGAAGATATCATAGAGCCCGGGATACAAAACATGTCGGCTGACCATGGATGTTTATCCCGTTTCCTGTTCCCACCGGTATATAGTTCATCGTAGAAGTCGGGGTCATTCACATGAAGCTCGAATGGATTGATCCTGACCACAGGTCCTACACACTTTAGCGTAGAACGCTAGGCTAGAGGAGCTTTAACTGACCGTATACTTCATGCATTCGTTTGATCTCCCATGCGAACCTACCGCGTTTAATAACATCATAGTAGAACTCATACCATAGCGTTAACGCTGCGAGTTTCGGACCAGGGAATTTGGCCAGTGGGCTGAGATAAAGACGATACACCGCTAAAGCTCCAACGTACGCAGCGGTACATATGCTTAGGATCCCTGCAGCTTGAGGGAAAGAAAGCTCGGAAAAGTTATGGGAAAACATCTTCTGGGATCAAAGGCCAGCGTCAGGTATGGCAATTCCTAGTAAAATTAGGAGTGTCCCTGGCGCCTGGGTCAGAAGAGAAGCAGTCTGCCTAGATTTAGATGAGGGGTTTCTTGCGTCCCGCTTCCCCCTGTAAATGTTCGTGATAAGCCGCCTAGTCGTGGGTCTGGTTAAATTACCCAAGCCACTGTGGCCTACCAGGGATCATGAAAATATTTTGTAAGGACAAGTGTGAAAAGGTGCGCGACTTGTGACCGTTGGAAGCTAGTGTATCAAAGTATAGCCACAAGCAAATCGTTGACTCACGCTCAATTTACAACTACAAAGAGAACTGGCTTTTCCACTTGATATTTCACAAGGTGTGCAAACCAACGGCCGTGGTCAGGCGAACGAGTCGCCGTATTTTCATATAGATAGTCGGGCAACAGAGGGTGCTAGGGAGAACGCGTACAGGACGTCATAACGTTTCGCCTGAGTCGATAGACGCGCTCGCGCTCGTAATCCCCTCGCATATCTATAGATTTTGCGATGGCCTGTTCAGGAGCAGTGACCTTGAGCCTAGGCCGCTTATAGCACAACTATTGAAGTTCCCTTATATATACAAAGGCACACGGTAAAGCATAGAACTCAAATACACAGTCACGTGGGGATTAGTATGGATATCGCGCTGAGCTCTTTAGTCTGAGGTTAGTCGATTCAGTAGAAGAGGAAGCCCTGAGGAAATGCCGTAGAAGTTTCTGCTAAGAGGCTTGCGAAGCGGCGTACATCTACTTCGCCTGGCTATTCATGTACAGGGGAGAAAATCTGTAGCAATGAGCGGAGCGATTCAACTTGCACTCCGCCCCATCAGCCCCATCTCTCCATACTCCATTATACTACTTTCAGGCAACTACTACATGAGAGGCGCCAAGGAGCGACTTGCATCAGTATTGAAGAAATGCGGTATTGCAGTTTCCTCGAAATTTCGTACGTCATCCACCAAGTCTTCCCAGAGACTTTCGGTATGTCGGGCTACCCTGGCAGTGCCTGGAAGGACCAGTGGAAGACGGCGCTCGGAGGGGCGCTCGGGGGGGCACGGGGGGACCAACTGCACATACCCTGGGGATGGATGGTATAACGTCCCGAAACGGCATTTTGGTAAGCGGATGGGCCAGTCTGAAACCATCAATACCTGCGCGCAAGAAAGCGGAAGACTGGAGCTTAGAACGAATGAACTTCGTCTTCGGCCCTAACGCGTATTTGTGGCTGTGCTGTAGCATCTACGATTGGAGGGCCATGTGCCTTCTACGGAGCACGAACATGAGACTGGTGTCAAATGGTGCCAAAGACCTTCTGGCCCTGAAAAGCGTCTTGCATCTCACGTCGGGGCACCTCTCGTAGCCAATCGCTTCGGACCGAATCGGGGGGGTCAACCGCGCAGCCAATCGCCTCGTAGACCATCTAATCCCAAGCTGACGACAACAGGGCATATCTTAAAAGAAGAGCCAGCGCTCTATTTAATGGACGAACTCCTCCTCAAAATACCGTGTTCACCGTCTTTACTTCTTGAATTGAAACAAAACATTTCCCGACTGTCTTCACTAGACTTGCTTCATCCTACCGTACCTAGACCTTTACTTCTTCTACTTCGACATGAATCTCTTGCGTTATTACTTCAGTCAATACCACTCAGCCTATATCTTCCTAAGGTTCTTGCTCTACATGCAGAGCATTTCGGCGATGGCATTACCACAACCACCAACGTCAAGCACAATATCGAGCAATACCATAAAGAAGGAGACAGCCTCTATCATAGGATTCAACCATGACGATGAGTCCTTGCGTATGACTATCACGTTCGGGATCTTTTCCATCGTCATAGCCTTTGGCTCCTTGGTTATCGGCGCTATGCAATACTATCGGAAGCGAGAAAGTCGCAATATAAGCTCAAGGCAAACGTCTTCTCAGGATACAGAGCTGCAACCAGGTACGCAAGAAGCTCGAAATCCCGGAATGAAAGTCTACTTATACGTCTTTCTTGTAGCACAACCAGGTCGAAGTGAAACCATCTCAGATAATTTATCACGACAGCCTACCATATCATCTGAACAAACCTTGAACAATGAGCATTTCTCGCTGAATGCCGGACCATCCTTAGATTAGCGACACCTATTACAGCCAGTTCTGCTAGTGCTATAGTGAACAGTCCCGCAGCGCTTGACCTCACCCTACTTCGAAGTCCAAGGTTGAGGCTCGCGGGCCGATGAAAGCGAACCAACGCCCATTAAATCTCCAGTCGATGCTCATGCAGTCTAGGGTATGGACTGCCCAACCTTGCAAAAGGTTGAAGGTAGACCATTGCTATTCCAACCGGCACTGCACACGATAGCGCTTCGAAGGACAACACTTGACCACAATCATCAATTGGCCCATAGTGTTGCCAACAACAAAAGACTTGTACTTTCGCAAGCACAACAGCCATTCACAACAGAGTCCGTCATTTCAAAAGCAGAAAGCCGGTATTTGGTGCTGAGATAATTGGATAATTCGTGTCGCCTAGAAGCAAGTATTACGTGTTACTAGTTTATGTCTTACCTGAAGGGTATCTTTGATGTCGAAAGGGTTGACTGACCTCGAGATCTCGTCACCAAGCTGATCCACAATTGTCGCTTGGTGGCTGATAGCCTGATAGTGTGGATTTTGTCAGATGTCCAAGGACCTACTTCATGCTTTGCTGGGATACTATCATTGAATGATCGATGGGTTTTGCAACTGAAAATTCTTCAGTGAATAGGAGCCTTTCGTACAAATGAACTTTATTTGTCGCTCACATGAACATGATGATAGGTAGTATCTTCTAATGGTGCTGAAGGTCGTTTAACGTGGTAGAGTGGTAAGAATGCATCGCTGATACGAGAGATTGAACACCGAACTTTGACGATGGCCAAAAGGCCAGTGTTACAAGTGTGACCACGTTAGTAAGTATATTTCAGCTGAGTTATTCCTATAGTACCTTCGGGAAAAGCATGTAAGTTGTGTAAGTTGTGACTCCGTAGTCATCTACTCAGGTCTTGGGGGCATGAATGTCCATGGGCAAGATCTCAGTCTTCAATTCCCTGGTCTTCTTCTGCTTAGGTTCCGGAGCCTTCTCATTCTCCTGCACATAGAACTTTCGCAGAAGCATAATAGCCTCCTCTCTGAAGATGCCTCCGTGAACGGGGTAGGGCTTGTCCACACTGGTGCTGGGGAAACATTAACAAACCAAACATAAGGCATGGTGGTAAGGGAAGGACATACTCGGAATGAATGTTCAAAACCCCACCAGTTCCTCCGAAGCGCTCGTTCCAACAACCGAAATAGACGGCTCTAATTCCGTATTGGCGGAGCATCGAAGCACACATGACGCAAGGTTCGACTGTAACATATAGATCGGTCTCGCTGAGGATGCTGATTGGATGCTTTGCTAGAATGCCGGCAATGGCGACAAACTCGGCGTGTCTGGTGCCGTTCAAGGTACGATTAGTCTCATTCATGCCTTTACCGATGATATCGCCATCTTTGACGAAGACGCAACCGACCGGAGTTTCGTCGCTGACCAGCGCCAGCTCTGCCTATTGTGGAGTGAGTAGACAGATCAAGGTATGTGCATTTGCATTGGGATGAGGGAGGCGAATCACCATGTTGATGGCTTCACGCATGAAGCGCTCATGATACACTTTTTCCTCCGCGTTCATGGCGTTTTGGTCATGATCTGCAATGCTCGCTTGGCAGGGCTGGTCATCCTTGGACGTGGCCACGTTCCGCTGGTGTGGGCCGGGGGTTTTGTTCGAAATGTTCGAATGTTCGATAGCAGCCGATACGCTTCCTTCGGGCGTGAGAAGCTCGGGCGTAGGCAATTAATGGACGCCGGGGTGTTGGATGTCCGTTGTCGAGGCAAACAGATCCGAGCTTGGGAGATGGTGATGGGTGAATGTGCTGTCCCCAAAAGGTTCGATAATCAGCGAGAGACGGAAGAGCAGCAGCCCCAAAATTAAAATAGAGCAAGGACGTAAGCCGCGACTCGGCGACTCTTTGTGGGCGAACAAACGAGCAAGCGCAGCACAGCACAGCACAGCGCAGAGGCAAGACTTGGTAAGAAGCAAGGACCAGGTAAGGCCCAGTCGTAAGTTACGTCTCTGCAACGGCACTGGGACGGTGGACGGTGGACGGTGGACGGCACCGCACCATCCCCCAAGACTGTTTCGGTAAGAGCCGCGACCGAACAACGTGGAACTTCGTCTCTGCCACAACCCCAACCAGCTTCTCCGTGAAGGCAACAGGAAAACATATACACTACGCTCTGCATCGCCACACCCTCTGACGAAGCACTCCACGTACCCAACCACGCCGCACCCTCCACCTTATATACCCACCCGCACAAGCCTGCCGTTTCGTCGCCTTTCCCCCGATTGTCTCCCGATTCTTGTCCTGTAGGGCTGAGCTTGCGACTACTCATCAACAAAGCTGAGCTTCAACAAGAGCTTCATACACCCATTCTGCCTCACATCCACCACCCCACACCCACCTCCATACATCGAATTTGCACCTTCGGGTCTTTCCAACCATCGCAATGACGCTAGCTGAGGAGTTCAAATCGAGGAATTTCAGTAGGTATACCCTTTGCGCTAGATGCCCCGACTTGCTGCTGACATGGCTTCTTCTCCAGGTATCTACGGTCAATGGTTAGTTGCGACCCTTCCCTCGTTCGAGTCTGAGCGTCCGCGCTGTTGTCGAAATGTTCGAGCGACATTGCTCCCTTACTGTGACACTTTCCGGAGAAGGCCTGGGTAGCACGGCAAAGACGGAAGACGCAGCAGCTCGCTCACCAAGCTCGAACCTCTTCAACTCCAAGCCCTCCACCAGATCCTTATTGCATCGGGAATCTTTTAGAAAGCGCTGCTAACATTTATCAGGACCGGAGTGCTGTGCATAATACTATGCTTTGCCCTTGGAATCGCAAATATCTTCCACTTCAACCTGCTCATCATCTTCAGTGTCATATTGCTGTATGTCAGACCGGACATTGCCACTTCGCTTCAGAGATAGAATGATACTAATTGACAACAGAGTATGCGGCTTCCTCATTATCTTCATTGAAATCCCGCTGCTCCTCCGTATCTGCCCGACGTCGTCCAAATTCGATAGCTTTATCCGCCGCTTTGAGACAAATTACATGCGAGCCGCCATCTACGGCATCATGAGTGTTATTCAATGGGTCAGCATTGCTGTGGATGCATCGAGTCTTATTGCCGCCGCTGTCTTCCTCCTGATCGCCGCTGCCTTCTACGCACTTGCTGGTATCAAGGGCCAGGCGTTCCAGGGCAGCAAGACACTCGGTGGCCAGGGAGTTGCACAGATGATTATATAAGAGGCCGAAGAGAAGGGTCTACGGGTGCAATTGTTGGAGATGGCTGGTAGAGCCAGCCCGTAGATGTGTGGCTCAGTCGAACGGTGGCGCGGATGTACCGGGATCCGGAAGAGGAGGGAGCGAGAGGGCAAGCACTGGAGCGGCGACGGTAGGGAAGAAGTGAGGAGCGCGAGCCCATATTACCAGTATGGGAGTGCTATGTGGCTCTGAGGGCTTCCATGGCACTCGCCATTCCCTCTCCAGTTTGGAGCGGGGGAGAAAGAGTAAATGACGGCCTGGCATGTTGGTTCAGAGACGTTTCCAATATTTTTTCATGTATCATCAATCAATAGCTGGGCGTTTTGTTTTGCTCGCGTGCATTCGGGAATTCAATTGCACGTCTACGACCATTGGGGTTGTAAGAGCCCGCGACTTGATTTTTATTGTTTTTGAAGGAAAAAGGAAATGACTTAAAGCATTTCCGAGCAATTGATCCCAATGAATGAATGGGAGGAATGAGGGATGGATGGATGGGTAGGATTTAGGATTAACGTTAAAGGTTAAGATTTAAGATTATAGTGGAGATTGTAATCGATTGATTCGATTCCATTCGAGTAGTTGAGGATTGATCTGGGGTCTATGTGAAACGTCTATGTATGTGTGGGTGTTTGATTGTGATGTGTTTGTAGGTATGTGGATGTATGATTAAGATGCTGTGTATCTACATGTGGGGATTTTATGTGATGAACATATAGTGCTGCACATTAGGTGGGTGTATAATGCTGATATGATGGGCTGAGTACGAGCACATGTGTTTGAGGAGGGAGGCTGAGTGGGGAGCTTTACACTCCCTGGGAAGTGGATAGGAAGGGAATGGTCTTGTGTAAAGGTTCATGTTGTCATTTGTCCATCCGTACGTCATTCCATCTTAACATACTTATTAGTGGGCGGGCTGGTAAAGGATGCATATACACAGTACTGTGTATCTAGAGATCTGGTTGATTGAGTTTAAGCTTTGCGTGGGGGTCAGAGCAAGTGTGGGTGGGTGTAACATGAAAGGGATGATAGTAAGAACTCATTTGTAGGAAGTAAAAGTAATAGCCACAGTCACAGTCACGCCATATGCAGAGTTCATCTATGTTACGTGTGTTGGATGCATGGTAAAGCTTGTATAGGCTACACTGCATATGATGGGATGAAGTGGAGCATGTTGGAGCATGCCGGGCGTGGAAGTGCAGCCAGTCATGAGATGGGCAGAAGAGATGACATGACCAGACATGACGGAGGGTGGACCATACCAGACCAGGCACAGATGGTGCAGCAAGCTGCAGAGTCTTGTCCTTGGATCATGGGATTGGAGGCGCGGGGAAAAGAGAGGAGCTAGACCTACTCTAGGGAGAGCGAGTGGCGTGGGCTTTTGGGGCCGGCGGGTCGACTGGACTTGAAAAGGCATGGCATCGCAGGCGCAGGTGCAGGTGCAGAGTCTGCGGGCTTGGGGAGCTTTTCTCTGCGGTTAGATGGACGATTGAGTGACGCGGTTTTTTGTCTGTCGTGGGAGGTGAATGGTCTTCGGGGAGGGTGTGGGGCGGGATGGGCCATGTCCAAGCTATGCCTTCATCCTCCGTTGTCCAAGTTAATTCCCAATCGATTCAAAAATTGGCCATGATAAATTTCAGGCAAACAACTAGACGTATCTTGGAGGACAGCTCTCTGAACGATGAGAGGGGAACCCGATCTGGCCTAGTGGGCGTTGGCAGAGGTTTTGTTTTTTCCCACATCAGCGGCGTTTTAACAGTCGAGGTGTTGGCGCAGTATCACGCACGCACAGCCATGCTTGTCTTCTGCAGCAAGCACAATGAACAATAGGACATGTCTAGAATTGAGAGATTTATCTGTATCGATGGCTGTGAGATGGAGAGACCAGGGTGTGAAGCGGAAGGGCGAATAATTCAGGTTTTGGCGGGTTGATGGGCGAAAGAGATGCATGCAAGAGGTCTGGCGCCATGAATGATCGGGGGAAACGAAGGGAACGCTTTCGGTTTTGCATCATTGCGGGTCTCGCTCTCGCGTCAATGCTGGAGAAGTCAACTGAAATGCAAACGCCTTGACGCCCTCGTGCGCCTACATAAGCTCTGCAATGCCCACACCCCGGCATCTTTCAACTTGGCCCACTTGGACCACCAGATAACCAGACCACTTGCAACTCTCATCCATTATCTATTCTGATTTCTCGTGTACATCATTATCACTCGTCTACTCACTACACCGCTCACCGTTTGAGCTTCACCCCAGTGTACTCTGTAAGTAAGTCAGATTCCCGCAATTGGGACGCCCCTGCAGCGGTACCTGGTCCATCACCAGAGCCTCTCACTACTCCCACTCCCACTCCCACTCGCACAGTCCAACTGTCCCACACTGCTCTTTGTCTTGGTGGCAGAGCTGAATCATAGCTCGCCTGATTGGCCAGCTAGCCCTCAGCCCGCCTGGCCCATCCTGCCGAGGAGCTCTTGCAATCGTCAGAACCAGCTTTTAGGCCTCTGCCCTTTGCTGCTCTTCAATTCGCTCGATCCCGTACCTTATCTTACTGGCTGCGTTTCGCGTCATTCTCAAAAGACCCTTTCGCTAACTCTGTCCGGCCCTTCTACCAGATATACAATCTACTCATACACTTCCACGTACCTTCATCTCTATCCACCATCCCCCCCACTAGATCCGCAGCCGTCACACAACCACCAATACCACCATAATGGCTACTCCAACGATACCTCCCCGTCCCAGTCGCTCCTCCAACACACAACCTGGTGGGAGCAGCTCAAGTCTCGAAGCACCCAAGATCCCTCCCCGACCCTCACGTAAAACGGATCGCTCAGTCTCTCCCAATCGCTACGCTCCTTCGCCGCTCAATGACCCGTCTTTCCTACACGATGGCCAGCACAAGGGCGGCCGCCTCAGCGCCGAACTTCCCCCTCGCCCTCCCAGTGTCACCCTACCCTCAATTGGCCAAGAGGGCAGCGAATATGCAAGTCTCGAGGACCTGCACAAGTCCACAACAAATGAGAGAGAAGGCTCTCCCCACCAGACTAAGAATGTAGCTGGAGACTTGCCTCTCTATGCTCCCACGGCTTCGGTTCCGAGCTCGACAGCAAAGAGCAGGATTCAAACCGTGACCCGCACCGACTCTTCACAAGCTGCGGCCGCTGGCATTGGTGGCCTTGCTCCAGATGACAAGTCCACGGGGCCCGATTCTGGCCGCTCAGATTCATCGCAAGGCAAGCGGTCTCGTCCTGGGTCCATGTTCAAAGAAGATGAGGAGCAAGGTATCCCAGAGATTGGTGTTCAGGTACCCATGTACCCGAATGCTGGCGATGTCCAGGCTCCGACTCCCGCTCCGCACGAGCAGACTGGATCGACTGGAATAGGTTTCCACAACAAGGGTGGGCACGCTTCGGGCCGCCATCATGGACGTACCAAGAGCGGTCGCGAGATCTTCCACGGTCCTCCAGGAAGCTATGGTTTGCATGGTCATGGCGTCATTCCTAAGAACGAGTTTGAGCAGAATTGGTACGCAAAACATCCGGAAGAGCACAAGCGCGAAAAGGCCGGCGAGTATGGACCACATATTCAGGAGAACCGGAAAGATTACCATTGGGTTGGAGACGACCTTGTGAAGCTGGTACATTCATCCGCACACAAGGGAGCCGGAGTGGGTAAGCTATTGTTGCTCATCGTGTTATGCTGAGGGGTTTGTGCTAATAAGTTATCTAGGTACCTCAAGAGAGGCAATTGGAACCCCAGATGAACACATCGGCTATATGGCTAGTGAGGAGTTTGCCTCGAGGATGGCCTCACCCAGGCCTCAATCCGGCCGCCCTGCCTCGATTAGCAGCCAAAGTGCCATCAAGCCCGAATCTCCCCTTCGCCAGACCAATTTCCCCGTAGATCAACTCGCAAAACAGAAGACTCACGAGAGTGAAGCAGGCGATGATGTCATTCATATCGATCCTCCATCCCACCGTGAAAGTAAGATTGGAGGCGCTGGATACGATCCACCTACAGAAGATCTTGGCCCCGAAGGTGGAAACACTGAAGAAGCTGGAGGTTGGGTCCACGAACGTGGTTATGGCGTCCCAATTCTCGCTTCGGACGAAATTCAAAAGAATCCCCATGCCGAGTGGAGGCAACCGGCCGTATCCCCCGAGCTAGAGCGCCGTGGCAGCGGTGAATACACAGCCAATGATCCCGACGGTGTTCCATCGTACATCACCAAACAACGAACCCACAGCAGAGGCTCAAGTAGGAACAATAGTATGACCGGAATCAAACCACCACGGTTTGGCACCCCTGGCGAGCACGAAAGAGGCGGAAGCCCTCTTGAGCCACACAGAGAGTACGAGCCGTTGTTCCCTGAAGATGATGAACACCATAAGCCAAAGACCGCTGCCGACAAGCTGAAGCGACCTGATCTTGCACGTCACCACTTTCCAAGCCAAGATGTTTGGGAAGACACCCCTAGCAGCTTGCAGCTTGAGACTACTGTTGAGACACCCCAAGCCCCCGAAGATCCGAAGACTCCTGGTGAAGATGATGCTAACAAGACGTTTGAAAAGCCCGAGGAGGAGCAAGCGCGCAAAGAGGGTATCAACGAGGAAGACCAGAAATCCTTCTTACCTGAACATACAAAACGCTTTGCAAACAAACATCTTCAAAAGGAATATCTCGAGGGCACGGGCCGTCCCGGAATGCAGCAGCGCTTCCCGAGTCACGACATCTGGGAAGACGCCCCTGATCATGGGCAACTCGTGACTACCGTCTCTACCCCTCAGACAGACGATACTAATGAGTATGCCGACGACTCGCCAGCCGTAGAGAAGCCATCCGTCCCTGCTAGACCGTCTATCCCCGCTAGACCCCAGAAGGCCAAGGAGATTTCCCCCATAGAGAAGAAGGCACCCATCATTCCTGACCGACCTAAACCGCAGGTTCCGGCTCGTCCAGGTAAACCTCTCACCAAGTCGTCAGAGAACGTCCCCACATTAGAGTCCCAATCATCTGAAGCTCCACAACCCAAGGCCAAACCGCCAGTTCCAGCTCGACCGGGTGGCTCTAAAATAGCTGCTCTGCAGGCAGGTTTCTTGAAGGATTTAAATAGCAAGCTCGGCTTAGGCCCACAAGCGCCAAAAATCAAAGAGCCGGAGCCAGAAAAGGAAGAAGAGCCACCGAAACCATTGCAGGATGCAAGAAAAGGTAGGGCTAAGGGCCCTCAACGCAGGAAACCTACTAGTTCTCCATCTCCCGCCGCTGCTGCAACAGTGACGGCTGAAGTTGCAGTCCCTAAGCAGAAATTCGAGGTTTCAAGTGTCAGCACTGTTTGGAGTATTGGTGATGATGGGCATGTCGATGTTCCCGCTGCAAAGATGGCAGCGAAGATTCAGGAAGCTCTGAAACCGCCAAAGTCGGAACCCATCGAGGAAGCCGTAGAGAAGGAGCCTGATGTGGTAAAAGAGGTCGCAAATACGGATGACGCAGTCCCTGAGCCAGAAGAGCCCGAATTGGTGAAGACGAGCACCAAGGAATCAGTCGTCTCAGCTACCGGATCTTCGAAATTAGACACAGAGCAGGAGATAGAATCAGATCCAGCGTCTGCACCTGCCGTTGAAGATGCGTCACCCCTGGAAAAGAAGACTAGTGCAGAGATTGAAGAACCGGTCTCCGCGACGGACAAGGCAAAGGAAGCCGTTGCTGCTGATAACAATGCTCTTGAGCCGACCGAGGCCGTGGAAACAGTCAAGAAGGCCGAGGGTGAAGAACCTAGGGACCCTGCTACTGCGGTGTAGTCTTGTTAATGATCCAATGATCTCGAAATCAGGTTTGAGGATGTAGTGTAGTGTATGTGTGTGTAGCACAGAGTAGGATAGAAATGGTAAAGTCGGTATTGATTTTGCATGCAAAATTTGTCCTTGTTCATGCTGCCTTCATAAGTGATGAATGTGGCGATGTTACCAGATGAAGCATGAGGAATTGGATTGTACGTGGCGAATGGTTTCTTCTCTCAGATGCCGAGATGTACGTGTGAGATTTCCATTCGTACGAAAACACGGCACTATCAGCATCATAGATGTGAATTTCCTCTTCTTATATCCCTTAGCCGTCATTACCATTCTTACGCCCGTGTATCCAATCCCCTCCCCCGCCTCCCCGTCTCTCAAGGGCTCTCTTTTAGTCTCGAACCCGTCTACAATTTTTGGTGTTATCTGTATCTCACCTAGTAGCTAGCTGTACGTGTGTAAGTAGTATACAGATGACGATACTTGTAGGCTATAAATCTCTCGTAGTTGTCGTTGAAGTGTCCTACATGTATAGCAAGAAGAATGGAATGTAAAGATATGTGAGATGTGCAAGRGGAAGAGGAAGAGGGATTGGAGTACGGTAAGGTGGATTGGGTTCAGTGGTGATGGGTAAAGGATTGTGCTGGGAATGTGTTGGGATTTATGGAGGTAATTAATTGGTGGGCTGGCTGTGCTTTGGGGATTTGTGTGTGTGTGTGTGTATCAGCGTGAATCATTGGCCATCTCACTGATCAATAGACTGACACAAGTGCATATGAGAGGGGAACAGCACCAAAAGGAATAACACATGCTTCGTCTAAACGGTCATAAATCTATAAATCTAAAAAGGAAAAGCAGTAAGAAAGGATAACGTCGCTAAGTACATTGAAGGGGGTATACAGGACCATTCTCATCTCCGAAACATCCTATTTACGTCAAAAATCCAAAGCCATCGTAAAGGGGTCGTACATGTATTCTGTCAACACTGAAATCTAACGTTTCAATTACGGAGAAGGCAAACGATCAGGACACGTCTGACTCGTTTGAGGGGGAAGGAGGTGATTGAGTCAGGGGGGTTGTTGAGATCTAGTCTCAACCACCTCGATGTTGAAAGGTTCTTTGTAGATCTTTGTGTATACGTGTATATAAGCACGTAGGATACCTCCGTAGGAAATGTATCTCATCTGTTCAACAGGGGTCTAGCGCAAAAGTAAATGGAACTCCGGGCATACTCGCAAATAGAAATAGGAGGAGGAGGAGGAGGAGGAGGAGGAAGAAGAAGAAGAAGAAGAAGCCAAATCCAATCCCAGTATACAATGAGGAATGATATTCTTATGTATTGACACCGTTGACGAAATTCCTTAAGATGAAGTCATGATATGTGCAGGCCAAGTCCTTTCCGTCAGCTGCCTGACAGATTCAGGAATCTCTGACCCTGCGGCTGCTGGTAAATCTAGAGAGAATCTGTGGATGTTGGTTGGATATCCTTGGACTCAGACATATGATCTTGGGTTTTGGGAGTGTAGGAAGAGGCCAGGGTTGTCGGTTCAGTTTCATCGGGGTGTGAGACGCGACTTTGCATCTTGGAATTATTGATGTAGTGTCTACCAGGGGCTCGAGGTGCAGCCTGGTTTGTGTCGATTGTGGTAAAAGCCTGTTGTGTCGAGGACAGCTCCGCTTGCAAGACCATAAGCGAAGAGGGTTCGTTTAAGGCTTGTTCAGACACTGGGGTAAACCGCGGAGGTAAATCATCTAAAGGGACTGTTTCGCTCTCGTCTAGTGGTGAAGCTACCAGAGTCAATAAATAGACTATAAGGGGAATTAACTTCCTCCATACCTGGCGACGTCTCCTGATTTTGAATAGAGTCCTTCCGACTGCGACGATATTGCATGACACTCACAACGAGAGATCCAATGGCGATGACAGCGGAAAAAGTGCCGAAAGTAATACCAATACGTTTGGCGGTATAGTCTGGCTTGAGCTCGAGCCCGATCTTAGATGTCGTGTCATTATTCAGCCCAATGCTCGTTGCGTTTCTAACTAATTGTCGCGGTAAGACAGCTGCATCAATATACTGCACCCACAACAGGAATGGCAGGAACACGTAGAACAAATAGAGGTGTCTGATGTAGTGGGAATTGAATATGTGTAGGATATCCATGGAGTAATAGAGTAATTGAAGAACAATTTGCGAGTGAGTCAGATTATAGTCAGCCGTTCCTGATATAGGAAGAAGAGTTTCGTCACGTAGTATAAAGGAAGTTCATCGCAAAGTAGACGGGGGTCCTGCTATTATATTGGCGTCTGCGGGCCACCTTTGAAAGTGACTTTCGGTGGTAGAGTAATCTCGTGGTCAGAATTGCTCTCAACTGTACACGGGCAGGGGTTACGGGCAGGTTTACGGGCAGGTTTACGGGCAGGGTTTACGGGCAGGGTTTACGGGCAGGGTTTACGGGCAGGGTTTACGGGCAGGGGTTAAATGCTTAGGGACTTGTCCAATTGCAAGCCACACAAGCTTCACGGGAGTATCAGGTTTAGTCGCCCTTCTTTCTCCTGAGGTTATGCGGTACGCTGCGCCTTCGTCACCCGTGAAGCTGTGACGTTGGTCGCGTGGCTTGCCGGGTCCCAGTGCCATTTTGGATTCCACTCCTGACTGTTCTAATAGATGTGCATTCAGTCTGGGGGAATATGCCAAGACCGAGTGCTGCCATTTCCATCACACATTCACTGCTGGACCGCACAGACCCCATGTGGCAACTATACCGCCCTAATTGCTGCATGCACGTAGATGGCCTGCGGAATACACAGAGAGGTCAAACCATGATCCAGCCATGGGTAAATTGACGGCAAGGCCCATCAGATCACTAGAGAACTCGAATCTCGCCCGGAACTACGAAGCGATGGTCTCTTAACCAAAGATTGACCTCTTCGCAAACCAATGCCAACATGTCTTGTGCGGCACTGCACTTACACACCCCAACGACAGCTCCAAAACTTCCCAAAAGCTACGTAGATTTACTCTTGTGACTATGGGCTTTCGGTGACCTTTTTTTCAAAAACAAATCTCGGTTGCAATTTGGACTCTGTACCGCAAGAAAAGCCTCTGCTCCTTGCGAGTTTTTGATGTTTCTAGACTTGGCACGGCATAAACCGTGGCCTACCTATCAAACACTACACTACACCTCTGTAGCTACGTTACTACGGCGTTGTGCTAGATGCCTATGGCCAGCTTCTGCTTCCAAGCGCTCCCGTCAGCATAAACAGACATACGGAGGGCTGTGGAACCTGCACCCCTATCCATTCTCACGTATTGCAGTGTTGTATAACGGTTCACAGTGCCAAGCTGATTATTATGGTATCTACATATCCATCCTCCGGAATTCTCATCTTCCTATTTTTTCGCTCTCAAGTTGTACCCATACCATCCCCATATCTTTCTGTCTTTCTCTTTTTCTTGAGGTCGTGTCCATTCACACATTTTAAAACGCCCAACCTGAAGTTCAGAATAACACATGTCAATCACTCTGATGGATTACCTTTTCACTCTTCCTGATCACGTAGACCAAGTTAGAAGAAGGCACACCATCCAATATACATGGCTGCCAGATTCCTCGGATCCCTTGCCATGGCTATAAGAGCATCGACATAGCCCTCGACACTAAGCGGAACGCTCTCGCCCCTAAGGAAACCCGCAACCTTGCCTCGTACGCTCTCCAACACCTCATGAGGCGTATCAGGTACGCCGGATATCTTCTTCTTCCGGCGACTCGTCGTCCCCATAGCCGAGAGGAAGTCCGCCGTAGGGTCGTGGACGAAGGTTTCAAGAATGGTGATGAGCGTGTCTTCGTGTGTGCGGAGTTGGGAGTAGGTCAATTCTGCGGCGGCGCGGAATGGGCCTTCTACGCCTTGGGGACCCATGGCGTCCACCATGTTATGTGTCAGGCGGAAGGGGACTAGTTCTGGCTTTTCGAACGTGAGGCCCTTGTCGAACAGGCAGTTGAAGTCGACGTGGAATGTTCCTCCGTTGCCTTCTTCTAGAAGCACGTTCTCGCCATGTCGGTCACCTAATCCCAAGACATGCCCTACAATGGACATGACGGCACAGGACCGCGTATAGCGGAGGCGGGCTGCGAACCAGGACGACGGCTCTGGGAAGGTTTCTACGAACCACTCGTGCAAAACGGGCTGGAAGTTACGAAGAATTTTATGTGTAAAGATAGCGATCTTGCTGGGATCTGAACATGCTTCGTTGAGTAGCATTCGTAACTCGCTGTAATCTATCACCACGCCCTTTTGACGATAGAGACGGATAATGATGTCACGCATGGGTTTGAGTCCTTCAACCCATTCAATGGTCCCGCATTCTTCGTTGAGAGGAGTGACACCATACGTCTTAATATATAAACGGCGTTTGCTGGATTCAATATCTCGCTGCAAGGCGCGGTTGATCATTGCGTTGAATTCCATTAGCCGCTGATCTTTACGGAGGTCGTCCTTTGGCTTGCAAAGCAGTCCGTACGAGCGACCATCTGAGCCTCGAACATTCACTTTGCGTGGCCGCTGAAGGGACGATAATACGAGTACCTCATCCATGAAGGACGAAATAGTAATTGCGTCCTGCGTGAACGGTTGGTGGTTGCGAATGGCTTTACTATCATTCGTTGTAGGGAGATTAGCTGTCATTGTAGCCTCAATAGGAACTACAAGTAAACAAGGTGCAAGCTTGTGGTTGAATCCGAGATCTTGCGCCAGGCTGACATGCGAGGTACGTGGTTCGACAGGCGCGTCGCAAGCAGCGAGCAAGGCATCAGTGAGTCGCTGGCCACTGATGATCAGCGTCTTCAGGTCGATGTTGCTTTGTTTGCGTTTTGAGGTCTCCTATTCTTGATCAGTTATATATTCATCTCACTGATGGTTTTCAATACTCACTCCTCGCAGCTTGTGTAGTACTGCAGTCCCTCGGGTTCGACGATCATCTTGTGTAGCCCTTGTCACGGCTAGGAGACTCCACAGGGCTTGCTGTGGATAATGGGAAGCAACGCGAAGAATTATTGTTTGAAGAACCTCCCACACGCTCTTGTGAGGGTGACTGATTCTTGTGATGATCTGAGGAAACGCAGTATACCATGCATATGCAGGCATTCGTTCGTTTGTGTACCGCTTGATATGTCGATTGATCTGTTCCAGAAAGTTTGCTTTGTGCTCTTGTATATCCTTGGGCCCTGATTTGGATGAAGCATTGCGTACCTCCATGCCCATGTCGAGCCACAGAGTTAGGACCTTCGGAATCGTCTGGTAGTAGTACTTGGTCCCGTAAACAACGGAGCGTATATAGTTCTCGATTACGAGCTTCGCCGTTTCTCCTGCAACAAAATTGTTACTTTGCTTGGAAATGGGCAATCTCTTCTCCGCGTCTAGGAGTTTATTGTAATGTCGGCCCAGATAATAGTGACCTTTATCCCACCTTGGAAAGGACATGATCCCAGCAGCATATGCTTCCTTCAGAGCAAGGGCTTTCGTCTGTCCTGATCTATCCAGCCACTTTGCAAGAAGAAGTTGAGCGTGACACCGCACTTTATTCGGAGTCTGTGGGTCCACGGTGACAGTGGTTGCCATCGAAACCTCCGCAGAAACAGAGTCTGTTGCCTGGAATGCATTGCCAACAATTGCACCCTGAAGATTTTGTATAGCTTTACGGTGATGACCCTCCTTCCATAATAGTTTCGAATATTCAATCTTAGAAGCGTCGTCGCCAAGTTGTGCAGCATGCAAGACTGCACCGAAAGCTGTCGAGGTAAATTCTGCTTTGCGCGCAAGCCTTGCGGTAGTCAACCATGCAGAGGCAATGTCAAAATTTGAGAAATCGATCCTAGTTTGAATTAGCGTCTATCACTCTCAATGTATATGGGCTAGCCTAAAATACCTAGAGAGCTGCATTGTGGCGCGTCGAACCCCAAGCAAGTATTGCTTGTCTGAGGTGTACGCACCAAGCACATCAAGTCGTCGATCGAGAGTACTAATCATAGCCCCTTTATCGACCGGTTTGTCAGTGGCTATGCCACTTATCGCTTCGATCTCGTAGAGCACATGGAGCTTTATTAGCTTGTCGTGACAAGCGTGCAAAGATATTGTGGAGGTGGGAGATAATTCTTTCGCAATTCCCTCCCGGAGAGACTCGATCATCTTCTTAAATTGCCCGCTCTGCTTTCGACGCAAAGCTAACAATGCTCGTCCGACCCCAACATTAAAATCGAAAGTCGTGTGCGCTTCTCCGGAGAGAGGAGTTAGAATTTTCTCCAACTGCTCCCATTTACCTGTTGACCATGCCGCCTCAGCTGCAAATGGTAGCGTGCTTGCCGATGACTCATTCGCGGAATGAAATCCAGTCACATAGTTCAATATAGAATCTCAAAAATGTCAGTTCAAACCCGCGTTATGAAGTGATCGACTTACCATATTGACCAGATTCTTTGAGACACGTGAGAAGGTTGACTTGAGTCTCCGCATCGTCTGGTTTTGCGGTCAAAGAAAGCTCGTACCAACTTTGTGCAGCTGTCCAACGGCCGGATTTCCGATGTTCCATAATCTGTTGATCCGGGTTCAGGACCTGAAGGTGTGCTGAGATACCCTCGATGCCATCAGGCTCGTCGATCTCTGCATATATCAATTGTAGATTTTGTAAAAGCTCGTCTTTGGCGAATGTACCCCCTTTTACATCAGCTTTAGCCTGCTCCTGTCGGAAGTACTGTTCCCAGTGGTACAGAGCACGAGCATATGACCCGCACTCTACTGCTCGCCTCGAAATGACTTCGGCAGGGATCAATTGCAAGATTCGTTCAACGGAACTAATTTGAGCAATCCCCTTGATTTCGTCCATCTCAGATATGCCGCGACCAGTTTTACCAGCCATAGCTCTTGCATTTGAAACGGCCTTTCTTTTCTCCTGTAACCACAAAGCGAGATAATCAAGAGTCTGGAAGACGTTCTCACTGCACTGCTTGATACTTGCAGCGTCTACTTGGTTACCACCCTGTATCTCGGTCTCAAGAACCTTCAACAGCTCTTGGCCCACTACCAATGCTTCCTGCTCATCTCCAGTGACGATTACGTTGAGAGCTGCGAATGGGAGGATGAATGTGGCTATTGATAAATCATGGCCCCTGATAATCCTAGAAAGGACTTTGAAGATCATTTGGGCATTCTCACCCTTGCCTTTCTGTAGCAGGTCGTAGACCAAAGCCCTCAGCCAACCAGAATGACCGATTCCGGGATTAAAAATTGGGTACTCTTGAGGCGTTTCGTCCTTGTGAGATCCACGAATCTGTATCATATATTTAGAGCTTAGGAAAGGGCTCAACGTGCTTCGGACAGAGCCAGGGATCTCGTTCCATCGTTGATATGCGGCACTAGGTTGAGATGCCCTTGGCCTTTGAAGGGGCATATTACTGAAACCGCAAAACTTGAGCAATTCTTGCATAACGAATGCCAGAAATCCTTGGGCGCGTGCATTCGTTGTAGAATGGAAAACTTTGACAAGTATTTTCTCAAGGAGAAATGCGGTAAAGTCGATGACCTCGTCGGCGCGCTCAAAGTTAGATAAGACGAGAATTTGTTTCTTCTCACGCACTGCTTCGACCTTGTATGGATCGAGGCCTCCGATGAGACCTAGGCAGCGAGCACATAAAATTGGTATGTCCTCATTATCTTCTGCGAACCTAACAGACGCGTCCAACAATGATCGACTGATGGCAGGCAGCGCGGGGAAAGGTTTCTGGCTGATCGCTGCGTCATGGACAAGCTTCTGGTTAGTCTCCAAGAAGGGTGTAAGCTCTCTGAGTGCTTGACGGACTACAACGGCGTTTTCGTCGTTGCAACGTTGACTGAATGTATTGAGAAGGAGAATCGTATCCACCTTGGCTTTGAGGCGCGCTATCTCTCCCTCCAACTTAGATAGCATTGGGATTGAAGCCAGTGATGGGATGTATTCGATTCGGCCCCGTAAGAAGTCATCATGATCCTTAGCCAATCTCGTTAGAGCTTCATTAGCCTTCAACTGCGTATCATCAGCAAAGCAAGACCAGTTTTGTGCAATTAAAGCAAATGTTTGGTCAACCACGAGCTCTAAGTCATCCTCTTCCAAAACTTGTAAGAGCGACGACCACACTAGGAAAGTTTGGTCGCATAGATTTTTGTCTCCCATAGCGGATTGTAAACACGCCCTTATCTATGGTCTAGTCAGCATATGTTGCGGTAATCGGGGAACATTGTCGCTCACCTGTGGTAATGCAAAGCTAACGCAATCATTAGCAAGAGCAATCATCTCCCCTATTGCTCCCACACATCTTTTCCGCTCTAAAAGCGGATGATTTGCAAGTGGTGCATCAAGAACCTCGGAGAAGTGGGCCATAATGCCAAGTATGTGAAGCTCAAAAAACGAGTAAAGCGTCTTCTTCTTTGATCCTCCTCGTCGCTGGCCGCTCTTTGTCTCTGCAAGTGAAGCGAGAGCCTGAAAACCACGATGGTACTATACGGAGTTAGCTGTGGATACTCAGAAGTATCTGTCATTTCTCACCTGAGATTTTCGCGACCCAGGTTGATCTGCAGCGGCTTTGAGCACCTCGCAAGCAACAAGCACTGGATCTAATTTAATCCAATCGGACAATTCGTGGTTGTTTTCTTGGAATGCCGGTGCAACCGCTACTAAAGCATCCATCGCGTTCTTTTCCACGTCTGATATTGGCTGGCAAAGAAGCAGCGCAAGAATTCCAGCGAGGTTTTTGCGTGGTTGGGTGCATATATCCTGAATTGAAGTGGCTCGAGCTGTAGCTATGCGGTGCAAAATATCTTTTCTCTTGGTTAGAACAAGGTGCGGCAGTATTTCTGTCTGTGTAGAAAGAAGTAACGTGTTGACACTTTGTTCGGTCAAATCCGCTAGTTGTTGTGCTTTCTGTGGTTTGTTCAAGAGGTCTTTGACGACAGCAAACCCGATGCTTCTCCAAAAGGGCCGTAGCAGCTCTTGTGGACTAGTGAGAAATGCCTCAGCTATTAACGCAAGCTTATAAAATTAGTACATGACCACCTTGCTAAAGTGTCATCTTACCTCATTATACGCCATACCACAGATCAGAGCGTTTGTATGACCCAAATACTCCACGAGCTGCAATAATATTATTGGAAGCTCATCATCACCACAAACCCTTTCATGAGTTAGTAAGTGTAAATACTGACAAACTTTCAACCTACCGAGCAGCTTGCCCATATGCCATGATCAGAGTTTCCTGTTCCGAGAGAACGTCCCTCTTAGACAAAGTCTGAAGGAACTCCAAAGTAGACATTCGATTTTTTCCTCGAACAGATTTGGCTATACTGTCTCGGAGGAATACCATTAGAGCATGCCTAGAACTTGTTAGATACATTGTCCAAAAGCGTGGATATACTTACACGGCAGCAATCCTCAGTTCCCTCAAAGACCTGTTCAAGGACGCAAGAAGCCATTGTCCTAACGAACACGTTTCCAAATTGAGATAGTCGGGGTCTGATATGTGGTTGAACATGCGTCTTATCGCTACCGCCATCAAAATTCGGGGTTCCTTGGACTCTCGAAACTCCTGTATCTCCGTAATTGCGAGCAAAGCAGCAATAGCATCTTTCCAGTCCTCAGTATTAACACTTGAATCCCAATATGACTTCTCGTCTCGTTCTCGGGCCTGGGGTCCGTCACAAATTCTACAAGTCATCTGTCCCCATTTGGAACGTCCAGGGCTAGAATTCTGTAGGCAACCGGCTCCAGCACAAGCAACCTTTCCAAACGCTGCTAGAAGCTCACAACGTCCCTCGTCAGACTTAGCGATATACGTTTCCCTATAATCTGTTAGCAGATGGTAATAAATATGTAACGGTTTCCATACGTGATAGAGCTGTGCAGGTTGGACATTTCTAGGACAGGTGTGTCCTGTGTACTCCCAGTTAATGTCATGACCAGATCTTTATACGCTGCCTGAGGAACGTCTTCGTCTGCATTCGCTGGAAGTTTCTTCTGTCGCTTAGAGGGTCGTTTTTGATCTTCTAGATTCATTTCGACGAAAGATTTTACCAAAGATGCACTCTCATGCTGGAGTCTTTCATTGGCGAAGCTTGAGTGTGGCTCAGAACAGAGCAACTGTCGAAGGTCATTGACTTCAGCCGGCCATTCACCTGGTGATGTCCATAGACACAGAGCAAGCTGTCGGGGGTCAGCACAAATCACCCACTTTTTCCTCTAGTGAAGAAACGTACCTGTAGGTCTCGATGAAGCGCACTAAACTCCACAGCATTCTGGCAGATACGTAGGATTGACGGTGCCAGGGTATTTGTGATGAGTACATTAACGTCTTTCTGGCGACGCATAGAGATCTGCTGTGCATATCTCTGCTCTTCAATTGATTTACGAAGGCGAATAAGCTGTGACGCCAAGTCAATCTGACTAGACTGAGCAAACGGAGATTCAGCAGAAAGCTCGAGGAGGTCAGAAACGCTGGTTACAAGATGTGACACAGCTTTCAATGGTTGCGCAAAGGTTGTTTTTGTCCCCTCAGTTGGAAAGCACAACAACTCCAGATTTTTAATGAAAATAGCAACGATTTTGTCACCACATCGACTCTTATCACCTTGCGGGCTTCCCTTGAAACCCCGCCATAGACCAAGACAGCAATCTAAAGCCCATGGCATGTAGTTGTCATGACTAGAGGATAACGTCCCCGTTTCTCCGAGCCACTCGAAAGAAATGAGAATTGCATGAAGAATCTCAAGTCCTACTAGCGTTGCCTGTGTACGAGACGCTATAGTAGTCTGGCAACCTTGAGGGAGTGCCACAAACTGCAGGCTTTCGGGCCATATATCGCCAATGCTAGTGGAAGGGGGTAAAGTGACATTGACTGGCGTATTGAAAAAGGAAGATTGGCCAGATTGATCCAGGGAAACCAATATACCTTGCACAAGGGTCAGTATTACTTTGAATACGCAGCGCCGCAACGCATCCACTTACTGTCGATGCTTGATCTATATAACTGCAAAACAGCTTTCGCAAGATGCCATGCGTTATGTCTTGAGCCAACAACGCTCAGACAAGTACTCAATAGATATTTTAGTTCAGTATGGGCAACTTCTGAGCTTGACTGATCCAACAAAGCCACAATCTTAGGAAAAAGCCAAATGAGGAGTGGTGGTCGCGCAGCCTCGCCATCGCTGCTATCCTTGAGGCTAAGCAAGAGCTGAGGCTTGCGCTGGACAATGAGCTTTATGGCAGAGATACTGTCTACGGCTTGTGGTAAAAGAAGGTCCAAAGCGAATGGATTCTCTTGAAGTAAAGGATCGAGGCCTGCTTCAGCGATGACAGAGACCAGTTGGCTGAGTTGTGGATCGGGCTCATCTGTACTTGGGTCGTTCAAAAACTCCTTCAGTAATTGGGCAAATGCGAGCTTAGAATCCGACTTTTGCTGAGCGCTGTTGTTCGTTGCATTGTTGACTATTTGTGCGGCAATTGTAGAAGGCGGTGGATATCCATTTGTTCCAAGCGGTGCAGCCGGTCTTTGGGTTGAACCCCCGCCTTTGCGGGCCATGACGAGGGTCACCTAGTTGTCATATCTAAAGGACAAATATCGGGGTACAGAGGTTTGCCTTCGGAGGAGCAAACAATTAGTCGAGAGTTGCGAAGGGTTTGACCAGCGGGGTTGAGATGATTCAGAAGATCGACTCGCGTATAATCGAGGATAGGAAAGACCAGCAGTAGAGATGCGCGTCAAAGGTAACGCGTGGTCACGCCGCAAACTTCATTCCCTGCGCCAAGCCACTATAGCGAACCCATGCTCCGCAAAAGCTCCGCGAAGATTAAGCTCACACCACATCAAGAACCATCCTACCGCATGCTTCGGCACGTCATGTTGAAATCCGCAAATCACTCCAATTGTCAATCGAGATAGTAGCCATCACAATGCCAGGCCCATTCAGCTCAAAATCGTTCAGTGCCACACTCCCGAATTCGCTCGCCGCCCGCTACCGCAAGCTCCTTACCAAACATCCTTTCCTACTTTTCGGCCTCCCGTTCCTTACCACGATTGTCGCTGGCAGCTTTTTGCTGACACCCGCTACGGCACTGCGATATGAACGCTATGATCGAAAAAACCAGCAGATAACACACGAGGAGGCCATGGGATTGGGGCAAAATCGACGGAAGGTTAATATGAAGGACGAATACTACGTGAGTAGTTCCCCGTGATATAGGAATATACCGTGCTGGCAGAGGGTCGATCTCTATGTGTTCGTTCAGCTAATCATCGTGCAGAGACTTCAAGCTAAAGATCTTGAAAACTGGGAGCAGCGACGAGTTAAGAGATTGCCCGGAGAGGTTGACGGAGTCCTTGAATGAGAGATCGACAACGAGTATAGCATGTACAGGCGTTTGATTGGAAATTGGGAGCATACTTATACTTTTGTGGTGGCACTTAACGGCTTGAAAGATATTGTATTATAATCAATTCAACAAACACCCACTCCTCGTTGCGCACCTTCTATTTAGCAATTGGTGCAACTCACGGTAGGAGTAGCGTGTGACACGAGAAAGTTTGCACGTTAGTTCGATCTTATGAGGAAGAAATATTCAGTAGCAGCCATGACGACATTGCATCGCCAGAAGCAGTTCAATTACTCTTAATTATAACTATGCTATCCATCGAATATCTCGCGCGAGATAACATGCAGTGACCAGCAACGTCTTAGAAGAGCTGGTCGTATCGTTCCATCATCGAAATTATGCCCCTATCCACGTTATAGGCATCATCTAAATACTAGTTCTCGTATCGTCTGTTCGTTCAAGGTCGGAAAAATAAGAAAGACCAAAGATATCTAAGGCCAAGAATCAAGGTCTGAAAAGTGCAGCCGAGAACACTCTATGCTATGGCATGGCATGACTCCTGCAAATGCTACAGATGCAGCAAAGGGAACTGAAGAAAAACTTGGCTACTGATATAACCGCGAATCGAAAATTACTGCTTGACCTCGTACTTTCGGCGGAACATACCATCAATGCCGGTGAGGTAGTATGTGCCAGGAACAATAGTATCAACTTTTCCGACGGGGTCATAGTCTTTCTTCAGGTGGGCTCGTTCACGAAGGTTGCACATCTTGGATAAGTTAGTCTTGGTATTCCAAGCATATATCCTGGAAAGTGAAGTGCTTACCTCATCGTAGACCTCGGGGGGAACTACACGCCTAGCATCCAAGCGGGCATGAATATCGAGCTTCTTCTGGATCTCCTCAATGCTTCCATTGATTCTAACGGAGAATATTGAGCTGGCAAGGCCACTTCCGTAGCTGAAGATACCAATTCGTTTCCCTTGGGCTCCCTCGCTGGTAACGTTGGCGAGCAAGCTGCACAAGCTTCCGTAAACGCTACCACAGTACATGTTACCGCATTCAGTTGGGACCTGAATACCGGGTTGCACACGAGAAGCGAACCTCTTCTTGGAGAGCGCCATGAATGTCTTCTCAATGCCCTTATCGGTGATGGAGGCGGCGTAGTCTAGCTCCTTCAATTCAGGGGCGACTTCAGCGAAAATTGGGTTGGTGGGGTTTGCAAGGAAATCATTATACAACAAGCGAGCGTACGACTTCGCGACCAGTTTGCAGGTAGGAGCATGGAAGCACATGTAGTCGAAGCGGTCCAAGGGTGTCTCCTGCTCCTGGGAATGGCCATTGACGCCGTTTCCATTGGCACCGTTCGCCTGGGCCTTGACCGCGGCTTCGCGGTTGTTATACGCCTTGTAGCAAGCGTCCACTGATTCGAGGTAGCATCGGATGGAGAAATGACCATCCACGATAGGATACTCGCTAGTGAGGTCAGGCTTGTAGAAATCGTACGCGTGCCTGATGTACGTGCCGCGCACGCCAGCATCGACAACAACTGGGGCGTTAGGGCCGACGAGCATAGCCACACAGCCAGCTCCACCAGTTGGGCGGGCGTTACCCTTCTTGTACAGAGCAATATCGCCTGCCACGACGACTGCGTCACGTCCATCCCAGGCCGAGGATTCAATCCAATTGAGCGAATTGAACAGGGCGTTGGTTCCGCCGTAGCACGCGTTTACGGTATCCACGCCTTCAACATTGTAGTTACCCGACTCTTCAAACAATTGCATCAAGACCGATTTTACAGACTTGGACTTGTCCAGGATGGTCTCGGTGCCCACCTCGAGGCGGCCAATCGATTTTGGATCGATATTGTACTTCTTGAAGAGTGAAGTGACGGTGGTCAGGGCGAACGAATAGATATCTGTGTGGCGTATTCGTCAGTTACAAAATTTTGTGCATTGCCTATGCATGATTGCACGCAAGAGCACTCACCCTCGCGGTCGTCGCAAAAGGACATTTTGGTCTGGCCCAGGCCAATTGTGTATTTTCCCGTAGAAACGCCATCGAATTTCTCGAGCTCGGTCTGGTCGACGCACTGTGACAAGAGGTTAGCGGAGTCGTCAGGACGAGGCGCAGCAGGAGAAAGAGCAGGTGGGGAGGTCAGCGACTTGCCTGGCTTGGGAAGTAAAGCTCAATAGCCTTGATACCAATGTTGGAGGGGCGGGCGGCCATGGTTGCGGAGTTTTGAGAGGGTTGGGAGGTTGTGGGAAGAAAATGTTTTGGCGGGGAAATGCGTCTACACCGCTGGTTAAGTAGAATCGCGGCCGTGACAAAGGCAAATTGCGGTCTGGGTAGCGGCGATCTTTATGTGGCAATTGGGCGAGAAGAGCAGGACTTTAGGTTCCAAAAAGGAGATTTAAACTGTTTTGGCGTGGGTAGAATTTGGCTCCCTCAACAAGTGCGAAAATGTCACCGTTGGCTCACCCAAAGCAGGCGAAGTGCCCTCTTTTTAAGTGCGAACAGGTGCCCCAGCTTTTTAGATTCCGAGGCCGCCATGAGCAGAACAACGACAAGCGTTGCGTGTGTTAAGAGGCTTTTTCTGTGGCTTGTGGCTTCGTTGATTTGCTGTGCCGGCCTCATACGACACTTCCCTCGTCATAAAAGCTGCCCACCCAGAGACGACATCCACACCGCAATCGGAGCACTGTTTTTTGCCGCTGTTGGCTGTCGAATCTGGCGCTGGCAAAGGATGCAGAGGCAACTGATCGGTGCCGCAGCCAGAAGCGCCAGCCAATGAGAAGAGGAGCTCGCCCTGCCCTGCTTCTCTGGTGCCTCTGGAGACTGGTGCTTCTGTTGCCTCTTGCTACCTCTGTCTTCTTCTGCAGGGAGTTCTCTGTTATCGCCATTGTCGCCATTCCCATTGCAGGCTAGTCTCAGGAACGGCACACGCGGGTTGGTCACGACGTGAATTGCCGTGCATGGCCTTGCTTTGATCCTACGCTCCCGCTCCCTTAGCACAACCGCACACCAGAGCACAATGGATAATTAGAGCAAGTATGAACAAGAACAATTGCACGTCCACGCCCACACAAATTGCCATGTCTTTCCATCCACCCAGCCGACACAGGCTCCTCTGGCAACACCGGGTGCGCGGATGGCGGGGCGGTCTTGACATCAGAATACTCAGCACAGGGCCAAATACACTGGATCTGGCCTGTACCGTCATTTTTCTTCAACTCCATCCCTTTTGATATGTCTGTTTGGTTCGTTCCCAGATAAGCCGGCGAACAATGACCTGATTTGCTCAGCAGTACACGCGGCTCGACCTGCTGCAAAGCCTCTCTGTACCTGTATATGTGGGTGCTGAGACAGATCCCCGCGTCCTCATGGACATCCCATTCGTTGTGTCTTCCCACCCATGTGGTTCCTTACGGAATCTTCCGGTACTACCCTTTGTCCTAGTTAATACAAGGTAACCTCCCTCTTCCCAACCCTGTCCGGCTTCAACTCGGCCATTCGTGCTGTGTGCAGAAAAGGCCCGCCCTTGAGACCTCTTCTATGAAATGTGAACCCAGGCATCGGCTGTTCAACCCAACAACACCCTTCGATAAGAGACCGAAGACCGAAGACCGAATGAACGTAGTGATTAGAAACATGACAGACGGCATCAATGATATTCAGGGCGCTATCTATTAAACAGCCAAATGTGGAATTTGTTCAAACATTTCACCTTCGTCAGATTTTCCTTCTGCTACAAAAGACTTGACTATCAGAGTCTTTGCTATGGTAAAATGATCGCCTCGAACAATAGCATAGCAAAAATGCATTGACATCTATACATACCTAGTGCCAGGGTCACGGTCTCGAGTACCCTGTGACCAAATTGTCCATGTTCTTTGTCGATGCCAAGGTACGGATTTTATTGCTTGGAGTGTTTTCTATTAGATGGCATCATCGTATTGTTGGAGCTGAACTAGCCTTTACTGTAGACTAGGGCGGACCTGCTTCATGCTTCGATGCCTCTAAAATAAGAACGAGAAACCATTGAATCTACGCGGGCAAGGGCATCTCGCAGGGCACCGTACATGTGCCTGGAAGAAAAGGGGAACTTTCAATGTTTGCAGTGCGTGGATGCGTGATGCCACCTGCAGCAAATACTAGGCGCAGTCACCACCAAAGTGGCAGTAAAGCCGACCGACGTACAGGACCCTTTTTTTCGTTGCTCAGAGGAAACCATTTGTGGCTTTTTCTTTGCAACCTTCCAGAACAACCCGACCGACACATAGTCTGCGAATGCGGGCTGCGCGCTCTTTACGTAGAGTGTTGGTGGGCGTTCGAGGCGGAACCGTCTCCGTAAGCGAAATGTTGGAGGGCACCAAGGGAGCAATCTATCTCGCGAAAAGAGATGGAATATGCGCAATGTGACAATGTGACATGGAGCGAGACGCGCCGGACATGGTGAGAGAAGGCGTCGAGGAGTCTGGTATCGGACGAGATCCGAGAGTACCAGCGAGGGACACAAGAGGCAGAGGCACAGAGGTTCACGTTTCATCGGATCGTCAGAGAGTAGAGAAGGCTGAGGCGGGGAGGGGTGGGAACTTGTTCTTCTAGGGTGGACATGGCTGGGGCCGTATGAGGGTGAACACGAGAGGACCAAGGGGCAGGGGCAGAGGCAGAGGGAGAGGCGATTATTGGGGGTTTGGCTGGGGGGCGAAGGAGAGTGGCTCGATATTAATGGGGAGGGGAAAGGCCATGTCAAGTTCCGCCGTCCATACATGGCTAAATACAATGTTGATTCGACCAACGACGATGCGAGGAGAGAGGGCGCGCAAAAGGTTAAGTCTTATGGGAATATTATTTGGCGATTAACAGGAGCAGCAAGAACAGTTGACTAGGTAGACATGTAAAGGAGGAATGAAGGTATCCCCAACAATGTGGCGACAGCAGGCAATAGATGGGTAATAATTATCCAAGCATATCGTCGGCCCAGTGCCTGTGCTTGTGTGCTTGTGCTTTTGCAAGGGCTTTTTGCGACTAGAAGTTCTCGGTGTGCGGCGTCGATCCTGAAACGGCAATGGTCTTGGAGGTATGCCACCCTAGACTAGCGCAAAGTGCCGCCAGTGCTGTGCTACTTCGAGACGGGCCCTTGATTCCGTCTCAAGTCTGCTTCTGCGTTCTGTGTCTGCGTGCTCTCTCGCTCGCTCCCAGCCGACCTTCAACACTCGCTCATCAACCACCCGCCTCCCCCCATCCATCGAACCCACCCGTTCCACGCTCCCTCACCCGCCATTCACCTCGATTGACCTCAGACGTCAGGTCGCTGCCACTGCGACGCTGCTGGGAGGATACAAAGGGGTCATCAGGCCCGCCGCGGCCTGCTCAGGGACAACCGCGAAAACACCCAACCCCAATCCCAACCACCACAATGGACCGACGCAACAGCCGCGACGACTCGACACCGCGCCCGACCGCCAATCCCAATGTCTTCGACGACGAGTATGCGCTCGGTTCGGATGAGGAGGACTTCATGCCTTCGGTGTCGGATGGATTCCGACCTGCTGGCGTGAATGCTGGAGACCAGCCATGGCACGGCGACAGGCAGGACCACGACCGAAGCATCTCACCACGCCCGCCCTTCACGAACGCTGCATCGGCAGAAACCGACCTGCGAAGAATGGCTTCGCGAAATAGCACGATGAAGCCCCCTTGTTCGCGAGAATCCATATCCCACGATCCCAGGAGTTCAGGAGCCCATCACACCCGAGGGCCGAGTTCGCAGGCGACCGCTGGCCTACAACACCGAGCATCCATCAGCTCTAATGGTTCTTTTGCGACTATGGCACATTCCGACAGCCCTTTTGCCGTGGGACCAAGCCATCCATACGGCATGTATCCTCAGAACCCAATGGCGCGTAGCCCGAGCGTGACGACATCCTCCACCCAACGGCAACCCCAGCGATCCATATCATTACAACGGCCCGCTCACCCCTACGGAATGTACACCCAGAACGTTGTCGAGGATGACGAGCCAGCGATGCCCCCAGTCCAGTCCTCGATCCCGGTAGGTTTCCCAGGACTCAACACCGGTTACCACAGGCAGATAGGCCCGGATGGTGAAGAGCAAGACATCATTGGACCGGACGGTCACACCGAACAGCTCCCACCCTACTCAAGATACCCAGAGGAAGGTCCAACGAAGGCGGCGCTGGCGGCAGGGGCTACCTCAACACGTGTAGAGGTGGTACCATCCCCACCCACTGCATCGGAGGACACACTTGTCTCACCATTGTCACCAACATCACCCATCCACCATCAACCAGCCAGAGCGCAGCCACAGGAAACGGAGAATAGAGGTATGCCCGCTGTCGCTCCTGTCCCGACCACCTCAACACAAGAAGATTCGGGTATTTCTGAAAAGCAAGAGGGTACAAAGGCAGAAAAGAGCTGGCGATCGAAGAAGATCATGGGACGAGTGCCTGTAGGAGTTGCTTTGATTCTTCTCGTGCTGATTCTGATATTCGCCATTGTCCTTGGAGCAGCAATTGGTACTTTTGTGGCAAAGAACAAAGATAAGGATCGCGGGGGCAGAAACAAGGGCAACAAGGATCATGACGAAGCGTAAGTTCTACTGTAAACATCACCAAAGTTGCATGCTTACATGAAACAGTTCTCCCCAATTCTCTGGGCCCAGTGGTTCGCTCTTCGATGCCACACCCATACCCACGCCTTCATCATTACCCCCTCTTCCAACTGGAGCCTACGCACTTCCTTTGGGCATCGCACAGGAGAGTAGCCCTGGGTGTCTCACCAAGGCTAATCAGCTATCCGCGTGGTCGTGCAAGATGACGTTCGCACCTCTAGTACTCACAATCAACAACACTCTGTCAGGAGAAGATAATCGACCTATGGCTTCATTAGAGGCCTTTGCAAAGCCTGATGGCGGCGTACAATACGGAGTGCAGCCACCGGCGCTTGATATGCAGACTATGCAACTCGTTATGGATCTGGACTACAAGGCTTTCGGAGAGGCCTTCCATTTCCAGGCCATGTACGACAAGATCGTTGTTTTAAACCAGGACGGATTCGCAGCCGGTGCTACATTCCGCAAGCGTGACGACAAACCCCCATTCCGACATCGTTTCCAAGTAATGCCTGGCGATACACCCTGGTACTGCATTTGGAACTCGACATATATCGAAGGCTACATCTACGCACGTGACAATTCTACCGCCGCTACCTTTTCCACTTTCCCCACGACAGGACCAAACCCCTATGGATCATCGATACCTGTAGATACTTCGATACCAACGACAGTTACCGGTGGCGCTTTTCTCTCAAACGCAGAAGTGACACCCACGCCAACCCCTGCGATCCCCGTGCGAAAGCGTGGAGACGGCGACTACCCGCGCCTACCTCCATATCCTCGGATCGTCAAGATAGAAGAGAGGCGTCTCCCAGGTTCACCTCAACCATACTGCCAGAAAATGCGATTACTGGACAACGGGCAAATGATCGAAGCCGCAGACAATTCAGGTGCCCCTATTAAGCTTTATCTCCAGGAGGAAGATCCCAGCCTTGAAGAATTTTACATAGCTGCCGGATCACCTCCACCGCCGCCCTTTTCGTCTTCTCCTGCGTCAAATGGCAATGATATGCAGCGAAATCCTCGCATGTTAGAGAAACGGAGGGATCCAGCGGGGGCCTGTCATTGCCAATGGATGTTCCAGTAAATATATTTGTCCGGTTATCGTGTTTTTATCAGCTTGCATTTTCAACGGGTTGGGATTGGGTTATGGGTTAACCACGGAATTCAAGGTCTGTATGTATGGGATAGGTCACTCTGAGTTTTGGTGTCATGGCGTTTTAAGGCAGCTCTTGTGTAATGTTTTTTTCCGCACTACACTCGGCACGACTGCCGTTCTTTTCAATTTTTCTTCACGCGAGCTTCGCGCCTATCTCATATTGTTTTCATCACGGGCGGAACACACGACACACCCAAGTAACGTTTTGCTGGGTCAGATGCGAATTTTTTTTTCTTTGAGGAGTAATCTCGTAGTTCTTGGGAGCGCGTTTGTTGGAGCATATATCTGTCTATCTGCATTGTTCGAGGACGAAAGAATAGGTCTGGGTCCAGTCCAGTCTAGTCTTGATATTGATATTGAGAGATGGGGGACAGAAACAAGAAAGAGACTTGTGTTTATGAGGAATATCTGATTGATGGAACAAGATGGACTAGCGTTGGGACATTTTAGGTCTTGGAAGAAAGAGAAACATACAGGCAATTGGAAGTGGAGGAACTTGATAGGCACATTGCGCCATAAGATTCATTTCTAAACGCAAAATACAAAAAGATTTATACAATATTAGCCTACTTCGCTATACATTTACTGGTTTGAAGTGTAGTCAAACGCTACATCTTGGTTTCGCGTAAGGCGGCATATGGTATCTGGCCGAGTCAACTGATGTCAGTAAATACCCAAGATCCCCAAGACATTAAACCTGGTACCGATGTACAGCCCTACCTTCCCAATCCGTGGATTCCCGCATACATATGAGAAATGCTTGTCCTTAGACGGGAGGGAATAGTCGTTCGATATCAGGCGATTTCGTAGCGAATAGGTCGGTAAGTATAGATTAAAGGAATGCGTGTTCATGAGGGCATGTTTTCTTTATCATTCTTATCATTAGGAGCTGGAAGCCATGTGTATACTTACAGAGAAAGACGACATGTGGCGATTCGTCAATTGCCTCCTCCAAACTCACACTCGCAGTTGCATCAAAGAGTCCTATAAACATAACTAACTCGCTATTCACCAAACTAAAATTAACGCATCATCGACCTTTCTTTACCCCCCTAGTCCAACCGCATCCCTATCCCAGCTGAACAAATCCAAAGAATTCCAGAAGCACAACACGCACGAGTGGCAATTATCGAAGATTTGACATCACGAAACGTGCGCGTTGGATTGCCTGATTGCAGCGGGTGAGATTGCCGAGGAATGATGATCAATGAGCCGGGGGGTGGGAGGGATTGCGATTGGTCTTGTGTGTGTTGTGTGTGTGGTGTCTCAGGGTTCAGCGTGTCGAATCAGAAGGTTTTGGTAATTGGTTGGTCTGCTGGTTTGGTTGGGATGGGGGTTAGTGTGTAGGGTAGGGAGCACGATTTGTATATGTGATGTTCGACTTGTAATCATTTTTCGGATTGTAGTTGGAGTCTTGAAAATACGTTTGTTATTCCAGCTAGCTGGACAGAGATAATCGCGAGTTTGAGCGGATTGGCTATGTACCATATCGCAAGCGCCCACACATGTTTCCGCAGTCTGAACGCAGGTACCCTCCGTTTCACGTTGCCGTGCCCCAGCCATGCATAGAGTGTGAGATGTAACTTTTTCATGTCTTGTTTGCTCTTCTGCCTAGTCTGCACCTAAGGATTATTATTTTATTTCTGGAGAAGGACTGGTGTTATCTGTGTGATTACTTACGACTTTAACTACTTCCTCGCGACGCCATAGTCCTGAAGTTGGAGTTGTTTCAGCTTTGATATACATGGCGCTTAGATGTCAATGCTTAATTGAAGTCGACCAAAGATAACCGATTACACGCAGTAAAGCTTTGCAAATCGAAACTAGGAAGAGGACACGGATATACTCTGAGAGGAATGCCACGAGGTGGAAAAGATAAAATGGGTACGGTATCAACATATGGATGAGAAGAAGACGTGGGGAGAGCGCAGGTATTCTTGGAAGCTTTGGACAAAAGAATACCAGGCGTGTAGACTACATCATAAATTTAACCAGGATCTATACAATATAAGGTAATCTGCAAGACTAGTACGCTGAATCCAGCTACCCTTTTTTGGTTGAACGTATTGCCCTTTGGTCCACGGACACTAATTTCTGCGGTGTATTGTGTACCTTGCCTTTCTCTCCTAGAGCACTAGTCCAACATTACTTCCTCGTGAGGATAACATATTCTATTTGTATATAAGTATCTGGGATATAATTATGAGATGGTATAGCTATGGACTATCCTGGGTGATGCTCTAAAATCAATGGACCAAACATTTTCTCCATTATCCTTGTAGTTGCTACGTGATACAATGGTGCTGGCCATGATGATTGTTATTGTTGGTCATAAAAACTGTGTCTTAGATAAAGCGCTTTAGGTATATTATAACTCATTTACGCTTATTGAGGATGTTGGCCTGGCTGATACTGTGGCTGTGGATGTTGCATTTGCGGTTGTTGCATTTGAGGTTGCTGCATCTGAGGTTGCTGCATTTGAGGTGAATACACAGCCTGCATCTCGCTTGGAGGTGGAGGTTGATACGCTTGATAAGGCTGCTGGACAGGACTTGTAGGGCTGTGTGAACCGGGGCTCAGCGTTGGACTGGGTGGTCTGGGATACTGATATTGTTGCTGCTGTTGGTAGGGCTGTGCTGGGAATGGTGCAGGAGTTGCAGACATCTCATGACCGTGTCCTTGCGTTGGTTGACCGTACATGTTCACAGGCGAGGGAGTCCCATATACGGGTGACTGGGTCATTTGGCTGAATCGTGGATCTGAGGGATGCGGAGAACCAGGAGACACAGAACCAGCGGCCATGGCTGGGGCCATAGCACCCGCTGGCATTGATCCTGGTGGAACACTCGTGGCGCTATACATTGGCATCTTGTTGTTCGGCGGAACCTGGCCGACGTAGGCTGGCTGGGCAGCCATATTGGGGGTTTGTTGTGTTTCCTTGTTATTCTTCCCACGACGTCGCCAGAAGAAGCCTAGGATGATACAGATGATGAGTGATCCAGCAGCAGTTCCGACACCAATTCCAGCTTTAGCACCTATAGTGAGTCCTCGACGGCCACCACCTCCGCCACCACCTCCACTATCATCATCGCCACCGCCAGAGATAAAGCCAGTTCCCTGCGGGTTGATTGGAACCGTTTCGCCAGATTGAAGGGTGAGAGTCACTGTTGAATGGACGGTAGTTTCAGCATTCAGGGCACGTGTCCTCGTAGTAGTAGTCGTAGAATACGTGTAACTTGTTCTCGTGTAGAAGACAGTGGTTGTAATGTCCACGGACCGATAAATATACGTAGTTCGAGTGACATAGTACGTCGACCAATCCGTTCGTAACGTTTGCCGAGGGTAAAGAAGACCTCGTACTTGGACAACATTGGGCGCTTCAGTAATCGCAGGTTGAAGTGGAAGTTGCTGCTTCTGCTTCTCGGCAGCAGGAGTAACAGTAGCAGCCGGGTCCGTGAAGGCTGGGATAGGGGTAGATCTCGACGGCGCCGCTGGAATCTCAGACCGGCGAGCTTTTGCTGCAGCTGTGATCGTAACGGTATCCCACTCGGTAGCCGTTTCCACATCTGATCGCGTAACATATTGTATGTTAGTGTAGACCGCGGTGCTCCACTCTGTACCTCCCGCCACGCTTGTCGTGGTAGTCCAATATCGCGTGGTGTATGAGGTGCTGTAGTATGTGCTCGTGATGTATGACCTAAATGACAGGCAGCGGTCAGCTAGTTGCTTTCCATCACAGTTCGTTTTGTTCCCTAGGAATGATGAAACTTACACTCTGAAGGTGCAATCCCCAAGAGTCCCTGTACCTGGACCACAACCGTCTGTATTTGGGCAACACCAACCGTCGTCAGCGTTGTTCGGATCAATGCAGCAGATATTAGATGAATCTAAGCAAGTTCTCGCCTCTTGACTTCGGTAAAACGTGCATCCGGCTCTCCTAAAGAGGTTCGCGAAGGCTAATGGATTAGTGTTTGATTCTACTGCTTGAGGCACTGCGCGCGCTTCGACTCCATAATTCGGCAAAAGGTCCTCTTCGAATATTGTCGCATTGTTCAGCAGGGTATCTTTTTCCTCTAGGATCTCGTCTTTCGTTAGATGTTTGCTGGCAACGAGTTCAGCTGAGAGTAGCGCCAGAAGCAGGCTGGTCAAGAAGACCAGAGGTCTCGCAGTCACCATATCGTATGAAAATGGAGCGTGGTACCGCAGCCTCGCCGTCGACGACGGGCGCCGCCATTTACATAGGCTTCAGCCATGAGTCCAAGTCCGTATTCGCAGTGGGATCGACCTCGCCGTTCATTGCAGCTATAAAAACTCCAGATGCGGTTAGCGTAGGCGGAAATCGTGAATATCAATTGGATCTCGATTACGCTAGAGAACAGCCATGTGCAAAACACGGCTCGGTCGGTGTGCACGGCTTGAAAGCCAAGCTTAATTCAAGGGGGTGATTTTCTATCAGCTCGCGTTCGTCGTGTTGGCAAGGCTGGGCCTTCGACAGTAGAAACACTGGACCCTTGTGCTTATGATATTTTAAGAAGACCCCACCTCTGCCGGTGAGCCCAAAAGAAGACAGGACTGTCACAAGATCTGTGAGTCGTACTAGTTGGAAAGAAATGCCTAGCATTTATTTGCCAAGATAAAACATAGCCCCGTTAATAGCGGAGATTATCTCTCTTCGCTTGCACAAGATAGCCTAGGCTAGTCGGCCGTGAGTTGTGTGTTGCTTCTCCCGTGGGCCTAGGAAAAAACGACCATCAGAAGAAAATGGTCAACAATAATCCCACGACATTACTCTAAGCATGCTTAATCATATGTTCCTTTTCCATCAGAGGCTCGGGGTCAACTATCAGTATATCCCCCTATAAAATAACCTGAATCACAGTGCTGTTCCTACTGCGCGGGTACTTTTGTAACATCTAGATTTCCTTCACTTTACTGATTGATGGGAGCCAGCGTAGAGCGAGGCTTGACACTGCTTCCACAGATCATTGTTAATGAGGTTAGGGGCCTGAGGCTGACCCTACGAAGCCAGGGCCCATTGTTGCTGTGTAGAACTAATGCACCTATAGGAAACCACCACCACGCGACGTGTCATTCATTACCGAAGAAGCTCCTCTGGTGTGTATTTACTATAATTTTCCACCGAATTATGATTGCTGCGTAGATTACATATTTCGAGGTAAGGTGTCTGGGAGGATTTTGACGATTTTTACATGGTTAAATCGAAACCAGCCACACGCTACTATTCTCTGTTAAAAGTAGTTTATCTTACTATCTCTTCTGGTGCAGGTATTCTTAGTCCTCTTTCATCGATGTTGAATGTTATTGCGCTACCAACTCTTGAAGGATGTCCTGATCATTTCTTTTTCGACATTCCAGCTAGAATGAACATAGATTCTCTAGCCTCTAAAGATCATTCGTCAACCCTCTGCCTGAATCTATTGCTGTGGCCCGTACGGCTATAAGGTTGCGGCGATGCCAGACGGTCTTCAACCGGGGCGTATTGAGTAAGGCCCAAGCTATAGTTACACTTGCGTACTCTGCATGCCTAGGTATGCACCGTCTAAGGCCCAGTGACCTATCATAGCTTCAGACGGAATCGGTCGTAGACAACGTAATATGGAATATCGTCCCAACAATTCTGCTGCACAAGCAAAGCAAATAGACGCAGTCGGCCTATTTTTGTTCATTTTCAATGGAGGAAAACCAAACGAACATCTACCAACCTTTTTCAGTCATGTCTGGTATCAACTTGGGAAGCTTTCTATGGTAGAATAAGGCGGCTGTGGCTGCTTATACACACCACTTTGACTGCTATGAGAAGGCCAGTAGGAAAATCAATGAAGTATTGTAGATTGAACAGCTTTATTGAGTGTTTGTAGATTCGTCGATGAAGCTCATGCCTCTGTACTCACGATCTTATCACGCCTTATCAGAACCTCGGTATCTAGGAGTCGACTTCAGGAAAGGTTCAACTGCATGAAGTATTATATTTAAGGCAGCAATTGCTTTCCATTTCCCAATATAGCATGCGTATTCACAATAGTATGGCATAGTCCGGCGCCACGGAAAAACATCCATCCATCTTCGTATCTTTTTTAGCTTACAACTTGCTCTTCTGCTGCACCTTGATCAAAGCCCTTCCATTAGTCAAAACAGTCTTGCCACCCTCAACTCGGACGATGAACCTAATCTCCTCGAACCCATCCTTGTCTGTCTCGCCTGTCCTCCACATCTCTGTGATAAGCTTGTCTGCGGGCTTGACAGGGGCTGCAAATCTCGCTTGGAATTCCTTGAGGTTGGCCGGGTCTGAGTTGCCAAAGGCTTGGAGGACCGCATGGGCGGACATGTTCCAGGAGAAAAGGCCGTGAATGATGGGTCCACCGAAACCCATCTTGATTCCGGGCTCGGGCGTCGCATGTAGAGGGTTGTAGTCGCCATTGAGTCGGTACAGAAGGGCGGTCTCTTTGGTCGTCTGGGTTGTGTGAGTTGCGTCGGGAGCTCGACCCTCTGGTGGAGGATAGTTGACTGTCTTTGGTCCTATGACCTCGTTAGTCGGATCGGGAGCCATGAAGCCTTGACATGCGTACCCTTGGGACCACCCCAACCACCCTGGCCGACATAGAAACCGCTGCCGACAGCTCTGGTGTATGTCTCACCAGTGTCCTTGTCTACTAAACGTTGCTCGGTCTCTACGACAGTCCCTGGCTTGCCCTTGTCGTAAACGCCTAGTACCTTGCTCCTAACCTCGAAGTTCCTGCCTTCCGAGGACACGGGAAGGGGTTTGAAGAACTGTAGCTTGCGTTCGCCGTCCAGTACATGTTTTGTGTCAAACTTGGGAACACCTTCGATGGGCGTGCTGCTGGAACGTGCATAAAAATCAATGACTTCTTGATCCTTGTGCTTGAAGGGTAGTATTATGGGATATGTCGGAAAGGCCTGGAACTTTGGGTGTAGCTCCTAGAACGGGTCAATTGTGTTCAACGTCGCCTGCAGTGATCTGCGCAGCCCTTGGAGAACGATATGAGAGGACATTGCTACTAACATATAGAAAATGAAGTTCATCGTCGGTGGCGCCAATACTGGCAGCAAAGAGTAAAAGATCACGCTTCATCCATGACACCGGAATGGTAGGAAACTCAAATCCAACGCCTGGTCCGCTCATTTTGAATCAAGAATATATCTGATTGGGGAAATGGTGAGATGATGTGTGATCAAATGTCAGGAATCGAGAAAGGGTGCGATTTGTTTGAGAGCTTATGGTGTAATTATACCGACGCGGGGCGGCAATCGGTGCCCGGAAGCTCTTGAGCTTGGAGCGGAGAGCAGGTTCCAGGGATATTTGCCGAGGTCGATTCATACATGCACGCATCGTCAAGCCAGGCTATGCCCGAAATGCCGTAGCTGTCTAGACGTGCCATTTGAATCAAGAATCAGTTTTGGAGCCAATGTCAGTGCCGAGCTCGGATGTTTGGCGGGAGCTTCTGGGAAATTCATTTGTAAACTGCGGTGGGGCGAACGTGGGGTGTGGGCACAGAAGGGAAGGGGAGCACACCCTTGAACGGAGCAAGCAAGCTGGGCAATAAAGTAGATCAATGCGTAGGGCGTTCAATACAGTAATGTTGCTGCATTTCGTATGTACAAGTGCTAACTAGCTTCATTAGCCCCCCCAGGGGAAGACAATGACGATGCGGGCGTGATTACAGATGCTCGAAATGCAGGCGCAATGCACAGAAAAAGGAGCCCAATCCGGGTGAAAAAACCGATGCCGCGCGATGCAAATACCATTAGCTCATAACTCCAGTAAAGTTTGATATACTGAACTCGAAAGTTCAACCAAATTCAGAAAGAATGTCGGGCATGCAATTAGAACCGATGCTATTGCTTAGGGAATATTCCACCATGTCTGCACCGCCTGCTGCTCGTTATTCACAAGAAACTGATTGTGCTGAACCGCATAGGGTCACAGCGAGATTTTTTTCGATTCCGTGCACAAGGCTTGACTGCCCGCTAAAGTGCAGTAAACATAGTGACATAAAGATTAGGAGGGCCTCGACACTGGAGAAATATCATCAGCGGGGAGTGCGTGATGCATTCTGTGAGCGCCCCTTGTGCTGGGTATCCAGAAACTTTCGGAAAATGACTCCGCCCTCGATCAGTCTGCGAGAATGGAAGACATTGAAATGGTGAAGAGCTCATAACCATCGTAAGAATTTGAAGTACTTTTGTGAAGCTCGGGTTCCAGTGAAGACGAAATATATGTGTTGGGGTGTGGATCATTGGGTATGCTTGGTGTTAGAGTACGCTCATACATCGAAATTGCCGTGGTTGAAGATGTCGTGGTCGTTGCTATTAATGACACCACTCATTCGGTCGCCGCGTCCCGCCGGCTTCTCCCACTCAGGGTCCTCTTCCTTGTCATCCTCATCCATTCGTTCCAGGTCATGCTCGCGATGCCTAAATTGCTGCTCCATTGTGCTCTCATCCACGAATGTAAACCCTGCAAAGTTTGCCTGCATGGTGGGTGAAAGTGGCGTGGATGCGGGATTCACGCCGGATGCCAGCGCGGCGGCTCGTGCATTCAGAGAACCGTTCCCATTGAGGGCATTTGTAAACTCCGGATCGAAATTGGAAACATCCAACTCAGATTTCAATTTTGGCTTGAACGGTGGTACAACGTTCTTCTTTGTCAAGGCATCCCAATCGATGTCCGCGAAGAAGGGATGGGCCTTGAGTTCTTCAGCGTCTCGGGTAGCACCAAGCCTATGTTTCGGATTCCGATTAAGGAGGCCTTTGACAAAGTTTCGTCCTTCAGTACTGAGAGCGTCGCGCGGGAAGCGGACTTTCCCGAATGCAATGTTCTTATACATTTGCTGTGTATCTTCTGCGTAGAAGGGGCTCCATCCGCAACACATTTCGAAAACCAATACCCCGAGGGACCAGAAATCGACCATCTTGGTGTAACCGTGCTCATCCAAAAGAACCTCTGGAGCTAAATATTCTGTAGTGCCACAAAACGTATTTGTAGTGGCATTTTCTGTGAGATTGGCTTTTGAAAGACCAAAATCACAAAGGGCAATGTGACCCTTGGCATCAAGCAGAATATTTTCTGGTTTCAGATCGCGGTACACAATGTTGTGTTCGTGCAAGTGCTGCAAAGCCAAAATAAGCTCTGCAATATAGAACTTGGCGCGGGCTTCATGGAAGCGGCCCTCCCTTTGGAGATGCCAAAACAGCTCGCCACCAGACATGTAATCGGTAACAAGGTAGAGGTCTGTGGGCGTCTGGAAAGAGAACTTCAAACCGACTATGAAGGGTGATTCTGCCATTGCGGTGCGTACGAGAATGTTGCGTTCGCCCAGCGTGTGTGCAACCTCCTTTTTCTGTACAATTACCTTCTTTGACAGCACTTTCATGGCGTATATTCTTCGAGTATCCCTCTTTCGAACCTGGAATACCTGACCAAAAGTGCCTTTCCCGATAAGCTTCAGAATTTCAAAGTCCTCAGGACCGTAGTGCTTTTTGTCGATCTTGTGAAAGTTGATCCGCAAGTGAATCTCGCCGGTCACGCTATCTTCTTCGCCATCTCGAGGCTCCAAGGTGAACCAACCGTCATATGGGTGCTCGTACTCGACCAGATTAGGGCAGAATCGTACGTGTCCGAGAAATGCTTCGCCATTAGACCTATCATAGACGGAGATGTCAATCTCCGAGTGATCACCAACTACATCACTTCAATAAAGTCAGCGGATTCAAATGAGTAACATGGGGTGTCAAGGGTCATACAATATGGCGTCGTGTTCCCATTTCGGGTTTGTCACTTCTTTGAATGTGTTGTTCTCCCTGGGATCAGAGCTTGTGCCACTGTTGCTGCTCTGCCTACTTCGCATTGGAATTGCCATGGGTTTTCCCATATCACTGTCGGTCCGTTTGATTGTGAGTCCAGCCGCATTTCGACCACCTTCTGGCCCCTTCTTTGGTCCTTCATTCCTTGGGCCATCAGAGATATATTCAGCCCACTGGAACTGGCACACAACGTACGGATCTACGCTTGGGCGCAGACCACGACCTTCTGAGATGGAAACCGAAAGTTTCCCCTTGGGAGGGCCAACTGCTGGTGCCTTTCCTTCTTTTGTCTTTGAACCGGATCCGAGGTCGGTGGACGATAGGCTCGACGTCGGTCGCTTGCCTTCTTGTGAGCGGGTGCGAGGAGTCTGAGGGGGAGTGGCCTGATTGCGTGGCGGCGCAAAGTCGCCATCCGTTAGCTTTTCGCCTTCTCCATGCAATTGTGTAGCGGAGGGATGCCGCGAGGAAGCACTGGGCGTTGGGCTGGGCAAAGTGTTTGAACGCGGACAGCTCTTTTCTGGCTCCTTCTCTTGGGGTTCAACGCCTTGTGCTTGATCTGGTGGTGCAAGTGATGATGCAGGTGCGGGGGAGGGGTTCACCGCAGACGACTTTCGACGAGGAATTAGAGAATCACGAACCTGGCCAAAGTAACTGTGAAGGATACCCGGCAGTCGTTTGTCGGTGGGGTCGGGGCGTGGAGTCGCAGCGACGGGTGGCGTAGAGCTGTTGGAGCCGATCTGGTCGTAGCCGTCGTCTTCGTTGGCTCTGCTGGGTGTCAGAAAGGTATTAGCAGATGGCATTATCGCGAGGGTGCGAGGCAGAAATGACGAGTAGGAGGGAGGAGAGAGATGAGGGAGGGTGGAGAAAAAGAGGAGCAACAGGTGCGGTGAAGGTGAGACGGAGGTGAGAAGTGCAGTGAGAGTGCCGTCGATGTATCTATTCCAAGAAAGTAGTGTGTAACGTCGATATCGACTGACCAACCCCCCATGCACAGGTCACGACTTTTGGGATGTGCTAAGCGATCGATCTCTTTTCGTCGCTTCGCCCATGGCCATCATCTCCATTTTAGCTCCGGACGGGCAAGGACAAGGGCAAGGAGACCAGCCAACCCAGCCCTTCGAAGAGAGCGAGGCGACAAGACAGCATTGCTTACCTCTGCAACATCGCCTGGCGCAGCAGATCTGCTGCGGTTGCGTTGACGCCACTGGTGGTGGACATTGTGGCGGGGAGCCAGTAGGTGGGGAGGAATCGCTGCGGTGCGCGGACAGAGGTGGTGGAGAGGGTTGCGACGGCACTCGACGATTTTGACGGCAGCGAGCAGCGGGGCCGGGTGGGCGAGGGCAAACTCGACTTCTGGCTCTCAGAGGCGCGAGCTATCAGTGCGGGGCGACGATGAGGGCGGGCATCGGCGGTGATGCTCGAGTGCGAGGATAGCGCCGCGGGCGGTGAGGGTGGTGGTGAGTGCGAGTGTGAGTGCGAGGGCGAGGGCGAGTGTGAGTGGTGGTTATGGTCGTGGTCGTGGTCGTGGATGTGGATGTGGTGATTGTCCGCTAGTTGCGAAGAAAGGGTCTGGTTCAATGTCGATGGGTGCGGGTGGTTCGAGGTCAAGGTCGAGGCCGAGTTCGAGTTCGAGTTCGAGTGCTGCGAGTGCGAACAAGGCAAAGTCGAAGTCAGTGTCGGAGTAGACGTCAATGTCGAGGTCGAAGACGAAGACGAAGTCCCAGTACAAGTCCAATTCCAAGGCACGGCGGCGGCGGCGGGCAACGGGAGCGAGGACTGCACAGAGGACTCATCAGATGGCTGGCACGCTCGCTCAAGGCCGTCGTGCAGCGTCATAATAATCAAATCCAACCTGCCTGGGTGGCCGTTCGATAATTCGTTAGGCGGCGCGATGCCGAAACAGGCCGGGCCCTGAACTGAAAGAAAACTCTGCCTTCTATCGGCCCTGTTCTGTCCGCTCAGTCCGCCTGCGCGCTGCCTGCTGGTTGCTTGGGTTTGCTTGCTGGGGCAGGCAGCCCGAGCCTTTGAGCCTTGAGCAGCCCTGGAACGGTGCCTGAAGGGGCTTTGGCTTTGGCTCACGGCCACCGGCGGTGAGACGTCGGGTTACTCAGAGCTGGTAGCGGTCCTTTTTCGTATGGCTGGCTGTCATCGATCTTCTCAATCGGGTCCGCGGTCGAAGACATTGGCATGGGCATGGGCATTGGACATGGGAATACCAGCTGAGAGCTTGATGGGCACAGTCACCTTTTGCATGTAATTGTGCGCACATCTCTCCACCTCCACAGTAGCAATCCTCCCCGAATCGCCTGCAGCTTCTAAGCAATGGAAGTTTTTTCCTTTCGGTGGGCGCCTCTATCGGAAAGCGCCAGTAGCAAAATGGAAGGGCGTTTCCCAACCAAGGGACTCTGCTGCTGCTTTGGGCTTTTTGATATGCCCGCGCTCGCGCCATCGGTGAAGCCGCCCGTCTGCCCTCTTCCGATGAAACACACTGCAACAACCCGCGTGTCTTCCTCCGGTTTTTCACCGCCTCGCGTCATCTGCCTTGAGTCTGTGCTCGCCCATGAAGCAACTCTCCCGCTTTCCTGTTTCCCAAGGTTTCAAAGGCTTGCGCCAAGATCTCCTGGTGGCTGACTCCCGCTGCGAGCCTGGTGTTGGATGACGACTTATGGCACTACGACTTGATTCAATTGGAGACACAGCTTGACACCTTCTGCCGAATGCAAGTTTCCGGCTTGTAGCTATGTGACCTTAGAGATATCTAACCTAACACTGGTCCCACGTATCTTAGCATCAGGCATTCACTTTACAACTAGTTGGCTCCTGTATAGTTTTTCCCGTGCTAAGTGTGTTGAATCCAGCTGTCATTGGAGGCAGCAAACACTATGTAGATGGTGTTGTCTTTGACTGGTGCTTTTGCTGGGTATCTCAGCCACTGCATATAGAAAGAGCGCCAGCCTGCTTTGATCACAGCTGCTGACAAGCGACAGTCACAGGTAGGCTGATGACTTAGATACGTGCAAGACGATTTGAAAGGGTCTCATGCTTGGTGATTCAGCAAGGCTCTCCCTTGTCACCTTGCATTCAGTCGGGAAATAGTTTCACCGCCCGAAGCTGCCCATTTCGTACCTACATATCAGACAGACCTCGCGGGTCGAGAATTTGCAATCACAAAAGCGCGCATCTAACTCACACACAAGATGTCTGATCGCGAGTTCGGCGGCAATGATGACCTATCGTTACCAAAAGGTGCGCATTCTCTATTCTACTTTTGAGCGAAAAACTGACTTTCTTTCAGCGACCGTGCAAAAGATCATCACTGAGATTCTCGCAAATGACCCCGGCGTCACCTTCGCAAAAGATACGCGCGACCTCTTGATCGAATGCTGCGTCGAATTTATTACCCTAATATCCTCTGAAGCAAATGAAATTGCAGAGAAGGATGCGAAGAAGACGATCGCATGTGAACATGTTAAGGCAGCTCTCGAAGAACTAGACTTTGGAGACTATGTGCCTGCAATAATCGAAGTGGCTGCGGATTACAAGAAACAACAAGCTGTAGGTTGAGATATAGGACTCTGGCGCAAGAGCATCTCTAACATGTATGCAGAACCGCGAGAAGAAGCAAACAAAGATCGAACAGAGCGGTATGACGGAAGAGGAGCTCATTCGCCAACAGCAGGAACTCTTCCGTTCTGCCACGGACAAATTTAATGCTGGACCGCAATAAGATATTGATCACGAATGGCTTCGAGTTGGTTTATTTTCATCCATGGAGTTTAGAGTATTGGTCAGGACGGCTCTGAGGCGGCGTTTACGGTAGATGGTGTAAGGCGCTGTCATTTGGGGACTTCTCGGGCTCGCCACTGATCTTCTTGAAGACGAGCATGAGAATGCCTTGAATGCTTTCTATGAGGTCCTATTATGAGGAATAGTTTATGGTGTATCTATTGTCAATACAACAGAAGGGAAGCATTCTCCTAGTACATATACCTGGCCGAAGTAATCTTGGTACTTGCAAGTATCGTGTACTTCCACCATTTGCGCTGGCCATGGATCCCACAAGCTATTGCGATTCACAAAATAGCAAACGCTCTCTGTACATGTGAAATGTAGTGAAGTTTGTGTTCTAGACATTCAGAGTGCAGGTCAGTACTGAACCACGTGATTGGCGGGGCTGAGCCGGGTCGCCAGAGTCGAGATTCCCGTAGCCAATCCCATCCCATGACGTTGCCGCCGCCGACCCCACCGCCCTCTCTTAACCACCCTGGCTTGATATCCATCTTCATCCTGCAGCAGTCACTCCCCAACTAATTGTTCAAGTTGCTGTCAAAGTCGACATATATTCACAGTTCAGTCTCACAAGTTCCACGATCGATCTCCGCGCTTCACGATGTCTGGTCTCGAAAATGCCCTTCTCAATCTCAAGGTTAGGGCTGCCTGGAGATTACTCTTTATCTATCTAACATAACGCAGATGACGTCGAAGCAGCTCAATAGACAAGCTATGAAAACCGGAAAGGAGGAAATCGCCGAGCAGAAGAAACTAGAGAAGGCAAGACGTCCCTGTCTTTCGATCTGTGAAGCTGGAGAGCTAACGATACACATTTAGGCGATGAAACAAGGTCACCATGATGTCGCTCGTATCTACGCCCAGAATGCCGTTCGCAAGCGAAACGAAAAGCTCAACCTCATAAACCTTTGCTCTAAAATCGATGCCGTGACTAGTAAAATACAGACTGCGGTCACCATGCGGCAAGTTTCTGCGACAACGGCCAAGGCAGTGAGAGGCATGGAACTTTCCCTGAAGCAAATGAGTCTAGAGAAGGTAAATCACACGCACTGCAATTGGTGTCATTTAAGCTGAAGCCCGATGCTATCTGCCCATGACTGTGATGTATTGGAATGCTGACGATTTGGATAGATCACCTTGACCATGGACCAATTCGAAGGCCTTGCCGGGCAGATAGATGTCAGCACTGAAGTTCTGGGTCAAGCAACAGCTTCCACGACGGCCGACATCATTCCCCAAGACGATGTAGAGGGCCTGATGAATCAAGCTGCGGATAAAGCCGGGGTGGAATTATCACAAGACCTTCAAGCCGCAACCCCTGCTAAGACAAAAGTCGGTCCGACTGAGCAGGAGGAGGAAGCCTTTCAGGAGCGCCTTAGAGCTTTGAGAAACTGAGATGCTTCCGTATATTTGGCATTGCAATGGCTGGAGTTATGGTGTTGTGGCGTATCATCTGTATTACGCCAATTTCAAGTTTATGCTGCATCTCCCTCAGCGCGTTAGCGCAGGATACGGAGCAGAGCAAAGGCGCACGTTCAAATTTTTAGGTTTCTTGCGGACCCATCTTCTGAGTTCTGATAATGGAAGTGTATGGCAGGGTGGAAAGTTCTTATTATGAAATGGCCTGTGTAGAATAGTAACATGCACAGACGTGGGGAAGAGTATTAGCATTGCGACTAGGCCCATAACTCATGCGTATTTCCATACTAGCTGCAATGATTTAATATAGTATTCACAAATAATTGTATTTGACTATTCATGTCTATCCAGGTCCTTGGTGTATGGTTGCAGGCCGGGTGTATGCGCTGGCACGTGATAGCGTATGTTCCCGAGGTGAGGCCCAAATGGAGCTAAACTCTCTGAATTGCGAGTTAACACCGCGGACCTCCCCAACTACTTTATCTTCCGTGCATATCCAGCAACTACAGCCCCGCACCCCGCTATCGACGAGGGCGTCCAAGAGCAACATTTCGCATCATCGTGAACGCTTTCCCAACACCATGGCTTCAACGGACACGCCAGCAATGAGCACCAATTGGGACGAGGCTCAATGCGTCGCGGCTCTTGCGCAATTAGAGCGCGTTCAAAACCAAGTGAGTATGAACTGCTTGCTATTGAGGCCTGTACCTAATCTGCTGTTAGCTTGTGGATATCCGTCTCACGATTCCCCGTGTCGTTCAACCTTTGAAAGCAGATATCACCAATAGCCCGCTGCTGTTTTCAGCCTTCAAGGAAGCCATCGTTGGGTCGCAGGATCATATAAAGGAGCTGAGAAGCACATGGCATAGCCCGGAATTTCAGTCGATACTTACGTACACGCAAGAAAGTATGAACCAGAACCTAGACCTGAGCGCAAGTAGTCAAGTGCGGCGATACGGCTGGGAACAAAGGGCTGCCACCGAGAAGAAGGCTATGACCCGTAAAAGGGTTGGAAAACAAGATTCGGAAGACGCGCACATCAATCTCAGTAAGGAGGAAGTAACACGAGTTGTGGAGGATTTTAAAAGGGCCTACTCGCAGATTAAGCTCGAAGCCAAGGACGAAAATCGACAGCTCATCGTATGGAAAAGAAACACTGATGTCATCTTGATTTTTCTAATCATTCGTAGATCTCGCTGTTATCAGGGGGTTCGGAACTGGAATTCCGCATAGTCATCCACCCAGAGGCAAACGGCCCTGACAATTTTGATGTGGAATGCACAGGAAATGTGAATCCTTTTAACGCAATCACCAGATGCATCTCGTCACGACCACAACCAAACAATCTGAAATACCTCCTAGTACGAATTTGGTCCCAGTACATGTGCTAGCGTTCGCCGTGCTAACTTTACCACAGGATATGATTGCTGCATACAAAACGGTCTCAGGAACCTCCTGCGCAAAATGCTTGAAGAAGACCGACAGAACTGGTTCTATTCCCACAGCTAGGCGCGCTAGGGATACTACGAATTCTTCTGAATCTAATGACATGATTTGGGAAGCCTTCCATGAAGGTTGTCTAAAATGATGGTAAATTCAAGGCCACCACACGTCAAACTGCTCCTCCAAAGCGAACGGATCATGCTGGTACCATTCCCCAAAAATATCCCTATAAGCATTCGGCCAGGGAAATTTCTTGTTTCGATTCTCTGGCCAAATGGCATTGGTCCACATACCCCGGTACGGCCTACAGTATTTTCTGGAATGGAAATCATAGGCTTTTCCAGAATGCTTGCGAAATGGCTTCACCCAAGGAGGTTCGTCGAGTGATGCATCCTCTTCACGGTCGTCAAGGTTGGAATGGCGCGCCCATCTATCAGTGCGTTGTCGATTGATCATATGCTGATTCCTCTCAGCGCTGATTGCGATGTGAATGTCTGGACCACGGCCTTTGATAATATCCCTCATTCTACCCAATTTGGTCCCATTCACGCCATCTTTGGGCCAGATGAAGTGATAATATGGCTTCACACCTCTAAGCCTCTTCCCGTCTTGGACCCATCCAAATTTCTGATGATATTCTGCTGGTCTGCTCCGCCGCGGATGTTCTGTATGCACGAAGGTCGGTATCATGTTTACGTATAAAGTTAAAATAGTAGTTGGGCCTTGATTCCAACTTCGGACGATGCTTTTTTGGGCGCTGAAAAAATGTGAATGGCAAGGGTGGTCCACACAACTCTTATACGGCCCATCGTTTGCTAGACACGATAGAATCGCGAGGTAGAAATGACAAAAGTAAAGCGATTGTTATAGAACGCAATTACTCTCAAGTTTGTTGCAAACGGCCATCACAAGACCGGGCCTTCTCTAACTTGCCAGATATTGAAATCTCGGGTCTCAAGCGCAAACCCTAGGTCTTTGCCTTCACCGTGATCCCCAGTGCGCTTTTTGGCTTTTTATCCTCACGTTCACACCTTGGCGACGGCGTTCCTGGCGTGCTGGCTCCGGCCTTACCTGTATTAGCCGCGCGTCTGTGCGCTAAGAACAATAGATGCTCCCTGCGCTAGCTCCCCAGAACGAAAGAAAACAACGCCAGCGTTGTTCGCGATCTCAGCACCTCAGGTCCAACTCTTCCTGCGAGATCCACATCGCTCTCCCGACATCCACCATGTCGTTGTTCAGCAACTTGGGCGCTACCAATCAGCCAGCGGCTGGCGGCCCAGCGGCTTCAGCCGCGCCTGGGTTCAAATCTCTCTTTGCTGGTGGGACTTCCGCAACCTCAGCACCTTCAGCGCCTTCCACAGGCCTCTTCTCCAATCTCGGTGCCTCGACCAGTGCTCCTCCTGCAGCATCTCAGCCAGCAAGCACCGGGGGACTTGGTGGTTTGTTTAGTCAGGGCGCGCCGAAAGCAGGTGCACCGACGACCACAGCCATGACGGGCTTTTCGTTGCCAGGCGCATCATCCCAATCACAGTCAACCGGCTTTCCCAAGTTGTTTTCTACCTCGACTAGCCAAGCTCCGCAGCAATCGACTACGACAAATCCTCTGTCAAACGCACAACAAACGACGGGAGGTGGCCAAGGCTCCGTCTTCTCCGCAAGCACCGCTCCTCAGCAACCAAATGCTCAGCTTGCTCAGACGAACACGGGGGCTGGCCGATCCGCACACTTTGATCATTTGCTGGAACGGGGCAGAAAGCGCAATGCTGGTGAGAATGGACTTAACAACTTCGATGAGTTGCCAGCTCTACAGCTCGGCTTGGGGGATATTGCTCGGAAAGTTCGCAACCTAGGGGCTGGCGGCCCATCTGCGGACCAGGCTCAAGATCGTGCTGCGTAAGTTGGAATTGCCGCTAGACGTGAGTGTTTTGCTGACCGGACCCTACAAAGGCATTATCTGCTCTCTGCCTCAGGCGTAAAAATGGGCAGCACCCTCCGCGATCTGAATCAGTTTAGCACGCAGGCTGGACTTACAACGACGGGGCCGGCGGCGACTTTCTTGGATTCCGACGTGGACAGCTACATCTCGAATCTCCGTTCACAATCTACATTAGCCTTAATTCAGGAAGGACTCGAGCAGTCGAAGCGTGATTTTGACTCTTTCCTCGAAGAGAATGTACAGATTGAATGGGATGCACAGCGCAAACGTATCTACGAACATTTCGGACTTGGACGACAGAGCGAGGAAATGGCTGCGTCTCAAAGCACATTTGGTAACACGGCAGGTCGCGGAGCTTTCGGAAGGTCGACTCGCAAAGGCCGCTCAATTGGCCCCAAAGGTGCTTCAACAAATGGTGCCTCGTTTGGCGCTTCTGGAAAGCCCCCTGTCATTGGCTCTGTTATGTCTCCATACCAGAAAAGGACACTCAATGCCCTTGATTCTCCAGATAAATCTGCCATAAATCCTCAAACAGGTCCGGAGGATCGTTTCGTCCGGGACAAACAAGAAAAGTTCATTGAGAAGGTCAGGCAGCTCAATGTCACAAGACTGGAAGAGAACCCTTATCCTGTTCTCCACGCGTTCTCTGAAGTTGAGACACAATCTGGTGCTGAGAACAGCGAGCATTTCGTCAACGCTTATGACGCTCTCATCTCTATTACAGGCGAGAAAGCAGATCCACAGTCATCCGTCGGTTCCAATAATCCCCGGGAACGCTCCTTCGCCAAGGAATATCTAGACGAAAACGTCAATTCAGTCAACAGCGTGAGAATGCGAAAGCGTATTCTTGACGGCTCTCGCAAGTTTTTAGAGAACAAATTCTTCGCCGAAGTTGAGGCGGCCATTCGCAAGAACGCCCGCGAAGCTCAAGTTGGAGGTGTCCCATCCACACTCAATCGCATTCGAGGCTTCATAAGAGTCAAGCTGGCATTCAAGGAGCTTGGTGTTGACATTGAGCAACTGCAGAAGATAGGCGGTGAAGGCGAGGAGTTCCCTTGGGTCATTGTCTTCTATCTTCTTCGCGCTGGACTCGCCGAAGAAGCGGCCGATTATGTCCGAGAGAAGAAAAACTTCTTCCAAAACAATGACAGGAACTTCGCTGCTGCTATTGCGTACTATGCAAGTGACGCAGACCGTCGCCTTAGCCCAGACCTACAGCAAAAGATCAACCACGTGTTTGCCCAACGCGCTAGGATTGCGCCAACAAACGACCCGTACCGCATGGCATGTTACAAGATTGTTGGCCGATGCGAGATGACTCGCCGTAATCTAGAGCCGCTCAGGGAGTCCATGGACGACTGGGTCTGGCTTCAATTCAACCTTGCACGAGAAGGGAACCGAGCAGAAGAAAATGCCGGGGAAATCTTCGGCTTGGATGAGCTACGAAACACGATCAACGATATTGGCCAAAGACACTTCATGTCCGGTGCGTCGGAAGCTGCTGGTGGATACGGTGTCTATTTTTACCTTGCGACTTTGGCTGGAATGTTTGAACAAGCCATCAACTACCTCTACCAGCACAACTATGTCTCCGCTGTTCATTGCGCTATTGCGTTGGACTATTATGGTCTCCTACGTGTATCAGACTGGAGCAGTGCTGGCCTTGAAATTCTCACTTACACCACACGCCAACTACCACAATTGAACTTCGGAAGGATAGTCGGCTATTATACCAGCGACTTCCGAGCAGCAAGGGCCGACGCGGCAGCAGAATACCTCGTACTAATCTGTCTAAATGCGGATCTTCCTGGCGAAGCAGGCAAAGAACAAGCCAGTCTATGCCATGAGGCACTACGAGAGCTTGTCCTTGAGACCCGAGAATTCTCTACCCTCCTGGGAGATGTTAAGGCCAACGGACAGAGCTCTCCAGGGCTTATCCAGGAACGCATTCCCCTTATTAAGCTTAACGATGATGTGGCCTTGATCAAGAATATCACACAAGAAGCCGCTAAAACAGCAGATGACAACGGAAGGACCAACGACGCCGTACTACTTTGCCATCTCGCAGGAGAATACGATGCTGTAGTGGTGATTCTCAATCGTGCATTGTCAGAAGCCCTCTCTGTAGATATTGGACAGGAACCACTACGTTTGGAGCCTCTGAAACAGCGATTACCCAATGCAGATTCGCAAAAGCCCGACCTCTCTTCATCGAGCCTTAGCATGCTTGGGACCGATGATCCAATCGAGTTGGCGCACAGAGTAATATTGCTATACGACCAGAATGCTCTATGGTGGAGGAAGGTGTCACAAGCAAGCCGTGAAGCATTGGGCATCTTATATACCCTTAATGAGGCAAAGAAGATCATCGAGGCCCGGCGATATATGGAAGCCCTTGACGTAAGTCATTTCATTTAGACCCGTAGTCACCCGGGGATAATCACTGACATTGAAATAGAAAATTGAAACACTTAAGATCTTGCCGCTTGACAGTAAGGGGAATCTCTCTCTTATCCGCGCCTCAGCAAACAACTTCTCTGGCTTCTCACCCGAGATTGCTCGCAACATTGGGAACGTTCTGTTATGGTGCATTGGCTGCTGCTCACGACATCGTGAGATTCTCCTGGGTGGCCAATTCGAAGACCCTACGAGGAAGGCCTTGGCCGATCAACTATTACAGAAGGCTAAGGACTTGATGGTATTTGCAGGCCTAATCCGATACAAGCTACCACCCAGGGTATTCGAAACGCTTGCAAAAGAGGGACAAGAGGTTGGTGCTTACTAGGTAGATTTTGGTGGGCCATACAGGTGGCCCTAATTTTGGTTCTGCGAAGATTACTTGAACGATATCCATTGCAGAAGTTGCGGGCTAGGCAGAGATGAATTCCGCAGAAATGCGCGCAAACCCGATTGAAGAAATAAAATAGGATAGCGAAAGTTCTTTTCAAACTATGATGATTGCGCACGGAGTCAGCGCGTACATACTAATACACTGATTCGAACTACACAAAAGACTCTATGCTACCAAGGCAAAATTCCAACCCGCTGACTAATTACGAGATGATGAAAAGGGCTAGGCGAAATACCGATACGCTCCTCTCCTTCAATCACACAATACAACCAACAAAGTGACAGCATGGCGAATTCGCAGGAAAAGGTCATAATTCTCACAGGGGCTTCAAGGGGTGAGCAAAAATTCAAATCCGTTCTCAAGCTGCGTTTCCAAGATCTACAGTATTTGTCAAACATTTTGCACGCGTTACGCTACCAACCTTGGTTCCAGATCATTCTTTCTTCTCCCATCAATGACTACACGATTCTCTTCTTGACTGACGACTATGACTCTCCAATACAGGTATCGGCCAGGCAATCTCCCAATTCCTCCTCGCTCAGCAGCCAAACCACAAATTGCTTGTGGTGGCAAGGACCCATGCCGCGCTAGATCAGCTTTGCTACCAGTACCCAGACAGTGTCGAAGTGCTCGCAGCCGATCTATCTGATTTGTCTCTTGGAGCTAAAGCGGTGGAGCTTGCTGTCTCACGATGGGGTCGGCTAGATGCCGTGATTGTGAATCACGGGACGTTGGACCCTGTCAAGAAAGTTGCGGATTTGGAAGCTGAAGATTGGAGGAAAGCTTTCGATGTCAATGTATTTAGTGCTATTGCCGTCGTAAGTATCTTTATACCCCCCATTTCGATGCCATTTGCGTCATGTATCCTTTAATTGTCCCAACCCGTTACAGAATAAACGCCGGGCAGTCCAGCTACACTTAGGTACAGACTAAAAACATCACATGACTAACACCTCAACAAGATCAAGCCCGCACTCCCCTACCTTCGTGAATCGAAAGGTCGTATAATACTGACCTCCTCTGGAGCCGCGGTTGGCGCCTACCAGGGTTGGGGTCCCTACGGCGCAGGCAAAGCCGTCTTAAACCACTTGGCCCTAACACTCTCCGTCGAGGAGCCAGATGTAACCACCATCTCCGTCCGTCCCGGTGTCGTCGACACGGAGATGCAGCGTGATATCCGCGAGAAGCATAATAAGACCATGACAGAGAAAGACGCAGCAAAGTTTGCGGGATTGAAGAGGGATGGTGGTTTACTGAGGCCCGAACAGCCAGGGCATGTCATTGCGAAGTTGGCAGTGGATGCGCCCAAGGAGTTGAGTGGCAAGTTCTTGAATTGGAATGATGAGAGTTTGGCGGCTTTTCAGGAGGAGTCGTAGGTTAGCTTGAGGATTGAGGGAAATGATGGGCGTATTGTTTGTGCATGATAGGAACACAGGAAGCAATATAATTAAGTGGCACTGAAAGGCCATGGCGAGCTAAAGCTAGTCGTAGAATAATGCATTATTTTTTGGCATTTCATCAATTGAATACAACAATCCTTAGTCTCCCAAATGCCATCTCCCTCTAATGTCTACATCTATCCGACGTGCTTACTTCGCCCTAGCCCACCCAGCAATGGCATCATCAACGTCCTGCCTGTACTTCTGCTGGCTCTGGCACTGCTCAAGGAAGACCTTGTACTTAGTCTCCAATAGCTTCTTCAGATTCTTATCCGAGGTAGGCTTGACCATCTTACCAGCCTTGCTGTACCGATCCATGATATCCCACAGCGGTTCGCTGTTACCATCTTTGTCGGTGCTTGCTGCTTTGGCCCCGAGCATGGCTGCCCCGTGAACCACCGCTGCGTGAACGTAGCGGGGAATGAGAACGGGCATGTCGCAAGCTGCAGCGATGAGCTGCATGAGGATGTCGTTCTGGCATTGAGAACCAGACATGAATATAGAGGAGATGATGTGACCGGATTCGTTCATAGCAGAAACAATCTGATGAGTCTGAAGAGCAATGAACTCCATCGTGGCGTAGTAATAGAGCGCTAGCCCATCCAGACTCTTGTCTGAACTTAGACCGATGACGGAGCCCTTCATGTTTGGATCGGCTACGGGAGACCTGTTTCCAAACAGGTCGCCATAGAAAAAGAAGTGACGCCCAAGCCACGAGATGTGTGGGGCTTTCTCCCTCTCCGCCATTTCGCGCAGATGCTCATTTAGGTAATCGTAAATGTTTGTGTTGAATGTCTCGGCAACAGAGGCGGCTTCTTGAAATGCCGGATGAGTCTCGATGACGTGCTTGAGGAGCTCTCCTGTTGCACTCTGACCGCCTTCTGCTAGCCAGTACTCTGGTAGGAGGACGTCGCGGTATGGGCCCCAAACTCCGTTCACGAAGACCGGTTCTCTAGACATGGCCAGATGACAGGTTGACGTTCCGGCGACGGCGGCGAGACGAGTGAATGCTTGTGAGACGTCATTCTTTGGTACCTCCATGTCCAAAGTCTCTTCATCGAGCTTGACTTTGGCGCCGACAGTACCGATCCAGCCAGCATAGGCATCAATGACACCACTGCCGACTGCAATACCAGGCTGGAGTCCCATGTCAACTGCGGCTTTCTCACTCAGCGTTCCGACGAGCTCACCAGCAGTGAGATAATTTCCGTTCTGTTCAAGCGTTAGCTGGAGCATTCTGTTTGCAAAATAGTGGGACGTCACCACTTTGTCGACGCCTCCCATGCGTTTGAAGTTGTCTTCGCAGAGATCCTCGAGCCCGATGTCTTTAAGGAAGTCTTCCTGCCAACCCTTTACGCTGCCGTCGACGCCAACAGGAACGAAGCCCTGTTTGCAGACTACACTACAGAAACTGCGGGTTTCTGCACCAGTCGCAATGTGTGTAAGGGCATCTGTCAAGTCGTAGAACTTGCAGCGATCGAACAGCTCTTTCGGCATGTTGTTCTTCAGCCATAGAACTTTGGGGATTTCCATCTCAATGGACATCTTGCCTCCTACGTAGCGGAGCAGGTTGTGGTTTGTGGCGTTGATCTTGTTCGTTTCTTCGACTGGACGGTGATCAAGCCATAGCACGACATTCCGGTCGTTGCCGTCCTTGTTGTCGAAATTGGGTCCAGTAACGCAGACTGGCTCGTCTGTGTCTTGCGAGAAGACGGCAAGGGAACATGTAGCATCGAAGCCGATACCACGAATTGTGGTGCGGTCAATGTTGTGTTGGTCCAGTGCTCTGCGGACTGAGGAGCAGATACAACGCCAGATGTCTGAGGTGGATTGTTCCTGCTAGTCTGAGCAGTTGTTCTCGTTGCAATGGTTGAAATCACACTATCAAGGGTGCCTTACATAGTATCCTGTTTGTGGCTGCCAGAGTCCAATATTTTCTGATGCAAGCCCTACGATATCTCCTTGATCATTCATGATACATGCTCGCGCACTTCCTGTGCCTACATCAATGCCAATATAATGCTCCACGTGAGGATGAAGCTCATTGCGAGGGTCAGTGGATAGCTGACGCGACGGCTGCCGGAAAGGCTGCCGGAAGGGAACGGAGGTCATTGTGTGGGTGATTGCAATTCTGATGGAAAGACTGTGCTAGCTGAGGGGTGGAAGAGGGATGTGAGAGCTCTGGGGGGAGTGTCAGAGCAGAGTGTTGAGAAGGAATTCGAGAGCTTGGGCTGCGGGATGAGCTCATAGCAGCTATCGTGGAAAGCTTTTACATGGTGGGGGTGGGGCTGTAGTGCAATGCTAGTGACCCTGACAAAATCAAACAAGTGGCCAAATGGCAGCTGCGTCTGGGTGAGAAAAAGGGTCCGGCAGAGGATTGCCCCTCGGGCTTGCCCTCGTCACGGAGCAAGGTGGAGATCGTGAGTTTTTCGGGCTCCGCTTTTTTGGGGATCCCGGATATCGGACCATTAGGATACAGGGAGCCTCGCCACCTGCCGCCATGAGCGGTCACCTCAAACCTTGGAAAGATACAGTGTAGGGGAAAACACACGCGGCTACCCTAATTCCTGGCTCCATATGTGACCCGGGCTTTTCTACAATGATATTTCGACTGCCATCTTTCACATGAGAGACAAGATGACAGGAGCGTCAGACTTGTATTTCTCGGGAACTCACCTGCAGGGACAATCGAAAAAGTAAACATCAGCATGATAAGAGTACGTATGAGGGGTGATAGGGTTAGTTGGCAAATATGAGGACTCGTACCACTCCCAAGTCCTACGCGAAATCGTTGCTAATAGGATAATGACATCTCGGTGCATTCTCTGAGCCATGGGTAACCGTGCGCGTCATGAATTCGTAGAACATTCAAGCAGATTCAATTGAACTCGCCCATATATCCCCACGCTTATGTCACAGATTACATTTGATGTGTAAAGAGACCACTGAAGGAGGTCATCAGGAGGTAGTGAAGTTCTCGGCGAAATAGTTTATCCGCGTCATCGCGCTCTTCGTGCTCAACCCCCAGCTGCGGATCGCCGACAGCTCTTCGGGAATCGCAAATTATACCAAGTCGCGGACTCCCACCAAAATGCTTCTCGCCAAATTGCTACTACTGCCATTTGCAGTCGCGTCCTCGGTCACAGTCTACGTTCACTCGCTGCCCGCGTCCGAAGGCTCCACCTCATCGCCTATCCCGTCTCCAGTACCTCTTGCTCAAATCGACTACGATGCAAGCGCCTCGACCGGCCAGTTGACATCCTACACACCTCCCACAGGATCATATTCTTCGGATCATCTGCTGCGTATCGGGTTCTCTGATCCAAAATCTGGACATTGGCGCGGAGTTGTCACATCTGCTGCAAGCTTCGCGGAGGACTACACAAAGAAGTTTATTGTCCATGTCGATGAGAAGGGAGTACCGTTCCATATTGGGTTTGGGACAAGCATCAAGGGCAGTGGCGAAGACACCGAAGTTGAGGTTGTCAAGAGAGTCTCAGGACCCAGGCCGGTCTTGAACAAGCCAATCGTGCTCAACGCGGATGGCAAGCTCGACTCCAAGGAGCCGGAGAAGTCCTTCTTCCAGAAGTAAGCATCCCAAATTTTCCGTTGTGTAATCGCGAACTGGGCTAACAAGTGTTATAGATACTGGTGGGCTATTGCATTGTTTATACTTGTCCAGCTTGTTGCTGGCGGTGGAGAGAAGTGAAGACATTGGATTACGGTTCGGAGAACATAGATCTTATACCCATAGCTCCCGGATGTGTCCGCAACATTTGGAAATAGTTGCACGAGAAGTCCAAATCTAAAACATGATCTCAGCGTCGTATCCTGTCAACACAGCTACGTACAGAGCCAATTGGTCGAATCCTTCGGAAATGATTATAAATTTTCATGCCCGCCAGCGCTTAGAACAGAGCTCATGAGTACACTACAACGAAGTTCTCGATTGCACCAATTGTGAAATTTTTCTGCCTTTATTCCTATAGCCGGATTGCTAGTGATTATTCCCCGAACACAGGGACTGTTTTTGTGAGGGCAGGTAACGCCATGAGGAAAACATTAGATGTTTCCGATTTGAAACCCAAGACCTTAGTTCCCTATGAAGTACCAATCGCTTTCATCAATTCATAGAGGGTATCGTACAAGCGAGATTAGAACAGATTCGGTGTGGAGTCCCGTCAAAGTCACCTCCGCAGGCCTTTGGGGCCCCTTGGTGGATCCCTCCGTGACTTGTCACTGAATCCCCATCTCCCGTCTGTGTACGTGCCGGGACGAGCACCACCATTGGTGTCAAGGTCCATGTCGTCGAACGAAGACTGGCCCCCACGAGTCGGTCGAGTGTTCGGAGCTCCAGAGTTGGCGGCATCTTTGAGGTAGACATATAGGACTCTGCCATCGGCCTGTTTACATGTTAGTATTAAACTTTCATTTCATCGTCCTATATTGCAAGCTTTCCTTCTTGTTGTTGAAGATGTCAACGACGTTCTCTGCGCCTTTCCTCTCGGTGAATATCAACTCCGCCATGACAGTGGGGGTGGAGCTGATAAGTCTGCAGCTTAATAGTTCGCCACCATGTGCCAGACCATGTTGACCCATCACCGCCTCAATGTCATTAGCTGTAGTTCCGGGTGCGAAATTGCTGGCAATGAGGGTGAATGGTCCTGTCGCAGCAACACCTCGAATGCTGAAGCCCGATGCATCCGTAGCTGGAGCATCATTGCCATTTCGCTCAATGTTCTTGGGCGCATTCTTTTGGAGAACCGATCGAAACTTATCAAATGTACGTGTGTTGCGATCAATCTGAGACGCAGATGCTGCTCGACTTAATTTCTTGTTTGGTGGCCCTTGGGGATTGTTGAGCTTATGCAGGTCGTGTTGCCATTTGCCGTCGATGTTGGAAGTAGGCTTCGCCGAAGAGGATCGGGATTTGTTTACGCCACTGCTGTTGCTCATGCGACTCAGAAGAGAGGGCTTTTGTGCGCTCTGGAGAGAGCCAGAGCCAGGCCCAGGCGCATTGGGTTTGCGACCACGGCTGCCCAGGAATTCCTGGGCAACAGCCTCCTTCTTCTTCTTTTCACGGGCGTCCTTGACGAAATCGTTGAAAGAGTTGCTTTCAGCCATGGCGGTTGTTTTGTTCCGTTCAAGTCGATTGGAGATGATCGAGAGGTCGAGGCCGGGTTCCGTTGTCGCGCGAGGCTCGAGATGTCAACGATGCGGCTGGAGACAGAAAGTTGCAGTCGCGGGCGTGCATTGAAGCGCGTTTCCTCGCACGGACTCTTGGAAAGATCAGCTTAGCGTCTTGGCAAGATCATCGGGAAAACCTTCTACCGAAACGCGAAAACTTCAGTTCATCTTTCTTGATATTCTTCTTCTCTTCCTCGAATTCCCCAACCGCATTGTTCGTTTCTGTAAGTCATCAACCGCTCCCTTTGCACCCCCCCCTTTTCAATGATGAACATTCGTGTCGCCCCTATCATACTTTCGATGGTGATTGACTACCCAAGCCAAACGGGATTGCTGAAACAATTCTAAATTCACATTTCTGTCATACATCTTCTATCTTGGAGCTAAAAGCTGACAATTCAAAGCTGTACGAGGTACTTCGTCTCCGAAACACGTATGCTATTGCTATGGAATAGTGTAGCGGGTTATCACCCTGCTTGAGTAAGGTACGCTACATTTTGTTCGCTCCGACTCCAACGACATAAAAGGATGAGCAAACCTTTTAAGTACTATCAAATACCGACCATTCGTGGGGATCAAAACTAGTTCGATTACCTGAAACTTACAACGAGACTGCACCTTCGTCCACAAGATTAATTGAACCTAACTGACCTGGCCAGAAATGATACACCCGATCACCCATTGAATCCCCAAATAATGCAAGGTACGCCACAATCTGCCAGACGCCGAATCCCCTATCATGATGACAAAATATATTCCATGCTAGTACTGACGGGGCCGTAAAAATCCCTGAATGCTGCACACAATATAAATGCTTTTCATCTTTCGGCTGATGATCTCCCCTTCCTTCTCAAACAATACTCGAATCTGGTCTTGTGAGCTTATGCTAACTCACTCGATAGGCTCTCGTGTGAAAACCTGATCCATCACACAAGTCCACGTCGTAGATACCGTGAACATCGTGAACGTAATAAAGAACGAATCTACCCTCATATACCGAACAAATACCCTTTCCGTACTATTGTACAACCTTGATTAGTCTGCATTACCAATGATGCGTATCGGTTAAGAATAGAAGCCGAAGAGTAAGTGACCATAGAGAAAATGAATGTGTTCGTTGCAAATAGACATCATCTCCAACTTCTGTGCCAATCCATCATTTCTTGATGCGCCATACTCTCTTTCAAAGTTTTCACCCTTGCTCCGAATACCAAACGTATTTCCTAGACATATTCATCCTCCACAAGATCACTCTTGTTATGATTACAATCACAAGACATCATCTTCGATATTACATTCTCGGCATATTCAAATCCTTTCAATTTACCTGAGTCGGGTATAATCTACGAACTCCATGTGACAGTGGTATCAGTGCAAGATCGCTACTTCCCAGTAAACGCTTCGTCGACGGGACGTCGGTCAGATCATTACTTCATCCACCATATTGTGCTACGTGCACACTCTTCTGCTTAACCATCCTTCCTCACAGAAAGATAGACTCTCCTACTTTGTCTCCTTGTCGACCGTGGATGTCTCGGCAGCCTTGATCTCCTCCACAGCCTTTGGCTCCTCAGCAAGCTTGCCCACCTCCGCAGCCTTGCCCTTCTCCGCAGTCTTGTCCTCCTCGACAGACTTTGCCTCACCACCATTCACAGCTGGAGCTTCAGTCGCAGCTTCAGCGGTGAGATTCATACCCTCAGCAATTTCCTTCAACGGACCACGCTCTCCACCGTATTCCTTTGGAATGCTCTTGCCCAGCTCCGCAGCAAGCTGGTTGCCGTAACTGAGGATGGTGAACTTCTTGACGGTCTCTTTGGCAACGACGAGCTTCATGGCGCTGTAGATCCAACCCATGACGACCGGAACGTTGACGAAGAATTTACGGGACAGAGTCTCGGGGTAGTAGCGACCGAGAACTTCGATGGTCTTCTTTGAGGCGGCTTTCGCGTCTGTACATATTGACCGTGTTAGAGAGGATGGTGGTAGAGGGAGAGAACCATACCCGGATTCATGCGGATGAAAGACACTTGGAGATAGTCGTGGACTTGGAAGCCCTGGTACGGGTCCGGGCCTTCGCCGTAGTTGGGAATTGGCTTAGTTGCGGCGGAGAGATTGAGTTTCTGAACCGAACGCTCCATAAGGCCGACACGCCATTGGATGAAGCTATTGAGGCATATTAGTAAACCTTGCGAATCTTGGGTTGTCGACTATTACCCATCGAGATCTCCAAAGGTCTTCTTGTTGTCCTTCACCGCGCCATAGATATTGAAAGTAACGATATCCTGCTTGTTCTCGCTGTCGGGGACATCATCAAGTGTGAGGATGTTTCCAAGGCCCTCGAACCTATCCCTCGAATAGCTTGCCTCCGCAGCTTTGGTAGGGTTGAAGGACTTGCGCCATTTCAAAGTGTCGAAGAGCTGTTGCCTCGCCTTGGCCAAATCATTGGCGTTGGCGCGCAGGAATTTCTGTAGGATGAGCTTGGTATGGAAAGCATTGCTCTGAGACAATTTGATCCCATAGACTTCATCGTAACCAGCCTCTTTGACAAGCTCCTCGACAGAATCGAACAATTGTGAAAGAGGGTGATCGGCAGGAGTCTCCGGCCAAGTAGGTCCTGAAGACGCCTCTGGGACAGTGGTAGTCGTAGCAGCTGGGACTGGCGCAGCAGCAACAGCAGCAGTGGCATCCTCGATCTTCTTCTCGTCGGTCACGGGATGCTCCTCCTTTTCAGCGGTCGTGGATGGCTGCTCTTTGTTCTGATCCTGGGCCTTCTTCTCATCGGCGGCAGCTTCCTCCTGCTTGTCGGTAGCCGACTCTGCAACCGTAGCTGGAGCTGCTGCTGAGTCGTCTGCTTTCTTCGCAGCTTGCTTTTCCAGAAAGGCTTGCGCGTCTGCAGCAGTGCCAGCAGGGGGACGGCCAGTCAGGGTCGCCGGCTCACCAGGTACAGAAGTCATCTTGATTGTGTGTAGAGGGTAAGGGAATTTGGGGTTTGGTGATGGAGGTGTTGGACGCAGTGGTTCGAGTTTCGAAGCCAAAAAGTTTATCAGATCAGCTTATCGATCTCCGATTATCACCGAGGCGACGCGTCGCAAAAACACGTGATTCAGGCGTCATATCAAGCTGGAGGAGAGCGGGCCGGCGGACACTATATGTTCCGGTCCGCTCTAAGTTATAATTCGTACCTAGGCACTCTAGGTAATCATCATGAGAGAAATTCAATTGTGTCTATTGGTACGGACACAAGTTGGTATTTGAACAATGTGATTCATGAACAATATTTGACATTACCGATAAATATACACATTCAAGTCGCAGAGTACAGCTATAGATAAAACACAGTTGCCACCAGCCTATGCCCACTATAGCCCAGTCATAATCCATTACAACCCAAAGTCATGCACACATCAATTCATACACTACCTTACTCTTTAGCCTTAGCCTTTCCTTCGCGCGGAAGCGCAGCTCTGTCGACCCATCCCTCCCCTCTCAAGACACCGAGGCCTTTCCGCGCAACTCCACTACTTACAGAGCGTGGAGATACCTCGTATATGACGTTTACCGTCGCCAAACTCAAGGCGAATAAAAGAACGTCTCCATTCTTGATCCCGCGCCACCATCCCCTCTTCTTGCCAACCTTCCATAAGGAATCAATGGACATTCGTGCAGAATACATGAAATTCCCGCGTCCAGTTTTACGCTCCAAAAACGCCCACAGACCTCCTAAGAAGCCACCGAGAAACCATCGTTGAGTAGGAAGGAATGTACGTGGGAAAATATGCTGGAACAGACAAATAGAACCCCAGCTCGAGCCAATAGCTCCGGAGATGAAGAGGGACATCCGCAAGATGCTTTTAGCCAGCTTATTGACGGCTGATACTGGAGAATCCAGAAACGTTCGCCATTTTGTGACGCTCAGGGCCGTGAAAAGAAGTGTGAAGAATCGTGCAATTTTAGGGAAAGCTTGTATCCAGTACGATATGTAAGTCCGCACACAAGAAGGATCGTTAGGATGAAGCAACGCACAAGACAAGGACTTGATTGCTGGATGAGCTGGGGAAGTAACTGGCGAGATTGCTGTTAGACGTCTTGGCAGCGTCTCCGTCTCAGGAAACATGATAGGGGAAATGAACGCCGGCCATCGCACTTTGGAGATCTCTGCCAGACTATCGGCGATATCGAATGTACCAGGCCAAGGAAGATCTTTGGGGTAGTCGGCTGGTCTCTTTTGGATATATGCTGGGGAGTTGTTCAAGATGTAATTTCCGTATGCGGGCGGGAAGCAGTCCCGATCAAACACAAACGCATGGAGGAGCTGTCCGCAGGAGAGGGGCATCAATAGCCAGGATCCGAACCAAGAGGGTCTGTTGCGGAAATAGCCTCTTTCTTCTAGGTAGTTGTACCAGAACTCCAGTGCCCTCGTGAAGATATAGATTGTGATTGTAATGCGTAGCTGGTCACCCGGATAGATCGCGAGAAGGAAGCCCGCCAAACTAGAACCAATTGCGGGTGCTACGCGGGATGTCAATGACCGGGATATGCGAGGATTCCGTCGCCGGAATGGTTTCGCTTCATTTGTGAGGAGGCTCTCCCGGAGTCGCGTGAAGAAGCGTCGAAGTAGCCGGTGAAACAGCAGGATAAGGGAGAGAGAACAAGTCAACCGGACATTAGGTGACTTCCATACGGGAAGACGTGGGTGTGCCCTGTCACAAGAGAATCAGTGCACTGGCAGCAAATATTTGTGGTAAACAAATTACTTCTTAGGGGCTCCACGCGACAATATCTTTGTTTGAATAAGTTCCCAAGTCTTCAGACCTGAGAAGGTCACAACAGCTAGGCGCAACGATGCGCGGACAGCTGCAGCATTGTAATCATCGGATCCCTTTGCTATAGACTCATATCGTTTAGGGGGAGGTGTTCGCTTGCGAACCGCTGGTGCGCGCGACAGGAGGTATTGGTGGAGTAGTTGGTATTCTCTCGGGCTGACAGTGTATCGCAGCGCATTGCGAAGGACCGGATCAATTCGTTCGGTTTTTCCCGTCGAAGAAGGGTGCGATGAGCTGGATGACGACGACATTGTGGGCGCGATGTCCACTTGCGAAGACCATGCTTGCACGGAAGTTGTTGTGTACAGGAGATAGCAAGCTCGAGAGGGGGCTAGGCTAGTTCATGACGTTAGCCCCCAACCTCGGCATCTCTAGTGTACATGTTTACTTCACATGCTTGCGTATCGCTTCACCTCTACGTAATCAATTTCATATTGACTGTATATACTTTTGCCAAACAGATTCATCATGAAAATCATAGGACTTGAGAATTATGCAGACCAAAATCATAATATATGGCCAAATGTGCTCCATTTACCTTTGGTTCTAAAGCAAGGCTCCCGTGCATTCCGGGATCAGCTTCTCCTATGGTGAAGAAATCTCGAGGTGAACATAGTGTTGTGTCAGAGTGAAATCAAATCATCAGCTCACAAACCAGCTACGCGGCTACATGCTGATTTTTTTTTAGCAATGGCGTTGGGGCCAGGGTCTTGGTATTTATTTCCTGCCACCGAAGTCGATGCCTGTGCTATTTATTTCCGACAATTCGATACCACGAAAGTCAAACTCCTATTTTACAAATGTAATCACTACCATGAGCAGCGCAATTGCTATACCAAGGGGCACAAAAGCGTTTGAAAGGTTGTCCCTATGGTTTGCTGCCTGGGCTTCATCTGTGAGCTCGCCCGGGTTCAGCCATTTGAAGAAAAACCAGATAGATGGTATAATTGGTGTCGCCGCAAGAAGCGTGTAGATCATCACCATCAGAAAAGACTTGTGTTCGCGGGCAACTATACCCCAAAACTCACTTGGACCTTCATCTTGGTTCGCCAGGAGTGTTTTCTGAGGAATTCTTTCCACTCCATCTTTCTCCCCACAGGTGAATTCACAATTCATATTGCCATACCAATATCCGTCTCGAAACTCCTCCCAGCTAACTTGAGGCTGTATTTTCTCGGCCCTGTATTGATAGCCGTCACGCTGCTGGTCAGGCAGATCGGGCTTGCATTCGCGGAATCTACCTTCACGGTACCGCTTGAACTACACATAATTGCGGTCAGTGGCCACAAGTATTGGTCCCTAATCTTACAAGAGAACGTTCAAACTGGCGAAATATATGGAATGGACTTACTAGATAAAAATCACAGCCTACGAAGGTATACAACCCCAGCCATTTCCTCCACCAACCGCGATGCTTCCAATATTCCTTTCGCATTTGGCTGTAGAAGACATTGTCGCATAAACCCCCAGATTCAATCTTGCTTCTTTTTAGTCCGCTACTCCATGGTAGAATCGTGCCATTGTAGGCTAAGAAGAAAATGGCATGTAGAGGCTTTGTCTCAACAGTGTGATAACGTCGACGTTCCCGCGAGAAAATACTGGACTGTACTGTAGATCCGCCTTTTCTAGGTAATCGCTCCAGTTGCATAGGTGATCCTGCCGAACTACTGCCTTCTGGTGCCAGATGAGCGTGCTGCGGAGTAGTGGGATTTGTTGCGACCTGACTGGGAGAGCAGCTGGATATTGAGGCTTTAATGATCAATTTCTGCAGTCGCATAGCGAATTCTCGAGGAATTGTTTCTACCCTCATTCTCCCACATCTCTGGGAGGTTTCTTTAGCAATGTTCCAATTTGTGAGAAGACAAACTCACACAGTTCCACCTTATTCGGACTTCACCCCTATCGAGAGCCTTCAACCTGGGGCCAGCCGGCCACCAGTCCCATGGTTCACTAGTATAGTTCTCAACATACCCCTTGAGTCGATCGAGCCAACTCACTGGGTCCTGAGTGATGGTAATAACTTTTGGTTTGGAATAAGCCAGCTCCCTTACAACCTTCTCAACTTGTACAAAGTCTGCATATTTCCCTTTCTGTTTCCAACGTGCTAAAAGTCTTTCTAAGCTTTGTTTGAGAGGTGGAAATGCGAGATCGTATATCTCATCCATGAATAGGCGGAAGGCTTGACTGGAAGCAATGAGTTTGCGAAAACTCGTGACATCAACGTCGTCAACTCGTGATGTTTCATCGTCATAGTCCTCATCGCCAATCTCCCCCTTCTTTGCCCTCACTTCTTCGTCTTGTTCACTGTCGTCTTGTTCACTGTCATCTTCGCCGCTGTCGTTTATGAAACCTAAAGCTTGACCTTTGGCCTGCACCCCATACGCAATCCTATGTGAAATAAAGTGTGACCTGCCGCGAAAAATGGTAGCCAACCCAGGATCAGGAAGATGTGATTCGAAGTGCAGAGCTTTGACGAATGCCTTTAGCAGTGTTCGAACCTGGGCTTCCAGTACTTGCATGGAATGGTTGTTCAGCACACACCACATGGCCTCAAAGACCATTGGGTCCTCAATCACTAAATCTGTGAATGATGTGGCAATGTCCTCAATATTAGTGACCGGTATCTTAATTCCGGTGGATGTCGTGGATCTTCGGTTCAGAGACCACAAACTTCCATCGTCAGAAAGAGAATCTTCGCCCGCTTGTTCCTCCTTGACTGTATCACTCATCGGTCTGTAAGGCAGATTGTTGTACGTTTTCTGCCTGGGTGAGCACCCGGGCACGTGAAATATTGAAGATGGGCGCTCTTCAGAATTATGCTCATGAGTGCTGAGTGTAGCTATGCCGTGAAGGTCATCATGGTGGTCCACTGAGACGTTTTGAGACTCTCCGATGACAGTGAAGAAATTAACACGCGGTTTGACATGGTTATCTTGTATTGGGCCGGGGAGTTCCCCTCCAGGCCGTATTTTAATTTTAAGCATCTGCCGCATGTCACCGCCACCTCGATTATGTGAAGCTTGCCCTGCAGGGGTCCACGTAGACTGGTGTGCAGCGCCTCTTCCTTGTTCGGGCACATCATGCTCAGACGCCTTGGACAAGTCTCTTGAAGCCATAAAGTCAGCCAGCTTCCGTCTCTTATTCGGCGGTACGACAAGTCTGTTCCGTCTCTTATTCGGTGGTTCGACAGAACTGTCCCTTGAACTCAGCTGATTCTCCGAGCGGTGTGTCACAGCCTGGCGTTGAGGTATGTCCTTTGAAGTGTTGTACTTTCTTATGCCCCATTTGTCGAATTGGTACCTGTATTGTCGTGCGCTGTGCTTTTTAGTCAACCCGCCTGAGGACATATGCTCGACATTTGACTGACGTTGGTCCAAAGCCATAAGTACTTTTCATATAGCTCATTAACTCCTCTAAATTCTTCCTCTCGTATAGGGAGCATAACTCTTCCTTATATGCCTCCCATTTCCCCGGAGGTATGGGCTTTGCTCGGGCAGCTGGTCTGTCCACGAATCGTAGAGGTGTCTTGCCCGGAATACTCTCTTCCGCCATCTTGAAGTTGCTTAAGGTAGCTATTGCACTCTAAGCGCATATACTTTCTCAATCAACAGTAGACTCTCAGTCAGAATCTATGGAACACAACAGAGGATTTGAGCAAAGAGCTGTCAGGCTGAATGAGGGGTGCGACTGCGGCTAGGCTGAACAGCTGATCTGCATGATGATGCGCCACACCTCAGGCATCGATGCGTCTTAAATAGCTCACCACTCCAACTCTAGGCTGATGGTGTCATTTCGCATGTCTCGGGATTTAAGGTTAATAATCTCACGCTGACATCGAGAGAGAGATGTACGTACTAACAGGAATACGCCTTTCATATCCTCATCGCGCCAAGAGGCAAGAAAGTTCCGAATTGCCTCTCCCCGATCCACATATTTAGACGGAAACTTCGTACCTACACTCACACATAACCACATTACCGAAAAGAGTAATAATCGTAGAAAACGCACCACACCTGTCGTGGTAGCCAATTTTCGAAATCTAGACCATATACAACAAAACATAGAATCGGAGACTTTAGTTGCCAGAAATCGATACTAGGCCATTAAGATGATCGTTTCTACTAGAAGACTGGCATAATGCTGGTTAGTTCATCATAGCGTTGATCGTCTGATATAAGGTCGAGACAATACTATGTTTGTCTCTAGATTTCTTCGCCACGAGAGCACACCTTACCAGACCGTTCGTCTATCAATCCACCATTTCCAATCCCCAACCCATGCCACTCCAGCTCAGTCTCCAGACCAGTATGATACAAAATCCAATATGAAGAGTAAATACTACCTCCCTGAACAACCATATCTCTTTTATACCCACAAATCCAAACACCCACCACCAAAAGACCAATCCAGAAACGAAATGTCCCCCGCAACCCCCCCCCCTCCTCACTTCACCATTCCATCATCCATCAATAACATCTAGCGACTAAAACCGAGTAAATACACCGCCAACCAAAACACCAAGTCAATCACAATCAAACTAGAAAACTAGATAATTTGTACACATACATCCACAAAAAAAAAGCCACCCCAAAATAAACAAATCCACACACACACAAGTAAACATGAATAATGATATTGATACATATATACATATTTACATATAATAATAATACATACAGAAAAAAAAATCTAATGTAAATGTAAATACACACACGCATGTATATACATACATATACACATACGTATAAGAAAAAGTATGTGTAAAAGTACGACAGCGTGTGCACGGTGAGGGGGTATCTCAAAGAAAAAGAAAAACGCTCATAAGTCTCGTAATCTCGTCTCAACTCATCGTTGTTCATCATCATCATAATGCAAATATCCTTTTGCTGCTTCTGCTGCTTGCTGCGACTTTGACTACACAAATAACCCATCACAACACCAGTTACCAATCTATGTTCGTTTAGTGAATCAAAAAAAGTTTGAACACACTGGGCCGAAAACCATCCACCTCTCTCCATCCTGGGTAAAAGAACCTTAATGCGATATATCCATATACTTTCCAATCTTTCTTGCTGACTTCCCTGAATTAACTTCCAATTTCGCTCTCTGCCGGCCTTTGAATAAGGTGATGATTTGATTTGGCGAAGATAAAATGATGCCTGCTTGCCTTTGTCGTCTAAAATGCATAGCGAATGTCCGGTCTCTAGTTGAAACAATAAAAACTTTCTACTCCGGTTGTCGAAAAGAAGAACTCCAACTCCAAATGGCGAAGGGAATCCTTCGGGTGAAGACAGATCCTTCAGGTGGAACCATTCCTTAGGAAACGCCCTTTTCAGACGGAAACGCGTTCGTTCATTGGCGAGAGCTGCAGCTCGTCCGTGAGATTTGTGGGGCGGGATTCATCCTCGTCAATTCGGGCGCTCATGGCCTCAAGGACAGGGCTTGCTGAGCGCGACACATCGATCTTGGGAACGTTGAGCTTGACGCCGTTGGTCTTGGGAACTGGGGCCAGAATGGCCGCTGTGGACGTGGGACTTTGTTCATCAACGACCGAATCGCGCTTTTTAGGGAGCGTCTGGCGGAAGCCGAGTTCGTCTGCAACGAGTTCGATGCTCTTGAAATACTGAAGGCATATGTTAGCAATCATGGGGAAATGCGTGGGTATGAATTTGGCGACGAACCCTTACGGTCCTGACCTGCAAGTCAAGAGTGGCATCTTCGTCTACGACAATCATTGGGTGCTTGTGCAATTGAAGACTTGAAAGTGTCCACATGTGGTTCACTCCGCCTTCGACGCATTTCTGGAGCGCTTGGGCCTTGTGCGCACCGGTGATGATGATTACAACCTCGCGGGCCTTTGAATTGTCAGTTGGGTTGAACAAAGATAACGAGATAGATATTTGAAGGAATTACTGACATCCAACACCGTCTTGACGCCGACGGTCAATGCCATCCTTGGCACCTGAGTAAGGTCATTGCCGAAAAATCTCGAATTGGCGATGATGGTGTCGTAGGCAAGGGTCTTAACGCGGGTGACGGACTCGAGGCTAGACCCCGGTTCGTTGAACGCAATGTGACCATCGGGGCCGATACCACCCAGGAAGAGTTCGATGCCACCGACTCTCTTGATCTTGGCCTCGTACTCCTGGCATTCTGCCTCTAGATCAGGGGCATTGCCGTTCAGGATGTTGATATTGGCTGGATCGACGTCTACGTGTGAGAAGAAGTGCTTGTACATGAAGCTGTGGTAGCTCTCCGGGTGTTCTCTCGGGATCCCGACGTACTCGTCCTACAATACTATCAGCCATGATCCATCGACGCCATGCTGTCGTGCTACCCGAGCAGGCAAGGGATGAGAGAATCCTGCAGGTCCAATAAAACGTACCATATTGAAGGTAACCACATTGCGGAAAGAGATGTCGCCGGCTTTGTGCCGCTGGACCAGATTCTGGTATATGAGGACTGGGCTGCTGCCGGTAGGAAGACCTAGAACAAAAGGCTTCTCTGGTGTGGGATTGAAGGCTTTGATGCGCTCTGATGTCTCGCGATTAGCTGAGAGTAAAGGTAAAGGAAGAGGTAGCAAGGGGGGAGGCTCGACGCACCAATGATGTAGTCGGAGATGTACTGGGATGCGAGCTGCGGGTCGTCTCTGATGATTAGTCTCCTGCAAGCGGTAAGCGTCATGTCGGGATGCCGCCGCACTTGTGCATGAAGCGTACATTGTGGATTATCGACTGCTGTGTCCGTGTTTTGAGTCGCTGTGGTGGTAGTAGTAGGAGGAGGAGCAGGTTGGTACTTTTTGTGAGTAGTTGCGCAGAGAAGAGAGAAGAGACACAATAGAAGCACGGCGGGCTCGGGAAGATTATAACGCAGCAACAGGACCAGCAGGCTCTTCACGTCATCCGTTTGCGGGGCGGGTAGCATTCCCAGGTAGGTTGGTCGAGCTCGTTCTGTCTAGTTCAGGGTCTGCCTCTATTGTCCGAGAAGGGCTTGGGGCAGCTCGAGGATGATGGCAGGTTGGCAGGCCGGGTCCTTCTGGGGGCACGGGAGGAACCACAGCTCTCTGAAACCTTTTGCACCTAGACCCTGTCCAGTAGGCTATCCGGCATATCACTGGAGACTGGTTGGACACGCCCCCTAGGTGGTTGGTCATGGATTGCTTTGGATGGTCATACGGGAGGATCTAAGATGCAGTGCAATGGATGGTAAGGTGAACGTGGTGGTACAACGCGACTATCTTTCGAGGGCTCGAGGTACCAATGAGTACTGGGTGTCGTGGCCACGCTCGGGGCTCACTGCTATGTTACAAGGCTACGGCACAGCATGGCAACATGAGATATCACGATCATGGCAAAAGACGCGGGAAAGGGGCGTTAGACCGTGTCTAGATGGCGATTGGCAGATGGTGCGGTAAGAAAAGAGTCACGATGCTGCAATTTTTGTGGATGGCCGATAAGGGCAGGCCGGGGTGTATGTGGTGAGCAGGCGGGTTTAGGGGATGTGAGGAGGGAAAATAGGCGTGTGGAGAGAGAAAGAGAGAGATGAGGTTAATGTTACATCCACAGGAGCAACCACGACTGGCTGGCGGTGTTGGCGGGGATCAAGGGKAAGGGTAAGGGCAAGGGCAGGGGCAGGGGTAAGAGGCATAGAGGGAGAGAGAGAGAGAGTGTGTGAGTGAGCGTTACAGGCGGTGGCTGCTATACGGAGCGGCGGATTAGCTTATCACGTCGGGGGCCTGTTGGAGGAAGGTCGAGTGATTTGCATAGGCACAGCAAAGCGGCGGCCCTCGTTGGCTGCGCGGGTTCGAGATGCCGGGGTATTTCTTTGGTGGGTGGTGGGTGGTGGGTGGTGGTCGTGCCGCGTGAGGTGTGGTCGGTCGGGGGAAACAGTGGAAAAACCGCTGCTTCTTGGTTGCTGCTGCTTGGTGCTTGGTGCTTGGTGCTGCTGGGCCTGTTGGTAACCTGAGCGGCAGCCAGCAAGGCCAGCAATCCAGCCAGACGAACGAAACGAAACGCAGTGCTGGGTGGGCTCCACTCCACTCCACTCCGCTCGCTCGCTCGCTCAATCACTACTCTTCAGTCAACTGCCAGTCAGTCAGTAGTCACACTCTCTCTACTCACCAACGATGTACCCGCACTCGCACTCGCAGTCGCACCCACACCCACACCCGCACCCGCACCATCCGTAGATAGCAGGAGGTCATGGCAATTCCCCGCCATAAGCCTCGAACAACTTCAGTCAGCTTTGCCTAATCCCGAGCGGCCATCAGCGCCTCCCGAGCATTGATTTCACCCTATCTCGCCCCAAGAACCCCTTCCCACCCAAGCAAGCAAGGCCCCAGGCAGGCCCTCCCGGCTCATGAGGCGTCGTCGGGTTTCGCAGGCGGGGTGCATCGCGGCGGGAGAGCGCTGGCTGGCGGCGTTGGAACACAGCCAACGGCCCACCCACAGCAATTATTTTGAGGCTTGAAAGCTCATATCACCCATCACCCAGACCCCGGGGTGTCGCGTGCTGCACGTCCTTCTAGGCTGCCCGTGTTATACCCCAATCTGGATAGCTGCGAAAACATGGGCTCGAGGCGTGAATGCTCGAGGGGACCCTGGGTGCGCAGATGCTTAAAATGGCCCGCTGACCCACTGCTCTCCCTCCCTACTTCCAACAACCCTCGACAAAAAGTGCGGTGCGGAGAAGCCAATAACTGTATTTAATATCGCGAGGCCACCGTTCCTCTGCTCCCCTCTTTTGAGCCTCTTCAACTTCACCTCCCCCCGCCAGCCACTACTCACTGTCGCCCACCGAGGTGCACTGTCTTGGCCCTCCAAGGTTCGCGCCCGTCTGCGACACCCGTCACGCGCAAAACATCACTACGCCCATCATTCTACCCTAGAAAAAAAAATTTCTCACAATGGCCGACGACAAGGGCGCAAATGCCTCGCACGAGGCCAACACCCCCGAGCACTCGGTCTCGGAGCCTACTGGCACATTGGAGCTCCCCAATTCCTGGAAATACAAGCGCCTCAGCCTCTTCGGATTCAAGTTCCCCTGGTACGCTTCACCACCGACCCAGCTTGTCATTGTCTCCTTTGTCTGCTTCATGTGTCCGGGTATGTTCAATGCCTTGGTCGGCATGGGCGGCGCAGGCCAATTGGACCGTACCGCCAATAACAAGGCCAACACTGCTCTCTACTCGACCTTCGCCGTGGTTGGCTTCTTCGCCGGAACTATCACCAACAAGCTTGGTATCCGAACTGCCCTTTCTTTCGGTGGCATCGGCTACTCCATCTACGTCGCCTCGTTCCTGTGTTACAACCACACTCAAAATCTAGGCTTCACCACTTTCGCCGGTGCCTTCCTTGGTGTCTGTGCTGGTATCTTGTGGTGCGCTCAAGGCGCCATCATGATGTCCTACCCTCCCGAAGCCTCCAAGGGTCGTTACATTTCGTGGTTCTGGATGATTTTCAATCTTGGTGCCGTCATTGGTGGCTTGGTAAGTCGTATTTCCAAATTTACATCTCTCAAGATTAGCTCTGTGGAGACATTTTGTGCACCGTAAATGTCTCGTAAGAACCGATCACTAATTGGACCTTAGATTCCACTGGGCCAGAACATCAACCGGAAAGGCGCAGGAAGCGTGAACGATGGAACGTATGTTGGTTTCCTGGTCCTCACCCTCATCGGTGCCGCTCTGGCCTGGTGCCTTGTTGATGCTAAGGCCGTCATCCGGGACGATGGTTCAAAGGTCATTGTCATGAAGCACCCATCTTGGAAGTCCGAGCTCATCGGTCTTTGGGAGACATTCCAGACAGACCCCTACATCATTGCTCTATTCCCCATGTTTTTGTCTTCCAACTGGTTCTACGCCTACCACTTCAACGAGATCAATGGCGCCTACTTCAATGTCCGTACCCGCGCTCTTAATAGCGTCATATACTACACGATGCAAATCGTAGGTGCCTACGTGTTTGGCTTTGCACTCGACTACCCAGGTATCCGACGATCTATGCGTGCGAAGATTGCTTGGGCTGCGCTGTTCGCCATTATCATGATCATCTGGGGTTGTGGATACAAGTTCCAGACTACCTATGACCGTGCCTGGTCGGTCCAGGCTGCGGAGAATGATACCCAAAAGGATTGGACCGACCCAGGCTTCGCCGGCCCCTTCGTCCTCTACATGTGGTACGGCTTCTCTGATGCCGCATGGCAGACCTGTGTTTACTGGTACGTTTGACAATTTGCGCGTTTCATCTGAATTGTATACTCACAAAGCCTTAGGTTTATGGGCGCTCTTACCAACAACGGCCGTAAACTTGCCAACTTCGCCGGCTTCTACAAGGGCATTCAGTCCGCTGGTGCAGCCATCACCTGGCGAATGGACGATATCGGTACCTCATATATGACCACATTTGCATCCAACTGGGGCCTGCTCGGTGGTAGTTTGCTGATTGCTCTCCCCGTCATTCTCTGGAAGGTCGAGGACTCAATCGCTATCGAGAAGGATGTGGAGTTTACCGACGAGACTGTCAAAGAAGTTGCGCCCAAGGCAGCGATCATCCCTGCCGGTGCACAACAGGACGAGAAAGTCTAAAGATAAGGACTAGGATCTTGTTGATATGACGGTGTGATTCACACTTTGTGAAGGTGCCTTTGGGTGAATTGCGGCAGTGCGTGGGGTTGGAGTTGGAGTTGGAATCCACAGGGATGTCCAACAGTATATTTTGATTTTGATACCTCACCTCCATGTTCTGTTTCACGGACTGGTCTTTCTCCTGTAAATGGCTTTTGAGCAGAGTTATGTCACCTGCCTTATCAGACGGGTCACACTCGACACGTTTACAGGTCTCTGCACGATATCCCTTCTCTTAATTTGAATGCATAGCACAGTCGAGCCGGCGTCCCCGAGGACTTGGTGTTTCTGCGGCATTTTGACAGTGGCACAGAATCACAAAACTACATATTACAGAATCTTAATGAATGTTTTACACAAAATACCCAATCACTCTAGGCCATGTTGGCGCGCAATGCAATAGATAAAACGGGCGCAACATTCTTGATTAGTCTCGACATTCCGCTCCAACGTCCCTGGTAGCACAGCACGGGTGACAGAGGGCCGGGTAGGGTAAGGGTATGCAGACAGGAAAAAAGAAAAAAGCAAGAGGTTTCATCCCCGGGAATATGCTCTTAGACAGACAGATTCGCACTCTAACGTCATCTGCATCCTGGGGATTGCGATTGCGATTGCGTTTATGCTTTGGCGGGCACATCCAGATTGAGGGCGTAAGCGAGAGGGGCGGTCCAGATTGGGCAGTCTATAATGGGCATGCTACTATCGTATTTGGAGTATACTAGTTGTTAAAGTATGACAATGAATGTTGAATGTCGATGGGTCAGGCCCCTTGGGGTAAACGAGCCCCCTCCCTCCTTCCTTCCTTCCCTTCCTCCCTGCGTAGGGTTGTCTGTCATGATGCTTGGGGGTCTTCTGACATTCCTGGTCGCCCTATCTGGGTAGTTGGTTGCGTCTAGACCGGTGAGAAAAATCAACGTTATCTCTTTTTTTTTAACTATGTACTGCCGTAACTGCGGACACGGCCTAAGTTCCGATCTGACCTGACATGACCTGGCCTGATGATAGGACAGCGAGCTTTGGCCGCCATTGTCCGTATTCAAAGGCACACGACTGCAACATGCAGCGGCAAGGCAAGGCATTGGGACCTAAGAAAAGCGCTGGTGGCCGCGCGCTGTATTGGCGACTGCTACCCACCGCGGCCGAAGCAATGAGGCGTGTTGTCTGATGACAGGCAGGCCGTGTTTGCTTGTTCTCATGCTGGGGACGACGAACAGGCGGATTCCTGGCGGACGAAACGCAATGTTTCAGTGCATTCTACAGCAGAATGGGTGTAGCCCAAGCCGTGGCATGGCGTGGCATGGCATCCAATCCATCCGTGGGCTGGGAGTAGCTCAGATCTTGATCTAACAGATCAAGCATTTGCTCCGAGCGCACAAAGGAGGGTGGAGGGCTTGGCTGGGTTACACTCGAGTAACACACGCGCGGGGTGTTGTCTGAGGGGTGGTGGTGGCCGTGGCCGTGGCCGTCAGCAGCAGCGAGCATTGGCTCGAGGCCCCGTGTCTCGAGTCTACAACTGCACAGTACCGTGCCCTCTGTGGTCTCCGCACATGCAGGGTTCCTGGTGCAGGGCAGGCTGAGAGACAACGTGGAGCGAGGTGGTGGTTGGCGGCAGAGGCCGGATATAGGTTCCCCAATCTGCAGGCCTGCTAAACCTGCGACTTTGCCAGACGACGTCGGAGTAGGATGGACGCTTGATGGTCTCAACGACATTAAGCCCAATGTGGGTCAGCTCTCGAGATGGGACTTGGCAGCAAGGCATTGAACGTTCCACCAGATAAGGCACGTGCTTGCTGGGGAGTGGTGGTGTGTTCTCTCATGATGGGTTTGCCTTAAGAGGCAGACAGTACAGAAAGGCACGCACCGGGGGGTGGTTTGGTGGTGAGTAAGAATGGGGATTGGGGAAGGGAATAGGAATGGGAATGAGAACAGGGAATGGGAATGGGAATGGGATGGGGAGGCCCTTGGTGGCGTCTCCGCGCTTAAGGGACCCGTCCCAGACCCACCGAATCCACTCCCGCCGCCGCCTCCGCCGCCGCACCACACCCCCCCAGTAGAATAATTTAGCATGGCATGAACGACCAACGGCCCTGGTCCTGGTGTCCTAGAGGAAAGCTCTCTGTATCCGGGCTCAAAGTGAATCAAACTACATCTGGGCACAATCAGCAGTTCCTTTGGAAGTATCTTGCCATCTACAAAGTACATGCTATACTCAACCCAGCGGGACTTCCCCACTGCCAATTGCTTTTTCCCCCCCTCCCCTCAATTTGGGCGATGCGACGGCTCTGATTGTGGTTACAGCGTGGTAGACAATGGACCAGCGTGGGCTCGTGTCGATCGCCGGGCAGGCGACGGGCGCTCGTCGGCCAGTCGTCGGTGGATCAGTAGTCGCCAGCGCGCAACGGGCAGTCAGTGGGCAGCAGTGGCAGCAAGATGCCAGCATATTTTGCAGTGCAATCTGGCTGAATCATGGTCGCGGCGGTGGCCGCTGGTTGCTGGCGTTGGCAATGCAGCAGATGGCAGGCCCAAAGGGGCATGGGCGTGGATGGGCGTGGATCCCGAAGCGGGCTAGCGGGCGAAACGAAGGTAACGGTAGCATGGCCGTCACGAAACAATCCCCAAAAAGATTCCCCACCTACAGCCAAAGCTCTAGCCAAACCTCCACCAGCTCCAAGCTCCAGCCTCTGCCCAATTCTGGCACTAGAAACTCTCTCTGCCAATTTTCAATCACATCGCGCGTGCCTGGCAACGTCGCCGCTCACTTACTCCTCTTAGCACAAGCTCGCGCGCGCCCTACCACTCGCTCCGTGGCTCCATCGCCTTACCATTCACACACAGTGCACACTCACTCACTCCTACACTCCTACATCCCTACACCCTGTCCTGCTATGCCCTGTCCTGTCCTGCCCTGCCCTGGCCCAGTGTAGTCCATCACCGTCACGGTCAATCATGGCCCTTCTCTGATGATGCCCTGCCACACGTCCGGACCTCCCGCCAATGTTCCCTTCCATGAGTCCATGAGTCCATGAGCCCATGTCCCTCCACTCCATTGCTTTCATCCCATCCATGAACCACCCCCCCCCCCTCTCCGCCCATCCCTCCCATCCAATCCACCCCCCCGCAGCCACCCTTACGTTGCCCGTCTGCCGTGCCTCAGCGAACGGCCATTGCGCTCCCACTCGCCGGAGGATTTTCCTAGGTACGCTCAGTTTAGCGGATACAACCCTCTCCTATATTCTCACAAGCCGTACAACCATGCTTAAGAGCCGTTTGCGACATCGCTCGTCAAATGCCTCCGGCTCGCCTGAAATCTTTGTGCATTACAGTCCAAGTCCACGCCCACGCTGCCGGACCTCCAGTCGCCCTCTGCAAGTGTGATATACGCCTGCAAACGACCCTCCGCCCAACACCTGGCCCCGCTGTCACCATCATTAAAAACATCATCTGCACCCCCCCATGCCCTCCCTGCTGCTGAAACGCTTCAAAAGCCGCCGCATGACCCTCCCACCGGAGTCTGACTGCGCCCGCAACACTCCAGCCTCCCCCGTCACCGACGTTCGTCGCTGCTGGTATATAAAACCCATGTTCGACTTTTGGCAGAGCCTAATCGCGGCTCTGGAGCGCATCGCCATGCTACCTTCGCTTCTCCACTCCGTGTTCCCATCGCTGCCATCCCGGAAACGTATGCGAGATGCTGCTGTGCGGACCTACGACCGGACCATGGACGACCTGTTGCGCGAGATCCAGCGCCTGCTTGAAGGTTCCCTCGAGCCTGCAAAGTTGCTGCACATGTCCGCGAAGCTGCAGGAACAGTTTACCCCAAAGCTCCAGGCGAGCGACGTCTGCATGCTCCCCTCCTACAACCACCAACTACCCTCTGGCCTTGAGCACGGGACCTACCTGGCGCTAGACGTCGGTGGCTCCACCTTCCGCGTGGCTGTCGTGGAATTGAATGGCAACAAGCCTGCCGCCAAGAGCATGCGCATCGTGAATATGAAGAGCTACAAGATTGACAATTCCGTCCGCTACCTAAGGGGCCATGCCTTCTTCGACTGGATGGCAGAGAGGATCGAGGCTGCCATTTCGGATCCCCAGATCAAGAAGATCAATGGCTCCGGCACCTTTGGTATGGGCCTGGCCTGGTCATTCCCAGTCGAGTATGTAGTGTCTGCTGTTTCGTGTTTGTGGAATCATCCAATGGCTAATTTCTCTTCTTTTTCTTCTTAGGCAAACGTCAAGTCGCTCAGCCAATCTGTTGGTCATGGGTAAAGGCTTCCGTGCAACTGAGGGAACCATCGGCCAGGATCTCGGTGAGCTGATCATGGGCCCATGTAGGAAGAGGGTGAGTTGCCAGTCCAACATCTGTCAGAGTCGCGAGCATCATGGCTAACAACGAGTCACAGAACCTGCCTGTTGTGATGGAGTCAATCGTCAACGACTCTTCCGCGACGTTGCTGTCACGTGCCTACGAGGACCCTTCAACTCGGTTTGCCGTCATCCTGGGAACCGGCTTCAACATCTCTGTACACCTACCCGTTACGGCTCTCGCCTCTTCCAAGTACAAGGGCTATCCACAGGCTTGGATAGATGAAGCATCTCATGTTCTTGTCAATACCGAACTCAGCATGTTCGGAAAGAATGTTTTCCCGACCACCCGGTGGGACGACCAGCTGAATGAGAGTCACGTACGACCCGACTTTCAGCCATTCGAACACATGATCAGTGGACGCTACCTGGGTGAAATCGTCAGGTTGATCATTGTTGAGGCTGTGCGGAAGGCGGGTCTGTTCAGCGGGGAACTGCCAGACAAGCTTTCCGAGGCGTACACGCTCGATACTGGTACGATTGCGGCCATCGAGATGGACGAATCTAAGAACCTCTCCAACTCCATTGCTCTCTTCCAGTCGAAACACCCTCTCAGCAAGCCGCCGTCGTACAATGACATCTCCTTCCTCCGAAGCGTGTCTCAGCTGGTCTCTCACCGTGCAGCTGCTTTCCTTGCAGCTGGCATCCATGCCCTATGGTCACTTCGCATAAAGTCCGAAGGTTTGACTCCCCTTGAAGCCGAACGCATGTCCATAGGATGCAACGGATCGGTCATTGAGAAGTACCCACTTTTCCGAGAACTGTGCCAGTCACACCTCGACGAGATGACCACTGCATCTGGAGCAGAGCCACACTCGATATCATTAGAGATAGCCGTAGAGTCGGCAATTTTTGGCGCTGCTGTGGCAGCTTGCTGCCTTGATTCGTAAAAAGAACCACTCGGCCGGTGCACTCGCAGAAAAAGCACTGATCTCAGTCCGAGTCAAACTTTTCCTCGCGCGATCCACCACTATTGCTAATTGAGCGCGCTGTCATATACCCCCTTTCACGCGACGGTGTCCTTGTATATACATGAACGCGATTTTGGCGATGTTCATCTTCATGACCAGCTTGAGCCTGGTTTCTCCATCATATGGCTCATGGCTGTCATCATGAAAGCAAAATTCTGCACCAGTTACATGCGAACGAGCGATCATAGAGCACACATTTCATCTTCATCTTCACTTCATGGCTGAGATTCGACCACATCGAGCTCAGACCCTTTATTGCTATCCAAGACCCGGCACATGCTTGTCATCACTCTTCCGTTACAATGGAATCTGAAAGACAGACGCACACGTGCTGGATCATTTGCTTATTCTATTAGCCCCGTTTTTTTTATTTTCCTTAACGAATGTCAAGAGATATATTATTAGCATATGGGAATGTTTTGGGACCGCAAAAATTCCCTAAGGCGTTTTACTTTGGAGAGGGTATCCTCTGGTGGAATGGCTGGGATTGACTCTGAGGGATTGGCATGGGCTTGGGTCGGACTCATGGGTGGGCTTTAGAGGACGCTTGCGCAACATGATCGTTTCGTAGAGGCGCAAGAAAGAATACTATTCATGGTTTTTTTACGTGCATATCATTGGTCTGGATCCGTGAAGTGAGAAGGGGTATACTACGGCGCTTCGTTGTCAACATAGCCATGAATTCCACCAATAGTATCATCGAAAGAGATGTACAGATTATCAAGATTGCCATCTGCCCATCTCAAGGTATTCAGAACTCTCTAGCTCCTAAATCTTACCGCTTCATATCCAGTCACCGTCAAAAAATCCAGATGTCATGACCTCAGACCATTGCGTGCCAGCCATGCATACGGGCACAATCCAACTAAGTCTTCTACGACAAGACCCAGAAAAAGGCTCCACATCTACACAATGAACACGGTCCCTTTAATCCCCACCTCCTCGGAGAAACATGGCAGTGCCGGCACAAACATACCTCTTTCGCACACCGCCGAAGAAGGGCACTCATATCACGCCTTTCCAGGCCAGAACAACAACAAAATAAAATCAACATAAACGCGCGTTATCAGGCGTGATTCACAGTTCAGTTCAGCTCAGCTCAGGGAAGGGAAGGGAAGGTTACACACACAGAGCTGTTGCTATATCGTAGGATGCCGAAAACCGAATACGGATAGCAACACCGACTTCGACCAGAAAAGCAAGTTGTATTGCGAGAAAGCGCGAGAATGCCCGGTGAGAGAGATACTACGTCTTCCGAGTATCAGCATGGTCTAGATTCTGGGTTTACAGCTTCTCGGGAAGGGGGGAGGGCGGACATGGTGTGTTAACGATGGATGGGTGGGTGTGTGGGGACATGCTTGAGGAATACGATACTCGGAGGACGCGAAGCGAAGCGGAGACTAGACGGCGAGGTATCAGTTGTTACATAGATAGTATGCTGTTCCATCCCTTGGAACGGAGCGAGTGGCGGTGGTACTCTGACTTAGTGATGTAGCTGTAGTATACAGTATACGAAAGCTTTACGATTTAGTGGATGCGAGGTTGTGGGTCTGTGGTGGTGGTGGTCATGTATGCGGACATAGCATGTGCAGGATACGGTGTCAGTGTGGGGATTTTAGGGATGGGATCGTGGTAGATGGATTTTGGGGGAGTTTACGTTGTAGTAGGAGGGTGGTGTTGTATACCGGGTCGCTGGGCGGGATATCGGACGGGATCTTGGATGAGCGGGTGGATGTGGTGTAGGGTTGAGGAAGTTTGTACACTGTTGTTGGGCGCAAGGTTGAGTGAATCGCTTCCTCGAAATATTTGACTGATTCGATCGAATGCATGTTGGGCAATGTGACGAGCAGTCACTTGTGTATATAAACCCTCTTGCCCCGTTCTTGATAATCTAGATAATATATTTGGACGAGTCTCAAAGCAAAACCCCTTTGCTATACTTACCTGTGAAAAAGCGCTGCCATTGGCATTGCCCCAGCAGGACTCCAGCATCCACCCAATTTGCCTGCCTTCAGCCCACTCGACTCTCAGGCAAAAAAGACCCTTACACCCTTCAATAGCTATAAGCTTCTATTAGTTGTATTTTATAGCTACATCAATTCACTATCCCATAACTATTTAACGATAGAAAAAATCTCGATTAGATACTCTCATATCTACTCACCTTCAGTAGACACTCACATCCTCCCTCAACCCACGTGCTCAACCCAGCTCAGCTTGACCGTTCCTGTACACAGACCCACCTCCGCAGACCACTCCGAGATAGAAAATGCGAGCCCCGTCCCCAACGCGGTAGGACCTTGACAGACAGACCGACAGACCGATAGACAGAACAAACAAAATAAGCCACCGAATCCAGCAGGAGCAATCCACCACGTTCTCTCATGCACATCTTACTTACCCACTTACCTACTTACCAATCCACCAGCTCCCCATCACCCCCCTCACACGCAGTACAAAAACAAGCCCAAACCCAATCTCAACCTGCACGAGCGGAATACCTCTCCACCTATCAATCCAGTGCAGTCAACCAGGCAATGTCTCGGTCCATTTTCCTCCGTGGCGATCTCATGTCCGAGGTCGCGGTCTCGGTCGTGCTTTTCGTTTCGTGTCCACATGTTAGTTTTGTGGTGGTGGTGGTGGTGGCCCTTGGGGCAAAAAGCATTGCAGAATGCAACGCCCGTGTGCAACGATGGGACGTCACGTCACCCTAAATTGGAACGAAGCAAAGGAGAAACAAGCAGCGACAGCTCATACATGAAATGAGACGCGGCGAGCGACAGACAGCGAGCATAACACGGCAGTTTTTTGCCCATGTATGTGTATGCGGAGTGTGGATGTAATCGGTGTGTGTGTGTGTGTGTGTGTGTGTGTGTGGTGTGTGTGTGTGTGTGTGTGTGTGTGTGGATTGAGGGTTTTTTTGTTGTGACTTGTTCTGATCTGGGAGTGGATGAACCCAGACAGATGATGCAGGTAAGGTAAATAACGCCTGGCGCTTCAACTCAATTCATATGTCTGGACCTGGATGTTCCGCTATCGTGCTTGCCTTCTTTCCCTTTTCTATTTTCTTAGAATCGTACTATGATCTAAATTCATCCGAATTATTGTTTGCCGTTAAATCGGCCCCTTAAATCAAGACGAAAAAATTGCCTTTTATAGGTGATCTACCGCGAGATGCGCCCGAGATCTCGATCGCCCGCTTCAATTGTGTCTACATGCTCGACATGCAAATTGTTGTTATTTGTTTGCTCATGAGCATGCCCACGCACTCAAGCCTGTCTGAGTAGCCCGTAGTTGTCAGATTCTCGAGATGAAGAATATTATGTATGCCGCCACGTTAGCGTCATTGATATCATTGATATTGAAAGCGACGTCCACCACTCGTTTCCTAAGCAAAGATTGAGGCCAACACCCATAAACTACCAAGTGTGTATCAGCGGTCAGGAAAGAAATCTTTGTGGTCGGTAACTCGACGTCAGGTTGAGGTCTCACTGAGCCTTTGTTCTGCGATGCCGCTGCTGAGAGGAAACAGTTAGTACTTGAAGCAGGTGAGAAGGAAAAGACACCCTCGCCACATAAGCCAACCATCCGGCTAGCCTTGACTGGAGAATTGAGTCTAGAAGTGAGGCGAAGCATCGTGTCTCCGTCTCCGTCTTCTATTTCCGTGTGTATAGCTTTCATGTCGCATTGTACCGGTGGAGCCAAGTAGCTGTAGCAACCTCGCATATACCTTAACCTGCGCCGTGTTGTGCCCGTGCCTGTGTCCCTCGTGGTCGAATGGAGTGCGGTCAACATTACGTGCTGCGTGTCAGATACCCCCATCGGCAGGGCCGGCTTTTAGTCTGCTCATGCAACAACACGCCTCCGAATGCGGTGAGTGTATGATCCTAAAGGAAGAGGGGAAAATGCAACGCTAGGCGCAATATAAACTCACGGAGTTGCAGGGCATGTAAGACTATAGGTAAACGTGACCGGTTGATTTTCATCGTAATATGACTAGGGGATATAATGCTATTCAAGTCCCAGAACGACCCGACTGTGGTTTAATGATATGTTGTCCTAACCAATACTTCCGACATTTCATTCACTTTCATTTCTGACCCGACGCACAGTCGATTGAATATACGGACCTCCGAGGGCTTGGCTAATACTAAGTTAACTCCAGAGCGACTGTATAGTTTCCGTTCATAAAAGATCCCAAAATTAAAAAGAGGTAAAGATAGGTCCCTCATATACGCGGCCGTTGATTACTCCAATCCTAGGTTCATCGTTATCGTCCCGGTGTATCAACCGAAACCCATCGTTTGCATTGTGCCTCCGGCAAGGGAGTTCGCGGTGCGAGACATCCACAACCAGAGCACAAGCCTAGTGTCATATCAATTCTTTCATCCTCCCTCGGAGCGACTCCGCATCGATCCGCATGTCTGCCTTTGAGCGATGTTGCCATCCGGGACCGAGGTTGACCTTGTACGCCGCAGCAACCCAAAACCTGTAAATCGCACCCAACTTCGAGAAATCTTACAATCATGACGGTCGTGTCAAGTACTACATCGCACTCCTCGCATCAGCATCTTGCCGTAAATATCGATATTGCTGTGGCATCGTGCGTCCTTAACCCCTGTGTCCCGGTATGGCTAAATTGTACCCCTCCTCAGAAAAGGTTGCCGAATGTGCCCAGTGACCATGCCGAACCAAAGATCGATAAGCGCCAATGATTGCTATGCTGCGTACGCCCCAAAAAGGAAAAAAACCGGGTATCTGGAATCAATATTGCACCAGCCTCACCAAACATCAGAGAAATATCGTTTGGATTTGTTCTTTACGGCAAGGGCCTTAGGATCTTGTGGAAGATTCGTGTGATGGACAACATGTGGGCGATATACAGCATCAACGGGTGGCATCCAGTCGTCCAGGCCTAGAGGAAAGTATTCGTAGAGCAAATCTGCGCTCTCATCAGGGCTGTTGATCAAACTAAGGGAAAATGATGGCGGCCTGGCGGGAGTCGCTCTCTTCCTTAGTTGCTCTGAAGGGCTTCCGGATTTTTTGGGCTCATCATCTGTTAATGATAGCGACACTGGACCTACACTCGAGCGTTGGAGTCCTGGATGTCTGGATATCTCGGGAGTGGACTGGGCGTACGGTGTTAGGGCAGGCATCTGCACCGACGGCGTGTCCGGCGGCACAGCAGTTAATGCCCCACCACCACCAGGCGTCTTCCAGTCAAGAAAGTCTGGAGACACCGGTAAATCGTTTGGGTTGAAGTCAAAGGGGAGCTGGAGCACGTCCATGGGCATCGTGGTAGCCGTATTGTTATTGTTCTGGACGTTGGTATGGTTGGTATGGTTGGTATCACCGGTCGATGTCCTAGTCGGCTGTTGTGGCATATGTGAAGCCTTTCGAGCCGAGCTACCACCGCCACTGATAGGTAGGTCTTTGCGTGACTGGAAATTCCTAGGGCTTCGTCCCCGCACAATAATGGCACCAGAATGAATCTCGCAAATTGGAATCTTTGCGCCAGTAGCAAGTGTGGCTACAACCTTGAGCCTTACGACAAAATGTTGCTGCAGTTCCTTCCTGCGACCATTATTGGCGGTAGCAATGCGGAACTGAAGCCTCTTCCAACTGATCGGGAAATTCACGTAATCCGAATCTACATCCTGTCCAGTAGAAAGATCTAGAGGATACGATGGTGGCTCTTTCTCCGTTTTGTCTTCTACGACGGCGGTACTACTTGCCGGCGTCTTCCACGGGACTGATATAATCTTTACAGAATTTCCTTCTAGCGATTCGGTTGCTGATATTGTAAGTTCCTGGCCGAGTATGGGAATTTGGTCTCCCTGCTCCGTGAGGATCAGTTGAAGACTCCTCGGGAGCGTTATAGTCCCAGTAATCTGGAAGAGATTCCTCCGGTAGCACGTCAGCTCGGTGGGTGGTGCTGAGACATCACCAGCTGTGGCCCAAGGTGATTCTGCGAGGAAGAACATGCCATGAAGCTGCGCAGACATCGATATGGACACTCGTCGCATGGCAAAGTCGAGGATGGTGAAGGGGACATTGGGTAGAGAGAAGCTGAGAAGTTTGTTGTCGCGCTCGATGCTGGGGCTCTCAGGAGCGGCGCCATTCTGCTCGGGGTGAATGGACTGCTCGTAACCGCTGAAGGCATCGGAGAAGGGGTCTTCGTATGCGCTCGAGAAGCGCTTTAACGGAGGAGGCTGTAGAGAGTGCTGTCCGAATGTAGCATCTTCGCTACTGCGGAATAGCGTCAGCAAAGAAAGGGTAGTCATGGCCGAACAGTGAGGAGAAGAGCTTACCCAGCGAAGGTGTCTGCGTCGTAATTAGAGCGCTGGTCGAGCTGGTCGAGCGGGAGCAACGGGACCGATAATTGCTGGTCTGGTCCGGTTACGTTCTGGAGTGACATTGGGGCTGCCAAGTAGGACATGGTGATCGTATCGAAGCCCTCCATGGCTGCTCGTCTGCGGTCGAGGCCGGATCAAGAGACAGGACGGCGGTAGAGGAAGCGCATGCGCGCATGAGATTGAGATGGGGAAAGCGCGAGCAGAACTGCGGGATGGTGCGGTGGAGCGAATGGAGGACGGTAGCGGAGGCACCGTCTGGTGATATTGGCACAAATGGGGGAGGAGTATAGGGTCCGCTTGGGGGGGTGGAGGCTGGGATGGGGGTAAGGTAGAGTTAGGGTGGGTGTGTGGATTGGATTTGGCGAGCGCAGGGCCTGGGGCGCGGAATTGGAGCAGCGGAGAGCGGCGCTCAGTCAGCCGATGGGATTGATGTAGATATTACCTAGGCAAGCCGGGGAGGAGGCGGTTCCTAGGGGCGGGACAGAGAGGTTGGAAGTGTGTGTGTGTGTGGAGGTGAGGTGAGGAGTAGTGCGCGCGCAAAGAGGAAGGAGGTTAGTCTGAAGTTTTGGTAGTGGTGATGGGCTCATAAAATGATGAGGCACCAGACACGAAGCAATACAAAGGTGGATGTGAGCGCGAGAGAAAGAGCTGGAGAGCAAGCAGCAGCAGCAAAGAGCGTGGGCGATTTGGGGCAAGCCTTCGCAGTGTGCTGGGGTGAAGCGGTGCAACGAGGAGCCCCGGAAAGGATCACATGCAGGCCGGGGCCAAGACTGCGGCGGAAGAGATACTTCGATTGGACGCGGCGCCCTGGGATTCCGCGCGCGACGCACTCACTCATTCACTCACTCACTCACTCACTCACAACCCAAGAGACCGAAACAGACACACAGAGGGTCTATCTCTCTGGCAAAGACTCACTCGAGCAAAAACTGCGAGACGAGACAAGGACCCAGGCACTCAGGCACCCAGGGCAGGTGCAGATTCATACTCAGTAAATGGGGCGGATAGGTATAGGCGAGGCAGGATAGGGCAGGGGGACAGCAGCAAGGCATGTCTTTCCATCCATCTAATTCTGGGGCCACTGCCAATAATCCATCCCAAATTCAATTCATCTCTCATCCCTCGATCGGAACATCGAACCATGTCTCTCTGCCTCACGCACAGCTGGCTGCAGCAAGAGCGAGCCCACCCCCGTTCGGGAAGGCTTCTCGAAACGAGAGGGCGGCGACGATTCCGAGAACCGTTGGGAAGATCAGCGGGGGCGCTCGCTGGATGGCGCCCACCGCCCCTCGTTCTCGTCCTCGTCCTTATCCTGGCCTGACTAGATATCCGCCGAAAGGTGCGTGTTCAGTAGTCGGGCCGACCGACGGTGGAGGTTTGGCTCTGCTTCTGGCGTTTCAAAAAGGTCCGTAGATCGTCTTTTTGAGTGAGCGACTACTGAGGGAGCGGGTCTTTCCGCGGCGCACGTCTCCCCATCTCACTCCCATCTGCGTGCGCATTTCAAAAATAACCATGACCCTCGTCTTTTCTCTGTTATCGATCGGGGGTTGCTCTCTTATATCCCACGTCGATCGATCATCTCCCCCGCGCGTCGTCATCCTCAATTGCCATCTCCACCGCAAAAGAGATGCGATGGTCGGACAGCAAAAGCAGCAGCAGCGGCGGCAGAGGGTGAAGAGCATATTCCTGACCCTCAACCACTGAACCACGTTTTGGGTTCTTATCGACCGTCGCTCTCACACCCCCGTCTCAGCGCACAGAGAGGGCGGCATCGCTCCAATCCCAGGTTGGGTGTGCGACGCTGCAAATCCATTCGACTCGCCTTTTGTGGCCGCGTGAGCCGCAATGTCGGGGCTCGTATCAGCATTCAACTTCTCTCACCTCTCACCTCCAGCTGCGTTATCGGAATTGACCTCACCACTCTGTCGCTTCTGGCTGTAGCCAACCAATGGCCGGCCCCGCGCCATCACCCTCACTCGTGCAAACTCACTTGCAGACGACGCCTGCTCGGAGCATTCGAAACCTTCATTCTTGCGCGTCCGCTCCCTTGTCTACTCTCACTCCCCGTGCCCCCGTGCCCCTTTCCCCATCTTCCCACTCCAGGTACCTGCGTTACTCCCTCAGCCCACCCGCACCACTGACCCTCTCGCCAAGCATCGTGACATGTATTGAGTACAGAGCCAGAAACCCCTAGCGCCCAAGGGTATCCAATCCCATTGCATTGAAAATCCCAAAAGATTCATATTCCCATAGTCTTGTCCCACCCTGATTTTCCAAAAGCGACAAAACAAAAAAAAGACGAGATCCTCACCTCAGCTCAAAACACGGCCGTAATTGTCATCATCATCATGACGGTGGTATCATGGTCCACGTCGCCGCGTCACAGCTCACCTCTTCGAATGTATGCATCACATCGAATCCCATGGCTGAAAACCCGTCGAAATTGCCGTCTCCGTCCATCTGCGCCATCGGGTCAGCCTTTCTCATGTTGGTCAGTCGGACTTGGTTACTCACGTAATCTAGCAGGCAGGCATTGCAGCCCTGTGCCTTGATTTGTCGCATCCCTAGCAAAATCAGCCCTTGAAGGAGAGTCGAATATTCACCGACTCCGGGCGAGATGACTGGTGAAGATATTCCACCCGCTGCCTCGTTGAGATCTTTCAACGGTGGAATGAATTCTGACAGTCGCGAGTGGTGATTATAGAGCACCACTGTGCCCACCAATGCTCCGTCTTCGGGCCGTTTGGCGCGAATAATGCCGCACGACGAAGGGTCGGAGAGCGCGAGCTTGTACACCTCAGCCAGCCCTTGGCGATTGCTTGTTTTTATGTGATCCAGAATTGGTCCCGCGTAGTCCCATCCATAGACCAAATCAAATTGAGAACCGGCACCTGCCAGGCTCTTCGCCATGCCCTCGGGTGGTGACCAGTTCAACAAGTTGCGAGCAACCATATTGCACACGGGGCGTGATAGGGCTGCGTTCCACCCAAGATTGGCAAACCAGGAACGTAGACGCTTTCTCTCTGAATGATGCCCCGTTGGAATCCCCAGGAAAACACTGGGCAGCCGGGAGCCTAGTTGGAATCGCTTGATGCCCTCTCTTTGGAGAAGCGTCCGAATCGCTCTATTGTGCAGCGAGTGGCCGATGGATAGTTTCCTCCTTGCAGGATCTACGAACAGAGCCCCAATGACCCCAGTCCCTGTCGCCTTGAAGAAGTACGTCGAGCAGAACCCATAGAGCGCTTGTGTACTGCTATTGCGAACAACAAAGTGGGCTTCTTCAACCTCCTGTTGATGCAGTAAGAAGGAATTCGATGTAGCACTGGACAATTCGGAACGTTGGTTAGGTGGCGTGCCTTCCATGACTGCAGTGACAAGAGCATCTAAGGCATTGGCATCTCTCTCTTCATTAAACGTCTCGACCAACCAATGTTGCCTAGAATGCTGCAGCTTTTGACTCTTGCTGATCGTCCCTGGGAGCGTGCCAGCGGGCGAAAGCTCTCCATACAGAACCTTTACTAGAGAATTCAGCGCTGTCTCCGTAAAATCGTAGGTGCAGATGTATGTTCCTATCGAGGTATCCATTGCAAAGTCGTAAGGCGAACTGACTGCAACTACAATCAATGGCTTCTCTCTCTTTTCGCCGCCGGTAGTATACTGCATATTGCAGATCATAGAGACATGCTTCGTGAAACCATGTTGATAAAGATTACGATTTGCGTCCGCCGTGAGCACCACGATCGCACTTGCTCGATTGATAAGATTCTCGTGTACAGGCCGAACGCCGTTTGCTGTGTAAGACGTGTGAAGTACTCGTCCGCTGCGTTGTCTGGCCAAAGATCTTCCGAGCTCTCTGAAGACACGCTCTCCGCTCATGACGGAGGCGCTTCGCTCCCATACTGCAGGCTCGGGTGATTTTTCCGTCGCCGTCTCTGAGAGTGCTTTAGAAGCAGCGGAAGCGGCCAGAGGCTTCACGAGGGGAGTTAATAGCAGTAGCTCTTCTTCGCTATCCAGAATATTCGATAGCGGTAGAAGCCTGTTCTTGTCACGAACAACAGTGATAGAGTTGTTGTAAGCCCTTGTGGACAATGCCGTGTGTGAAGGTTGCAACGTCTCCAGAAACTTGATGCCGGGCGGATTCAATGCTTTCTCCCAGGAAGTGCATTTTGATTTGAGCAGCAAGACACGTTGTAGTGAATTGTAGATTCGATGCCTTGGAATCATGTCGTTTTCAATGCCTGTCTTGAGCCCTTTGAGGGCTTCTTGTTGAACTGAGAAAGAACGGCAAAGAAGAACCACGTCACAGCCTGCGTTAACAGCCATGACGGTACCACCTCCTACACCGATGTTATGGCTTAGAGCATCCATCTCTAGACACTCAGAGACCACAACGCCATTAAATTGGAGATCAGTTCGGAGTAGTCCATCTACGACCTGCTCAGAGAGACAAGCGTGCATGGCGTTGAGGCCTGCCGAGGACATTGCGCATCCTCCTACCATCATGGAGTCGAGGCCCTGTCTGATAGCATTGCGAAATGGAATTAGAGCACTCAGACTCAGCTGTTCCAACGATTCGGTGATGATGGGAACATCGAGGGTCGACCCCAAAAATTCCAGGTTACCATAGGATGGGAAATGTTTCCCCAGAGTGACAATTCCCGCCTCTTTGTAGCCTTTCATGAAGGCGACACCATATGCGGATACCTCTTGGGGATCATCTCCAGCAGTTCTGACACCAAGCGGTTGATTCCGGGCATTGGTAAGTACATCTAGGCATGGTCCAAAGATCCAGTTGATTCCACAGGCGGATATCTCTTGAGCAGTAGCTTTTGCCACCTGAAACGCTAGCTCAGCTGAACCTGTTGCGGCCATGCCCATGCTACTCGGATACTGGCGAACGTATATCTCATCGAACAAGCTGTTGACTCCACCATTCTCTTGGTCTATTCCGATGGCCAGAGGAACAGGGTGGCCCGCGTCATGGGCGATTTTCTGAAGCTCATAGCATAGCTTGGTCGTGTCCTCGGCGGCTGAAACAGGTCAGCTATGTCCGCAGCAACGATAGCAAGATTGCAAATTGGAGATGAAACTCCTCACATTTCAAATTTTTAGCAGTGAGCAAAATGCAGCCAATATAATGCTTTTGGATTAGGGTTTTGATCTGTGGGGTTACAGCAGTTCCATCAAAGCCCATCATAAACAGCTGGCCCTATACGGAACGCTATTAGTCTGGAGCCATGGACAGGCGCTTGACAAGAGACCCACCATAGTCCTGCATCATGGACGAGTTAGCAAACTGTTCATTCGACAGCACTCTTGCTTTCTGGAACGGTCCCAACTCGAGCGGAGAAGGGTGAGGGTGCGTACCTATCCAAATCATCCCATACGGGATCCAGCTTCTCGGGCTTAGCCGCCATGATCACCGGGGGCCTATCGCTGGCAGCCGACGTTGGAGACGCGAACCGAGACTTGAGATGTGCAGTCGAGGCTTGAACGTGACTCGAAGCAGCCTGTTAACAATGAAAGATGGGGTAGAGGTGTGTTTGCAACGGTAGCATTCACGCGGACCGAGGCGCTAAGCATGGGCCAGTTTTTTATCGATACCTCACCTGGTCCAAGGTGACATGCTGGGCCGGGGCGGTGGACCCCTCACGCTCACGCTCACGCTCACATCCATTATTCGCCATCCATCGAATTACCATTAGATTCCCAATACCACCTCCGGCAATGTTACGCCACCGGCCTGGTTTTTTCGCACGCCGCCTGCAGATCGACCTGTAGCCTGTGGACGCTCGGTGCTGTGTCACATTGCCATCACCCGCTAGGCCATTCGATCACTCAAGGTCAACGTGCCAGCGAACAGGATGTCGTCGCTTTCAAGCGGCAACTTTGCCAGGGAAACTTCGCCGGCCAACTATGACTGCCACTCGTCATGGAAAGCGGCCTAGCGAAATTTCTGTGGTTCAGATAAATGTAAGGCAGGGCTCAGCTCTATGTTTGAAGGTTGTTGAGCTTGTCTCAACCGCACTCTTACCCACCTCTCCTCCCATAGCCAATCAGCTATCAAGCTTCTCATCCCATATCATCTCTTCCATCAATAGTCTCTAATACCAATAATTGTCTACACTCTCATCCGCCCAATATGCCATCTGCCGTGCCACTCAATGGTCATAGCACCCCTCCTAGGAGCAAAGGTGTCACAAAGTTCACCAACTGCCTCCTTGTCAAGGGGGACCAGCTCGTCAAGGAAGACCTCTGGATCAGCTCGATAAGCGGAAAGATTCTGAATGGACAAGAAATCCTATACGGTTATCGCATGGCCCCCGATAACATCGTCGATCTTGGCGGACGCATCTTGTCCCCAGGTCTCATCGATGTGCAACTTAACGGCGCATATGGATTCGACTTCTCCGTCATTCCAGAAGAAGGCACCACCAGTTACAGCAAGGGAGTCTTTCGAGTGAATCGAAACCTTGTTACTACTGGTGTAACATCATACTTGCCCACGTTGACTTCACAGCGGCCTGAAGTCTATCAAAAGGTCATTTACCAACATCTCATAAGACTATCTAATATTATGCTGTGATCAAGGCTAATCGAAAGTAGGCCTTACCATTCCTTGCTCCGTCTGGCGCTCATCGCGATCCTACATATGGTTCCGAATCGCTGGGAGCTCATTGTGAAGGCCCCTTTCTTAGCCCAACGAAAAATGGCATTCACAATGTTGATGTACTCCAAACACCTTCAAACGGGCTCTCTGACCTCGCATCTTGCTACGGTGCCAAGAACCTCCAGAGTCCATCTCCGATCAAACTTGTAACTCTCGCGCCAGAGTTACCAGGCGGACTTGCCAGCACAAAAGCACTCTCAGACCAGGGTATCGTCGTCTCAATAGGGCATTCCGAAGCCTCCTACGAAGAAGGAAAGGAAGGTATCAAAGCGGGTGCGAGCATGATAACGCATCTGTTCAACGCCATGCGACCCCTTCATCACCGCAATCCAGGAATTTTCGGACTCCTTGGTACCACCCCAAGGTCCTTCTCCAAACCTTACTTTGGTATCATTGCGGACGGAATCCATCTACATCCCACCAGTATCAAGATCGCTTGGAACGCACACCCCGATGGCCTCATCCTTGTCACAGATGCCATGCGTCTCGCGGGTATGCCAGACGGAACCTACGACTGGACAAACGGGTCTCGAATCATCAAGCAAGGCTCACTTCTCACACTCGAGGAGAACGGAAAGATCGCGGGCAGCAGCATCGAGCTCCTAGAATGTGTGACCAACTTCTTGAACTGGACTGGAGCCAGTATTCCCGAGGCAATAAAGGCCGTCACCGAGACCCCAGCCAAGATGCTGGGCGTGCAGGATACAAAAGGCACACTGAACGAAGGTGCAGATGCAGACCTCGTTGTTCTGGACCTCGAAGATGCAGGCGTAGGCGACGAGAAGAAGCTCATGCTCCACCAGGTGTGGAAATTTGGCGAAAAGGTTTTCGAGCGCGCATGATCCGCTGCCACACATTTGTTTCCATTCGGCGTTTCCTTCGATGGGAAAGGTACAGGTGAAGATTAGATTGCAAAACAGCAACGTATGATTGCATGGCGGGAATTCCCTTTTAGTTTCCCACTTACATTTTTCATTTCTCTTCATATTTCAGTCGATATATACTAAGGACAATATTCACTCGCGATGGTAGATCCAAGAAGTCGCATATATCTTTAGATTTTTTTGTAGGAACGCGGTTCATGAAGCCTTTAGAAGATATACCCCCGTGCATATAAGCATAAAGCATATAGAGTGCAATTAGACATCATTGATTCTGTATACCGTGTTTTCACTTGTTTGATGTGTATGTTCACGTACGTGATTATAGTTCACCGGAATTTAATGAGTTCGTACGAGGAAACAATATGTATTACGCGAGAATGCATGAATTATGTTCGTCTCGTGAAGTTGGTCTACTCTACCCTACCCATGAATGCTATGCCTACAGGAGAAAAGAAAAGAAAAGGAAAGGACTCGCTATGCCAACAAGGAAGGGGCGAAAAATATTAGAAAGGAGAAGAAACGTGATCGAATGGATGAGAAAATGCAGTTGCCTTTACATGGTGGTACACAAAACCAGAAGGAGGAAGGAGAGTGGGTTGTGTGGATGCAGTACCAACGTAGGTCGTGCTCTATCGGCCGTTGTTCCAGATCATGTTCAGCTGAAGCTCGATGCCGGCTACGCGGAACTCGTGAAGCTTTGGTTCTTTCTAAACGACATTACTTATGGCGGAGCTGGTTGAGGAGGTAACAATTGGATTGCCCGTGCTGCAACACGACGTTTTGTGCCCGGTTGGTACTCGGTCTAGAATGTTTGAGTCTAGCTGTGAATCCGCATATGTTGCCATACATGTCGATTTCAGTCCATCGTGGGCCCGGCCAATGGAATGTGCATGCAATGTCGACGAAAAGGGGTATCATTGGAGAATCGAATATTCTTGGTCGATGTGGATGAACACGATGTCGGGAGTGCTCTTCATGCTGCTAGTAGAGAAACATGCTAAGCTTCCTCCTATGTTCAACAGCATTTTCCACCCTTACTTTTTCGAATCCTTTCCACATCTTGCTCCCAGTCGTTCTGTTCGCCGACTGGGGCGGGTGTTGTGGGGAAACCCAACCAACTACGTCTCTTGTCACCCACACCAATTCTGAAACTCCCGTTGCCTTCGCCGGGATAATCGAAATAACCAGGAACATTTCCATTCGCATTCACACCCGGAGTGACTCCAGCAAAAGCCATCTGTCGCTGTTCGTCCTCAAATTTCTTGTTTTGCTGTTCAACCAGCTTTCGGGTGATGACTCTGAAAACTTCATCCACACCCTCTCCATCTTTGGCGCTGATCTCATGGCAACAGTCCCAGCCAATATCCTGGCCCCAGAATCCACTAGACCTGTTGCTTTCGGGAGATGCCATGCCCCCATTAGGTGCGCCAAATGCGGTTCCCGCCCAACCAGAAGATGCTGTTGGCTGTCCATTTTGTCCTTGTGTGGTGGGGTATAAATGCTCTGCGACATAGGCAATGCAACGTTCGAATGGCACTTTGCGCTTCGAGGGGTCTTCAGCAACAATATCAGATTTTGTGCCAACCACGTGTAGGATTATATCATCTCCAAGATTGGTCTTGAGTTCCTTCATCCAGCGACCCATTTCATCGAAAGACTGCGGATCGGTAATATCATAGCAGAGTACTCCTGCGTTCGCGCCTATATAGATATGAACGTTAGTATTTGCATTAATGCAGACTCGAGCTGTTTACACCCGCAAAGAGAAGAGCCGGGGAACCCTGAACCTCTTGAAATTTATAGCAAAATAAATGATGGGTAAAGGGAAGCAGCGAGTTGCCCACAAAATTTCAGGGCAAAGTGCCATGAGGTCGAGACAAGGTATTCCGTGCCCCTTTTAGTAGGGTCGCTGATTGTTGCAACGGCAGACTTACCTCTATAGTATAGCTTAGAAATAGATCGAAATCTCTCCTGACCAGCAGTGTCCCATATTTGCAGGCGAACGGTTGTGGAGCTATCGATGTCGACAACCCTCTTGGTCAAAAATGACGCGCCGATAGTGGATGTTGTTGTTGGGGGAGTGAATGCATTCTTGACGTAGCGATGAACCAAAGAAGTCTTTCCAACTCCCTGGCTACCGAGCACGACTATCTTTGCCTCCAAGTTGTTGGCCATGATGTACCCAAATCGATGCCGCAAAAAGTCCGCGAAGAGGGGGATTATTCGCCCGATGCGCGCGATCGTCGGTGAAGATGTCGGTGTTTCGGCTGGAGGTGCGAGGGCTCAGGTAAAGGCTACAGCGGCGACGGCTCTGCCTACGAGTATGGCATAAGGTAAACGAAGGAGGATAGTACCGTGTTCGGGTCGCATGGCGTGGGTGAATAGAAACAAAGAGAGAGGTAGGTCTCGCGGGCTTCGACTATGGTAGAGGCGCAGATTCACCACGGTCAACAAGTGACATAGTGACATAGCCGGGGAGTGGTTGGCGCGCGACGCGGCCTTGGCCGGGGGCTGTCACATGGGCTTCTGCAAAGAGCCATTAATGGACAATCGTAATGTGGGATGCGGCTAAAGGATTTTGCTAGAGGTGTTCACAGTCGAGGTAAAGGAACAGAGCAGAACAAATCCACGAAAAGTGAAGACGCCCGCCCAGCATTTGTTTATTGGGGAAAGCAACACGTTGTTAGCGCTCGACGTCTGATTTCTGCGTCATGGGATTGGACCCTCGCACGCCCGTCCCCCGCATAGAACACGTACGCCGCCGTGCTCCCTCCAAGCTTCTCAACGGATGGAATGCCATGGCGTTTCATTTGTGATTTCCCGGGGATGGCCTCGAGTGTGCCCCGATGGTCGCCTGCGCCAGATCGCAGAAAAAATCTGATTTCATCGACCGGGGGGGGGCCTGGGCTTGCTGCAGGTGGGTTTGATGCATCTCGTCCTGGGCTGCAGCAGGCGCGCCACCGTGCATCCAAGTAAAGTATCTACAGAGAGTAATATATATGTACTGTGTAGGTAGGTAGTGCCTCGAGACAGGGGCCTGTGGGTACCGTACCGTATAGATAATAGTAAAATCTTATCTGATAATTCGAGCCATCGACCAATCCATGATGAATACTATTGCAGTGACCCGGCAGAGAGGATACCGATATCAGTATCAACACCAGCGCCCAGCTCCCCTCTTGCCCACACGTCCTACATTTTGTGGAGTGTCATGGTTTGGTGACTCTGACAAAAGTGACACGACCACTCAGACGCAGCCAAAAAGTCACCGTGGCGGGAGACTTCCTCCAGTCCGGGCGACGGGAAAGCGAATGACTAAGTTCCCCGGACCGGGTTACCCAATCCGAAGTGCCCTTTTTCAACGCTGGAGCTTTGCCTAGGTTGCGGGGCGAGATGGACCGAGGACAACATCCGACGGAGCGACACGGTCTGGGGATAACCAGTCTTAATCCAAGGTCAACCGAATACTTCTGCCTTTCATTCGCTATATCCACGAGTGACATTAACTTTGTCAATCCGCGTATATCCTAGGAATCCCGAGTTTGGTTAGTCGTCCTGGAGATAAGAGACGATCAACACCATCACTCCATCTCACGCCGTCATCTAAAAAAAAAGTCTCGTTCCCACAGCTCTCCTTCTCCTCCTCCCCTAACCCCCAACCTTGTGCATTCCTTTCGCCACACTTCTAGTACCGCGTAATTGGGACACCATGAACCGCGATAGCAACGACACACAAAAGGTGAAGCTCACCGGTGAGGAGATAGCAAAGCACAACTCCAAGGACTCATGTTGGGTCATCGTCCATGGCCGCGCCTATGATGTTACCGAGTTCCTGCCAGAGCACCCTGGTGGCTCCAAGATCATCCTCAAGTATGCTGGCAAAGATGCGACCGAGGAGTTTGAGCCTATTCATCCGCCGGACACGCTCGACAAGTATCTCGAGAAACAACACCATCTAGGAGAGGTGGACATGAACACAGTAGAGGAAGAGGAGAAGCAGGAGGACCCCGAGGAGCAGGAGAGGCAAGAGCGTATCAAGCGCATGCCCATCCTTGAGCAATGTTACAATCTTATGGACTTTGAGGCGGTGGCCAGAAAGGTGATGAAGAAGACAGCCTGGGCATACTACTCGAGTGGCGCCGATGACGAAATTGTAAGTCCTCACCCATTCCAGACTGGTATAACCTGGCCGGATTCTAATGCTCTGCCCACGTAGACGATGCGTGAAAACCACAATGCCTACCACAAGATTTGGTTCCGACCACGAATCCTCATCGATGTTGAGAACGTCGACACCTCCACAACTATGCTCGGTACCAAAGTTAACATGCCTTTCTACGTTACTGCGACCGCTCTCGGCAAGCTCGGAAATCCTGAAGGCGAGGTGTTGTTGACAAAGGGAGCCAGGAAACACAATGTTATCCAGATGATTCCAACTCTAGCTTCCTGCTCGTTTGACGAGATCTGCGACGCCGCTGAAGATGGGCAAGTTCAATGGCTCCAGCTCTATGTTAACAAAGATCGAAAGATTACCGAGCGGATAGTAAAGCACGCCGAGAAGCGTGGTTGCAAGGGCTTGTTCATAACCGTAGATGCGCCGCAGCTTGGTCGCCGTGAAAAGGACATGCGTTCCAAGTTCTCGGATGTCGGTTCCAACGTGCAAAATACGTCCGGCGAGGACGTTGACCGAAGCCAGGGGGCCGCGCGTGCCATCTCATCCTTCATTGATCCAAGTTTGAGCTGGAAAGACATTCCTTGGTTCTTGAGCATCACAAAGATGCCCATCATTCTTAAGGGTGTACAGTGTGTCGAAGACGTTCTACGGGCCGTAGAAGCTGGCGTACATGGTGTTGTGCTATCTAACCATGGTGGTCGACAACTCGATACCGCACCTTCAGCCATTGAGGTGCTCGCAGAAGTCATGCCAGCACTTCGTGAACGAGGCTGGCAGAATCGCATTGAAGTCTACGTTGACGGTGGTGTACGACGAGCTACAGATATCCTCAAAGCCATCTGCTTGGGAGCCAAAGGTGTCGGTATCGGTCGGCCGTTCTTATACGCTATGTCGGCGTATGGCTTGCCCGGAGTGGATCGTGCCATGCAGTTGCTAAGGGACGAGATGGAGATGAACATGAGGCTCATCGGCTGCTCCAAGATTTCCGATCTGAATCCAACCCTTGTGGACACCAGGGGCCTTAGCATGCACACGGCGACCGTACCATCCGATACCCTAGGTCTCAATGTCTACGATCCTCTGATTGGCCCAAAGGAGAAGGCCAAGTTGTAGCTTTTAGTAGACATGCGGGGGTGAAGAGCTGCTTTGTACATACGCATTTGGTTTGGTCGGAGTATACCGTTGGAGCATTTTAGTTTTATATATATGTACCCCTAGCACTTCAATCTTGTACTTTGTCTAGATTTCGTGGCTTGCTGTTGTAGAAACGAAAGTTCTAGAGTAGGTCAATGGATACGACATTCAAATACGAATTCTTGAACTTGATTATGTGCATTTTAAGCATAGCCCGAAAGTGCCTGGCACTTGTTACAAACTGTGTCCAGACATACTTTGCCATTACGCGTTGCTGTTGGCCGCGCAATAGGCACAACCAAACATTCTATAGATTGTTGTGATGACGGCTTGTCAGCCAACGTGAGGTTTAGCAGGGCGCAGATTTGCAAAAGCAACCCCTGGAAACCTTTGATATGGCAACCAGGCAGCTAACATCGCGCAAACTTGGCATCAGTTCGCGCCGGTGGCGGATGTCCTAATTGGGTGGTAACACAATAGCAAGTTTATCTTAGAATTTCAGTACCCGTAGACTTTGCGAAGATATGGGTTCGCCAGAATTAACGTGAGTCCAGATGCCATGTAATTAGCATGTGAAAATTCCTCTTTCCTGAACTTTCCTCGGCCGGGGTTACGACTGCCACACAAGCCACATCGTGGCGCAGTCTCCTTCCGCGACGCTGCGACGTCATCGTTTTGTCGGCTGATACATTCGATCGCCCCTCATTTCAGTCTACGACACATATAAACAACGCAAGGACAAACCATTACATCCGCCTTCCTCTCTAACACAAACGATATCCTAACTTCTGCTGTCCCGAAATTTTCTTCTGATCCTAAATCGATCGATACCTACATAACGAGAACTTTTACAACACATCCCAACGCCAAACATGTCGACTACCGTCCACGTCGAAGGCATTTCCACCAAGACGAGCGAGGAGGAGATCAAGTCTTTCTTCAGTTTCTGCGGGAAGATTCAGAACCTTTCTGTCACCCCCACGAATGATGAGACCCAGTCCGCATCCGTCACGTTCGAGAAACCCGCCGCGGCGAAAACTGCGCTCCTTCTTGACAATACACAGCTTGGTCCGAACTCGGTCCACGTTTCTTCTTCAAAGTCGATCGATGAACTAGCCGGAGAGAAGGCAGCATCTGCGGATGAGGCAAAGGATGGTGACCATCATATTGAGCAGGAGGAGAAACCTCGTGGCCGCATCATCGCCGAGTACCTTGCCCATGGCTACGCCATCTCAGACAAAGCTATCGAGAGGGCACTTGCTCTAGATCAGCAACATGGTGTCAGCACGAAATTTACCACTACGCTCAATGCTTTTGATCAGCGCTTCCAAGCGACCCAAAAGGTCCAGGCGGTGGACAACAAGCTTGGTGTTTCCGAGAAAGTAGCTGTTGGATGGCGCGGCCTATATAGCTACTTCGACAAGGCGGCTGGTACGCCAACGGGCCAGAAGCTGAGGCAATTCTACGAGACTGGAAACAAGACAGTCATGGACGTCCACAATGAAGCTCGCCACTTGGCTGATCTCAAGGGTAACAAGCAGTCTGCAACTGGCGAAGCCTCGTCCGAGAAGCCGACTGTTGAGGAAGCTGGAGTTGAACAGATCCCCGGAACAGACAAGACGAAGTGCTCCTGTGCTGCAGAAGCGGGCAAATGCGCATGCCCCGAGGGCAAATGTGCCTGTGCAGGCTGTGCTAAAGCTGAGGGCGCCGCACCAGCAGCTTCCACCTAGAATTAGCTCATGGAGCGGTACTGAGGCAAATTTTGGACTTGTTCTTTTATTTTGTTTTGGAAAATGACGGGAAAAGACTTTGGGGGCCCATGATGATAGTGGCCACGCGCACGACGACAGCAGCTGGAGTTATAGCGCCTGTCAATGATGAACGTCTCCTTCTAGTTCTGTAGCAGTATTATGAATCAATTATACCATGTTTTGACATGTCTGTTGATCACACACTCGAGAGAATGTTCTATTTGAAGTGTACGGTGCCAGATTAATACTGCGGTCAACGTACAATCGCTCACTGACCACTCACACTTCTACCCACATTGACAGACTATCAATGCGATCACTATTAACAACATAAATAGTTGAAATAATATAAATTTCTAGTTCTTCGGTATCCACAAGTTCGCCCTTGCAATGATATCGCCCAAACGGGCATTACTCCACTTTCCATTGAACCCAAATCGCCCAAAACGGCATTACTCTACTTTCCCTTCAACTTAAATCGCCCAAAGCGGCAAAGGGAATCTTCACTTTCACTCTCACTGCCTCCACTTTTCGTGTCACGCATTTAGGCAAACGCGAGGTCTCGCTCTGTTTATATTCTGCTGTTGCCCCCCAAAACACCCCCCAGGTTACCATCTTCTCACCTTTGTTTACATTCTGCTGTTACCCTTCAGAACACAGCCCTAGTCACCATCTTATCACATCTGTCACTGCACCCTCTTTGTGCCAACCTGCAACTCTCACGACGTCCTTACCAATAGTGATTGTTGCTCCTGGGTCTGTTCTGATTCCAACGATGCTTTGTTACGTTACAGTCAAAATGGCCATACTAAACAACACTCAAAGCGCAGAACATGGCTTCCTTCCCAAGGTTTCTGGAGCTCCCAGCGGAGATTCGCCTGGCCATTTACGACCAATACCTACTCAGCGACCAAGGCTCTGCCTGTCGTGGGTACCCTTACGTGACCTTGTCGGAGAAAACCCTCACGAAGCGCACCCGGAGGAATCCCATGGGTCGGCGGCCAATTCTTCCAAGTTTCTGCCTGGTCAACCGGCAGATTGGGCAAGAAGCGGCCTCACAACTTCTAGAGCACGCGGATATCACTCTGGAGGACTTGCGGGCCTCAGCGGCCTTTGCCAGGATCCTGGAGCGCCTTGGCCGAGGAACTGTTCTCTTCGAGAGAATCCGAAGCCTGGCGTTCCAGCACCTGAGCTGGGTCTGCTTGAGGCCCAAGGGAGGAGCCCAGGTGAACCGGTGCCTAGAGATCATAAACCGGTGCCCCAACCTTCGACAACTGGGATTCGACATATCAAAGTGTTCCTGCCATGACCCATGGAACCCATTCCCCTCCTCTCCCGACCCATCCCAATTCATCCTCCACCTGGACCTAGGTCCTATCCTAGGGTCCGAAAAACTAAAGACGATCAACATGATCGCAAAGAACTGGAGAAGCCTGTCGGAGAACGCCGAGCTCACTCAGACAGTGCTCGATGTTGCAGACTGGTTCGAGGCCAGTTTTGCGGGGGCGAACAAGGAGGTGGTGGTGAAGGTGACGGTGGAGAGGAAGGGAGAGAGGCGTGAATACGTCCTCTAGGATATTGGAAGGGGGCCGCACCGAAGAACCAGCACTGCTGGAGAAGGTGTCGGGGGCGTCGGGGCGGTGGGGAAAGACATGGGGATTGTACGCAGACTGGGGACTAATATTCGAGGGATGGATATGGAGAATCAGAAACAGGGGTAATTACAGAAATCACCTACAATACGGTGTCCACCAACTCTATTCAAGCACTTTACTCTTCTCTACCAAATCACAGACACGAACCTGCATAAAGCCAACATCCTGTTGTATCAGTCTTCAAGAGATGTCCACGGTTCATGGCTCGTTTCACGTACTGGGTGAAGCACTAATGATAAAGGTATTGTTAGTAAATTCCAAGGTAGTCCGGTCTCGCTCAGGCAAACCAAGAATCCACTTTTCTGAACCGGATATCAATATGCTACCGAAAAAATCCTAACATGTTAAGAGCGTTTGGGCCTGAAATGTGACCTTTCGTCGCACAAAGTCCATGATGGTGGGAGCATGTGATGCATGTAGGATGGTCAATGGCAAGTTGGTTGAACCGTATTGCGTGTGACCAGGGAGGATCAGGTGGAGATCTTCTTCAACGGTGGTTCACTCATTGGGTCTCGGAGGCGGGCAGAATGGCGAAGTACGTGGCTGGACTCAGGTAGATGCAGCGAGGTTGAACATGATGGAGACCGATAGGGAAGTACAATCCGGCCTGATTGGCAGGAAGGTAGCACTTTCTCTTAGTCACAATCAGCTTGGCGCAGGACGCATGTGCGAGGGCAAAATTTGTACTATAGCGCAGCGCGAACTGACCGCCCCATCGTCCAGACATTGCCATGGCGAATTCCCATCCCCCAAGCTCCCAAACCTGAATGCAAAGTTGTGAGGGAGACGCGTCTCGATTCTGGGAATAAAATGAGATATGACGTCTAAGGGCAAATATTGAGCACAGGCAGGTACACAGACGTTGAGAACATGGATATGTGAGGAAAGAAGGGCGCCGGCTCGCGTGTCCCGGGGGCGGCTCTTGACGCTAGCATGACCCCGCATGGATCGTTCCCGGGCTTTTGCATTGCATGTGCAGGGTTCCCCGATACCACTAATGCACCCGCTTTTACTCCGTATTTCCAGGTCCTAGAGGATAATTCATACATGGTTAGAACAACAACATGAAATAATGGTTGTCGGACGGGAAGGAGCGGGAGAGACCCGCTTGCACGAGAGGGCACCTGGTTCTGCCTGTGTGAGCAAACGCCATTGGACGTTTGGTGTTTGAAGCCTTATCAGCTGCAAGCAGGTTGGCAAATACCATGGTCGTTGGTTGCCCAAATCCAAGGAATGAATACTCCGAAAGTGGTCCAAGTGGCGGTTCCGAGAACGATCACCGATTTGTCGAACCGCCAACTAACGCACGGCGGGCGATCTTAGCCGACACCCAAACTTCTCGAACCACCGCTGGCCACCGCTGGCCACCGCCCAATTGTTAAAACTTTCCCATGCCCGCTTTCCCTCTCCCTCTCCCCCTTCTCTCCTCATCTTCATTCCATTCCACGGCCTGCTCCTTCCATACCGCGTCAACTTCTTTCTCTCTTTCCGCATTCAACTTGATTTGTCCATATCTGGGTTTCTTTCAGGCCAAACGCAGACAGCAAGCTCATTACTCACACAGCAACCCTCTCACTTCCTCGAGCTTTGGTAGTATCTGTTGCGTGTTGGCGTAACCGTAAGATTCAAATCAGTTCAAAGGACATGTATCTCACCAAACCAAGAAGAAGTCTCCGTGATCCCAACAAGTTTCCAACCGCCCAACTCTTTCTGCTTGGTGAGTGCCCCCACCTCCTCAAGAGTTACTTGAGTGAAGAACACCGCTGACAACCGATAAAGCACTCGTCCGCGTTGCGGAACCAATCGCCCTCACTTCCATTTTCCCATACGCCTGGAAACTTGTCCAAAACTACAATGTCTCCTCCGACGCGAACGCACCGTTCTTTGCAGGTGTCCTCATCTCAGCCTTCTCCCTCGCTGAGGCATGTACTGGCATGTACTGGGGCGGGCTCTCGGACCGTGTAGGCCGTAAGCCAGTGCTTCTCATGGGTTGCATGGGAACCATCCTCTCTCTTCTCATTGTTGGTCTCGCCACGAACTTCTGGATCGCTCTCGCTGGCCGCGCCATTGGGGGCCTTCTCAACGGCAACATCGGCGTCATTCAGACCATGGTTGGCGAACTGGTAAAGAGACCGGAGCATGAGCGTAAGTCTAGGAGACAAAATTATTTATGACTGAGACTGACATTGAACCTAGCGCGTGCGTATGCGGTCCTGCCCTTTGTGTGGAGTATTGGCACAATCATTGGACGTAAGAACCCCACCCCCCCTCATGATACTTCCATATCTATGCTAATTTGGTAGCCTCCATTGGTGGGTACTTTGCAGAGCCAGCCTTAAACTTCCCTTCCGTCTTTCCTCGATCCAGTATCTTCGCGAAATTCCCCTATCTCCTACCCAATGTCATTTGCGCTGCTTTGCTCGTTATTGCGATTGTCGCGGGGTACTGCCTGCTCGAAGAGACCCACCCAGATAAACAGCCTGGGGCTGATTGCTCTGATCTTGATCCAGTCGCAGAGACGCCCCTTCTTCCCGCACAAGGTGCCACCGCCAATGCGCCAGCAAACCTGACAACCGAGTCCTATGGGACTTTTGAGAGAGTAGATATTGAAAGGGATGAGATTTGGCGAGTCAGGTCAAACGGTCAATGGATCGAAAGGGAGCCATCTAATGAGAAGGTCATCAACAAGACCGTTATTATGTTTGTAGCGGCTCTAGGCATCTTTACCTACCACTCTGTGAGTTCACATCTGCTCCACAAGTACTCTTCTGTTGCTAATACCTGTAAGATGACATACGACCACTTGCTCCCCATTTTCCTACAAGATAAGCGTGCCGATGACATCGCCGCTTTCGTTGCATCCCCGGTTTCTTGGGGAGGTGGCCTCGGACTTACCATCCAAGACGTGGGAATTATCATGTCATTCAATGGCATAATTCAGCTTTTCGTTCAAGCTGTCATTTTCCCGGTTATGGCTTCATGGTTTGGCATTTGGAAGCTCCTGGTCATCGTCACTATTGGCCACCCACTCGCGTACTTCATCGTCCCGTATCTACCACTTCTACCTGCCAGCATGCTTTATCCCGGGATTTATGCCTGTCTGACCGTCCGAAACATCTTTTCTATTCTTGCGTATCCCCTCCTTCTGATCATGGTCAAAGAATCTGCACCATCGCCGAGCCACTTAGGCAAGATCAATGGCCTCGCCGCCAGCACCGGAGCGGCTTGTCGAACAGTCGCTAGTCCAATCGCCGGATTTCTGTATGGTCTTTCAATTGAGATCCGCTTCACCCCACTTGCTTGGTGGGCATCTACTCTGGTTGCACTAGTCGGTGTGCTTCAGATTCCATTCTTGAACCGCGAGGCAAGAAATATCCACGCCAAAGTCGGTGGTGCGGCAAGATGTTGCCTCCGCAGGAGCTCTGTGGCAAAGAGCGATGTGGTCCATATCACGATAGAAGAAGATGAAGATACGGAATACGGTAGTGGAAGCGATTGCAGCAGCGTCCGGCTGAGCGATGCTGACACGGTTTAATGGGTTTGGGGCAGTAGGGAGCTGCGACAGTTTCATTCCATGACGAGTGTTTTTGTGCGAGTTTGACGGTGTTTTTAGCTTGCATGAGTCTTACGCATTTCAGCGTTTTTGCGGTCCAAAAATGGGAGGCTATTCGATACCATTAGAAAGGAGCATCGGCGTTTTGTTTCGGCATTTTAAAATCTTTCATCATGGGCTAGGGTCTGTTAGGAGTTTTGGAGCGTGATGAACCTTCGCAAATACAAATTGGTCAATTTGTACGTACAGCGCGCATAGTTATCACTCCGTAGAAAAAATATAATACATTACAAAAAGCCAGAAGCTTCCTGTGCATTTCTCGTGTATCGTGACTATATATGCTTAAGTTTCTCTGGTCTGCCATCTAAGTGGTGATCTATCGATGCTTGTATATTGCATACTTTGACTGAACAGTATTCTTTGAATATTTACTGATAATACTACTGAACTTAAATATACTAGCTTTGCTCCAGTCGAAAAATAAACAAGGTACGACATTCCCATATAGCTGCCTATAAAAGGGGCTAAGTTCTGTGACGGCTGGACATTCATGGCTGACCTATGAGTTGACCAGGCGGGTAATCGCAGGCTAGCCATGTTCTATTGAGCCAGTGAGGTCCTTCTAGAATTTCTTCCAGGCTGTGGAGGATCTGTGAGGTTTATAGGTGTTGTGACAGGTTTTAGAGAGTCGGAAAGAGCTGAGATTCGTCCGGGGGCATCGACATAGCTAGATCGCGCTCTTGTCATGGATGTTCGTGGTTTGGGTGTGATAATACGGGCCCAAAGAGAAGGGGCTTAGTAGGTGGTCAATAGGGATTGAAATGGATAGATCGGCTGTGGGTAAAGGAAAGATTGTACCCAATCTCACCTTCCTCAACCTTTCTTCTTGCCATAAGCTACATCTACCGCTCGAAGCAAAAAAAGAAAAAAAAAATAAAGTGTAAAAGTCATAAGTCCACCGCTCCAAGAAGGAATCGAACCTCCGGCCTCATCTATTAGACACATACCTACCATATCCGTACTGAAGCGAGCCATTTCTGGCACTTGCCATGAAGGCACGTTGCCAGAGGGGACAGTGGGTAGGAAGTGTATTCGAGACGCGCTCTATACCACTGAGCTATTGGAGCTTTCTACTAAAGATTTTTGAGATTGGTGTGAGATTGATTGTAGATATACTTTAAGGTGTCAAAGTAAGGTGAGTTGGGGCGATGTTTCGCGATTGGTAGGTATGTGATTACATGTATGACTTTTGTCTATAGTCGAGGAAGATTGGCCCGTCAGTATTGTGGAAAAAATTTTGATTTTGGACGAGGCTATCTATAATCATCCGCCAGTTTCAAAAAAAAGTTCGGCATACGGTGCTCCTGCAGCGGAAATAAAAAGTCACCCAAACGGCCATATCCTTCACCCCAATACCCATGAGCGAACGGGAGTACCTCCTCCCAGAAATCCAACGATAGACCCATTCTCAAGAGCAAAAGTAAAATCCAAAAAGGAAATGCCTTGAGGAGGAATTGAACCCCCGACCTTGTCAAGCGTCCCTCAACGTGGCACGCGGCTCGTCTAAGCATCCTGCGGGCCCCTCGGAGATGCTGAGCTGCTGTGCAGACGGAGCATGGGTGACACGCTCTTCCACTGAGCTATCGAGGCTTTCTATCAGTTCATGCCTTTTTTTGTATTTATTTAAGTGATATAGGTGGCTCGGGTCTAAAGAGGGGGGCCGAGAACAGAATGGGGAGAAAGTCAGGGAGCGATGAGATAGATGGATGTTGAGAATTATCTAATTTAACAAACCTAGAGGGCTTATTCCATTCTTCCTTGGATTACATTTTTATACATATTTAAATTCTAGCATATACTATCAAACTATCCGTACGCAGTAGTTTGGTTGATATCTGATATCACATGACTTCTCATGTGACTATGCCGGTGCCGTGTTTCACCATTGATAGTTACCCCTTTCCTCTGTAGATAGGATAAGAACAAGCAATCAATCAATTACCTATCAACAGATAACCCCTGTACGCAAGTACGCAGTGACTAGTCACGAGCTATCGATCGTACACACGAGAGATAGTCCATTCAACACAAACAAATTATATCTTGTCATGTTTCACACGTATTCATCGGATCGTTCTTATGCTCCCAAAACATATCTAAATAAAAAGTGCTAAAAAAAAATCTAAACAAAAATAATGATTCGGAGAGGGCAGAAAAAAAGAAGAAGACAAAAAGAAAAAACACCATGGAAAGGATTTGAACCTTTGACCTCATCAAGGGCCCCCATAAAGCTGCTCTTTATGTCTACGTTCTGCCCAACCAGGGGACATGTAACCTGATTTAGTGAGCAGGCGTAGGCAGGGTTGACGCGCTCTACTACTGAGCTACCACAATTTCGTATGATTTCGTGGACATTTCTGGGAATTCCTCCATATAGATACAATGTCTAGTGCACTAGGGTGAGTGCGCGGGCGAAGTGAGCGGTGAGGTAGGCATTGAGCTCTCTTATCGACCCCTGTTTCGAGATCTATGATGCGTACGTACGCCTGATTGTAGTTATAGCTTTATCTATTTAACTTGTACTTTGGTATCAAAGAAAAGATATGTAGCAAATGCTTTGAGCCATTTTCAGGTACTAATATCCAAGCATTGGCTAGCTTTATGGGTAATTAATACCCCCCATCTGCACACAGAATCCAAGACCGGAAGAAAAGAAATTCTCAGATATAACATCTAGCTAACTGCCCCGGAGAGACTTCGAACTATCAGCCCTCATCAAGGTAAGCCTACCAAATCAACGGACTTGCCACCTTTCGGCCTGCCAGTTCGATGATTGTCTAGGGATCGGGCCCTGTGCTCTACCGCTGACCTACTGAAGATCTCTATTTGATCGACGGAAGGATTCGGAGATATTTCATGATATATAGACGTTATGAGATCTAGAGGGGTTAGGACGCTAGAGATGGGCGGCGAAGTTGTTGAAATGGAATATTAAGGGATTAGTGATGAGATAGGCAGTTCATACTCCCCCGCCCCCGGCCCCCCCCCATGTCCTTCTAGATCATTTGCGAGGTGTCAAATCTGAGGTATGTTTAGCTGTATTTTCAACGAGCAAGGTACAGTACGAATATCCAAGGGCAAATATTCGCTGTCTCAGCACCCGTACGACCTTTCTGAACACCTTCCTATATCCATATCTCGTGTCAATCATACACATATTGCTCATCACAGTACGGCCTCTATAAGTAGACTCAAAACGAATGCATCCCCACTATGAATCTCTACCTCTCGGCCCATAGTCACTTGTAAACCTCGACAGCTCGCCATATCGTGAACACATCTACACTCTCCCTCAACCCAATATATCCACTGCACCCTACCCTATAAACACCCACCTTTCCACTTCTACATTCAAATTCCATATCTATAACCATCGCCAAAGGCCAAAAACGTTACATATATCCCCCACCAAACATTCGGTATCACCCTCACTTACCTAGAGCAGCCGAAGATCGAAGAATCGACGTAAAGTAAACACCCACATCCAAATCCCAACCCCAAACAATCCCCAGTCCTTTCACAACACCAAACCCAAACACACGATCTTTGCACCTATTATACCCAACACCCGACCTCTTTGTAAATAGTCTCCATCATACACAAACATACTTCCTTCCCTCCCTCCTATACTCCACCCCAAGCTCCAAACTCCAAGCTCCAAGCTCCATACTCCGTACATTACGATCACCACCACCCAACCCTGCAATCCCTCCCATCGATCTTCAGAAAACCCGTTAATCACCAATGCAAGCCATACGGGAGATGATCAGATCACGGGTAGATGAGATGAAGTTACGATCTGCATAAGCGAAAAAAAAAAAAAAACACTTTGTTTTCCAAGGGTTATCTTGGTGGGAGTTGATCATCGGATTGGGATTGCATAAGTTGGGATTGGATTACTTGCAGGTGATTGTCGATGGGCGAAGACAACCTTGGAAAAAGGAGGGACACACGGACGGACGGCCCTGGTTTCGGGTCGGGGCGAGGTGAGTGCCGCGTGTTGGGTTGGCACGCACACGGCACGTTTTGGAACTTTGAGTTGGGGGTGAACAAGGGAGATGGGGTAGGGATCGACGAGGTTGCTCCTTTTCTTTTCGTGTCCAAGTACGCGTCTATCTGGTCTTCGCCGCTTCCTTTGCCTTCCTACCTGTTTCCTCTTCGCTGCATCTATCGCAGAACAATGGATGGGTCGTAAAGCATCACGTAAATGAATACCACATGCTACAGTACATATACACACATCAACAAAGATATTTATAATTATCTACGTTCACATCGTCTCGTCTCGTCTCGTCTCTCCAAGCGCAAAATGTTCTGAATCTCAAAAAGGTGTTCGGAAAATATAAAAATGATTACAAGCGATGCTATTCGCAAATATGCCTTCGTCATATTTAAAACAACCTTTATCAAGATGCCGTGCCCAAATCTACACAGAAAAAATGTGTCTTTTTGTACATGTCGTGATATCTTTTCTTTTTAGCTCCACTCTCCTAGTAGGAGATGGGTAGTTTTCTTGTTTTTATTCCCTCAGTCTTCATATGCTCTCTTCGCTTGTCCTGGTTTGGATGCTCGTCTGGTCCAAGAGGGATTGGGGGAGAGTTGTCTAAGAGCAAGTACCGAAGCTCTTATTGCATCCAGCACCGCAGTGGCCAGTTGTGGTACCGCACCATCCGTACTGCGAGCAGCAGTTCCCGAAAGCTGAACCCTTGCAGGTCATCTTGCCAGTTCCACCGCAAGAGCCGTCAGTCGAGACCTTGGCGGTTGCAGAGGGCTTTGGGGAAGTGGTAGCAGAACCGCACGTGCCAAAGGCGGATTGGCATCCAGTTCCACAGTGATCGGAAGAGGTGCCACACCAGCCAGCAGAGCTGCAGCAGTTACCAAAAGTTGAACCCTTGCAGGTAATCTTGTTGGTGCCGCCGCACTTTCCGTCGGTGGAGACCTTGGAAGTGCTGGTTGGGGTAGAGGGCTTGGTCGAAGTGCCAGAGCAGGTGCCGAAGTTTTTCTGGCATCCAGTACCGCAGTAGTCGGCAGTAGATCCGCACCATCCAGCAACACTGCAGCAGTTTCCAAAGGTGCTACCCTGGCATGTGCTAAGAATTGGTTAGTTTTTGCGTCTGCGTCAATGCGATTACTCTCCCGAACACTTACTATCCGTTGGTACCACCGCAAGTGGCGTCAGTGCTGACCTTCTTGGTGCCAGAGGGAAGAGTAGAAGACTTAGTGGAGGTAGGGCCGGGTTTCTTGATAAAGGTGTTAGACGAAGATCCTCAATTATTTTCAAGTCTGGTTGTATAGTTAACACTGGTCCACAATCGGGCCCAGCGCGTAATGAAGTTAACTTACAGTAGTGGTGGCGCCGCCGCCACCGGAGGAGCTGCGGTACCAGTTGGCAGCAGGGTCATTGAGACATTCGCCGACAGTGACGGCCTTGTATCCGAGCTGGGTAAGAGTGGAAAGCATGTACTCAGTCAGATTCTTAGCGGTCTGCTCGTGGATGTCATGGGCAATGCCGAGCCAGCTGTTGGTGGATGGCTTAGCGTTTCCAGCGGTGATGTTACCCCTGAACCAGTTCTTGGAGTTCTGAATCTTCTGGGGAGTGAGCTGGTTGTAGTCGTCGGTGTCGACATCAAAGTAGATGACGTGGTAGCCAAGGTCAGCCATTGCTTGCTCGCAGCCGGAGCCAGCATCGCAGCTGGAGTAGGGAGGACGCATGTAGGTCGGGAACTTTCCGACAATGTTGCGGATAGCCATCTCGTTCTTGACCATCTGAGCCTTTCGGTCTGCGGCAGAGATCTTGCCAAGGTCCTGGTGAGTCCAAGTGTGGGAGGCGATCTGGTGACCCTCAGCCTCCATACGCTTGATAACGGAGACGTGCTCGGCAGTGGTGTCAATCTGGCCCTTGTTGATGTTGTTGCCAGTAACGAAAAAGGTGCCCTTGGCGTTGTAGGACTTGAAGACATCTAGGACGTGGGAGGTATAGCCCTGGAATGGACCATCGTCGAAAGTGAGGGCCACGGTTCCGGCCTTTGCACACTTGTAGACACCAGCACCACCATATGGGACCGAGCCGACCTTTGTACGGGCGACGTTGGAGGTATCGGCACCACTGGGGGTATCGTTGTCGGGGCATCCTGGGCCATACTTGTAGTCACATCCTGGAGCGTAGCAGTAATCGCCAGAGGTTCCGCACCCTACGGTAGCTTAATCAGTCTCTTGATGGGGAATAAAAATTGGGGAAGATCTCGTACATCCAGATCCACTGCAGCAGACACCAGGGTCACATGAACCGAATTCAGCACCGCATCGCTCCTGGCCCTGGCGAACCTCGATGTTACGCTTGTGGGAGACCTGGTGAGCAGCCTCGACCTCAGCAAAACGAGCCTTCAAGTTGCTGAGAAGGTCACGGCTCTTGAGGTCCTTGATGTTGAGTCCGAAGAGTCCGGGAATTGGTGCACCCTCATGAGCACTGGCGAGGGGAAGGACGGCCGCAGCGGCGGCAAGAGCAGTGGAGAAATGCATGGCGTCTCGAGGATCCGGGATGGATTATTAAATTACTACTTTTTTTTATATTTTGAGGTATTTGCAAAAGGCAAGCGAGTGACTGTGTGAAGCTTTTGATGAGCAACACACTAAATTGACCTTTTTTTTCTTCCGAACGCGAGCAAAAGCGAAGGGCGCGCCACACAAAGGTAGGCAGGGGGTTAGTATAAGGTGTAGGGAGGAAAGGTAAAGAGAAAAAGGCATCACGGAAGCGGCGGCGGCAGGAGGTTTAAAAGTAGCCCGGGGATCTTCATGGGGCGTTGGATAGGGTTAGGGAGTGTGCTAAACTTACTCGAAACGAGCAGGGCATGTCTACGATGGCGCCGGGGGAGGGTAGTTGAAGCTAGGTAGTTGGGGCAGTTGACCATGACCATGCAGATGCAGGACAGGAGCAAGCAAACAGCGCAGAGCAGAGCAGCAAAAAGCAAAAAGCAGCAAGCAACAAGCAGCAAGACCAGAAGGGGAAACGAGGCATGGGTACAAGGATAGGGCTGTCGACGCATCAACAGCTTTCCAGGACTAAACGGCTGGGCGCCGGCACTATTCAGGCTGCGGAACCATCTGGCCATTGCCGCTTTGGTGAAGAGTGCCCGGCCAGCGGGTTCGCTTCGAGGCCGCCAGCGCCCGTCATTGGGGAGACTGGCACGAGTAGTGGGAGGTTGTTGGCTTCTAGCTTTGCAATCGACTGGCAGTGGCCTGGCAGTGGCCTTGCAGTGGACTGGGCTCCCCATTGCTCTCCCGGTCTCAGCGGCTTGGGGGTTCTTGGAAAAACGGGCACGGGGCGCCCCTAGACGCTGCAGCTGCAGGAACACTTTTTTCATCAATGCTCGCCCATACATGCATCGAACGCTTACGAGCCCCGAGGCCCCAAAGAGGAGTGGTGGCATCGCCTGATGTTGCAGACAACAGGACCAGATGGAAAGCTTCTTTTGGCACTCAGCAAACCACGCGCCCTCGGGGCCCTGCCGTTTCAGCAAATGCGTGCCCACTCACTGCCACTGCCTCCCCCTGAAGTGTCCTTCTTGTTATCATCGCTCCGAACAGAGGACACTCTTTGGGAGCCTACCTCGTAGTCTCGTCGCCGCACTCCCAAGGTCGAGATAAGTGGCCATCCTGATTGTTGAGACGCCCACAATCCGCCGTCTCTCGACACGTTTGGCCGTTGCTCCATCAAGTCTCTGGGCGGCGTCATGCGTTCTGTAGTCTCCATGTCTTGCCTGCGCCGTTTCGTCCGTAATAGCCAATCGCTCTCCCCCCTATATCCCCGTCATACGCCGTATCCTCCGTATGCTCGGTTGAGAATTTCTCTATTCTAGCATCCATCACCCAGCTCATCCTATTACTGTCGATTTGAGCTCCTAGCGTCCCAAGTCGAGCATTATCGCCGTCAATACCAAGAGGCATGGCACGCCATCCAAGAGGCATCGTCTGCCTGGCAATGGGGCGTTGCGACTGGGCGCGAGTCAAACACCAGATGCGTAGTGGCTGCCCGCTTATGTCGTCCATGGCACTTTTGCATCTCTCCCGATTTTTGGCCGGCACGCTGGGCGATGCCGCGAAGGCCTTGGGATCCTTGGGAATTGCTTGTGTGCCCGCGGGACCGGGGACGCGTGGAATGGTGATCTGCCAGGCAAAGTACACAAGTGCCATGGCATCGTGAGCTGTCCTCTCTGGCTCGTCGCCGGGAGGTCTTGTAGCCGTATCAACAGACGAGAGGTGCAGTGTCCATTGGCTTGGGGGGTGGAGTAACGAGGTGACGAGCAAAGGACTGGAGCAAAACGTGCCCGAAACAATAACGCCACGACCTCTTGCAGCCTCTGGCGACCTCTAGCAGCCTCTGGGCCCCTTGCCCACAGCGCCCGACAACCGAGGAACGAAGGCGGAGGCGTGTCTTGTACTTCGTACGACTCCTCCAAGTAACATTTCTCCTGATGCTCGGGAGTCGATTCCACGTGTTGCACGACGCCCACGGCTTTCCATGTTTCTTTGAATAGAAGCAGAAGCACAAGCACAAGCACAAGCAGGAGCAGAAGCAACGCCAAGTAGGTCGAGCATAGAGAACGAGCGCATATGACATGAGCTTTTTGGCCTCATTGCACTCTATCCATAAACATGGAAATTGTTCATCACGACTCTACTCATCTGACCATGCCACATACACATCCATCTCTATGGATGTAAATGTGCCAGAGCGAATGGGCGCGTGGTGAGTGGATCAAGTGGCCCCAGGTGCAGAAAACGATAAATGTCCTTGACGCTGGTGGGCGGGTGTTCTCGTATTCCCCCTCCTTTCTCTTCACACCTCTTCACCGGCCCACACCACTCACCACCAACCCGCACGCGCCTAGCTTCAGCATTGCAGCATTGCAGCAATGCAGCGATATGTCTATGCATCTCGCAGCATCTCCATCCATACAACCCACACCAATCACCACGGACCCTCCCGATCATTAGCTCCGTCATCAACAGGTCAGTCAGCAAGTTCGCCTCACCTGCAATTTCCTACCGACCCTCTTTTTCTTTACTATTCTCTCGAGGCTAGAGAACCGGTGCTTTTCCCATCTCCCAGCAAACCGTAACCATTCCGCGGGCACAACGTCTCGTCTGTAGCAGAACACCCGCCATCCCAGCCTCTGCCGTCTCGCTTATTTTAAGTAACAAGCGCACTTGTGTAGATGGATGCCACCATCAAGTTTAGCCCATGAACGACCAACATGCCAGTGCGACGTCGCGGAGCCTATTGCGCTGCTGGATCGCTGGCTCCGTGGGTGGGTGAGTGGCAGTCACCACCACCACCACGGCGCCGCTCCTCGTCCAGTTTTTCTTCTTGCATGTTCCATATCACGTAGTGTGTAACCCCCCTGTGAGACTGTGGAGCCAAGTGCGGAGGATCTGGTTGAGCAGTAGATTGGACGCCTGGCAGTTGCACCGCATCAGAGATCGGGGTGGGATTTGGTTTTTATGGGTCCCTAATAACAAGGCATTTTCTTTGCTCTGGGCTGGACGGGCTGGCTTGAGCTTTAAGCAATCTCAACCCACGCACGCGCCCGCACGAATATTGCATCTGTGGATCTGTGGTACCGCTGTTTGAGAAATGTTCTCTTGATTATCTATCTCATTTTGATTCGAGAGAAGGGGGGGGTATCTACAGTCATTACTAATGAGGAAGCTGGAAAAGAAAAAGATGCATGTAGGACAAATGTGACGACATCATCATCATCATCATCATCATCACCCGGTGATGTACTTATTCTGTCCTGCTTTGGCATTATTGATGGCTATGGCCAAAGCCGTGATGTCCGTGGTCGTCGGAACTGATTTCGGTTTGTCGTAGGGGAAGACGACGGGTTCGTCGCGGATCCCTATCGCATCGACGTAGAGCACGTTTGGGAACGATTCTGGGGTAAACGAGTTGAAGGCGTTGCTCACGAGGTCGTCGAAGACCGAGACGCCCAGGTTCATAATGGCCTTGTCGAAGTTCAAGACATCTTCGGCCTGCTGTGTAAGGGTCCAGGAAAGTATGTGGAACTTGTCTTTGCGCTTGGCCCCGTCCGCCACGAGATTCCGATTGTCCTTGACCTTCTGCAGCTGGTCCTTTTCCATGTTGCCGGCTTTGTTCGTGTTGGAATACGAGTCGTAGATGGGGAAATTGTCCCCGGTATAGAAGCCCTGGTTGGCGTAATCCCCCAGCGAAATGCCCCCGGGCAGTTGGGCAAAGATGAATACTGAGGCGCGATCGGTGATGAAATCCCCGAGGACTTTGTTGGTGAAATCCGTCTTCCCGGGATTGTTGACCGTGAAGCGATTATTTATGCCTTTTAATGTGTCAAACAGCTTGTTCCACTGGTTCTGGTTGAGATCTTTGTAGTCGTTGTCTGTGTCCAAAGTGTGGCTGAGGTTGATGATGACAAGCTCCTTATTCTGCTTGGTGAAGTCATTGACCTGTTTGATGATATCCGCAATTGATTGGCCGTTTCCACCAAGCCAAATACCCTCGAGCTCAGAATAATGTCCTGCTACCCATGCTCCATTCGATATAACAGGCCGTAGGTCGAAATATCGCGATCCAACCATGAGCTGGTTGTAAAAGTCGAGGTATTGCGTCTGCGTGTTTGCGAAATGTGCTCCTACGGTTCCTGGCTTAAAGGTGCTCATTCCCGCGTCGTGAGAGCCAGGCATGGCAATTTGTTTGAGAGTCCTATTTCCCAAGGAACCTAGATTCTGCTGCATCCAGTCGGTAGCTGTGCCACTATTGGACCACCATTCCCCCGCCTCATCGGTGGATAGAATCCAGTTGACCGCCGCGTCTTCGCGGAAACCGAGATCAACATTTGAACCTTTGGGGCTAGTCTTGGTCGTTAAAGAGTCCAAAGTGATTGTGAGTTTATAATCCGAAGGTTTGCGAGCTCGGATCTGAAATTTGTCCGATGTCCCAGCGATGTTGTAGTATGCCTCGCCCGCGTCATCTCCCGTATGTCCCTTGGTCCCAAACGATACAGCAACCTTCACTGCCTTGCCTGTGGCCATTATTAGAATATCGAATTTGAAAACACAATATGTATTATATACCTGCACTTATCGTGGGCCAACTCCACGTATCCATCTGATAAGAATGTTGGCCGCTCAGCGTCCAGTCATACGGTGACCCATTTAATAAGGTTAACGATCCATCTGCAAGGCATTAGAGACTTTTCTTTCAAACAGTATCTCAATTAAATTCTGTACCGTAGCCCATCTCGAATAATTCTGATTATGTATCCCGCAGGGGCAGGCCCTGATGTGAAGAATATAAATGAGCGTGGTATGAATAGAATAATTGATTCCGAGAAATCTAGCTTTCATGCAGGAACGAGAGGATATATGAATACTCGCAGTCCCTGGCTCAAGAATGGACGCATGACGGCCGAAGGCCTGTGCCGTGGGCCTGTTGACCAGAAAGCATGTCGCCTCGGTCATACCCGTAGTCCATCGGGCACCATGAGGCTTGAGCCTGTCCATTGGATGCGGGGTGTTGTTTATTGAGATTAAAAAAAGAGCTTATGATCTTCACTTTGAGGATTGGTTTCAGGGATAGAGCATAACGTGCCTTTGAGGTCGGCTATTGACTGGCTCAAAGACTTTGCGCATGCCTGATTTGGCTAAATGGGAGTGGCCAAATGTTTCAGGTGTTGGAATCTGAACCAGTCCGGAATGCAAGAGACTCAACAAAGCAGGTGGGAAAACAGACCTGCCAATAGCACCCCTGAAGTCCGATCTTGACGCCGCCGAGAGTGGCGCATGAGAGTCAGCCTCTTGCCGGCGATTCGCGGGTACCTGACAACTAAAACGATGCAACTACCAATAGGATGGCTTGCCAGACCTGTATCGCTTGTCGTAAGAGACGGTGCCCTCCCTTTCTAGACCCAGCTTCAAAGCAAGATGAAAGCGAGAATTCATAGTGCACGCGCCGGCAAACCAAGCCAATAGTGAAACTTTTCTTATATCCAAGAATGAGAAGAAGTTGTTTTAGTAGGCGCGCAACGCTAGGACCATTCCAGTCGATTGGCGATGATCTCTTCAGCAGTCTTTGGCATTAACCGCTACTCTATTTCTGAAGACTATGTTAGTCTTCTGCGTAGGGCTATGACAGCTGTCGAGGCCTTAAACCCAAGTCGTACACTGCCCGGAAGCTAGATCGGAGTGGAACTCAAACGTTGTTGCATCCTTAGGGCGCATATAGCTAGGCCGCCCCCACGGAGTGCCTGAGATTGTCTGTATGGAACAGCAACTTCCGGATCTTACAGAGAATGCATGATCATTCATAAAATTTTCTATATTCAGGGTGCAGTGAAGACCTAATAAGGCAGTTAAAGATGCCTATATTATTGGGAGTTGCGCTCTAAACTATTCCGGGTGCTAGGCATGAAAGGGTTTTACTTGTCACGGCCGGAGAATCATCTCGTATGTATTGCCTTGGGTTTCCTCGCATACAAACCTACTACCGCATGAAGCAGGTCTTTAACCGATGGCTGAGCATGAGCATTGCCAACATCAAATATCTTCTGCAAGTCTTCCGGACGCACTACTGGCTTGTCATTTTCGGCGCTTCCTAGGATGTCCTCCGTGTTGGCAAGAGACTCAAATGCCCCATCTAGTGACCTAGATTCGCCTCCTTCATCAACCGAATCCCCAGAACCATTAGGAATTTCCGCACCGTCACCAAGGATGGTTGGAAATGAAGATTCGGGGGGTGGCGTGATTAATTGCATTGCAGCAGCTTTGGGACTCAATAATTTAATTGAAGCGGATGAATCCAGCAAAACATATCCACCATTGCTTTTAGAAGAAGCCATTGCTAGTACGACATCTGGCAATGTGGAGGTCCATAAAGGCTGTGGATGGTGGAGGCCGAAGATAGAGACTTTCGACGAGGCTTTCTTAAAATGGCGAGTAAAGGGAGGCCTGGGCTGCTCATTCTGCTCGAATAGAGGATAAGAAACAGCAAAGGTCCCATTTTCTTGGTCCAACGCAAGCCGAGCTAAGGGGGTCTTAGTCGACGATTTGACGCCAGTCATCTGGATAGGTGCGTTGTAAACAAGTTCATCCATCACAAGATCCCAAACTGCAATAGAGTTCCCCACAACCACAAGATGATGATTCACGACTCCAATGCTAGAGAGGGAACCCATGTCTAATTCTGTAATTGAACGACGAACCGTACCGGTAGTGGCATCAATGATGTGAATTACTCCAGCGTCCAAACCTGACAGCCATGAGACACCAGCAACAAGGACTGAGCCATCTGCTGAGAAAGCTAAACAGGAATTGCGAGTGACTGACGAGTCGTGGGGGGTTGGATTGGGTGCGAGGACGTCGAGATTGTCACTGAGCTTGATTGAGCTCTCAGCTGACCAAGTAATCAGCCCTTGTCCATGGTTCTTCTCCGCACCGCGGACGATGGTACCATCACGCATCCTAGTCTTTGGGCTCCATGTTCGTACGATGCCATCCTCGCCGACTGTTGCAAACCCGGCGGTGGATGGATCAGAGACAAGGTGAAGTACACGAGCATGAGCGCCAACACTCAGTAACGAATGCGGTGCATCGACTCTTGATTCCAACGTCCATTGAGAGGTGTTGTCATTCCATCGCCAGAATTTGAGGTAGACCTCACGACGGAAACTTCGCTCTTCTTCGTTGAACTCTGGGATTCCCTCGTTCAAATACCCCATATCTGTAAGTGGGGGAATCCACTCGTCAATAGACGCGAGCCATCTCCCGTCAATACTGATCTGTAGGAATTTAATGGATGGCTCCAGGATTTTTGTCCCGTTTGGCCCCATATTGGGATCTGTGGCATTGTTGCGCGTTAATGCCTGCCGGAAAATTGGTCGTTGATTGGAAAGATCGATTGTTTGCAGATATGGGTCTGGATCAACTTCTATTCGTCGATTGCGTGCTTGAGATGAAGGTGTTCCCATGAGGACCTCGTTCGGTTTTGTCGGGTTCACAGCTAATGGAACTTGGCTGAAGACGTCTAATGAGCATTCCCGCGAGCCAGATATTTGAGCCAAATGCTCAAGGTCCACTCGTCGTGAGGAAATACCAACTATGTTGGCCTTTGCCTCCAGCTCTGATGTTGAAAGCACAACTACTGAGTTGTTTGCTAACGAGATGGCATAAGAAGTGCCACTTGGGGAGACCACAACCTGTTCAATGGTTGCTGTCAGATGCGGTAAATGTTGTTGTTTTCCAGTGGCAAGCTGCCACAGCACAAGGACTGTTTCTTCTCCCCCGGATATAATATAGTTTCCTATGTGGATTAGTACAGATTTAGAAATAAATAAATCGAAAGCGTACCATCGCCGGACCATTTTAGCGCATTGACTGCTTCCCTATGCCAGTGGAGACGTTTGGGCTTGAGGCTTTCCAAATTTGTCTCTCGTTTACTGCCATTTTTCTCTAGTCTACTGAATGATGTCAAAACATCCTCGAAAACATTAATTACACCGTCTTCGTGCCCAACAACAATATCAAGATGATCCCTAGCCTCTTGTTGGGATTTCTGACCTTTTACAGAGCTTTCGCTATTTCGGACGTATGCGTTTAGTGAGGTAACCTGAGGTGCCGTTCGAAACTCTCTCCAGACATATTCAAAATCTTGCAATGCTGTCATGTGCGTCTTCACGCGTTTGCCGATTATGATTGAGTCTCGAGTCGTGACGGCAATGATTTTCCCTTGCAACAAGACCTGAAATCCGGTGATCGGCGATTTAGTCTTCAGAATCTGTTTGAGTTCGGTTTGGGAGTCCTGTTCTCTTGTGCGGAGTGCGTGAACATTGATGATGTGTCTGCTTCCCATCTCGTGGCAGAACACTAGATCTTGTTCGGTATCCGGCTGAGTTACGACCTCTATTTGACGCACGTTTGTGCCAATATCCCAACGGGCCACCTTCCTGCCTTCGACCCAGTCCCACAAAGAGATTAGACCGGCAGAGTTTGCAATGTACACGTACTGGGGTTTTGATGACGACAAAGCATAAGCTGAAAGGACCCCAGATCCTACTGGCAGTACGCTAGCCAGAAGAGAGGTTTCGACTGAATAGACTTGAAGAGCTCTTGAGTTGGCGAGTATGATATAATTCTCATCAGGTGTAAAAATCGGATCTTTGGCCAAGAACCAGCCTCCCAGGGTCGAGGAGATAGACCAGGAACCAACAGGCTTCGATTTCTGACGCTTTGATTTGCCCTTGCCCAGGGTAACGCCATGCTGTTGCACGCTATGGCTCGTGGTTGTTGAATGGGCTTTTTCAATGGTAGGTGTACTATTTGCAGATGCCTCGAGGCTAATCCTAGTCACTTCTGCTTCATCTTCTACCTCCTTCAATGCATCATTATCCTTGTCCTTGTTCTTGTTGCGGTGTTTGCGTTTTCTGTGGCGAGATTTCTTGGACGGGGTCTGTTCGTGAGTCGCGCTTTTCTTGAGCTCGTGAGGCGTAATTTGATCTGGACTGTTTTCCGACATGGCAATGATTGGTTTGGTTATGTCGAACGACTCAATTTCTCCCTTCATTGCATCCAATGTCGCTTCTGCTGAATGAATTGATCTGTCAGGTTGTTCTTCATCCTTTTTCTGTTGCTCATTTGCACTGCTCCTCCGTGTTTTGGTCTTCTTTCTATTGGAATCCGTTCCCTCCCATTTTCTCTTCAAGGTCGGAGACTCACTCCTGTTCGCCATTGCCTTGGACACCGTCTTTGTCGTTTTTGGTGTTGACGAGTAAATTGGCTAATAGCTGCACTCTGTTGCACTTTCGAAATATTTTTGATGCCCCTGGTCCAAGCTTTTCACCGCCTTCGAAATGCCAAGGCCGAGGTGGCCCCGACGTCTACTTTTCTTTTAACGAATGTCGCGACTCCAGGACGTGGGCTTTGCGACTCCTCAACTTTACCCTTCAACCTCACGGCAAAGGCCAACACCGCCATATATCAGTTTCACATCTCCGAATACAAGATCAGAAACTACACCCGTCAAAATGATCATTCCGGTTCGCTGCTTCTCTTGCGGGAAGGTAAATCCACCCAAACCTAGAGCTCAAAGACCCCACTCTAATGTTCGTTAGGTCACTGGCGACCTCTGGGAGCGCTATATGAAGCTTGTTGATGCTGGAAGTGAGGACGTGTCAGTTACAACCGGCCCGTTTGTTGAGAACGATGCTGACTGGTTCAAATCGTAGGGACGCCATTGACCAGCTCGGGCTCACGCGCTACTGCTGCCGTCGCATGATCCTCACTCATGTTGACTTGATCGAAAAGCTTCTCAAGTATGTACCCAGTGCTAAACGCATCTAGATCCGGCACAAGATGGATTGGGATGCAACGTGTGTCTGCGCCAGGGCTAACAACCACAACTAGATACAATGCAAGCGAAAGAGAAGCCCAGCGAGCTATGAGGGCTCAGCGATGAAATTAGAGGAAGATTAACGCGATGAAATAGGGAAGACATTCAGACCGTGGAATGGGTTCACCCGGCGGCATTTCCAAGGAGTTTCAAAATGGAGGCCGGAATTCCAGCGACTAGGCGTGGTTAGGCGTGCTTCAGGATATCATATGGCTCATTTCATTGTCTTGCACTTTCGTCATGCACTCCTAGATATGGCTCAAAGTACGCCGGACACATAAGACTTCAAATGGAGTCGGAGGCGACAAGCTCTCTTTGTTCGTGTTCAGTCATGAAAGACAATGAACAATATTAGTGGAGGATAGCCTGTATTGAAAACTTCATATTCACAGCGAGCTTTCTCTCGATAATCACTTGCCCGAATAGCCTTCACCATACTCACCATACGTGAACCACTTGTGCCCTTAACGAATACACCGAAACTAGACTAAATGCTTGAGGTTGAATCGGACATTCGAAGTCACACAGGTCAGGATATGAATCAACCGTATGAAGGAAGATAATTCAAAATGATTAATTGGCCTCCGATATTGGTAAGACAAGGCAATCAAGCCCCGCCACGAATATATTACAATGTACTGCATATGGAGAAGTGGGCAAGCCCAAATTGAAGGCCGACCCAAGAAAAGTGAATCACGCTATGCAAACCGCCCTGAAGCGACTACCCAGAATACCTCTACGCCCATGTATGCCCGTCCACAGGTATCAAATCCATATGTACCATTCTCGGTGATAATTCAATTTTGGGTGGAGAATAGACTCTACTCGGACTCCTTGCGGCTGGCCATGATCGAGTATTGGCCACCGGCACCAGCCCAGATGAGTTTGATGTCGCGGACAGCGGTATTCTCGATACGAGTGGGCAGAGTAATATCATCGTCTGTACCCTGTCCCGTCTGATAGTTGGCTGAGAATCCCCAGGAGAATGCTTTGCCGTCTTTGTCGATGGCGATGGTATGATCAGGACCACAGGTGGCCGTGACAATACCTGAGAGGCCGGGAATGGTCGTGGGCTCAATTAAGATCTTAGCCTTGCCGTTTTCGCCTTTTAGAAGCTTCTCTTCATCGTTGACTGCGTTGAGCTGATCCATTGGAATGCCAGATTGAGAAGCATCGCAACGTCCCCAGGCAAGCAAGTCGCCCTTGTTGGTCAAGGCGACGTTGTGGTGAGAACCGCCTTGGACAGAGATGATTTGAAGCCCTTCAAGATTGTGGATAACCTGTGGAGACGGGACGCTAGCATTGTCGTCTCCCGCATTGTCGGGATAGCCAGATTCGGCGTAATTGTTAGCCCCCCAGCCCCAGACATGACCGTCCGAGCCGATCGCCATGCCATGATAATCTCCACATGATATTTGAGAAATGCGTTGACTCGGGCGCGACACAGTACTGTCGTGGAACCCAACACGGTTAGGGACGAGAGCTTCGATAATACTACGCTCTGTGACGCGACGACCTAACTGGTTTTGCTGACCATTACCCCAGGCCCAGACATGTTGATCCTTATCAAGAGCAAGCACATGATTTGTGCCGCAAGCAAGCTGAGTGACCTTCTTGAGGCTGTCAATGTAAACTGGCGTGCGTGCCGTGTGAATTCCTTTGGTGAAACCTAGAACGCCCTCGTTTTTCTAATAGATTATCAGCTCAGATTTGCAGAAAAAAAAAGGTGGGTAGAAACTTACGCGGAACGTGCCCCAGCCGTAGACAGCACCCTCTGTGGTCAACGCGAAGGAGCAACTATCTCCAGCAACAACATCCACGAAGACAGTATCTTGGGGGAAAAATTCATCGGATATTGCAATTGGGGTAGACTCTAGATCATTCAATCCACCAGTCTCATCTTCCGAATCAGAGTCAGAGTCATCTGCAGCGTCCATGTCCTTCATCTTAACGTTTGCATTCGAGGTGTCGCGTCCAAGTGCGCCATTATCATTCACGCCCCAAGTTAAGATCTTGTTGTCCTTCGTCAATGCGACAACATGCATGCCACCAGTTGCAATGCGAACGACATTATGGTTGCTTAGAGCTTCGTTGAAGCGCGGGCGCTTGACGTCTATGGCCTTCCTCGTTGCTCCAAGCCCGAGCTCACCTGAGCTGCCCTCACCAAAGACGAAAACTTTGAGAGGTTCTGTGAATCTGATGTTGTTGACCTCCGTCTTCTTGCCGTTACGACGGACTGGTCCCTTGGGCTTGGGCTTTGCGGCTACAGGCTTGACCTCTTTTGTCTTCGTTTTTTTCTGCTTGGGCTTGGTTTCTTCGTCTTCTTCGTCCTTCTTCCGCTTTGTGATCGGTTTCTGAGTAGGGGCAGGTGTTGCTGACTTTGTTACGCGATTACGACCTGTACCTACCAAATTGTCAGCGAACCTTAAGTTCCTTTGTTCGGATGACTTACCAGTTGCGCTCTTCTTGGGACGCGTCGCATCGCCATTGACTTCAGCAGCATTAACCGGCTTTGCGCTGGATTCGGTCTTCTCTACGAGGCTAGTCAGTAAGGGAAGCGAAGAGGATGACGCGTGACCTTACCTGCTGTTTTTTTTACCGGAGCCCTTTGAGAGGCTATCGTCGCGCCTTTTGTCTCTCCATTGACTTTGGGCTCGGAGGCTTTGGTACTCGCAGCCCTCGCAGCACGACGGGGAGGCATTTCGTGTATTTGAGAGCAACTGTAGGTTGCCGTATCCTCAGTGTTTTGATGACTGAGAATGTGGGTGTTGTGATGTTTTCGAAGTAGCTGGAGGTGGGTCAGGAACGCGGCTTAAAAAAGTTAGGTCACCGACGAGGGTAGGTCACAACCTTTAGTTCAAATAGCTTAATAAGCACACGCCACCAGTGGCGGGTACCTGACCGGCCGGTGACGTTGGCGCCTGCCAGTTGCCTACTGCTACCTATTGATGTGCCTTCATTGTACTCCCACTTCACAATAGAAATCTTGCGGCGTCATTGTCGTCACAATACGTTCGAGAACAACGTACCTCGCTGAAATGCTAAGATGATGGAGCGTTTTGTCACACTATCCCTCCTTATGGGATATGCATCATGTGCGCAGCCGTCGGCCCCATCGCCTATCGCTGCACCATTGCGGGACCTTCCCTGGGCACAGTTGAACTTTCTGCATACAACTGATATACACGGCTGGTGGGGAGGTCATCTTCAAGAGTAATGAAACCCCTTTTTGACATGTGTTTGAAGCTTGCGAAACCTACGGAAATGCCAATCTTAAGTACCTCCATTACTGACTAGTGCTAGACCATCCTATTCGGCAGATTGGGGCGATTACATTTCTTTTGCAAAACACCTACGCCAGAAAGCTGATAAAGATGGCTCAGATTTGCTGCTCGTCGACACTGGAGATCGCATTGAGGGAAATGCCATATACGACAGTTCAAAGCCAAGGGGCAAATTCACATATGAAATCGCTAAGGAGCAAAGCATTGACCTAATTTGTTCGGGGAATCATGAACTGTACAAAAAGACTTCCTCAGAGGGAGAATTCTATCACACCGTACCGGATTTCAAAGAAAATTATATCGCCTCAAACCTTGATATACATAACCCAGACACTGGGAAGCTTGAGCCACTAGCCCGTCGGTTCAAGAAGTTTAAGACCAAGAACCAGGGGATTCGTATATTAGCATTCGGTTTCATCTTTGACTTCACCGGAAATGCCAATAACACTGTGATACACAAGGTCAAAGATACTGTAAAGCGGGATTGGTTTCAGGAGGCAATCCGAGACAAGGATGTTGACCTTATTGTTGTCTTTGGTAAAGTACCCTCTGTCTCCCCAAACTTTCGGGGCAATATGATCTTGGAAATACCAGAAACGTGAAAGATATTGGCTGACAGTGCATCCACCCTGGCAGGCCATGTAGACATCAGATCCGAGGAGTACGCCACAATCTTCTCAACTATTCGGTCAGTCCAGTGGGACACTCCGATCCAGTTTTTTGGTGGCCATACTCACATCCGGGATTACAAGAAGTTTGATGACAAGTCTGTTGCTTTGGAGAGTGGACGATACATGGAAACAATTGGCTTCATGTCTATCGGTGGCCTAAGCACCGGTGGTTCTACGGACAGGGCGCCAGAGCCTCAGGCCGCAAAATTGAAATTCTCTCGCCTCTATCTCGATAACAACCTTTTCTCTATGTACCATCATAGCGAAACGGACGAGAAAACATTTCCTACAGAGCACGGGTTAAATGTTTCAAAACAGATAGATGACGCGAGAAAATCCCTTGGGCTGGAGAAACGATATGGATGCGCCCCACATGATCTATGGGTCAACCGTAGACCGTATCCACACAACGAAAGTATCTTCAGCTGGATCGAGGATCACGTACTTCCGCACTCAGCAGGAAAGTCTTCACGAATACAAAAAGGTGGCCAAGCACTTGTCATCACAAACACCGGTTCTATACGCTTCGATATATTCAAAGGCCCATTTACTAAGGATACTACGTTCTTGGTATCGCCATTCACCAGTGGCCTCCGATTTATCAAAGATGTTCCCTACAAAGCCGCCAGCCGCGTGTTGAAGTTACTTAACAGTGAAGGGCCGATTATTGACCTGATGGCTGAGCAAAATATATATTTCCAACCACCTGAGAACTTTGCCACTCGTCGACGACCGGAAATGCTTCACAAGTTCCACGACTTTCCTCTCTTGGAGGCACAATCACAGTCACCAATCTCACTCCAGAACGACACTCTTGTGCCTGGATATACTACAAAAGACGATGCAGGGGAAAGTGGAGACGACACTATGCACGCTGCAATTCCTTTCTACAATGTCCCGAACTGCGTGCAAGCCGAGGTGGGATTCGATTCCAAAGAGGATCAACCAGATGTTGTCGATGTTGTCTATAATGAGTTCATTCAGAAATGGGTGCTTCTTGCGCTTGAGTACCTAGGAGAGAAGTATAGTGCGGAAGATACAGATTCATATCTTGATGGGAAGAGCTTTACAGCAATGCTCACAGAGTGGGTTGCAGAGCATTGGGATGTTAAGGACAAGGATTGTCCAGAATAGACGAAACAAGCCTGAAAGAACGTAAAGTTTAGGACAGTAGACATGTACTTGTGGGCTTCGGTACATTCGAATCATTTCGCATCATGTAAGAATTTGGGAGGCGATTTTTGCTGTCATAATGCATTTGTACGTTCATTGTCGATATTTCAAAGCGAGCATTTCCATTTCGAGTCTTGTCAACACTTTCCTTTTTATAGAAGGCATATATGCCCCTGAGTCTAGAGTAGAAAGATTGAGCGATCGTACATACACTTCGTGTTACTAAGTAGTAGATCATCGGATCATCGTTTATCCGGCCGGAGCCAGAAGCCCTAAAGATTCTCTGCAGCGAACGTCCCAATCTCATCACAACAGACGAGATACTGCATCATTGTCAACTGAGATCCAATACCAATCTAGGTACGCGCCTCGAACCTTTTTCTTAGTGCATTCGTGACACTAACTATCGTTTAAGCAGTTTCGATCTTATCCAGACCACAGCCATGCCTCCCAAAGCTGTCCGATCTCGCGGTCCCGCCGCCGAACCAGGTTTCGCGCAGAGTGTCATCCAAACTTTCACAAGCTCAGACAATAGACAAATCGTGACGGCTGTCGGCTTGTTTGCTGTAAGCTTTCTATCTCTATGTTTGGCGGAGAAGACCGTATGGGATAGATGTAGAATGGCCAAGAATCATTGCATCCTCGGTAGCACATCACATGAGAAGCTATACTAATGTCTACATCCTCTATAGATTGGTGTTACGTTTTTGCACAGCAGCTGGAGCGAGATTCTTCTGCCGGCGTAATCGAAGGAACGCACGAGTCAAAATTCAAGGGGCCGGCCGGCGACGTTAGAGAGACATCGAAGCAAACGAGATGAGGCGTGATAAGAATGCGAGGTTCGCTTGCAGTTGCAAGGAGTGGCTGTAAATGATTGGGATTTTACACCTCAGAGGGCATGCATCGGATTGGCGTTTGGGCATGCGGCGGCGGTAGCTCCGGGTAACACCACCATCCCATATCGGAATGTATATCTACATGTACAACAGAGTCCTACAATTTCCAAACATTAAAAGTCTTTGTTTTTCGCGGGATGTGATCTCATCATCATTTTTTTCCTTTTCCAGATCTCGTCTAATTGGATTCTAGTGACATCACAGCGTTCTGATCCGACAGTCCTGAAACAGCAACCCCTTCAGACCCTAATACTAATAGAGGGGATGAACACCCACTGGGGTTTCGAGGCGATAACGGATCCCCCGATTCAAATGTCCGCAGCGTGCACCAGGGTGTCTCGCATTTGAAGCCCCTGTCACTTGCAGGGCCAATGGCCGAGCAAGCCCCGAATTCCTTCCCATCACGCCAGCATCGAACGAAATTACCTGGCTGATTGCTAAAACACTGCGCCCAAGGCGAGTAGGAACAGTCACACTCTATCACTGTAGCGGCACTGCCTACTTCTTGGACCTTCCTAGGACATCGTTTCGAATMCCAGCCACTCTATAACTGGGCAGCCTCAACATCACCGCCAAGTGTGTTGGAGTCACGCCGCTTCCAGGCAACGATGAGGCACGGAGTCTATGGGCACTCGGACAGTTCGGAACCAGATAGGATGGCAAATCAAAATACAAAATTTGAGTTCAAACACGTGCTATGTTCAGTGAAGATTTTATTCTTGAGTAAAAATTGTGTTCAGATTTTGGACATTGAAGATATACTCCATAATTCATGATTACTTTCTTTCACATCGCGCACATATGTACGCATGGAATATGCACCAGACTACACCAACCGATCTAAAAGCGGACACTCAACAGTCCGGCTGTAAAGCAAACGAGGGGCAAACGCCAACAGTATATCAGGACCAAATATGCTGCGATGAAAAGGGAACATGCTCGCTCGATAATGACAACATATCGACATTACTCCAACACTAACAAGATCTGACTCCTCGCCGAGTGTATGGTGCGTTAAGCTAGCTGAAACCAGCATTTGTTAAAGGGTAATATGTCGAAATCCATAACGGGTTAGAAGGGAACTGGGAGGCTGGTCTTGGGAGTCCGCGCCGGGTATCTCTAATCTAAACTTCTTTGATCCATACCTAGATTGAAAAAACGAATTAGCCCCAGTTCCTCAATAGTTTGAGATTACGATACTTGGGGTAAGAGGAGGGAGAAAAGAAGGATTTGGAGCTGAGTCCAGGTTAAGCCATACCTCCATCTTAGGCACATCCGAGTTTTCCTTCCTGGCCATACTCTTTGCTGTGTCGATGGCCATATCTAGATCATCCTGATCAGCCATAGTGATCATGTCATCATCATCTCTGATTTCGATCTTGAAGTTCTGTCTGATACCGAATTTATCCCGGATTTGATTGACGAACTCTCGCATGGTCTTATTTTGGTCGATAAAGACGTAGCGAGTATCACCAGCATGAACCTTGACCCTGATCCTACTAGCCGTATCGCGCTCACTACGCCTAGTAGTATTAGAACGTTGGGGTGCTCTTCGGGTCTTCGAGCGCGAGACCATCTCAAAGTCACCGTCGTCAAGCTCACTACCATCATAGTCGTCTTCCTCCTCTTCATCGATATACATCGGTCGTGATGACTTGCCTTGACGAGAGCGTGTGTAAGAAGGCCGGCTGGATCGCGGCTGATACAAATCGTAAACCTCATCAGCGTAGTCGTCAATGTCCTCGTCGGAACCTCGTCGGCGTGGAGGCGCTCGTCGATCACGACCCATATCACGATTGCGCATCGACTCCTGGCGTGTTGGGGGAGGCCGTTCAGAAGCAGATCGCTGAGTTCCAATACGGCGGGGCTCTCCACCCTGATCGAACGCAGCGCGTCCCAAGTCGAGTGGGCGGGGTTTGGGACCACCACCACGCACAGACTGAGCACGAGTCATTTGGCCTTCCTGGCCACCAGATCTTCCGTTGTCTGACTCTGGCGGTGGTGTCGGTGGGAACATGCTGCGGTTCATAGGAGGCTCGGATTGTTGTCGGGCTCTGCTTTGGAGATTCGGCTTCACCAAGTTCTGAGCGGCATACGACAGCTTGTCATCTGTTCGATCGTCTCTCGAATTCTCTCCAATCTTCTTGATTTCTGCACCCGCGAATCCAGTGAAAGCATTGGCTCTATCCGACGCGGCGACAAGACGAGCCTTGCCAAGGTAGTCCTTAGTCTTCAAGTTCTTGACCTTGGCCTCGTGGGGGCGGTACACAATACCAACGGGAATGGAAAAGACGGTGTACCCCTAAGGATGTTAGTCAAAGGCAGACGATCTAGTTGGGTGTGGATTTACCTCTGCTTCTTCCCTAATAGCCTCGTCGATGACATCGTGATCTGGGACGACCTTTTCTTTTGCCGCAAAAGACAGATCCTGCATACCAGCATCCTTCTGTTGGAGGTAGATGTAGCACAAGCCCCGGTTGAATAAGACTTCGCAGGAGTACAGCTTGAACTTGAGGCCCAATTGCTCATAATCGATGTTGTTATTGCCTCGCAGGTAAAGTAGCGTGTCATTAAAATTCGCCAAAGCCTCCTCAAAATCACCCATGAGGAAATTAGAAACACCTTGCTGGAAGTAAGCGACGGCTAGATACTGATCCAGACGCACAGCGCGCTGGTAACAGTCGACCTGGTCATGATTAGTATCATCCGAATGACGAAAATCCACTTGCGCGTATCGCTTACAGCCTTCTCATGCTCTCCAAGCGTAGCATTTATGACACCACAGTTGAATAGAATCTTGGAAGTGTCGGAGATCCCATCAAAGGCCTTCAGTGCCTCGTCGAGCTCGTTGCCGTCATAGTGGGCGAGGGCTTCCACCCAGGTCTCGATTTCCTGCCCCGCAATTAGCCATCCATTGAACACGCTAGAGGAGGTCACTTCGTTCAAGGGTCCTTCATACCTGCTTCAGGGACATGGTGAATGAGTCCTACAAAAGAGATCCGGGAACAGACTGCCAGAGAGCGTCAACCAGCAATATTCTTCTCTCACGGCGTCACTCGACGCTGGAGGATTTGTGCGGTGGGTTGCGAAGTGCGATTAGGTGCGTCAGACTTCCTCCTCAACTCTTCCAGTCGCTTTGGAAAGAAGCCACCGGGGCTTCTTCAGTCCAGGAGAGTGAGGCGGGAGTGCGCGGGCGAGGGGACACTGAGCGATCAGCTATTAGAGTAGGTACGGTACGTGTACGTGTGTATGGGCCGTGGGCGAGGTAAAAGTGGCAGCGGGCAGGTCAAAAGAGGGACAGTAAGGAGCGCAACTCTTAAGGACAGTATTCGGAGTCGGAGTGAGGAAGAGGAGGCTTGGAGGACATGTGAGCGAGGACACGGAGGGATTTGGCGGGCGGTTGGAGGCTGGCATAGGTGGGGAGACCAAATCTGAGTCCCATCGTGTTGCAGGACGAGGCTTGGCCAGCATGGCATATCGCGCGTTGATTGGCCCCTGCAACGTGCTCTCGACATCCACAGCGCCAACTACTGCCCTTCGCAGCCGCCGGGCACATCGAGACACCTTCATCCCCAACCCTATTCAAGTCATGGCACCACCGCCATTCGACGTTCTAGTGATGGACGGCAATATTGGACATCTCGCAAGCTCTGTGCCTCCCCCCATTCTCCGGAGCGTCCGTAGCGTACGGACTCGTCGCCCTCAGCGTCGCCGGACTCCCCCCCTCCGCTCGAGGACTGGCCGCGTTTGAAGTCTGTTACATGGCAATCTCGCGGGTGAGACATCCACGTGACGAGGGCTTCTTCTGTCCAGTCGCCTTGCCGCACTGGTCCGCAGGCATGAACGCATAATGTTCAAGCTTCGCGAACTTCGACTGCAGGCCTAATTCAGTCGGACTCAGGCAAAGTCCGTTTCAACCTGCATTCAAGGGACACACCACGCAAATTGGCTTGAGAATTAGGCACTCGACAGGAAACTTGATTGCTCGTGTTACACTGCGGGAGAGCCTCAGGAACTACCGGCATAGTGCGGTACGGTCCATGGAATGGCTTGCTAGTAGCAACGCACCGCATCCTCTCACAGCATGCCGCGATCTACCTGTTCCTGGCGTTCCTGCCATACAGTCTTGCCTGAACAGCTGCACACGATCTTGTCGGTATTATCCCAGGCCCCAGCGGACCTCGCTATCACGCCCACGAGCGTATCTTCATCGTTCTTGTTGAACTTGCCGTCTTGTTGCTTCGCTACCACGATGCTCCGGCCGATCAGTTCCCAGATCTGTATCGGTTTGTCCAGGAAAATGGAACCTGCACCTCCCTTCCCAATTGCAACAGTTCCTAGAACGCCTCGACAAGGGGTGCGCTCCTTCTCAGCCTTGATAGCCTCCCATATGGCCCCAGTCGATTCCGGGCCTTCAGAAATGTCCCCAGTCTCCCGCACTGTGGCGTGGTATGTTCCAGGAGACACTCCCCTAATGCTCAGATCCAAGACGGTAAGATTGGGCGCAACCTGGACCATGCGCACAAGTCCCCGCACCTTGTTCTCCACGTGAGATGCGTGGGACTCTAAGATGCATACAGCAGCGCCTAGAAGAAAACGAATCAATATCGTACGACTTTTCAACATCGCCTGCTCTTATTTCAACGTCAAACGAAAAACATGTAAACACCTACTATTAGGCTTGCCGCTCCCGCGTAGAATGGCGTCACGGCCCGTATCTTGTATGGCTGTTACGATTGCAGACGGTGAAGCTGTCCCCTCGATGGATACGAGCTGGTCTTGGAGATTCGCTGAGACCTTATTGATACCTGCATTAAGTCAGAGATGTGTGATATCCCCCTTCCCAATCATGTGGCCCCACCGTTCAGCTTGTAAAGAGAGCCTGAGATGTCCTTGATGCAAGCCTCGCATGTCATCGGCACGGCGAAGATGGTCTCAAACGGGGGTATTGTCATTTTGATGGGTAATATGTGAAAATTGGCTTTGAAGTGGAAGTTATGTTGTACATGCGCTCGCCGATGAGGTACTTTGGACCCTCCCGCTTTGAAATCACCGGTCGCGGCTGCGGACTCGGCAGCGCCCGTTGACACGTGACCATGCTTTTGGAAATTCGTGAATGCCAAGCCAAGTCCGCTTCAATCTCTCCAGAACCCATCCAGCATCTCAATCCTCTGCGCGCACCCTTATCTGTCGACCATCGAACGAGCGGGGCAGTTTTCGAAACTGTCATAGATCTTCGCGAATCTATTTCTTTAGCCATTGGCCTTCTACATTATGTCACAAACGATAGGCAGGGTGTGTGATCTGAACCCCCTCGGACTTCCGCAACAACCCTGATGGCGTCCAAAACAACCTGAGATCTGAATCATCTAACGAAATGTTATAGACACGTCTCGCCTACGCCCGATCATGGCATCTCGTGGACATTGGCTCAGACCCTCGCTCTTTGGGGCGCATAGCGTCCTCGATCGCCCTGACACTCATGGGCAAACACAAACCCATTTTCGATCCCTCGACTGACTGCGGCGACTATGTCGTCGCGGTCGACTGCTCGAATCTCCACACCACCGGCAAGAAACGGTTCCAGAAAAAATACTACACGCACAACACACGCCCGGGAAGCCTAAAGGAGATTTCCATGGACCGGATGATGGCGAAATGGGGAGGGGGCGAAGTTTTGAGGAAAGCTGTCAGCGGCATGCTACCGAAGAACAGGCTACGGAAGGAGAGGCTGGCAAGGTTGAAGACGTTTGAGGGTAGGGCGCATCCGTATAAAGAAAATCTTTTGAAGGTCACCCTCGGAGGCGGAATGAGCATAGTGGATAACGTTGCAATCAAAAATACCTTAGAGAAAAACAAGGGATCAGCAGAGGCTGCAGCAGCCCAATAGCATAGGGAAAGGAGAAGGAAATATAGGAGAAGCATTCAAGCAGGGCGTTGAATATTCGGTGTAACATATTGTATTTCTACCAGTTATATCATCACACGTGGAGTTGAACTTTCCGATCAGGTTCTTGTGTATTTTTAAAGATAGAAAAATTTGGCCCACCATCAAGTATTTGAACAAGAAAAGACCGACTTGACAATACTGTTACGAAATGACTGGATCTGAAACAGAAATGTCACCTTCTCCTTTACGCGAATGTGCTTCAATGGTGTATTAGTATCACTTAGGGGCCATATCTTGTAGAATTTCATGGCTCAATTTCCATATCTAAGCTGTTGAAATGGTATAAAATCGCTATATACAAAAAAATGGTGTTTTAAGTCTAACTCCAAATCCTATAGGTTGTACCAATTTGACCACCCATGTTGGCAGTCGCAAACAACCATCAATAAGACCGATGAATTTACAACCTAGCTTTAGGACCCTTGCGTGTCACAGTACATTGAATCAGGCCGTTGGGGTCAGATTGAGGGGCCAAGACGGTAGCATCCTTGCCCGTGTTCTTAAGGCCTTTGTGCCAGCTCAAGTCTACCACCTATTGTTAGTGATCTCCCACTCTATAGAAAAGGGCGAAACTTACCAATCTCAAAGTAGTGCTTATTAGGTAGTGAAAAGTCAACAGCTTCAACTAGTGGAACAGCTGCGAGAATCAAGTCAGACATTTTATACATGGTCGCCTGAACACTGGCGCTCGCATCCGTAGCGAAAGTCTTGAGAATGATATCTCGCGCAGCCTGCCACGCCGCTGTGAAATCGACCTTCTTCACGTCTGATAGAGACTTGAACAGCTTCCACTGCCAGCCCGCTTCAATGTCCGTGCTCAGAATGCGATCCCAAGTCTCGGGTAGCCGGGTGTATTCATCGCGATGAAAGCCATGGAACGCGGATCCAGTGCTCTTTAGTACCAGTAGCTTCTCAATCTTTGAACGGATGGAGATGCCCTCTCCTTCCTTTGTGACCGATTCAACAACTCGAATTTCTTCGCCGTCCCGGTAGAACGAGTGGGGATGCGGCTTTCCATCGACTGCCATTCTTGTCCATCGGTGCTGTACAATCTTTACATGCGCAGCGTGGATATGAGGGTATGTCTCGATAAAATGGGTGCCAATGATAGCAGCAAACTGCTCAGGAGGATCGATTGGATTCTGCTTTGCAAGAATGTAGCAGGTTTGCTTCTGCGTATCCGTTGCGACAACGACAGAGTTGTCTGCTTTAGTGTAGCTGCGAGACTGTTAGTCTTCGGAATCGGGGTCTGCGAAGGTTAGCTTACGAGGTCTCAATATCACCCTCGAGAAGAATGCGGACAGTCTGCTCAACTATAGATTGAATGCCAGACTTCTCATCCTTATCGACTTTGTACAACCGGATGTTGTCCTTCCCATAGCGAGCATAGCTGAGCTGAGACATGGCTAGCAATGGCAATTGTGCTTGAGAAGCTAGCAAAGAAAGTGGGTTCAAGTGTTGAATTGAGCAAAGGTCAACTAGTTGCTCTGGATTCAGAAGCTATCAAGAGACAAAGCTGGAAGGGGACTGGATGGCGCAAGCTGAAGCTGTGCTGTGCTGTGCTGATAAGTAGGGTCCAAGTGACGAAATATATACCTCCGGGGGCGGGAGCTTATCAGATCACCACAGAACGGAGGCGGCCGAGACGCAGTGAAATTGCTTTTCACGAGTGGATCAGCAATAGTCTTCTTGAGTAGGGATAGAAGAGGTTGCGACTGATTCCGAGCAATGATGCAGCTGGTCATCGGCGGTTTCCGATGCCCAAGCACTGATCCTACTCGTTCTAATTGGTTCAAGCTCCGTCCCACGGCCAGGCAGGGGGAGCTTCTCACACGCGGGGTCCAGCGAGATAGAGTTCAGAGTGGGAAGCAGACGGATATCCGGGGCACAGGTCTGCGAACTCGAGTTGATCTTGATCTCGGGCGGGCCCAGCATTTCTCTCGCGCGCCGGAAAAGCAGGCATATCTTTCGTTGTACGAAGTATAACATCAGTACGTCTGTGTGGGCAATGACGGGCCAATTACACGCAGCATCGTCCATCTGCAGCACGGGCCGCGTCTTTGGGCGTTTTGGCGTTCCAGATGCTGGCCGGGGCTTCATCCAGCGCTCTGCGACCTCTCCCTGGCCCTGGGATACCACCGCCTGTGCAAGTCATCAACATCGACATTCACATTCATTTCGCCCACGGCTCCTGTCCAGACCGCACGTTCACTACCTCCGCAGTATCGCTCCCCTTTCTCCGACCGCCGCTTCTTGCCACGCATACGAGAACCCCGCATACGTCTAGTGCAACGTACCTACACCATCCCCGACATTCGCTAGCCAAAAGTCCATGAGGAAAGAGGAAGAGAACCTCTCAGTGGCACCGTTATGCAATGCGGTTAGCAGTCTTATGGTCAAGGTATTCTCATGACGCCACCAGCGCGCTCCGTGAATGCCCAAGGCGATGCGCCCTCCGCTGCTGAGCAGGCGTCCATGCTTGCACCCTCACGCGTGAGAGATGGCCGTTCCTTGTCCTCGGCCGCAACAAGCGTCATGGCCAGCTCGCGTGGTCAATCATCATACGCAACGACAAATGCCGCGCCAGGTAGCTTCAGTTCTCAACTAAGGCCTGTCCAGTCCCACGACGGCAGGCTCAGGCCTGACTTTGATACCCACGCTATCATCGTCGGCGACAATAACGGCGCAAGCGCAGAGCAGAGGCAGGCCGAGCTACAAGATCAGATTGACAAGGAGACAAAGATCAAGATTGGGTCCGAAAACCTTCTCGAGGCACTGAACGTGAAGAATGCAAAGCAGACCAAAGACCAGCGACTCGAGGTGGAACGCCAGCTCAATATATCAAACCACAAGTTAGCACAATTAAAGTCCGTTCTGGCAGCCGAAAAACAGAAAGCAAAGGAAGTTATATCACCGCCTGCAGATGCACAGAGCAGACTGTCATATTTGTTTCGGAGGAATATATCTCGGTCCCCATCACGACATGTGGTCCAAAAGGAAGAGGAAGAGGAGGAAACAGAATCGCCCACCTTCGTCCTCGCCGAGATACTGCAGGCACTGGAGGCGGATGGAATGCAGCCCGAGTACTACGTGAATAAGGCGAACGCGCTGGTGGAGCTATTCAAGCGCCATCCTACATTGAAATATGACCTGGCATGGTCCATTTTTGGCCTAAGGATGCAGACCATGCTTCTTAGCGACAGCAGAGAGGTGGTTGCTGCCGCCTACCGGGTGATGAGATACGCTATGACAGATCGTAAATCGCTCCAGATTATTCGAGGGCTGCATACTGATTATCTGGTCATTCTTTCTCTCGTGAAGGAGAGCAAAGCCAGCGTGGAGCGCGAACAAGCCCTTAAATTCGTTCGAGCCTTCCTTGATGTAAAAGATGGTGTCGAGGAAATACCCTGCAGTATAATCCGCATCATAGTCGCGGTGGCCGAACATACGGATGATCGACTAAGAAATATTGCTGTCTTAACCCTAGCAGAAGTTCTTGTCAAAAGGCCAACACTCATTGTGGCTGCCGGTGGCATGGGAACACTAACAGATGCCCTTGGGGAAGGCAATTACTTAGCAGCGGAAAGCGTTGGCAGCTCATTTATTTATTTGTTAGATACGCCCCGGAGACGTAAGTTCCTAAAATCTGGACATGAATTGGAAGCTCCTTTTGCGATGTTTACCGACACTACACATGGGCATACGCATGAAGACAAGCTTCAGGCAAATGCAAAGGTGATTGGAAGCTTGATCCGGAGTTGGCCAGGCCTTATGTCTCTCTGCATGCATGACTTCATAGCAATCCGGTCGCTTCTCATGTCCCTGGAAATTCCCGCCCCGCACATTCGAGCCGTCATATTAGAGTTGCTATCGGATATTCTAAGGATCAAAGCGCCCTCCTGGTCATCCTCTTTTCTTGCAGGACGTCGACTGACTACCTACGGTCGCGTTACAAATCTTAAAAACGCGCCAAGTAAAGACTCTACAAACTCCACTTCGGATGACGATACGAATAGATGGAATCTCATGGAGCACTACGTTGCGGTTGTCTTGGCTGCCTTATTGCATGCTGGCTTAGTCCCCGCTTTGCTCCGTGCCGAAGAGGATCCATTGACTCTGGCATTGAAAAGAAAGACTACGCTTTTGCTGGGTGAAGTATTGAAGATGGCAAATGAACTGCTCCCCCCTTCATGGAGTGCATCGCTGCAGGTACTTCCACAACTCTTCCGCTCAGCTGTCGCATTCGATGGCGAAGACCAAAGCATGAACGAGGAAAGAGTGATCGCTATAGGAACAATATACCAGGTCGATAGCGTTAACAGAACGCTATATCGATCAGATCCCACGTTTATTCACGCCAATAAGACGGCTTCTGCCGGAGACAACACTTCATCCGCTAGACATACGGACCAATCAAAGGTTCAGGCAGCAATGCAAATGGATGAAGGGCAATTCCGAAACCTCATGCTCGAAACTCAAGTCCTGAATACAGTCAATTATACGAAATGGCGATGGGATCTCATCCACAGCATTATTGAAGGGCCTCTTCTAAACGCGAAACGACTGGACGAAGCAATGAAAGTCACGAAATTCGTACACAGAATGCTGGGCTTCTACCGGCCGTTCAAATGGCGGTTCACCGAGATCAAGAACACGAAACCAAATCAGCGCTACGTTCGAACTGGATGTGCGTTGATGAATAGCCTTCTTCAAAACCCAGAGGGCGTCCGTTATCTCAGCGATAGCAAATTCATTCGACAAGTCGCGGAATGCCTGTCTCACTTCGACAGGATGAGTGGATTAACCTCAGAATCCCCTATCTTTCAAAGGGATCGGATGAATGAAAGTCTTACAGGCGGCTACTTTGCTCTATTAGGGGCGCTGACTAAAGATCCGAAAGGGATTCAAATCTTGGAAAGATGGCGAATCCTCAACATGTTCTACCACATTATAGAACTCAACGATCGCGACGATTTGATTATGCTTCTGCTCAGCAATATGGATTACTCGCTCGACGGGCATCTACGCATCATCATATCCAAGGCAATGACATCATGCTCCAAAGATATTCGAATCTTCTCAACACGTCTCCTTCGTAAATATGCAACGAAGCCTATGGAAAAGTCTGACACGGCGGGAGGCACTGCCGAGTGGGCAATTAGACTACTAGTCACTCAACTCTACGACCCAGAAGTAGAAGTTTGTGAGGTTGCAATCAAGATTCTAGAGGAAGCCTGTAATCAAACGCAGTCACTGGAGTTTGTGGTCAAATGCCGCCCGGCTTTGGATCATTTAGGCGAGATCGGTGCTCCTCTTCTTCTGCGATTCCTCTCCACTTCAGTAGGTTATCATTATCTGGATGGACTAGACTACATCACTCGAGAGATGGACGATTGGTTCCTTGGACGAAATGATACTTATGTTGCGCTCATTGAAGCTTCGATGGCTCGCGCGCTTGCTGACATCCCTGAGAAGCCACAGCAGCACATGACATATGACGACACACCAGAGCCTCCAGAATACGGCCTCGTTCCGCCTCATTTTTACCGCGAACTAACGCGGACCAAAGAGGGATGCAAACTCCTTGAACAGAAGGGGCATTTCGATGAGTTTGTAGCAACAATCCGTGATTTTGCCACGGAAGACGACGATGCCGAGACAATACTCAAGGTAAAGGGTTGTCTATGGGCAGTCGGTAACGTAGGTTCAATGGAGCTAGGTGCACCTTTCCTTGAGAAGTCGGATGTGGTCAAGTGCATAGTACAGATTGCGGAGACATCCGAGGTAATGTCGCTTCGGGGCACTGCGTTCTATGTGCTAGGTCTCATTTCGAGGAGCCTACATGGGCAAGAAATTTTACTCGAGTATGGATGGGACGGTGTAGTGAACGATTCAGGAGAAGCGTTGGGTTACTGCCTTCCCCTGGATTTCAGGAAGCTTTTTTCGGTAAGTCATCGGCTGGKCCATGATACCATGATTAACGCAAGAAGATTACTCCTTGGTTCGCCAAATCGGACAATATCAGCTGGAAACGCAAGGCGGACGTTACAATTGCCGTCACTGATAAGGATCCGGTGAATGCGCGGATATTGAAGCTTGCTACAGATTTAGGTAACACTGTCTTGGCGAAGAAGGCAGCGGTTGACCTCCAGGCGTAAGTCGTCCCTTTGTTTGGTGAGACAAGTGTCACGCGCTGAGATTCATGTAACAGAATCAAAGCCAAAAAGGCTCCGGGATTCTCCAAGGCGGTAATATTTCACAAGGTTATGCAAGTACTCGAGGCACACCACTTCCGCCTTCCGGCTTGCCGGTTTGTCCTTGACTTATTCGACAAACGCGTTCTGCGGCAAATTGTACTGGAAGAAGAAGACCCCGAGGACGAGGACAGCAGCGAGTCGGAATCGGAGGAAGAGGGATCAGGGGACGAATGACCTAGCAAAAAAAAAACATACGATTTTTTGTCCACGGGGGTTTATTAAAGACAAAAAAGCATTTTCTTGGCTTGGCGTTGGAACATGTAAGTTTGGGGTTCTTTGTAAGATAAAATCTTGTGGCTTTGAGCATCCGGGTTAGGGCGCGCTATAGGGACTTGATTTTGCATACATACTACGGGAGGGAGGCGCGGAGCTGTGCTGTTTTGGGAAGCGTTTAGCGAATGTTCTAAATGTGCAGTTTGGGGTCGTAGGGTGACCTTGGCCCGCCCGCTATAACGGTGATGGTTTGATGGAGTGTGGAGTGTGGAATTGGACTTGGACTTGGACTTGGACCTGAAGGCAGAGCAGATACCCGAATGCGGAAAGCTAGCATAGTCACAATACAGTACAGGGCAGGACTGGACAAGTGAAGAGGGCATTGTCGTGCGAGAAGAGGTGTCGAGAGTCGAAACTCATGATTAATGTGGTGCCCAGACAGGACAATGGTGGTCGTCACGATACAGGGCGACCAGGGTCCAGAGTTTGACAGTGAGCGGCGAAGCCATGGTATCGGCGCCGCCCTCTGATTGGCCACGGACCTTGTTTGGCCGAAGCTGTCGAGAGCATCGATGACGCTTCGAAGGCCTGCATCTACTGCATCTAACGAGACTACATCTCTCTACACTCCACTACACACCGGACATGGCAGCGCGGCAGCGCGGCAGTGGCGGACCCTCGCTGGACATGCTCGAATTGGCCGTTTTCTGCACGTCAAAGAACGGGACCCGCCCGAGCTAAGGAGGCATTTTTCTCTTTAGGAGTGGCAGACGATAAACTGAGGGCGCTTGGCAGATGCCGCCTGCTAGCAAGTCGCAAAGCCATCTGATAACCCAGGGTTTGCGGCTGCTGCGTGTTTCAATGGGAGACGGCGGGCATGGCAATACCCGTGAATGGGCTTCCACGTTAAGACAGATGACTGATTGTTGGATGGTTGCTGCAATTTTTTTCTCGCCTTTCGCCCCTAGTCCGGAGCAAAATCCACGGAGGTGTTCATGCTTCCGCGCCGCGACACATATACGGGACAGGTGCAGATGGACACTATACTATACCAGCGACACGGGCGCAGTCTGGAACCTCGTTTGCTCTCAAGGAAGATTCCCATACGATGTCCGCGAGTCTGACAGAGTAATGTAGAGGACAAGTTCGAAAGGCGCGACAGGGCCGTGCAGAAATCTATAACTTAGAGGCCATGCGTGCCTATTGTGGGATTAGTGGGTTGTGTCGATGGTGGGCCGGTTCTCGATGGCCGGATCCCTCATGTGGCACCCCGATCGGGGATGATGGGTGGACGGGCAGTGGATGGAAGTGGGTGGCTCATGATGGACAGGCTCTGGCTTTCTTGCCTGCCACCCTACCCCCAGTGCCCCAGTACCCCTTCACGCGAAACCTGGCGCGCAGAAGCACCAGTGCATCGCCGATCCATACCCTGGTTACGCATCGTTCCATTTGGCTCGTGTGCAGCATGGCAGTCCATGTCGTCGTCGACTTGCCCAGCGCCCAAACACGATACATGATACATACACTCTTTACCCTTATTTCCCCTTCGACCTCCCAGCAACCATAAGCACGCAAGCCCTTCCTACTCTTTCCCTCTCCAACAACTCCTGGGAGTCCTTCCACTGTCACGTCCCATCGTTTGCCAGCCGCCGCCGTCGCTATTCTTACTCTGCTGTTCCTACCCGTACCTGATTCTCCCCGCCGCCGCACCTTCCCAGCACGTAAACCTCCGCGCCCTCTCGACTCTACCTTTATTACTTACGCCACCACAACCACCAAGTAAATCCCTCACAAATATACGAACATCTCTGGTCCACTCGATATCTACTTAATATCTACTCACATACTATCCAAAACCACACAGACCGCTGTGTCGCACGGAAATCGGATCCTCAACGCCTGGCCGACCGTCGCCATCTAAGCTTTATATGGAGGCAGATATCTCAACAAAATTCGACTTCACTGTATGAATTCACTCAAGACCCAAGAGTGCTCGTACACAAATATTGGGGAGCAAACCTTTGGCCCACCTGTACTTCTGCCAGCCTTGATGGTGGGCGATGTGCTCTCCGCAGAGTCCCCGGAGCAGGTGTCCGTGGTACCCAGCCACAATGCAAGGCAGCTGGTCCGCCTTGTACAATGCCGCTGCTGCTCCAAACCGTATACCTCTCCGGTGACCCTTCCATGCGGCCATACCGTTTGCCGTAGCTGTTTACCTGAACCTCAACCGCGGCCTGGGGTATCGTACCCAAATACACCTGACCGACAATTTGGCGTTGTCTGCCCGATCTTTACATGTCAAAAAGAACATCCAGTTGGAGAATGTAACATTGATGTTACAATGACCAAAGTCATGGATCTGATCAGACTCGAGCTTTCTAAGACTAGCACGAAGCATATGCCAATTGTTCTGGAAGAGGTTTTTAATGCAGATGAGGATTTTATAATGGTAGAGAAAGAGAAAGCACCGGAAGGAGCAGCTCAGATCGAATTATGTGGTGGCGAGCTGGAATCCACATTCACCATGGCCGAAAATGGACGTCTTCGTCATGATTCAGAAATCGTATACCATCCAACATCCCAGCCAGAGTCTCTGTATCAGGAAGAAGACGCTGCCTTGCTTGGGCGCCTACGTGGCCTAGCGCACAAGGAACTCGATTGTCTTGTGTGCTATAATATAATGTTGGATCCAACGACAACTACATGTGGTCACACGTTTTGTCGACGGTGTTTAGTCCGAGTCCTCGATCACAGCATCATTTGTCCAGTCTGTCGGCGAGATTTACACATTCCTCCGTCTCTTCAAAATCACCCCAGCAATGCTCCTCTCACAGCTTTACTAGACAGCTTGTGTCCTGATCTTGTCGAAACCCGCCGAAGAGCTATCAAGCTTGAAGAACAGCCAGGGGATGACTCTTTGGATGTCCCATTGTTCATCTGTACTCTTTCTCTTCCCACCATGCCGACCTTCCTCCATATTTTCGAGCCAAGGTACCGTCTAATGATGCGTCGATGCATTGAGGGCAATGGACGATTTGGAATGGTCATGTACAACCGCTCATCTGCTCCTCAAGGCGAACTGGGGGCCGTTCCATTCTTGGAGTACGGTACGCTTCTTGAAATAGTCAGCTCACAATTGCTCCCCGACGGTCGTAGCTATGTAGAAACCAGAGGTGTTGGCCGCTTCCGAATCTGCAGTCACGGAATGTTGGATGGTTACAATATTGGTCGCATCGAGCGTGTCGAAGACATCTCCATCAGCGAAGAGGAGGAAATGGAACGGGGAGAGAGGAGAGCAGCACAAGCTGAGGCGGATGAGTTCAATGCCAACCATCCCCAGGCTCCTCGTACTATTGACAACTTCCCCAATCTGTTGCCGACGCAAGAACTATTCACCCGCTGCACTGACTTTGTGGATCGAATGGCTGCTAGGAGTGCACCATGGCTCAGTGCTAGAATCGTTCAGGTATATGGTAACAAGCCGAATGATCCTGCCGACTTTCCATATTGGTTCGCCGCGGTTCTACCTATTGCGGAGGAAGAGAAATACCTTTTATTGAGAACAACAAGCGTCAGAGAAAGACTTAAAATTGTATACGGCTGGATTAAAAGGATTGAAGGGCAAAGGTGGTAAGTAACTTCCCTTCCCATCATGCAAATACCGACCAGCGGTGTCAGGTCACACGATTCCACGTGATTGATTCTTGACTTGTACGGCCGTCTGGGACATTTCATGTCCTCCTCCGAACATGTCTCTATCAATACGGAAACACTTCTAACTTGTACTTTACTCAGGCCTTCCGGAAACGCTTGTAGTATCTTGTGACTTGCGGTAGTGGCTTTGTTGGGCATTTCTATCGCTTTCTTCACGAATAGACGACCTCATGCATTGCCATAAGATACGATTATCTCTTTGCTTCGTTCAAATCACCCACACCTGTATGGGAGACTTTCATTTTTCTTTTCTGCTCAGGTCGAAGCATGTAGGAAGTCATCAGCTCCCCCTTTTCTTCTTTCCAGTTCTTGTCATCAACGACTCATTTGCGAGCATGTTGGAGTGTCGCTGTCGAATTTATTTTACGAGAATACCCCCTGTGCAGGATGCTCAATACCTTGTTCAGGACGATGTTACTAGATGTCGTGATAATCTCTTGCATCCTCAGAGCTTTCAGGCTCCACAATGCTATTTCATTAGGGCGGATGTTTAAGAAAGACTAGCCGATGGTGGACATAAAGAGTGAGATGTGAGGGCGTTTGTTGTTTCATGTTTATATCCAGACTTCCATTTTTTGGGATGAAATTGTATATAATTTCTATGGGGTGAAACGGATGGGACGTTTAACGGTGTTTATACCCATTTTCCTGGAAAAATATTCTCATGTTCGCATGACTGTGATTCCGTGAACGATTGATGTATTCTCACGGGTAGGCGCGATCTAACTTTCACACACAACCTCAAAATAGAGAATAGCCGACCCGGGTACAACTCATGATATAAATCTATGAAACGACCATGATCTCGCATTGCCGCAGTACAACCCGATACCAGGTCCACCATGACATTTTTACGCAATAAGTACGAACCTAGGGACGAATACAAATGTACATAATATTCGTGTCACCACCTCTATATCCATATCCATCTCTAAAACACTAGTCGACAAGGCACGTGTAAAAGATCGATAGGACTTATTTCCCCACATTTTGTTCCACTTCAACTTCAACTTATACAATAATACTATATCTACAGAAACAAGAGATATAAATATACTGACGTGTTTGAGACTTGAGATACTTTAGTCTATGTAAATGTACATAAAGTTATGCATATGGAAATTGTTAACGTTGATGGTTTTTGCTTTGTGTATGGTGCGTAAGTTTTTTATCTGGTGGGTTTTGACGCTACATACGGTGCGTGCGAGATTGTGATGTTTGTATACGGGTTGGGGTGGGGAGGTGGATGTACCTGGTTTTGTTTTGTTGGTTTGTTGGTTTGTTGATCCTCATTGTTGCGACTCTCCTAGCGATTGTCGCGTATGTGTGGATTTGTAATGGAGCGCGAGGGGTTTGGGGAAGTTGGTGTTGGTAATTTTTATATTTGGGAATCGTTGGTGTTGTGGGGTGGAATGTAGGGGGTTTGGCATCGTGCTTTCCACATAGTCAATCCAGCAAAGGTTTGCTGAGTTGACTATGTGACATGTGACTCACGAAATTGACTATTTTTATGCATATGTTCATGGTGCCGGGCGTTACTAGATCCGTACATGGCCGCAAGATGCAGATGACAGTAAATGGATTTGCCGGTCATGTTGAATAAACACGACTCATTATGTAGAACATTCTACCGAACAACTCCCACCAGCGAAGTGTTATGGAATACGATTGATCCGATATTGAATTGTATGATAATAGTAAAGGTATCACTTAACCCGAATTCCACCACAAAGAAAGTATTCATACAAGTTTCCTAGACCGGAACGCCGGTGAATCCAACCTTAAGCCTCGCGCGTGACCCGTCAACAGTCTCAGAAGACCACTGAGTCTTCCACTCATGCTCCGCTAGCTTTGCTTGCAAGAAAGCTTGTCTCTGCTCAGGTGTCATGCGCTCAATATCATCGTCTTCCAAATCTGGTAGACCATTCGGTCCGACGTCACAGAAATCCCCGTCCGGACCTGGAATGCCTAACCCTGCGAATGGAGGCTTCTGCACGTAGGTATCGATAACAAGGTATTTCCTACGAACGATCTCGGGAACGTCTGATTCCGAGGGTGGAACCTCCTCCCATCGCGCATGAGTTGGCTGAGTGATCTTTGGATAGCAAGTCATATTTGTGTGAGGGTCATAAATTCCTTCAAGATTAGCCTTTCTTAGCGCAGAAAGGTTGGTGTTGAAGCGACTATAAGAGTTAGTAAAAGTGACACTCAGGATGTCTTAACATCCTCACCTAGCAGAGCGTGCATGCTCGAATTGCCAATTGGCCGAAGTGATGTTCACCCGGCGCTTTCCTGGAGCTGGCTTCCCATTTGCAAGTGGAACACTTGGAACTCCAGTGTGGTAGACACTACTAGCTCCGTGCCACGCAACATACTGATTCTTATTGTAAGGTTCTCCCGGAGGCGGTAACTTATCATTAGGGTCAGCAATCTCTCCCTCTACATCTCCTCGTTCCTTGGCAGCCGTAACATAATAATCATCGATGATCCTCTTCCCGCCAATGATAATACGTGCACCAAACTCGCGAAAAACTGATCGCGCTGTAACGACGCCAATAGCGCGACCTTTATAAGAATGAGGAATGATCTCACGGTCGATCAGGTCTCTCTTCTCAGTGTCATCAATGATGATCTTGTACAGCTGCATGTGTTTCGTGAAGAACAGGTAGCTGTCTCTGAAACCAGTGCATCGAGCTGGTTCGGTCGATAACATGTAGAGTCTGTCGCCTCGCCCGCCAATGGTGAACACGCGCACACGGTAATCACGGCCTCCCTGGAGGTTTCCCATTTTGTCAACCTTCTCTTCGCCCTCAGGATCCTCGGGCAGATCCACTTCATCGTTTATGACATCCATCATGTTTCCTTCCTTGTCAATTGGAACTCGGGTGGTATGCGACGGACCCCCTCTAGGTCGTCCTCGAAATCCTCCTCCAGCTGGCCGCCCTCGTTTCCGCTTCACAGGTGTACCTCCTTCCGAGGTATTATCCGGCTCAACTACATTCCAGTCCGCGGGACGGTTCTTCGGAGGTCGGCCTAATCGCTTTTTGCGTGGGAACTGCTGTACAACCGGGGGTGATGATGGCTCAGAAGGAACTTTCTCGTCTTCAGATTCTTGCGCGGGAGATTCTGCATCTCCATCCTGTGCCGGAGTTTCGGCGCGCGACTCTGGGGCATCCACCAGATCATCATCGCTATCTATTTGTGGAGGTGTTGTTTGAACGGGTGTGCTGCGACGAGCTGCGGCACGCGAGGGTCGGCCTCGTGCCATCGTGAGCTATGGTGAAGGCCAGAAGAATGGGGATCAGAAGCTTGTGTTTCCTGTAGAGCAACCAATGCGCCAGGTCTCATTGACGTAAAGGTTGAGATAGTTGTGAGTTTTGAGGTGAAATTGGTGTTGGGGATTCGCGACTTTCTAGACGTGAGATGCCAGGGCTGCACGGACCAGATCATCACATGACTGAATGGGTCCTCCCTGGCCGGGGCCTTTACCTTCGAAGCTACACACGTACATGAGTAGATAATTTCCACTACAATGTAGCATCCATCTACCTATCACACACCTTGTAAAAAACTCCAATTCAGCGATTGCGCCCGATTATGCATTTCGACTAAGGTGAAATCTTTCAAATGTAGCACGTCACTCAATATACGGTGCTGGTGCTGTATATGTATATATACTTCGGATTTCAGTATTGTGGTTCGAATTTGCCATTTCCTACTCAAGTGACCCGCGAATTACCACCTATAAGACAAGAAGTCCGAATAGAAAGTTCGTGGTAAGAACGCTGCGCCTGCTTTGTTGCTTCACCGTTTATAGGCAGCGCGATTGCCATGTTAGCAAGCATGTATAGCAAGAGCAGTGTAGTAGAAGCAAGTATGAGAAGCTCTCAGGTCACCGACTGTAATTGCACCAGTAGTCCTCCGTATCCCAAACATTGGCTTTGAACTCAACCCTTCTTCGATGGGCATCCGCTAGCCACCATGAGCCTAAAGCGCCTTGCTGTCCGCGCCAGAGAGAGCCTTCCTGGGCTTAAGACTCAGTCTACCGAGAATCAGAGACGGTACTATCCTATTCATAATGCAGCCTTTTGATTGAGCTAATGTCCATCAGCGCCGACAAGTCTTATACTTCAGACACAATCGACACGCACTCGGCTCACAAAGTAGACAGTGAGCCATGGAGCAACCAGCCTTCCGAGAAGAGTAGCCCATCTAGGCGCTTGAAGTGGGTTGGCTCAATTCGATCCTTGCGTCGGGCGAGATCCAGTCTTGAGTCCAGTAAAAAGAAGCTTTTCCCAACCCCGACTAATAAAAGCGATCAGGTAAGTGTTAAATCCACCCCGGTCCCCATTCCACTTCAACAATATACAGCTTCAATCCAGGAACACTTCTCTATCCCTATTTATTCCACCTTCTTGATACCTCTTACACTTTTGCATTTTTGATAACGTTTGCCAGGCCTCTCCAGCCAGAGAAAGATCCTCTATCGCGCTACATTACGAGGTGACCCCCCCAAGCCCGCCCATACTTGACTCGATTTGCGCTCTATCAGATACTTCTGAGGTTGCAGTCTACCGCTCGTCCCCTATTGCGGTCCCCACTCCGCCCAACCATACCAGTGAATGTCTCGACAGTACACCCCCAGAGCAATGCTCATTCCAAGTGGGCGGACTCCCGGACTCGCCGGCGCCGTTACAAAAGGCTTCAGTGCAGGAATCTATCTTGCGTCATTCCCTGCGAGGTCATGATGTAGTGCCGGCACCTCAGGATACTCATACATTGGCCGGCTCATCCAGCCTTCTCTTGCAGGGAACTTCTTCCCCTCGCGTCGATTTCGAGCCGCCGAACATAGAGGTATCGGTATCACAGGGCAAGTCTCTCGATATGGCTCCAACTACCAATGAATGTCCAAGAGGCCGTCTTCGTTGCGATGTTGATGGTAGGAATGCCACCGGCTCTTGTTTTACTGACCCGACCCAAGCAAGTGTGCCGAGAATCAATCAATATCCTGGAAAAGAGACGCAACCGTGGGACTCAGTCGTATCCATTACCACATGTTCCAATAGTGACTCCCTGGCCCCTGATTCGAATGCACGAAGGTCATTTGAACGAAGCGCCGACTTGGCGTCGGCATTTCTAGCCCGCGATCAAGACTCTGAGAATATGCCCTACCAACACCAGGAGCACGAGGTTGAACATAGTGACTATTCGACAGAAACTGACGAGAGTTTTGGGTATCCATTGATCTCGTTTGCCCACCCCCTGCCGTTTTCCTACGCTAGGAGTGGTCCGAGAATGGATTCACCCGCACTCGACCAGAGATTGACGAAGGAGAAGTTCAAGGCTATAGCTCAACCTGATACAACTGAATCAATTACAGCAAGTGTAATGAGCGAGTCTACATCATCAATCGAGGACTCTAAGTCTGACGCAAAGGCTTTACAAGAGATTATATGCGCCTACGCTCGCAATTCGATGTACCAAGAGGATGATACAAGGAAGGTAAAGGATAGGAGCCGCTGGCACTCGTCCGAGTCGGGGTCATTCTCCTGGTCCGATGAGGCCGTCAAAAACACGAAGGACGACGTTGCACTCTTCGTGAGGGTCACCAATAGGAGCCTTGGAGGATAGAAGTGGGAGATGCTCGTGGAAGGTTCCTCTCCCTAGCATCTGGAATTTTCGATGGTCAGGAAACATGTCATGATGACGATGGCCTTAATATTATTATGTTTGACAATTGGTGGGGCAACTGGATAGAGTCGAGCACATCCGTCTGTTGCAGGTGTTCTGGAGAATTATTGGTACGGCCCGCATAATTCCGTACCTAGTCTAGGGAAGCATTTCAGTAAGACAAAATGGAGTGAACAGTGCAGGCCAATACTCGTACTGCGTCATGGCTACATATTTATTCTTCAGAAATTTCCTTCCGCGTTAACAAGTTACCAATTATGTGCGGTGAATCAGGTCATTGTGGTCATGTGCGGTTCCAAGGGCGCGGTCGTTCCTCCCCAAACACTGTTGCATCGGCAGAACCCGAAACCTGCGATCGTATGATATTTTGTAACTGCCCTTACAAACGGAACAGTTCATGGCAGTTAATAACCTTGCCCAGGCAGGCGCGCAAGCTGCCAAGTTTTTAAAATCTGCGCTCTTCTGCGATATTCCGTGTTCCTGATCCTCTTCCCCTCATTGCCCCACGCTCACCATGAGCAACACTGTGATTCTCGGAAGCGGCATCGTCGGCCTTTCCACGGCTTACTACCTTTCGCAATCCTCAAAGACACCCGCCCAAAATATCCACTTGATCGACACCTCCCCCAAGCTCTTCTATTGTGCGTCGGGATTTGCTGGTGGCTACCTGGCTGCTGACTGTAAGTTTTCCACCCAGAAACCCGATTTCGGAATCCGATCCTGATCTTGTCAACACCGATAGGGTTCGCTCCATCCGTCGCTTCGCTCGGCGCGCTGTCCTACAAGCTTCACAAGGAACTCGCCGAGAAACACAATGGAAGGAAGACTTGGGGTTATAGCGCAAGCGTAGGGGTTTCATATACGCAGGATAGTGAGGCTGCTGTCGGTGGCAGTGGAGAAGATTGGCTACAAGACGGCACTAGTCGTGCACAAGCCGCTGGCGACAAACCATCTACAGATTCCGAAGGGCCAATCTGGCTGAAGAAGACTGATGGCACCACTCTTGAGGTCATAAGCAAGGACAAAAGTACCGCCCAAATGCATGTCTCCCGGCCTTCGTAGGTGCACACTGGCTGACCGCATACAGTGACCCATTACGATTCTGCCAGTTCCTCCTAGAGCAATGCGTTGAGCGTGGTGTTCAATTGCACCAGCCGGCTCGTGCGATTTCAGTATCAAAGGACGAAAACAACCAATTGAATGGCATTCGAATTAGCAAGGACGGGTCAGAATCAGAGTGTATTGTTTATCACGCTCCTCTAATAATTCAAGATATTGACTGTTTACAGTGCCTTGCACTCGCTTGATTATTACTACAGGAGCCTGGGCGCCTAAGACATTCTCTACACTTTTTCCAAAAGCGACAACTCGAATCCCCATTGCGGGTCTTGCGGGCCATTCCATTCTTCTAAGAAACCCCTACTTCAAGGAGGATGTAGAGGAGATGTGCCATGCAGTCTTCGCTACCGATACCCTTGGGTTCTCGCCTGAGTACTTTGCACGAGTCGGCGGAGAAGTATACCTTGCCGGTTTGAATAGCACAGGAGTTCCTCTGCCTGACGTAGCTACGGACGTGCAGGCGAAGCCTGAAGCAATAAAGCAGTTGAAAGAATGTGCCACAGCTATGATGGGTAGCATCGACGGAAAAGAGGTGGAGGTAATTAGGGAGTCATTGGTACGCCCAATATGCATATGTCTTCGCCAGTTGCGAATTCTCCAGCTTACTTTTCCTTTAGTGTTTCCGCCCAGTTACATCTAGCGGGCGGCCAATTGTGTCTCGGATACCAGATGAGAAGCTCGGTGGAGGCTTCAAGACGCGCGGAGGCAGTGAAGGTGGTGTTTTTGTCGCAGCTGGGCATGGTGCATGGGGTATATCTCAAGCACCCGGGACTGGAATGGTTCTTTCGGAGCTAATTGAGGGGCGCGAGACGTCTGCGAATATCGCAGCGCTTGCTCTACCTTAAACTGGCGTCACGACGGTGTGACCAGTACTCATGGGCTATGTTCACTCTGGAGCTCAGGCGCAAAGGATAGACAATAGGACGGTGACCTTCGATACGACATACGGCATGATGCCTGTCACAGGCATGGCACCCATCAGAAGGGGGGTGGCAGGGGTCGGTATTACTCTTCGATAAACTTGTGTAAACAGAAGTATGTATTCGTCCTGGGCTTCAACTAGGTCCGCAGGGCATCCACAACGGCCGTGTCCCTATCCCGCTCCGATTAAGTGATTTGACGTGTCCAGAGTTAGGGAATTATATGGCCGGATATAATGTAAGTCATCAACTATGCTTAGGCTTGAGGCTCCAGTGGGTCGCGTACCCAAGCGGCTCGAATTTTGACATGCCCATGGCATCACAGTGACGTCAGCGCATCGTGAACTCTTTCTTATATGAAATTTCAATCTCGCCAGCAGTACTTGCTCTCTATCTCAATCTATCCTCAAAATCCCCATTCCACACACATACGAATCTAAAATGCCACGAAACGGTGACGGATCCTCGGACAACGGTCCCATCGAGACAGGCGAAAACCTCGTCCATGGCACCAGCGGCGATGTAAGTGAGCCTCATGGCCTACCTTTGTTTACCGTTGTTCCTCGCATCTACTCGCCCAAACTCTGCTCTCCTCAAAATAGCTATAATACTGTCGTTTCGCACGGAACGAGCCTGCCATTCGTTTGTTGTCCTGTTTGGTTTCGAACTGTGCCGCCCTCAGGACAGGCGCAGCGACCACCTCGCTCCAACCCAAATACCTATTCTTGTACCTGAGCACGCCTTCGGCGTCATACTAAATCATTCTGCTGCGAACCATTCTTCCTAAGACCCGTGTGTTTCTTCCTACTGTTCCCCGCCCTGGGCGGGGTACCATTGTTCAGATTTTCCCGCCGCACGAGTCTTGTCTCTTCCTATTCTCTAGCTTGCTCGCCTAGTTCATCCTCGTCTTCACCTATATTGCTCCACGCCTCCTAGACCATGTAGCCCGCCACTTCCTGTTCCTTTCCCGCTAGTTTCAAACCGTGCGAAGCCTCGTGGAACCGTGCGGAATGGAAATAAGGCGTGGTACATGACTCTGGTAGAGGGATCTGGCGGAAATGAAGCTTGCTACGTGGAGCAATTGAAGTTGGGCACGCGGGATCCAGAATCCAGAATTGCCATGACCTGCGGACGTCCTCAGGGTTCTGGGCCTGAGGCAAAGGTCGAAAATCTTTAGGCGGTTCAGGCTCTCTGATTTTGGATCCCTCGCCTCTCTCATAGTCGATTCCTCATTCCATTTCCTCCTTCATTCTCGTCGGGCGCCTCCTTTGCCATCGTTCACATCTACTGACGCAAGACAATCGCAGACCAAGCTTGAGCGAACCGACAAGGTAGCGCCGCTGCCTGAAGGCGAGAAGGGCTTTGGTAAGTGCCGCATTCCTTGAGCAATTAGGTCAGATCAGTTGGAATGGGATGACTAACTCTGATTGTGCGAGCAGCTGTCGAGGGTCTAAACGCTAGCGGTGGTGGAAGCACAGGTGTCGCTGGAAAGCCAGAGTTAGCCAAAGGCGGCGAGCAAGCTTCCAAGAGCTCCTCTTAGACAACGGAAAAGAGGGAGAAATCTGCAAGGTCGAAGAGCAAGGGACGTTGATCTCGTCGCCCTTTACGACTGTTCATGAATGCATAATTATGCAGCGAGGGATGATTTCAAGCAGGACTTTGTAGCATACATGTGAATAGCATGCCCTCTACCAGGTGGGATGATGAAAAATCCCATTCTACCCACTGAATATATCCAAAGTCAAAAAAATTGCAGACTTATATCAGAACGTGTAACATCGTAGGTGCAGCCTGCACTAGCGAAACCTGGAAAGCTGCAGAAGTTCAACTGTGCATAAGCGAAATGTCCACAATGTCGATCTACAAATTTGACGAAGACCTAGCTAGGAATGTACGTCACAGGCTAACGTCAAGAAAAATTGGACTAACATCTATATCATACATGCACAAAATTTGAGTGATTTGGATTATGGTGAAGGTGAATGGATTGGCTACATAGGAAAGGCACCAGCCCTTGGTGTACTATCTTGTCCGCCATAGAGTAGAACTCCGACTTGCCAGGAAACAATGTCCAGGGACGTCCTCCAAAACCTCCAACAGCTGTTAAAAATGCTTCAAGGATCCTTATCCTGCATCACCCATAACTCCGTTCGACGCCAAGTTGAAAACCGATCATGATTTTGCGCCGCCAATGACTCCAGAGACCCCCTGAGGTCTTTCTTTGTACACAAACTACCTTTGCGCCGACTGCTCCTTCTAAGCGCTGGTGACTTTAATGAAATCGTTAGCTTCGTGACGCCTTGCTCAGCCTCTCCCTCTTTCCCCAATGGCTGAGCTGCCAAAATGTTGCTAGACTTCAGCTGCGAGAGCCTCGTCGCTGACGTAAGTCGCGCCAGAGGCTGTCTGCAAGTCGAAGTGCCTTGCATCAAATTGGTCAGAAAGGCCATAAGGGTTTGAGGTTGAAGCTTCGCCGAAGACGGACGAAGTAAAGAAGTCTGAAGAATCAGCCAGGCTAGTGGGTTGGTGATTGTCTGGGAACTGGTCGAAGTTGAAAAGATCATCGAGAGGCTTTTCATCATTGAAGGTAGTGTGAGGTTGAAGAGTAAAAGGAAAGCCAGAGTCGCTTGCTGGGAGAGCGGTCGGGAGCTCGACTGACACTGCAGGTCGCACAATATCGCAGCAGGATATCGTGTCTGGTCGAGCTCGGTGACGTTGCTCTCCGAGTAAGCGGGTGTCTCTGGCTGGCAGGAGTCATCGCGTGGTGAGTCCATCGAGTCCATGGAAACAGGGCTTGGGAATGAGGTTTGGCGAGGGCAGATTGTTTCTGACTGGCCAACTATGGATTCGTACTCGTCGATGGAGGAGGATGTGTCAAAGGTCATGTCAGAGACTTCTCCAGGGTGACGTTGTTGGAATGCTTTTAGTTGGGCGGCCATTTGGGCCATTTTCTTGTGGGCGTTGTGGAGGTCCTGCTCGAGCTGGTTCTTCTCGGCCTGGAGCATCTCGACCTCTTGTCGCTTACGCTCCCTCGAGTTGTGAGCAGCCAGACGGTTGCGCTTCACCCGTTCGATGCGGCGTTGCTCCTTCTCGTCCTCGGTCTTGGCCCGCTTACGAGGCGGTAAGTTTGTCTTTGGTTCGGGGAGAACCTGGCCCCAGGACTTCCGCTTCTTGACAGCCTTCGAGTCCGAGCCAGGCGGCGTTGGGTGTGATGTAGGCGGTAGTGAGGGCGTTGAGAAAGGCATGGCGAGGTCCTCTGTCTTGATTGTGGTGGACGAGGGGTCGATTGTGGAAGGCGGCGGGGTGAGTTGGTGGTGGGTGGCCATCATTGTTGGGACCAGAGATTGTTCGAAGAGTTGAGCGTGATGATAGAGTTGTTCTGCCCCCATGATGATGATTGTCTGCAATTGTTCTGCATTGGGATGAGGGGAGAGATGAGGGGATGATATTGTTGCAAGAATGTGGTGAGGACAGGTGGCATTTATGTCCCAGGCAGCGAGGGCAGGGGCTGAGCGCGCGCTTGCCGAAAGCGGCGTAGCCCGACCGGCCATATTATTCTTAATTTAGGCGTGAATAGCGCAACCCCGACCGACGCCCGATTTGAGACCAACCCAGTGCCCACCTTTCTCCCCCCAGCTGACGACCGCCACCCCCCTTGCCCTGGTCTGGTCCTTGTTCTGCCCTTGTTGTTCTCGTCCTTGTTCTTGTTCGTCTTCTTGCGAAGAATACTGGGCCTACGCCGTTGTGGCACGCCTACGCCGACCCTCCTTGCGGCGACCTGAGCCAGACGAGCCAGACCCGACAAGACCAGACAAGACCAGTTAGGACCTGGCTTGAGAAACCTCGCACACCTTTCGCACATCCTCCACCCCCTTGCCCCTCCACTCAGCGTTCGCGGCCCGCATCTGTGTTTCACGACAGGCCTCCGCTCGTGCCACTGTGCCCGTTCTGAACAAAATCCAGGGGGAATATGCTGTCGTGCTGCAGGAAGCAGGAGCGGAGCGCGCACACACACCACATTCCTGGCGGCTTGCTTGATTCCCTCGCACCCTTCCCTTGAGATATGCTGATGTTGGACTCTCGCCGCGCTGTTTCGACTTTTTTTCTACGTTGTCCTGTATACCCAGAACCCAGCCTCACCTCTCTGTTCGCATGGCTGAGTATTCTCCGACAAAGGCGAGCCGGACCGCTATTCAACCGGGCTCGCTCCTTTGCACCGCAGCATCAAATAGAGTAACTACTGCTTCACGGGGTGGCGTACTAAATGCTACGGACTCAGGCGGAAGCAACCTGCTAGTGGCGTTGGTGGCATGCTGTGTGCGCGGACAAAGCGGACCTAACTAGCAACAGTCTATCGTGAGATCAGCTCCCAATTAGGCATCCGCAAATCTCCATCGCTCGTTTTCCTAAAGTCACGCCTCCCAATAATTTTTGATATTTTTAATATGGCATGACGCTTCGTGCCCGACGCGAGCAAGCGGGAAAGCTTCTCGAACCATCTGCACCCCATACTGTTAATTTAATTTTCCCCGGCTAGCAGAGATGGATACCTGATCGTTGTATAACCCCGCATACCCTTTCATCTACATCGGCAACTTATATGAAGTACTACCGGGAGATTTGCACGTCCGGGGAAATGTCCCTGCACGGAAGGACCAGAGAAACACATAGAAGCGTTTAGCCTCCGTCGAGCCGCCGGCACTGTATTGTGTACAGTCACATGCGTTCATGGGTGTTTGGGTACTCTGAAGCCTGGAAGAAAATTGTGAAAATTGAATATCACTATTGATATTAGGGTGGCATTTTTCCCACGGCATTCCACCAACCTCCTTCCGGCGCCGGAAATACGAGGAGCCGCGGAAAGATGTCGATTGAAGCCGGTCCAGGCAGCTCCATAAACTTCCTCCTTATTTGTTGCTGCTACAGTTTCGAATCATTGGAGCCTGCCTAGCCCATTCGACCAACATTCGACCGATGGCCATACCCTTCGATACTGGTGCCACCAGGTGCGGGTTGTTTCTGATGATGCAGCAACGCGTAAGCACCTTAGTCTACCATCGATAAGTCATTTTGATATCGTATCAAGGCAACAGAATGGAGAGTTGTGACTCTTTTTCCCCTGCCGAGCCCTGCATTCAATATTGTCTATCAGAATAGGGCATTGCCTGTTCGCTCCACATTCTACTCGCATCTCCTCTTACCTGGTCGACAACAAAAAATTGTCTATGCCTGAAAAGTCGTCGTTAGTGCGACGCATGGCGCGGTGCAGGCGACCCGAGTATCGCGATAATACTGCGTCTGAGGGTCAACGTAAGGAACGAGGGCCCATGCATTTTCCTACAATATGCAGGTTGGAAATGCATTGCACGCTCGTAAAGTAACTTCATCGAGTCATTAAATGCATACTTAGACTCTCGCAATGGACCGCATTTGGCCATTACCGTAGTATAAATGTAATTATAGAGCCACCAACATTCGTCCACAATTTGGCTTCTTATCAACAGGGGTTGCGCATCACCCGCACGTGGCGATACACCAACATTTCGTATCGCAAAAGAGGCGCTCGCCGCATGCTTTATCTATTGGCTACAAGGTCTACGACGCATCTTGCGTTCGTATTCTCTGTTCAAGTTTGGGGCTACTAGTAGGTGAAAGCTGCAGGAACGCGAGTGAGATGCAGGAACCCGGGACTGAAAAGCCTATCGATATGTGGCCGTCCTTATTGAGGGATAGGATTCATCATCCCGAGCTCAAGACTAGTCCGCATAATTCCAGGGTGCAGTATCTTAGCCAATGGAAATTCGACGCAGACTATCCATGTCAGGAGATTCATGCTCCGCGTCCTCCGTGATTGGTCACCACTAAGGTCATCCTATTCTTACACTCCCCAATACGAGGTCGACATCGCAGATTTCGATAGCTGATGGATAAGGGAACTGCCGCCAAACTCCCAGAGGGTAGCATCAAAGTCGGCAGAAGACCCTCCGTACCACGTGGAGGTTGTGGTTCCTTACAGACTCTCGAGTTCTTGGGTCCTGCGTACTGCAGACGCCATACTCAATAAAGGCGGAACTAACCTCCGCACATGCATTTCTATGCTTTCAGAACCCACTCGTCCCGATCTGAGACACATTCCGCGGAGGCTTTTCCAGTAGACCGTCTGGACTAGACCGAGGCTTCGCGTAAGACTGTTTTTGGCAGCATGGCTCAGACATCGAGAATCCCGCATGATTCTAGATATCTCTCGTCCACTGATCTAGGATACTATATGCAGTAATACTTCTCGCAGGAACATTGCCAATACTAACTGCAGACTATAAGTCATGTTCCAGTCTTCTGACCAAAAGCTGTGCGCTCGGCAGGTTCAGCTATTACCGGCCGCAGGAGTGCGAGCACTACTTGCTATACTCTGAATACGAGATCGCTATGCATACGCCATCACCATCCCATTACAAAGCCCCCAACGCCCCTTGAATCTAACCCGAGGATACTCGTACTCGCACGTGATCCAAAGTCCCGCTTCCCAGGTCTCTGGGTCTGTAGTGCACGTAGTCTGCTGCAGCTAAAATTAGCTTCAACACCAGAGAATAGCACGAATGGATACGAGAACTATCCGTCATCGCGCAACTGGAAGCCCACTTTTTAGAGCTGCTCTTGCTGCGTTGTGACGGAAAGGGTGTATCATCCCAACGAATTGTGGTTGCGGTGGTGTTGGTGTTGTGTTAGATGGAGTCGAGAGTAAATTCGAGGGGCAGAGGAGTTTGTTGCGGAAAAGGTTCGGTTATAGTTTGCGTTGCAGGATGGCCCTTTCTTGTAGCTTCTTGTATTGTGTGACGTAGAGCGCATACTGTAACTAGTTGTAAAATCCTTCGATCTTAAGATTAACTCTAGAGTATAGCACATTTACATTAACCAACATTTTCGTGCCTCGGTCCTGATCTATAAACTGCTTATAAGTACTTTAGACATTCGTTTGTTCAAGGAAATATAGTAGTATCTTAGATAGAAAAGTGGCATAAGCCATAGCTATATAGCTTTGAAAGCTACGAGGCCCGATACTGTGTAGACTGGCTTCGCATGGTGCTCTCGTGAGCGTTTTCTGAGACTCACCATATCACTTCTTTAGCTCATTCACAGATATACTACACTAATGCTGGCCTTGTATTGAGGATGTCTCCCCCGAAAATTCTCCAGCATTGCTGGCCCCTCTCTCCTATCAATGAACAAGATGCTATAATATGAGCATTGAACACACGATCTTTATTATCTGTAGGCTTTGAGTACTGCCTCGCGTGTTAAATGCACCCTCGATCTAGTAATTTAGAAAGGACCTGATCACTTGACGATCGGCGCCCAGTTGGCCTACAGTAACCGTAACACAACTCTTAGCTAAGATGAGGACTCTTTGAGAGTAGCCATTCTTCTATGTACCTTCACAACAGTGGTTACAAACCTGGAAGATTTGTGCAAATGATGTGCCTTCTTGTATTCTTGAACTCCCAGATGTGTGAGTTAAGGCAGTTCAGGCAGTGATGTCGTAGGTTGGATTGACTCTTAGCATGACAGCATGAAAAAATTCAGCGATTATTCTATACTCTTGGAGAATTCAAAGGACCTAAATAATGGTCCCCTTCAATCCTATAAACAATCCTATAAACATCTAATGTTGCTTTGGGCGAAGGCGGCGGATAATGCGCGCCAATCACGCTCTTTGTGTTCGTATGGCTCTACAGAGACAGCCATTGATGGTGGCTCTCCGTGACTATGTTACTTCATTCTTCCTTGAGATATTCATCTTCGCCCTCAAGGGGTGGAGGGTTAATTTGAGCCACCAGTCACTGTCCACGCCTCTGCTTGAACTGACTGCTACGGCGAGGATCTAAATGAGTTGTACTGGGTTCGTATGCTAAACACACTACGATGTGAATCCGGTTATAAAGCACATAGAACCATTTCCTCAGCATGAAAAGATCAAAACGGTTATGCGGATCAGATTGATTGTATTGATGCGGTCATGGAACAGAGAAAGGAGGTTCATATGCACGTTCACCACAGCGTTCAACAAGTAAGTCTCTCGCTTTCCTGCGAGGTATTGTTTAAGTGTCGAATGTTTTTTTTTTTTTGGATTCTCGGTATACATTAACAGCGTGGACCAATACAGACGGAATCATGACTCTTTGTTCAAGTCCATTACTTCAAAGTCATTGCGTTGGAGTTTTTTGTATATACACATCGCTGGACGTACGGATTATGATGCCATCTTTATTACTGGGTATACCATTGATTGAGTACCGATTGTTAGCATCCATAAGCAGTTCGACCTTTGCATACTAACTATGCAGAGAACATAGTAGACACACATATACACCAAATCCGGCACCACCCAAAAGCAAAGTTACAAATCACCGAATTAATCATAGAGACAGCCGTTCCATATTTACTTTACATCATCATTGTTCTAATAGAACTCGATTCACCATCTTGTCTCTTTAGTGTTTATCCCCACATCCACCTAAAAAAATGGCTGGCATTGTATGCCCATAACCCATTGCCAGCATTGTATACCCACAACTCCAACATTGTACAACATCTTCCCAAAATTCTCAACATGTCTATAAAGCTATACTCCCATCCCTTCTATGTCGACCCTCTTCCTTACCCACAAACTTCCTTTCCGCCTTCACAACTTCCGGGGAAGAATACAAAAACCTCGAATCGAAATCCAAAGTTTCCCGGAGCTTTTTCCATTGGTTAGTGTTGATAGTCTGATTGAGTTGATTGCTATCAAGATGGTCAGTGGTTTCAAGCCAAAGGTTTTGCATGCACGCACCGGAGCGCCGGACGCTCGTGTAGCAGGCAAGAGGGATGCTCGATCCATGTCTTGGATCCCTAGCGATGATGCAAGGCCCATTTCGGACCGGTCTCGACGACAGGTTCTCTCGAATGGTTCTCGTGAAGAGAGCGGTGTAGTTGTGGATAAAGATGGGTCGATGCCTACAAACTATGTGGAGAGCAAGAAGGCACCAGGACCAGCGGTTTTGGGCCTTCCTCCAAGCCGTGGTGATCAATATGCTGGAAAACCGCGTACAGACCCAGTGCTCGCAAAGAGTCAACTTGAAAAGAAACATCTCGGGCAGGCCTACAGGAGCGGGCTGTCCCAATATCATCATCAAGCACTCAGGCGGTCTCTCCGAAAGCGAGATTGTGCACGCTCAAAGATACCTCCTAGCCTTCGTCCAAGAAGTGGAAACCCCGTTCACTACAATGCTAGAAAACGTACCTACATGTCCCCGAATGCGGTACCCCAAGCTGCCCCAGCGCCACCTCAAGTTCATTCTCTGCTCGTGCGTCGTCAGCAGGCACATTCCCAGGGACCTGAAAATTTATATGCATCAGGAGAGTTCATTGCCGGGCCTCTGGATGGGTTTCAATCAGTACCATATCCCAAATCCAAAGTCATCAACCCTGCATTCCCTCCCTTTGATCTCCCACCTAGAGATTCGCTCTACGTACACGAGCACCGTTCGGCGTGGAAGCGCTTCCGTCTCAACTGCAAGGACGTTTTTCATTCTCTATCGAAGCATATCAGAGGTAACCGACAACGTTAGGTCGGACAATGGAGGATTGATGGCCCAGGCAGATTGCTAGTCATCGGGTGTTTGAATAGGTGCAGTAGCTTTGATTTATCCTGCATCAAGTCTCGTATATCGAAGCCGTCACACTGAAATTGCAAAGAATTTAGGCTCGAATAGACTCTGGAAGTCTTGATATTTACGTCCTATAGTAATAAGTAATAGGACGGGTTTGTTTTGTAACTATCGTCCGTCTCCCTTTCCATGACCCATGATGATGCTCAAATGTGGAATCTCTTGCAGTAGCAGTTAGTGCCGATGTGAATGCTTCGTTCATCTATAATAGTTTGTCCTCAGTGTCCAAGGCTGGGCTGGGTAAAGGACTCTCCATCATGTCTATATTTCTATCTTCCTTCTTGTCCTCAGTAAGGCGGAAGGCATCGGGTACCTTCTCGCTCAAGTTGATGGCGACGAATGACTTCGGTAATTTGACACTGAAGAATGGTTAGCGAGGTTGTTGCAGCAATTTGCCCAAAAAAAGTAGGACACATACGTATGAAATTTAGCACGGAGAGTCTCTAGGACTTCTTTCCAATTGTGATGAGCCGTGAGACTCCTTCTCGGGGAGAAGCCGATCATATGGCGCGAATCGAGTTGTCTGTTCTCAGTTAGAGCTTGATATTTGTGGGTCGAGGAAAGGCCATACACGTCAAGTGGCGCGAACGCATGACACCCTGGCGAGAGAGTGATTCGAATGCTGTAGTTAAAGCTGTTTGGTTCTCCCTCTAGAGTTGCATTTTCCGATTCGTAAAGTTCGAAGCCAATCTGAGATAGGTAGTCAAGCTCAGGTATTGCGTTGCGTTCTATCTTCGTCTTTATACCACCCTCAAGAATGCAATTCAGAAGCGTGTAGATGTGAGACTCTTTAGTAAAATAGAAGAAGCTCTTGGAAGCATCAGAAGCCTGAAGTTCTTCAAGATCTTCGACGATCTCCTTCAGAAGAGGAAGCGAGGTAAGAAGACCAATTTCGAGTTTCTCCTCGTTGTCGATGCCGTATTCTTGGGGGCCGATATAATCGAAAAGCACTTTGCAAAGGTGATACATATCTCGAAGCTTGGCAAGTCGTGCATCTACCTGCGCTTTCGAGGCCGCGTCTCGCGTACCCGTAAATAATTTAAAGTAAGATTCATGCGGATACTGAGGGACTGTAGGAGCTCGAACAACTGCAATCTCTGACCTACGTCTGAAACCCATTCTCTGAGCGATATTTCCACGTTCTGCGGGCTTCTCTTGTCCTTGCTCCTTAGATTCAGTCTTGGAAGTCGATGTCTTTGGAAGCTCGGAAGTAGCTCCTGTATTTGAGCGGCTATCCGAGGACGCTTGCCTTGAGCTACTTTCTACAGTGGCATTTTCATCCAGGAATGATGCATCAGGAGTAAAGACCCATTCGAGGAAAGGACGATTGTGAAGCGCATCGAATTTCATACTGTCGTAAAGTTCGGAGATTTTGCTCGGGTCTACCTTGTCAGCATCGCTAAACTCCTTGAAAAGTTTCTCCCAGCGCTCTTTGAAAAGCTCTGGTCCCTCGTTGCAACACCAGCGAGCTTGGATTGAATTGACAGATGTTGCCTGAGAGAGTGAGTTCGCGCTGTGAGCGGATTCACTTGGTTGTCCTGCAATCGCACTGAGGGAGGAGACAGCTCCGGACTCAATCTTCTTGAAGTTGTGATTCATCACACGCTGATGGAACTTCATGAGGTCCACCACCTGCCTGACTACGATATATGGTTCTGGAGTATCCTTTGGCCAAACAAATTGAGGAGGCGCTTTGTCACCGGCTCGAAGAAGCGTCTTAAGCTTCTTTTTCACCTTGTCCATTACATCTTTCGCCGCATTTGAGTCGTCTAAAAGGTCCTTGCGGATCTCGATATTTTCCGCCGAAAAGTCTCGCTTATCCAAGAACGTCGCTCCAAAGATCTGAGCGCTCGTAGTGACTCGGCGCTCGGAACTACTGAAAATTGAGACATCATCAAGGACTTCCCGATTCATCAGCAGTAGGTCATTCCTGAAATTTGCCGCCATATCTTGGGATTGGTGGCGCGCAGAATGGGTTGGCTCTCCACCCCACTTGATGATAAGTTGTAGCTTATCAAGGATGAGGTTATTTTCAGCAGCAGAAATGCGTGATAGGGTGACACCGGACATTGAGTCACTGCGCTTTTGGGTCCTTGGATCGATATCTGATGGTTCAATAGACGCGGAGCCAGAGCGATGTCTCTCTGGAGAGCACTCAACATCCTGACCAGGGGGCAATTCTTCTTTCCTTCTCTTTCGGAACATAGGCTTGATCTGGACTTTGGTTCCGGGCCATGCTCCCTTCTTATTAAGGTATATTCTCAGTTCTCGAAGTTTCTTGGGATCCTCTACCCCCTCTTCCATGGCCAATTTGACTGCGTCGCTTACACTTTGCAGAGCAGCCTCACCAATCAAGAGAACCTCTTCTTGGTGTCCCTTGAGTAAGTCAACGAATGGTTTAGTGTGGAACGTATATTTGAATTTTTGCTTCGGAGTGCGATCGGCATGGCGGATAACGGATACCACTCCTTTCAATTTCCACTGTGCTTTAGATGCGGGTGGAGGCACGTTAACCTCTTCCTCCGAGTGGGAGTGCTGGATATCGAGCGGTTGTTCCTTATCGCGTATAGAAGGTGGAAGGAGAAGGTCTGGCTCTGATTTGAGGGCGGTGGGCGCAGCTGACATCGCAGCATTGTACGATTTCTCCAGACTGGGCGAGGCAGTCCTAGGGGTGGTGCTAATCGAAGCCTCCGGCGAGGAGGGCGCAGTACCCGAATGATGTCCTGATCGAATATGAGGGAGGTGGGGATGATGACCTAATTTTGACATACTTGGAGACTTAAAAAGACCTTTCAATGCCTGACGGTGGTTGGTGCCACTCTTCCTAGAGGCAGCTCCACTCGATGGCTTTTCTGCGCTCTCTGCACCCTCAGCAACAACAGCTTGTCCATCTTTCCGCTCTTTGCGCTGTATTTCTTTGAGAAACATTTCCTTCAGGATGCTGGCTGCCCTGTCGTAGTAGTCTGCGTTATCCTTTACGAAACTCCAACCGTTCACATCAATGACGAAACTGCGATCTCCACAACGTAAAAGATCAAACCCGCATACTCTCTGGCCAAAACCCTCAGCGATTTTCGAAGCCATTGATGCCTCTGTCTCAGTGAGCTTTGTAGCATAGCGCACTTCTTTTCCGCTGGGGTTGCGCTTAACAAGCCCGTCCACGACTGGGGACTTCCTCGTCTCAGCGTGGCAATAGTTGGAGCCAACAGTATATGCCTTTACATCTTCAGAGTTCTCCACCTGCAGAAATTGCTCGTAGATATAGCTGCTCGTAGTATCTGAAATGGACCGTGGAACGTCCAAGGTATCATCTTTTTCCGAACTCTTGTTGTTTACTTTCCTGAACAGCCGGCGCCCACCCCCTCCATCCTTTTTGTGGAAGAAAATGTTGATGTTATGATCTTCTCCGCTGACAGGCTTTTCGACGAAGGGTTTCGTGAGCGAGACCCCATCGACTCGAATAGTGTTGCCATCGTCTATAAGCTCGACCTTCTTTGTTGCGGGTAGGCCACCACCAGTGCCATCCGCAGGGCCGGGCAAGCTAACTCCTGTCCGGTCGAATAGGGCCCTTGCAAAGTCCGCGCTCTGTAATCTAGGTCCTCCATCCCGATTGACTTCGACTCGCTTAGGCGTTGGGACGTTCAACTTGTCCAATATTTGTAAACAGAGTCGTCGGTCCCATAGCACCTGTTGCATTGGCAAATCATTGACGCAGAAAGGTTTGCGGAGACGAGCGTAGGCGATTGCTTTATCCAAGGGAAATCCATCAGAGAAGAAGGAGATGAGAAAGTCGCAGACTGGCCAATTTTCGACGTCTTCATCTAGGATGATCTTGTCTCCGAATATCTTCACTTCGAATTCATCCACAAGCTTGGCGAATATATTGCGTGCAGGTTTGCTCCGAGCCTTGGACTCTAGAGCGCAAACCCCAATCACCCCCTTGGTAGGTTTCTTTTGCTCCCTCATATCTCTGCTCCCTGGGCTGCTGCTCGCCCCAGTACTTCCACTAATTCGTCTCTGTGCGGTCGTACGACTGCGCGAACGACGGGCGTGTGTGTTCTCCTGGCGATTCGAATTCGTTGGTTGCCCTAATTGGGGGGAGGTGGAGGGTTGCATTTGACTGGAGGTGGATTGTGGTGTTAAGGCGGAAGCAGGTTGTTGCTGTTGTTGTTGTGTAGGTGGCGGTTGTTGCTGCTGTTGGTCTTTGGGAAAGACGTGCTGCGTGGGTGACAGATTGGGGCCAAGACTGCCATTGTGGCTCGACGTGGTGATTGAAAGGGAAGATGTGGCAGTGGTGGTGCCATATGAAGGTCCTTCGACCTTGGCTGCAATTATTGTTAGCCCACGGGCATATGGATTGCAGAGGGGAGTCGGGAAAAAAAATTCAAAGTGTGTACCTTCTGGCTCTGAGCCGGCGGTTGAGCTTGGCCCGCTCAAACCTCTTGTATTATTCATAATGACAGAACCCAAAGAATAGAGAGAAGAGAATGACATGCGATTGGACTCGACATCAGGTTCAGGTTTGGCGCGAAAGGCCGTGTCTGGCAAAGTAAGCGTATGGGTCGCGGCCAAGTTACCCGGGCGTGCAGGTTCTATTGTGGGAGTGGTGTCTGGCTCGTCGACGGCAGTTGCACTCCGGCCCAGACCGATGCTGTCAAAGAAAGTGCCCTCAGAAGCTTTGGAGTGCCGTCGGGGAGGGAACTGCCTGGCGACTCCTATGGCCATGGCTTTGGAGGCTGGTGGCGGCATCGAAACGCTTGCTCTCTCCACGCTTCCGGGAATTGGCTCTGGTTCCGAGGACCTTGCCTTCCTGCTCGCTGGCGAAGGGCTGGAGCCCGTGGCGGACGACGCCAGTAGGTGAGGGTTGGTCCATGATTTTGTACTCTCGGCGCTGACGGTGCGAGAGAGTTGCTCCATGGGAGCTGGATATGAGGATGAGGCTAATCCCCACGCTGACGGGTGCTACAGGTGGGTATGGAACGGGGGTTTGCTTTTTCTCAATTATTATTTCGCAAGCGAGGGCTTCACGACCAAGCCCGCACCCACGCGCAATGACGTTGCTGGACGGACCTTGCTTTTGACTGGCACTGGCACTGGCACTGGCACTGGCACTGACAGTGGAAACATAGGACACTTCTCAGGCTCGAAATCACAACCGCATGGGAATTGGGTGGGAATTGCGACAGATGCTTGATACTCAACACGTCGCTTGGATTGTACAATCTTTATAGTCTACGTGCTCCAATGACAGCCCCGTGTTTGAGGGGACATGGGGGAGGGATCAAGGCGCCTGCTGGGCGGCCGTGCTCTGGCTGCGTCACACAGCGCACCAAGGTCCAGGTCAGGTCCAGTCCAGTTGTCCAGAGTTATCAAAGCACCCGCAGAACCATTATCATCAAAGCTCGTTAGGGTCCGCATGCCGGAAGCGGAGCCAATACCAGGCGAAACCAGCTAGGACCCGCATTGTTCGCTTATGATGCTCAATCGCATAGCACAGTGTTGATGGAGACACACAAAGACTTTCCCATTTCCCACCTGCAGGCTGTGAGAATGGCCTTGCCTCAGCATTGCTCGCCAGCGGCCACACGTCATCTGCAGCATGGGGTTTTGAGAATTGCCGCTACGAAACGAGAGATTTAAATTGGTGGCCTTTCTTTCTGCACCAGCTGTGAGCAGGCTATGTCTCAGTCTTTGACTTGACATGTCTTGTACGGAGCTCGAGGCATATAGCAAAGTGTTCCCAACCCCGCGGCGATCTCTGGGCGCGGGGTGAATCATGGCCGATTTCGACACTAACCAGATCGTATCTAGATCTAATCTTATCTTATCTCATCTCATCTCCGTCAGAAAAAAGTTCCTTCGCCGCAAGCTTGCACTCCACCCTCCACACCGCACCTCCCCCCATATATGCCTGCCACGCCAGCTTGTCGGCAATGCCAGCCCCCAAGCTTATAAATTCGGCCTCCAATGGTCCAGTAGCGAAGCGCCAGAAGTTAGACGCCTGCCGTGAGCAGAGTGCGGCCTCCCTCGTGCACACTTCGAAAATATTCGCTCCATTTCGGGTATTGCGAAAGAATATATCCACCCCGTCCGCGAATGTGCTAATTTGAATGTACAGACTGTCGGCTTAGTCTCTCCTACAGACGTCCCCTTCACTTCCCTTCCACTCGGCAAAACTACTTTCCAGATCACGACCTCTGTCGGCCGCTCGCTACAAACATACGATTTGAAAAAAGGCCTGAATCTTATATTCATTACTAGACCGCAGGTTCCAGAGGATGTCACGGCTACATTGGCATGGAAAAAGTTCGTCTTGGCTGCTTGGGGTGGACAGGGGGCAGAGGCCACTCGCGGCGTATGGGTATTTCAGCGTGGAAAGAAGGTAGAAGAGCTGGAATTGCCTCGAGGAATCAGCGAGAACATTACTCAGCTTGTAGTCTTCGGAGAATGGATCGTTGGTTCTTGCTCTACCACAATAGAAGTTTGGAAGTCCTCAACATGGGAACATTATACGACCTTGCACGGGGCATCTTCGAGTCAACTTTCAGGTGGGATATGTACCGTGCCCACCTACTTGAACAAGATTTTCGTGGGGAGGCAAGACGGCTCTGTGGAAATTTGGAATCTCAGCACAGCTAAGATACTTTACACTCTGCTTCCTCCCGCATCAAATTTCGGTGCTGTTACCGCACTTCAGCCTACCCCCGCACTCTCTCTTCTAGCGATCGCCTACGAATCGGGCCCAGTCACGATTCACGATGTAAGGTTAGACAAAGAAGTCATGCGATTAAACATGGGCGGTTCCACAAAGTTCCCAATTACTACCCTATCTTTCAGATCGGACGGACTGGGAGCAGGAGAGGATGGGCGTAAAGATGGTGTGCTAGCAACAGCTAGTCGTCAGAATGGAGATGTCACTTTCTGGGATCTGAATGAAGGCGGCCGTAAAATGGGGGTTTTGCGAGGAGCTCATAATCCTCCTCCGTCCGCTAAAGGCGCGATTGGAGGTGGTATCAGCAGGATTGAATTCCTACCCGGCCAGTCTGTACTGATTTCTAGCGGCCTAGACAACTCTCTCAAGACGTGGATCTTCGATGAGACACCTTTTTCGCCAACCCCACGGATTTTGCATTCACGGGGTGGGCATGCAGCGCCAGTATCCAATATTAGATTTCTCCCTTCGAATTCTGACGGAACCGACGATACCGGAAAGTGGCTCCTTAGTGCAAGTCTGGATAGGAGCCTCTGGGGCTGGAGTCTTCGAAGAGATGGCCAAAGCACAGAATTGAGCCAAGGAGCTATTCAAAAGAAAGCAAAGAAGATGGGACTTCTCAATGGCAACTCTTCTGAGCTGAAATTACATGCAAGCTTGGAGGATCTTAAAGCACCGGCAATCACATGCATTGCCTCCTCCCTTAACCGGGATGGTGGTATGGGTGCAATGCCTGGAGTTGCGGGCATCTGGAACAACTCATCAAAGGCAAAAGGTGCGAAGAAAGCACCCGAAGTGAATATGACTGGCTGGGAAAGTATTGTGACTGGACATTCTGGTGATAGTGTAGCACGGACCTGGTTCTGGGGTCGTAAGCGTGCAGGTAGATGGACATTCCCAACAGGAGATAATACAGAAGTAAAGGTAAGAAAGCGAGGTGTGCTTTCTGCTAAAGCTAAATTGACGTTAAACAGAGTGTGGCTGTTACGCCTTGTGGGACCTTTGCGCTCGTCGGATCAGCTGGAGGCGCACTCGACATGTATAATCTCCAATCCGGCCAACATCGACGCCGCTTTCCGACCCGTCTCACCCCAAAAGAAGCAAAGAAGTTGGGACTTGAGCAAATGGAAGCAGAAAGTTCATTGGCGCAATTCGATCCTCATTCTGCGCCAAGATTCGGAAAAGGACAAGGAAAGCACACGGGGCCTGTTACTGGAATTGCGGTCGATGGGTTGAATCGAGTCGTTGTCAGCTGCGGTCAGGATGGCAAAGTTAAGGTCAGTAAAGCCATTTAAGTTCTCCAATCCTCTGCTAAACAAATGGTAGTTTTGGGATTTTGCCTCAGGCTTGTTGCTGCACCAAATCGATTGGTATCCTATGACGAAAATACTGGGTCTCCGCTATCATCGTGGCAGTGACTTGGTCGCACTAAACTGCGATGATGGCTCTATTCGTGTCGTGGATATTGAGACTAAGAAGCTGATACGTGAGCTTTGGTCATCTACTTCAGCGACTCCATTACAGATTGTTGATTATACGTTCTCGAACGATGGCCGATGGATCATCACTGCCGCCTCTGATTCCATCATTAGAGTCTGGGATTTGCCCACAGGTCATTTGGTGGATGGGATGAAGTTGCAGCGCCGTTGCACTACGATTGCATTCTCCCCCACTGGAGAATATCTTGCAACTGCACAAGAGGGTGAAGTGGGAATCCATATCTGGACAAATCGCACATTGTTCACACAAGTTTCAACGAGGCATATATCAGAGAAAGAGATTGCTACTATTAGTGCCCCAACAGCCTCTGGTGAAGGGGGCGAGGGTGTAGTCGAAGCTGCCGCCGAGGGAGAATCAGGGGAAGAAGAAGTAGATGAGGCTGCAGTCCCGACCATGGACCAACTGAGTGAAGGTATTACGACACTTAGTCTGGTACCAAAGTCAAGGTGGCAAACACTCCTCCATCTTGATACCATCCGTGCTCGCAACAAGCCAAAGGAAGCGCCCAAGGCCCCAGAGAAGGCGCCCTTCTTCCTGCCCTCGCTCGCGCAGAATCAGTCCGTGACAGACTCGAGTGCCTTGACACTGGCTCCAGGCGAACACAAGTCTCGAATATCGAGCTCGGCTTTAGCTTCGAGGTCAGCGGCTTCACAATCGACGGATGAATTCACGCGCCAACTTGCTCATGCAGCTGAGGATGGGGATTTTGCACCACTCTTATCTCATCTCTCCTCGCTTCCGCCGTCTGCTGCGGACGTTGCAATCCGGACAATGGACACAATAGCACCGTACACGGAGCTCGTTGTATTCATGCAAGCCCTCACTGCACGGCTCCAGGAGAGGAGGGACTACGAGCTAGTGCAGGCATGGATGAGCGTCTTCCTGAGGCTCCACGGCAGCACGATCGCGAGCAACGAGGAATTGGTAAGACAGCTGAGGAAGTGGCAGGAAGAGGCCAAACGTGAGAGGGAGAGGGTGGGTGGCCTTGTGGGATACAGCGCTGGGGTGTTGGGATGGGTCAGGAGTGCGCGGTAATGTCCATTGATGATGGAATGAATCAGAATCAGAATTGCAAGCCCCGAAGCCACAACTGCCGATGTGATGTGGGGGTTGGTGATGTATATAACGAGCGAGGCCTCTCTCCTCATGCATGTCGTGTCGATGCGACGCCGTGACGAACTCCCTATTGCGACCTGGTCTTTGAACATGTATCGGGCGGCGGTGGATGGTTGCGGCCTGTGAATTGCTTATTCAATGTGGCAGGCCAATCACGAGAAGGGAGCAATCGCCAAACAGAGGGCCAAGTGCGACGGAGATGCCCGGACTTGACCAAAAGAAGCATTGCCAGACATGGCAGATGTGCCAGATGTGCCAGATGTGCCAGATGTGCCATACGTGCCATACGTGCCATACGTGCCAGTCGTGCCAGAGTCCAAGCAGCCTCTTCCCCGTCCCCAATATGTATCTGTCTGGATAGTGCCGCCCCTCACAGAGTGGCAGAGTCGTGGCATTGGGCATTGGGGCAAAAGAATGGATGGCACCACGAGCCAGGACGACGCCAGAACCCGTCGGAAGGTGGCCGTTGGCTGTCTGGCGCTGCCCTCGATCCCTATCGATCCAAACAGAGCGCCGTCTACCGTCCATGTTCTGCCGCCCCGTCTCAAAGACCAAAACCTGGGCCACTGCAGGCCCGCGTCGCCAACAACGACTTGGACTTGCTTGTTCTTTCGAGGACCATGGACTTCGAGCACCTGCATTCACACACCCGCGGACTTGTAGTCATGATATCCTTTGCATCCTAGTATCCTAGCCCAGCTTCAGGCAAAGATAGTTGTCCAAAACGGCCTAGCCCCGAGCACGGCTAATCCCTCTTCCCCCGTTAAAGATCCCCTCTGTGTCCCCCGTCTATGGGCTTCCTCTTTGGACCTCCATTATACTACCTCCGCCTATCTGTTCGCCATCAACCGCTATCCCTATACGCTATTCCTCTTCTCAGCCTTTGCCTAATTGTTGCGCCAAGAACTTCTTCTTCGTCTGTCGCCCCGGCGCCCGCAATGCCCGTACAGAATGGACTCTTCAGGCAGCCCAGGTAGCGGCGGCGGCAATCAAGCTCCCCCATCTAGCAGGCCGCCACCACCTCCTCCCCCTAAAGAAAGGGAGTTTATGTTCATTGATGCAAGCAACCAAGGCACCAATGCGAAGCCCGATAAACAGGTTCGCGCCTTCGTCATGAAGAGCGCTCGGAGCCAGAGGACCTGGAGTACTCGCCAGAAGAACCAGCAGCGGTCCAAAAAGGCAACTCCGCCTAATTCCACTACCAGACGACGGGCCTCCCGTGCGCAAGTGTCTCCATCTTCGACCCACAGTAGGGCTGAGGAGACGGCGCCTACTGCCATTGGCCATGAAAATGGACATGGGTACGGATATGCACCTCTACACAACGTTGATATGCAACCAAACATTTGGAATGTACCGCCAGTCAACTCTCCTATGAGCAGCGCCAGCAGCAGCATCAGCAACAACACCGGCATCAGTGCGAGTACCACTGCCAGTGCCAGCACGAATACTAGCATAAGCAGTGAAGAAGGCATTGGAGCTGCGGGTGGAAGTTTCTTCCCGCCATATCCAGCCCACATATGTAATATTCCTCATTGTTCGGGCGAATATTGTGGCCAAGATTCGACTTCCTTAGCACGAGGGGATGCATTCGCTATCGGGCCTTTGGATCCCTTTAACACTCTGATAGTGCAACCAACCGCCACTCAGAATAACCTTCTCAAACATTGTAAGCCTACCAATGTCGAGTGAGCATACATCACATATTAAAACAACATGATAGTCATATATGTCGTGGCTCCGCGATTGATACCAGTAGACGTCCACCAATCGTCAACCTTGGCCCAAACGGAGTGGTTTGGCAAACTGCTTACGACAAAAAGAAGTGCACCATTCATCTATGCAGTGCTGACCTCTAGTGCTTTGTATTTACAGTCACGGGGCTACATAAAGACAAATGAAGCATTCACTTATAAACACCGAACGATCAAGGAGGTTCGAGAATTGCTGAAGCATACAAATCCAAAGGTGAGACTTCATGACTGTAACATTGCTGCTGTCTTCATGCTTGTCTGTCTGGAGGAAAGTATGCTTGCGCCTGGCAATACATTCGATCCCGAAATCCATCGACAAAAGGATATGCATCTCACTGGCTTAACTTGGATGATCGCTCAGAGGGGAGGACTTGCTGGGATCACCTCAAACAGATGCCTGAAGGTTTTCCTGCTCCTGTAAGTTCACCTCACGTTCAAACACCAGAGATCATTTGTCATTCCTACTACGCTTGGTCACAACGGGGGATTTGTACTCTCGCTAAGCTTTGCCTTTCAAATTAAAGTAGGGCTTAGCAGGAGTATGCTTGACGTTGTAACATCTGCAGTTTCCTATTTTCAAATATGAAATCTACTCCAAGGCTAACCCTCTTCCGTAGGCATAGTGTCGCGCACGAGATATCAACTTTCAGTACGTCATACATTGATGTTGATGAGAGTTTGACCACATCCGAGGAACAAGACTCGAAAGATTATGTCAGACCGTCAAGGGTCCTCCAAAATTTCCAAAACCTCAATCTGGACCCAGATCTTTTAGAAATCATCTCGAGCGCCATTAAGCTCTCAGATGCTTTAAATCCATGGTACGAACAAACGGGTAGCCCGCACGATGCCCTTGAGTTACAGTGGCGGGCCATCATGCTCACACACCGACTCTATGTTTGGTATACCAATGGTGCTGGAAGCGGGCAGCAAAAAAATCCGATAGATGAGAGCATCTGCTTGGCATTGATCATCTTTGCCATCAGGGTGTCTCAGCCATCTGTCCCCTCTATCGAAGCCATAGTGTTCCAGACTGTCAGGAGACTTACGATATCATTGCAGAAAGAAAGTAGCTTTCGGTGGTTCAAATCCCCAGATTTGTTACTCTGGACCCTCACCATGGGGGCATCCGCTGCAAAGGGCACCAGTGAATCAATCCTTTTCTCCAGAATCTTCAAAGATGCTGGGTTTGACCAATGCTATAGCATGGACGAAATGCTCGGAAGAATGCACAGATGTCTATGGGTTCCATCACTCCTCGATTGGGAGGCGAGGAGCGCCTGGGACCAGATGGGATTGAAGACGGGACACTATGATGACGATATTTATGAGATCAAGGCGGAAGGGCCATCCAGCCCACCGACTGGGGGAAACGTTGTTGGCATGCTCACTACCGCGCGTTTCTTCGCGGAGTAGTACAAAAGGTTTACCTCGACCAATTCGGTTATAGACAGTCGTTCTGATCTCGGAGCTTATGTATCGTCTCGCTGGCTGGAACCTCTGTATACGTTTATGTTATAAACAATATTAATAGTACTACGTAGATATCATGTGGATGTCACGTCTAGGCTATGTTGGCATCCACCTCACTCGATGCACCGGTACTCTCGATGCATCAAATAACGAAGATTCACAACCTTCCAAATTGCTCGCCTAATTATGAGCCTACTGTACCAACGATCTGAGACCCACAATACTCACTACCCACCAAGCGCCATGCAAAGCCTACAATTAAAGCCAAGCCTCAACGACATAGTCAACAAAACTAAACAAGCTCACCGCCAGATACCCCTGAAACACACCGTGCAGCATAAGAGAGCATAGCGCAGCGCATCACATCACGATGCCGGCGTTTGGGTGCATGGGCGCATTCCCGTGGGAAAGTCATTGTCTAGATTCTATTATTCCTGCTTTTGCCTCAAAAGCCTCGGGAATCAGGAACAAGAAAACCGATACAGATACCTAGATAGTTTCGCACACCCTACTTCTAGAACCCGCATCCCCACTCTGTCTGGTTACATGTACCCCGGCGTATCCAGATGTGTTAGGGAATATATATCCCCAAAAAAATCTCGAACCATGGGGCGTGTATCGCATGATATGTATCCCTTTGCCGCTTAATCCCAAAACCACGTCCCCTCCTTACCTCCTCCCTGCACACTTCAATCGCCTACTCGACCGACTAAGGAGTACTGCATATGAATGGGATGGTTGAAACCCCACCGGCCATCTGGATCTCAGATCCCGCAGGTGGTACAAGGGTACATGAGGGTATGCAGATATGTACTAGGTCCATTACATATTGCATACTGGGTAGACATACATTTACTTTACAACCGCGTATATGCGTGCCGGGACGCAACGCAAGCCCGTCCCGCCGCAAGACCCAAGCACGCAAAGCACGCATTTTCTGCGTTGTTTTTAATCAAGATGCCGTGGTACCCGCTCGGGGCTCTATTGGATGCATAACTAGTGCTAGGTAGTTCTTGGGGCGAGTTGCGAAGACAGAGAAAAAAAAAAGGTTCAACACCAACGCCACAATGCCGAAAAGGCCGATTCAAGAGATTTTTTCTTCTTCTTCTTTTCTCACGATGCCGATGTTCGGCGGAGAGAAGGGTTTGCGACAGAGATTTTCTTGACTGTGCCTTGGGGGTGGATTTTCGCTCTTTGCGCGTTTTGGGTAATGGGATCTTCGCAGGGTTTGATGTGGAGGGGGGGTTTGGCGATTGTGATTGTGATATTGCGAATGTCAGGTCATCGTGTGATATTTTCTGCCCCCTTCACGGCTCCGAGTGAGGTTGAGCGGGTGGGGTCTTTTGAGGGATTTTGGTGGTTGTTGATGGGTTGATGTGTGACTTGCTGAAACCATGCATGCTTTGGACGAAGTATGGTTTTACGTGAGAAGCTATCCATATTGGACGTTCACGATGTTGGTCTCAGTCCACACGGTAAGTGAGAGTCTTGAAGCCTTAGACGGGGTGCTCAATTGGACTCGAGACGAGGAACTTCGCAAGAAATTCCTTATTCCCACACCCCGCATAATTACAGTTACCCACCTCTGCATCCTAACAATATGCAAGCAAGAAAAGCGGGAAATCACTTTTCTTGCCCAAGTTTGTGCCACTTGACGACGATCACTCACACCGAGTTCTTGTGTGGTCGTTATACCCTTGTGAAGCCTCGGAAAAGTTGCGGCAGCCTCGTCGGCGGAAACATATCCGAGGCCATTACCTAGGGGAAACAAGTTGTCGCCATGAAACTAAGGTGTCCATGTGAGGCTGCAAGCTCTGAGAATCATGACTGTACAGACGCCGTACGGATAACTGTGGCTTGCTTGGAGCCAGCCGGAGGATACTTAAACTCCGACTGTGTCCGAAGGGAAAGAGATCGCCATGGATGCGAGTACGGCCACTAACGGACCGACGTTATCACCGACGGCGCAAGTTTTTACGCGGAGCTAAAGGGATCTAGCGACAGATGGTTGCTAGGTTAGATATCGATAGAAAAAGTCATGGGTTCACCATCTGTTGCTGTCGTCCGTCCGCTATCTACGTGGAGGATCGGAACGGATGGTGATCGTGTCATGGGATCCGGCGGGTGTGTGGATATCTAGGAATCTCGGAGTGCTGCAATCGCCGTCGCTCCAAAGCATCATTCTTCACTGTTCTTTCTTCATTCCGATGATTCCGTTCAGTATCAGTCATGACTGGATCTGGTCACCGATGTTGCGTTCCAATTGTTTGCTGACTCCTCAATCCCCCCAGAATCTCAAATCCCATATCGCATCACCACCCCAACCCTTTATTCCCGTGCCATCATCATCCGCACCCTTCCATCCACCGAGCCCGCATTCGCACGACACATTGCACAAGCTTCATCTGCACCCCAACTCATCACATGCATGCCACCCCAATTACCTTTTCCGCTAGACCCGCGACCTGTCTTAGTTCTGAGATAACCCCTTCTGCACTCCATTGATCCAAATAGGGGCATGATAGACATAAACCAACACTCTACCAATAATGTATTACAGGCCTACTCGCTGCGATATGTTTGTCGCTCTTGCGGCGCGGACTTACTCATCACTAACCTCATACTATGCCACACTTCCTGATTATCCAGGCAGGCCGCCTCTAGCGTGAGCCGCCTGAACCGCAGCACGATGCCAAATCACCACAGCAGCTTGGCCGATTGTTGCCCGGTTGGCCAGCGAGCAAGAGATAGGGACAATGCCATGTCTTCAATCGTTCTTTCAACTTGTTTAGGATAATGTTTGGGATAACATGTCAGCACGAATTATTTTAATACTCGAATAGCTGGGCGTGCTGATTCGTAAAGCGCACGACCACGTCGAGCAACTAGAAACCCGAGCCTAGCAGGCCATGCCAGTCCCAGAGCCCCAGAGCCCCCCAGAAGTGAGCCGCATCGCACACACCGAGTACCAGCGGTCCATCACCACGGTTGAATAATAACCAGGGGTTCAGCGCACACGCTTTCCAGCATAATTAAGCGAAAGGGAGGAAAAAAGGGTTCGATGAACCTCTGGCTGAAAAGCTGTGAGCTCGACCCTCAGGCCTGTCTCGAACAAACAGCCAGCGCATTGTTGTGGGCACTGAGACCCGCAAACGGCGTGGATTAGTAGAGGTACCTTGGTACTTTTATTTTCAGAGCCCCGGCTTGTCTGCCAGCGCACGCACCGCAAGTACCCAGGTACACTCGCCAGGCCAGGTACACAACTTCCAGCTGCCCCAGTACGCACTCAGCTAGCCCCAATTCCTCAGCTTCATTTTCCGTATTAGGAAAAAGGGTAAGGGGGGAGCTGGGAAATAGGAGGCTGAGAAGAAGCTTCTGAAGAAAGACAATAGTAATTATCGGATCCCTTTTTTTTGTTTTCTCCTGTGGCCAGACCCATCTGCATCTATCGCGCGAAGGCTTGTTCGCTTCATGCCAGCGAGAAAAGGCGTCTCCATCAGCCAGCCCTTTTTACACGGAGTGCGCGCTCACGCCCGCAACGCCGCACGAACCCCATCCTCTAGGCGAAGCCAGCCCCAGGAACAGGAATAGTAGGATGGGGTTTGTAGGATTTCTGGCCTCAGGCAAAGCTGGGACTCTCATCAGCTTGACGCTCAGACACAGTTAGGTATAGCAGAGCATTAGCATGGCATTAGCATTATCTGGCCATCTCATCGCATAAACAAAATCTTGGGATCAAATTTGCGATCGATGGAGATTTGTTTGGTTTCAACAATGCCCAACAGCGATGCAACAAATTGCCAATAGCACACCACCGTTTCAAAATGAAGATAAAGGCTCCAATCATGGGCGCAACACTTTGAATCCCCCCAAGATGGATGTTGGCCCAATCCGCCAATGCCGTCCATGCCCTGGGACTTGTAAAACAAGGGATTTGCAAAAAAAAAACAAGTTGATTTGCATCAACGACAACGATCCACAAGTCCGTTTTACGAAACGCTCGGCCAGCGAGCATGTGCCATGGCCCCCCCTTCCCCTTCCCCTTCCTCACATCACATAGATACGAATAGGTGATTGCAACAATGCCTCATCTCCAAGCGGGCCCCAAGATACCCCATGTCGAAACATGCGGAGATTTAATCTGGCATCTTGTCACTCTCGCCTTGAAACGAGGCTGGGTCCGTAAGGATCCATGTCATTGGTTACATTATTCTCAAGGGGGTGATGTGAGCACTGAGCTGGGGGCGAGAATATTCCCAAGTCCGTGGACCTGTATGTGGTGTGGAGGTTAAAATCCTCCGCTGTGTTGTGCTGGTGTGCTGTGCTCTGCTGTGCTCTGCTGTGCTGCGGAATAGTAAGATCGGATGGTCGTTGTGCCTACGCTGCGACTAACGCCTATGCCTAGGCAGGATAGAGTGGTACTTTGTAGGAGATTGAATGATTATGCCACTACTGATTGTTTTGTTTTGCGACTTTGCGCACAAAAAAGTCCAGATGCGCTGATCAGGCTCTAGGTAGTTGCAGGCCAGTATCAGGAAAAACATCTTGGTGGTCCGGTATCGCTACATTGCGTGATAAAGTGATAAAGGTTGTGTGTTATTATGCACGCTGGCAGCAGCCGGCTAGAAAGTCGCAGCTGCGATCTACACAGCACATTGATGATGCTGATTATGATGGGGTAAATTGGCGTGTTTTGGTTATCGATTCGCAAGGACCAGAAGAGGAGCTCCACTTTATCTGTTTTGATCGCTTGCTCGAGCGCAGAGCAGAGATTCTAGCCCCTCGCAAAATCCGGTGGTGCCATGAAAGCCAATCTCGATTTTCCTTTCCCCACTCCCGCACTGTTCTGTTTACCTGAACCGGATTGTGAACAAAACTTCCAAGGCAGCACAAAACAAGCCAAAAAAACCACCCCGAGATAATCAAAGACTCATCATCGTCATCATACTAATCCGATGGCCCTACTAATCAATAAAAAATATCAAATCACAAGGGGAAACGCTTCGCTCACTTGGCACTAGGAAATGGTCGGACACGGACTAAACAGAGTGTCCCCCTCGTCTCGTCTCGTTTACCTACTCGTCCGACCGCCGGACCCGTCTGCCTTGTGAAGCCCGAGGACCCCGGGCCCGAGCCTACCTGCGTGCCTGCCGCCTGCCGCCTGCCTCCTGCCTGCTGAGACCCCTCGCCCTCGTAAAACTCTCGCTCGGCTTGTTGCGGGCACGGCCCATCATCCATCCGCTCGCGCGCGCGCGCGCACCATGCTGTCAAAAGGTGGAAGAAAAGTCACAGGCCCTGAACCCGCACTATTCCGGCTCAGGCAAATGAACTACTTGATTCCGAGCGCTGGTCTTGCCCTTGCCTACGTAATGCGCGCCATACCTAGTGCGGAAAGATAATGGATGTTTGCGTGTCGATTTGTCCGCAGCACGAGCCCAGGGGAAGTAAAGGGAAGGGCTTGCGATGGCGATGCCGTTGCGTGCGTGGACGTGGACCAACTTGTTACGCTGGAATGCGAGTTTCGACTATTGGATTTTTGATTGGGCTGGGGGGGAATTCCTGCGCAGGCAACCAAAAGAAGGCAGACACGCGGGGCTCCGGTTTTGTTGCGTTGCGTTGCGTTGCGTTGCCTTTGCTTTGCGCTTTCTCGCAAGGTTCGTGCCTCGCATAGTGGTGAATCTATGCTGTGTCATCTGAGATTTCGAGACTGACCGCCCGCCGGTCAGCGGTGCTCTCGCTGCTGTGTGCCCTCAGCCTTGCGCAAGAGGGGCTTGGGCTATCTAGCGAGAGGGCTAGCTAGGGGTTGCACGGGCCCAAAATGGCGGTCTGCTCGGCTTGCCTACTCGTCTCGTGAACGGTGGGAAAAATCAATGGGCGGTTCGTTAATCATGAGTGATTGAGTCTAGGTCCGAACATTTTCCAGCCTTGTGTCTGGGAGCAAATTAGCAGAGCCATCACTTTGGGTTGTCACTGGTAGCAGAGATAAGAGCGAGATGTTTGGTTAATGTAATGTTTGATTTTCCTAGCTAAGGTGGGAGTCTCGACCAGCGAACCTTTTTGGTCGCGGGAGATCTCAAACCGTTCCGTCGTAGAACAATTCTTCATTCCATCGTCCTTCCAAATAATAGTAATAGTGTAGAGTAGAGTGCCTCATCGCAGTCGTCGCTGCGGAATGCCAAAGAGATATCCATCCATATGTCATAAACCCAAGGAAATTGTTGTGATATAATGCTCCGTAAAAGTGCCATGCTCGAAAAGACTCGCTCGCTAAAAATGCTCAAATCAAAAGCAATTGAAGGTCGGTACTGTGGGTGGTAGGGGCCCTAATAACTTGTGATGAGCGGAGCGGTCGAATCGGGTATGAAGTATTCGGCTTCTTGGAGATATGCTTGTTGCTTGTCGTAGAAGGTTGTGGTGAGCATGGCCTCCTTCTCTGAGAATTCCATGGTCGGTTGTGGCGGCGATGTCGGTGGTGACTCGTCGTCTGAATCCTCGTCGTGTACAAGCTCGGGTGGTGATTGTGATGGCACGCGGGTGAGAGCAAGGTCCTCGTCATCCTCCAAGTCATCGTAGAATTCCTCCTCGTCGTCCTCGTCAATCTCGCTGGTGGTGATCTGGACTGGTGATGAGATGATTCGTCGTGGAGGGGCGACCATGTCGAAGTCGCCGTCCTCATCGTAGAAGTCTGACTCTGATCCGCTGTCTGAGACATCGTCCTCGTCGTCCTCTTGCTCCTCGGCAATGGTGTCTGCCCACTGGATGTGTCGGGGCTCCTCAGCCTTGGAGGCCTTGCGGACGGTGTTGTTGAACCATTCCTCCTGCTTCTTCTCGGCGTCGGCGAGTTCGAGCATCAATGAGTCGAGGAGGTTGGCGTGGCCGACGAGCAATCGAAGGTCGTGGTCGGCCCTGCAGGCCTCCTTGCCCAGCTTTGAGCGTGCGGAGGCTGCAATGTAGTAGGTCTGGGTGAGGGACATCTTCTGCTTCTTCTGTGGTGGTGATGAGACGAAGCGGGAGCGGGTGGTCTCAGCAGAGATGGGCTCAAAGTTTGTTTGTAATCGTAGGTGCGAAGTGGAAGGCATGATGTTTGTGTTTGTATTTGTAGTGTGAGCAGGCAGAAAAATTATTGCCTGAGGAGGTGAGTCAGTGTTATAGTTGGTGACTGGAGCGGATGGGGCTTCACCAACCTTATGCAGGAGCCAATAGGCGGCAAGTGATCCGAGGCAGGGGTGGTTCCGGTGAGTAGCGGTGGTAGTCTTTGTCCCGAGTACGGCGAGGATGGATAGTGGTAGTTGGGAGTGTGTTCAACAGTGGTCCAGGTACGATGCTTTGTTGTAGGTGTTGAATGTTTGGTGTGGGTGAGGATCTGGAAGCTGCTGTAGAATTGGGACCTGACGATGGGACGCCGGGAGTGGGTTTCTTATGTTTCTCTGACGATGGCAGGATGACCACGCAACGTGCATGGAGTTTAACGGGAGACTCACAAAGCCCGAGCCCTCCGTGCTGGTCCTTGGTCAGCCCGACAGACCGCCAGACTGCCTTGGTGTGCAGGGGTGGGTGGACGAGACGTTCCTCCGTGCCCTGGTCGGCCGAGCCTCGCATTACAAAGAGGACGGACCAGGGTATTGGCGGTAGGGCATAGTGCACACGGTAGCAGGTAATAATGGGCGGCGGCGGTGCGTGGGAAAGAGTTGGTGCAGGTGGTTGCAGGTGGTTGCGTGGATGCGTTGGTGTCTCTTTGGTGCGCCGCCTGGCCGCTCAAACCCCCCCGGTCCTGTCCTTCTGTCCCCATTCGGCCTTTAGAATGTGTCCGTCCAAAGTCCAAGTCTCCCACTCGTGATGAATCATAATCACTCCCGCAAATCTGCACCGCGCTTGCTGTCCGATTTTTGTCATCACTCATCACTCATCATGGCTACCATTGTTGCATCACTCGGCCACTGCAGGCTGTGTTAAGTCCAATTTCCATTTGCGTCCATATGGTTATCCGTTATCGTCGACTCTGGTCAATTGGCCAAGCCTCGCGCCCTTTTTTCCTCGTCCTGTCTTCTGACTCACCTTGATACACCAAGGGCAGCATGGCAGTGGGTGCACGCGGAGTTGCTGTGGGAATGGAAATTGGGGGGTTTCGTTTCTGCTTGCTACTCACGGCTTTGACCAATAACGCCAGCAAAGGCAGTCGGTGCCAGCTCGCTATCAAATCCAAAAAATGGGCCCCGTTCCAGCTGTGCCCGCCAGCCAACAAGGGCGAGGACGTGGGCGTGGGCGTGTGCGTGTGCGTGGGCATGTGCGTGTCGCATCGCAGTGCAATGCAGTGCATCTGGCCTCTGGCCTCTAGTCTCTGGCCTCTGCGAAGGCAGCCTCGCAAAATGATGGGCTTGGGGAATTGTGCTGGCGTTTGGCTGCCTGGGTTTGACGCCTGAGCCTGAGGAGAGCAAGAGGGTGTGCTGTGAGGCATCCGTCCGTCTCAGCGCGAATCAGGTGCATGTGCTGCCAACTGGGAAAAAGCCCAGCTGATAGCTCCCGCAGCCATTCGTCCCCTCTAGTCACCGCTGCGAACTTGCGAAGTACCCGAGAGAGCGAGCTCGGTTTTCCTTGCTCCCTTGTAAGCGGCGCCAGGCAATCCGCGAACCCGTGGTCGGACTATTCGGTCGCAAATACAGAACCATCCGGCGGTGCCAGCCTACAGCCTAGCTTCAACGTTGCAAAAAGGCATCGCCCTCGTACAGTACGCAACACCCCAGGCTAAGCCTAGGCACAATTCGGATAATTCGTACTTTGTTCGCAACCCTTCACATGCTGTGCAATCAACTTCGCAACGCCTAGTCATTAGTTCGACGTTGGACGTTGGGAAGCTATTGCGCCGCGCATTTGCTCCAGGCAGACAAATTCGCAACTTGTCGGAGTCGGCTCAATGTGTCAAATGGGAATGCGAAAGTCACCGAGCGCAAATGTCTCCAGGCGTGCCTAGGGAATGGTTGCTCCCGTCCCTCGGACGAATCCAAGGAAGCTTTAGGACGTTAGCAGCTGGCTGTAGAATTGCCCAGTCGTCATCCTGTTTCAATGCGGGGCTGCGACGTCTGCAGAACCAAGCAAGTATACAACAACTGCAACTCTGGCCTGTCCAATCTGGTCTTGCTCTCGTAAAGGTCCGCTTTCGCACATCATAGTCATCATCATGCTCATTACCATCCCATTCAGGGTTCGGAGAAAGCAAACTCGAAAGCAAACCTCGATGCATTGCTCCCACGCGCCAATCTCCAGTCACCGCCCTGCACAGTAATCACCCCTCACTACCATGCGATTACAAAAGGGCAATGCGGCCCCCTATTGGCTCATCTCGCTTGGATTTTTCCACCATGCTTAAGAATCTCATCTGACAAATTCCCTCCACACCCTGATCGTCCAATCACGCAACCTGCCTCGCACCTTGTAGCCTTAACGTTAGGAAGATGACTGATCCCCCTCATCTCGTCATCCCGCGAATGAAGCCATTGTMCCCTCCACAAACGTTGGCTAGCCGACCTCTGGCCGATGCGGAGCTAACATTTTGCTCATTTGAAAGCAAGAAACATGACGGACACCGTACATGATGAGAAATTGGCCTTGGTTCTCGTCTTGCTCACATATCGCAAATCAAGGCTAAACCATCCCCACCAATGCCACCATACAATCATCCACATTTGGCAACTCAACCCATGCCTATATTTGCAATTAGTACTTGCACTTGCACATCGCATCTCCGCCATGGAAAGCTTTCCTAATTTTTTAGGGTACTACCAGTCGTAGTCATCCCACCCCAATCAGGCGTTGGGAGGGCCAAGCAGCTCCCCCAGGTCAAGAGTCCCCATGCATTCGTTTTGGCGTCCTTCGCCAATCGAATCCGGCGTCTGTCAGTGGCTCAACTTTCCTATTCCGGCATCGCCCAATCTATTTTGCTTTCTCAGCTCGCACTTTGGCACAGCCCTATGGTTCCATCGCTTCTCCTACGTTGCACCACCACGCAAGGAGCAATATAAGCGTATGACACGATCCCTTGTTTTGGTATCCCCATCCAGCTCTCACCGCTGTCCTTGTGCAAGGCTGCAAGCCTCACCGCACTCTTGTCGCGTGCCCCGAAGAACGCGGGTCCCCATATATCGCTGCATATAGCGAGCATGCAGGGCGCGCAAAAGCAGAATGCGACGGCGCGAAGCCTCCCTATTCTAGCCCAGTGGAACGCATTCTGGAAATGAGTCCACCATTCTTTGACTACAGTTCAAATCCAGAAAGGGCCGACCGCAGCAGTGCTATCAAAGAGACCATCACCACCGTAGCCTTTGACCGCAGCTCCGACTACGCGAAGAAGCCGGATGGGGATTCCTGATTGCATTTGCTGGTCGAATATGGACTTGGCATTCTTTTGGTCGTTTCTCGTCACTTATCACTAACACTCACTCGCTCACATTCGGCAAAGATAATGCGCAGACTTGCATTTGTCCCACCAATACATGCCAGGGCCATTAAGTTTCAAGACGGCGACATCTATTGGCGGCCCAGTCTTGGATACTCAGGCTATGTGATGGCAAACTGGGAAGGACTCACCGTTCGGACGGATCCGATACTGCAGAACAACTTCCAAAACTTGGATATGCGTTACTGACTAGTATACATAGATGCAATCGACAAGTCAACCGACTCATACGCACCGCTTGCATGGTTAAGTCCTGGGCTCACGTTATCTTGTCCCTAACTGTCTGTAGGGAGCAGATCTTCTCGCTTGATGGTTACCAGAATAGGCGAAAACTTGGTATAACAGCACTAAGCCACCATGTCAAAACCATGCTGGCCGCAGCTTTTTGACGTCAATGAAGACTGCCAGGCCTATTTGCCACACAGTGACTGCCAGCGGAAAGAGATGTGAGGAATTTCGGACGAAATTTGCAAAGGCGTTCAACCGAAACTACTCGATACTCGAGGCGATCGCCAAGCCAATTCCAATGAGTGATTGTACCACCTCAAATCAAGGAATGGATCATTAACGCAGTAAATCTCTTGAAAACCGGGATAACTGTGGTTTGCTTTGAACAAGTTCCGCCGACACGACCGCATACCAGAGCAGACTTGCCAACCATCGGATAGCGACCGCCTCAGCCGAATCTCCACTCTGGTACCCGAGTTCGTAGAAGTTCCACAATCAAACGGTTTCACAAAGAGTTATCATGAATGGTGGACGTTGCTCAGTCGCTCATAATAAGGTCATCAAAATTCCTAGCAGGAGCTATTAAATCTTCCGCTACCCCTAATCCGGTGAACAAAGGAGAGCGGGAATACCCGTTTGGCATGTGCATTTTTGCAAACGGCATAGATGTCAACTACTTCGATAAAGAACTGGGATCTAGAACATTTCGACGAGATCTTCTATGTAACATCTACCATTACCTACATGTTTGAGTAGCACAAAGTCCATCTAACGGAGATGAGAACAATCATGCGGAACGCTTTGCCGACGGTGTCTGGACATTCGTGAGAAAGAAGTACTTTTAAAGTGACGAATAATTCACGCATCTGGTAATGTCAGGAATCCCGCGGAGCGCTTTTCAATTCCGAACAGTCAAGACTTTTCGATCACGGAATCATAGCTGTCCATTTTGGAATGAAGTCAATTACTATGGGGAATGTGGCATTGTAATGGATACCAATGCTTATTGACCCATGAAAATGGGCCAACGATATATTCTATGGGCAGAAGTCTATCCAATATCAACGTACTGACAGGTCCAGCGCTAACAACAGAATCCCTAGTGCAATATGACACGTGTGAGCAACTGTCTTTTGCCACTGGTTAGGCATTGTAGGTACTACCGTCCGTCAGGCCCTTTGTCCATCTTCAAAAATTAGTTTCCCCAAGGCCAGGGAAACTAAGTTTATTGAGACTCCGTCAATGTGGAGGTGGGCGAGCTCGGCGGACTTTTGGAGGCAAGGGAAATAAGCTGAGCAATTGAGGAAATCGAACAGCAACATCAAACACACGGAGATCAATACCTGTTTTGCCCCCTCTTCAGTGTTAGCCGGTGTCTCTGCGTCAATGTTCTGTATGGGTCCTGTGCAAAAGCCCATATTCGCCAGAAATCTCGCCGTCACGACACAATCCGCATTGACGCACCCCACTGTCTCTTACTCAATAGAGCCTTATTTATTATAAGACCGTTGCACAACGTTCGACATTGATCCTGGTACAAAAATATCGTTTGTGGAGAATAGATGGATTGGCTAGAGCTAATATCGTTGGCTAAGTACATATAGCCATGGCCGGTACTTTGGTCCCTGAAAGGGAGTAAGAATATTTTATTCATTGAACCACCGGCATTGTGTTCAACACTCTGGATCCGGATTCCCGCCGATGAGAACGCTGGAGATAGGGGAAATAATCTACAGACGAGAATAAGTCTTCTTAACGACTTATGATGGTATTGTATTGGGCTTCGGGTGTATTGGCAAATTGCTAGCCCAGTAGAACTGGGTCAATGCAGCAGGTGGATCGAACTCGGTAGGATATGCGAAGATCTGCATATTCCTTGGATTGACTGTCGCTTCGTCCATGGTATGGATGAAATATTGAGAGAAATTCACTATTGGCAACTCCTGTGATCTGATCCGAACGAAAAAGTTCGTGTTATTTATATTCGCACACTAATTAGTATTGGAGAATGGGTAAGAAACCTATGTCCATTCTTCCACTCAGTATCCTCGTATCGTCTAAAGTTTTGAATTGGTGTCGCATAGCCAACCTCATTTTTCGCCCACAGACTGTGCCTTCTTCATCTCTCTTAGGCTTGAACTCCCTTCATTGACAATCCAATACAACACCTCACAAACTACCTCCCCCATACTGGCTTATAAGCCACCCATCACGGTATACACAGCAAAACAATGCCGGTGCATGTTACCACGTCGACTAATGAAGGGACGACCTGCCCTCTCTATCTTATCTCGAACCTTAGTAAAGAAATGGGACATTGAGGCAAAGGAAATTGCCTTAAGCAGACTACATTTATTCACTCAAGATATCTATATCTACTAGTGACTTGGACCTTGGAAATCACGACCCTAGTTTAGAGGGATGCTTGCATTGACGAGGTTGTAATACTCTTGCAATTGCACCGTCCTATAATCGACGCCTAACACCGCCCGTCAAATACGTTCTATGCTCTGTCCCCCCAATTTGGATCGTATCCATGAAGCATGCCTTCTTCTTTGCCTCATATACTGAGGCGGACAAATCCAGAGGCAGGGTTCAAGGTATAGTTGCAAGAATCACCGCCGCAAGAGCATATGTTGGGGCTTTTTAACCCTATCCGAATCTAGTCCATATACCCGAAACATCATCTAACATGCATTTGAAGATCATTTTGCAGTGTTGCGGGTTCCGCGTACCCACGCATTTACATCCCCGGTCTATCAGCGATGCAAGATAATTCTAGCCGCTCGGGTTTCTACTTAAGTAGCAGATGGGTTACATATGATGGGTCCAACAGCCCATACATTGGCTTCATCAGTCAAACCCCTGCTTACCAAATAACCAACTCCTAAGGGTGTCCATCTCCAAGGAGTGCATATGCCTTCTCCATCACGCATGACGCTCAGAGCTCTCAGTAAGCACATCCAGGTAATGAACTCAGAACTAGAACAAGCTAGAATTGCTCAGCAATCTCTAGTATATATAATCAGTTGTCATGCATAATATTTACTTTCCTTCTTACTCTTTTTATTAATTATACGCAGATATCCTTGTCCTGCTTGATCAAGGCAAGCAATTACTTCACATGGGGGTAATGGACTTCGTAGGGGAAGTAAGAAATGGACTTTTACACAAAGCAAGGAACAATTATTGCCAATGGTTCGATGCGCTGCTTGCCACGCAGAATTAGCTGGCTCTTGACTCTGTACGCATCTCTATCAATATATGAAGCGAAAGCACGGCTATGGCAGCGACATTTTCCCAAACGATAATGGGCTGCTGTACGTGAGTGAAGGAGGTTGGAACGACTGTGTTCATTGATTAGATAGGGATGACAGTTCACGCATGCCGTTCTAGTTGACTATAAATGAAGCTCTAGACACTATCATCAAACATATACCTTTCTTGGTCCGCGGAGATAGGCGTGACGAAATCACCATGCCTATGACAAGAGAACAATTCCAAGGGAGCTAAGCTTTAAAAGTAAAGGCTGTTCAACTTGCGACTAAGGGATTTCATGAGCTTTCGATCAGTAATGTCACCCTCAGTCCCTATGCGCTGTATTTAGAGCTTGACTGACTATTAATCCTTATCTTTGCTGACTAGTCCTAACTTTCGGTAACGACGTACATTGCTTCTACCTATCATGACACTTGTAGTCATGGGAGTAATTGCCTTCATCTTCCGTCGAAACAATGATGGAAATAAAGAGAGGTGAATGTTAAAAGGATCGCAATAGAAGCACAACGGTGACTGAGTAGAGAGCAGCACGAAAATTGAGTATTCCCACTTATATCGTGTCGAAAAGACATTTTCTCAAATGTTTCAAGTGGGACTTGGAATCATGGTTAAGCATGGCATGTCTATTAGTCGTCAGATGCTCCCTGCGCTATCATCGTACTGAAACCGGTCTTTCGCGATGACGAATTCTCGAAATAAGCAGGATATTGTGTCACCAGCAAATAGGGTAATCAGCTCAACATCCTATTACCCTGCAGTGACCGCTTCACCACAAAGAAAGCAATTATCCTTTTGTCCTGGTATACATTTCTGGCTCTCCAAAATGGAAGTTTCTACGCGGTGTTGTGTATGGCTTTTGTTTCCGACGATTTGCTACCACGAGAGACAGCAAGAAGCGTTGCTCGAACATCGCGTACTTGGGGCTTACTGCTGGATTATTCGAAGTGTTCTCCCTGGTTCGCTGCGTGCATCTATCATGCAGGATCTGCTTGACGATAGCCCATGAGAAAGAGCGCTAGTCGCACAACCCTGTCCATTGGTATGAGCTTAAACAGAGGTGGTTCCTATACATTCTGGGGGTGCGTGAACTTGACATTGATGCGAAAGTATGAATGAAGTCTCAGTACAAGAGTAATTCATTACCATATGTTAGTTTTAAGTCTGAATACGTTGGTGCGCAGTCTTTTCTCGATATGTTCTATGCGGCTGCTTCCTGTCCAGTAGACCAGAGGCCGCACATAATTCGGACTATTCTGTCTAAAGAGGATGGCATCAAAGGTTCGATCAGAGAGGAAGAAGAATCAGAGCCAATAATGTCCGTTAGCGTGCCGAGTCATGAATCGGACATGTAGGTCAAATCTGCCAACCTCAGCTCCTATGAAACCTTAAGATAGAAAAACGCTATAAAGTAAGTAGTCACAGAATGTGAACAGTTTCCACGATAGATTACTTTGATTTATGACGTGGACAGGAAAGGCGGTAGGTACAAGTCTATTATCGAAATCCCTCCTGGTCCAGAAGAGGTTTACCAGACGCTGTGGTAGGCATTAGATGGCTTCAGTCACATCTCTGCTCCTCTATTGCCGACTACTCATTGTCATCACCGTCATCGGCGACAACAGGCACTGGCTCATCGGAGTTGGTAGGCTTCACCTTCCGGTCCTTCTCAGCACCTGGAGCCTTTTTGGTGGCGCCATTTGCATCCTCATTGCCACTGGCCACTTCCTCCGGCTCGTCATCCTCATCGCCCTCAGGCTCGGGTTCCTCTTCTTCCTCTTCTTCATCCTCATCTTTGGCGGGTTTGGACACCTTGGTCTTCTTCTTTGGGGCTGCGCGCGACATGTCAGACGGCGCATCCATATATAAACATCACATGACTTACGGGGAGCATCCTCTGCCTCAGACTCTTCTTCTTCCTCCTCATCATCGAAGGAGGCCTCGGAACCATCAGATTCTTCGTACCTGAAGGGCACAGCAGTCAGCCTTGTGTCGCAAGGACACATGCGCCGAAAACACTCGAAAGGAACGCGCGAAGCTATGGTTATTTTTCAAAAGTAGAGGCGAAACTAGGGGTCCAAAGGCACAATTGACATGGAAGCGACGCCGGATATCCAGCAACTTTGTGGTGGTTACTCCCCGCGCCGGGCTGACATATGCGACGATGAAGCTGCGCCGCGACGACGAAGCTCGATGGCTCCCAAGAAAAAGATCAATCCAAAAGCATGATGGAAGGCGACTACAATTGGCATGTTTCCGCAAATCTGCGACGAAAAGGTGCGATGGCATGACGTCAAGGAGCCGGTGTTACTTACTCCTCTTCGCTTTCTTCCTCGTCGGAAGGGAGAGCCTGGAGCTCTTCCTCCTCCTCGGCTTCCTGCTTTCTCTTGCGAGTGGACATGATGGGCGTTGGGGATGGACGGTTGATGGATCAAGGGGTAGAGTGATGGAGTGAGGTTGGGAAGGTTGAGGTGAGCTCGGGGGGCAGATGGCAAGGTGGGGAGGGGGAGGAGGGAGCCAGTTGGACTAGGAGCTGTTTTGTCGGAGGGCTGGGGAGGCGAGCAGGGCAGGCAAGGCAGAGCAAGGGACTGTCCGTGTGCTAAGATTGGAGTAGTTGGACGGGCCAATGAATGACCGGAGACGATGACGGGCCAGAGACATCACTCGCAGCTGTTCGAGGCCGCACGCAGGTACAGGAGGCGGAAGAGGGGGCAGAAGGGGGAGGGAGCTGGAAGAAGTCGATTGTGACATTGGAGTTTAGCCATTGGATGGAGGGCTACCGTGACGCGTTGAGAGAGCCCAAGGACCTGACGTTACTTGCACGTGCACTAGGAAAGGGGGAGGGTCAATGTTTTCTGTCGTGTGGCTCGCCATTTGTTTTGGTGTGATGGGATGGGGTGGGAGGGGAATATCCGTACTGAGGGCAGCTGGAGGGTAAGCAGAAGGCTAGAGCTGACTTGGCAGAGACGAGAGACGACAGACTATAGACCGAAGACGTATGCTTATGACTGGGTTGGGCTGGGCTTTGGCCAAAGGTTCGAGCAGCAGAGCAGCAGAGCAGCCCAGCCGTGAATCGCGTTGTCGGCAGATCATGCCCGTGCTCCACGGGTATGTTAGTATCACGTGGATGAGTCACGTGCAAAGATGGACTGGGCGGTGCCAAGCACCCTGCAGGCTCCAGAGCTCAAGTCGAGACCAGACCCTAAATTGGTTTAGCGCCGATTCTGCCTTTCCGCGGTTCACCTGCGCCCTCGATGACTTGACTCAAAAAACTCCAACCCACTTCGTTTCCACCTCATCCCTCATAATCAAAACTTCTCAGTCTTCTAACCTACCTTCTCCTATCCACTGTGTTTATGCGACTTAGCCCACAATGCCTGGCCCCGTATCAGGTCCTCGACTCCCTCGGGGGCCTCGCCTTGCAACTCTCAATACCCCTCCTGCCCGCGGTCCCCGATTCAACGTAGGTCTTAATCGAAAGGGCCCAAAGACCGGACCCACGGCTTCCGCAAGCGCTCCCAAACCCAGGCAATGCTGCGACCAACAAAAAATCGGCAAGTCCAATGACTCTACTGTCTGTTTCGGCTGTGGTACTGTCTTCGATGACAACGCTCTCGTCAACGAAATATCTTTTGGCGAAAATGCGGCTGGTGCTGCCATTGTTCAGGGTGGCTTCGTCGCGGAGGGCCAGAGACATGCGAATACCATGGGCGGAACCACAAGAGGTCTTGGTAGTGTATCGAGCAGACAAAACGCTGAGATTCAGGGTGAGCCTCTACCCTGAATACGACCGATTGGACTACAAAACTGACAATCTTGCAGGCAAAAATGAAATCGACCGAATTGGCAAGTCAATCAACTTGAAGGACTTCATACGTGACCAGGCTGCTGCCTTGTACAGACTCGCTCTTGGCCACAATTTCGTTCAGGGTCGACGCATCCGCAATGTCGCTGCCGTCGCCCTTTATCTCGTTTGCAGGAAACGAAATAAACCCGTCTTGCTCATGGATCTGGCTGAGAAGATTCAGGTAGATATCTGGACCCTAGGAGACACTTATAAACAGTTTTGCAAAACTCTCATGGAAGACGACCCCGCAAATATAGCGAATAGTAGGACCTGGCAAGAGATTGAGCCTCTGATGTTGAAGTTCTGTGAGAAGCTTGAGTTCGGTGATGATGCGCCTAAAGTTGCCCAGGATGCCTGCTCCATTCTTGCGCGCATGGAGAGAGACTGGATGGTTGAAGGGCGACAGCCTGCAGGGCTATGTGGCGCATGCATTATACTTGCTGCCCGCATGAACAACTTCCGCCGCTCTGTAAGGGAGGTTGTATATGTGGTTAGAGTGGCCGATGCGACGATCAACCAGCGCCTGCACGAGTTTAAACGTACAAAAAGCTCGCTCCTAACTGTGCAGCAATTTCGAAAGTTTGGCCGGAGGCTCAAGGACAATATGCAGCCACCGTCTGTCTATAGGCGTGAAGAGAGGGAGGAGAGGAAGAGGAAGAGGCTTGAGAGCGAAGGGAATGAAGACGCGTCAGAGGATGAGGTGACGACAACAGATACTACGCGCAAGCGACGCAAAGTCGTCCCTGATGGCCAGCAGGAAGCGACGCCAGGACCGTCCCAACAGAATGAAGAGGATGAGGATATGCCAGTGGAAGCGGTCATGACGAGGAACAGACCTACACGTACACGCCATAGGGGTACATCTGGGAGTGGCCAACTCCCAACTCCAGGTCCATCTCAAGAAGTCCCGCGCGCTGCTGACGGAGCCGACCAGACCATTCAACAAGTTGACCCAACTCTGATGGAAGTCGACAATGATGAGCACTTGGACTTCTTGGCGGAAGAACAAGACGAGGAGGAGCCCGCAACGCTCCCAAAGAAGCGTGGCCGGCCCAGAAAGAGGCGTGATCCAATAGTGATTCCACAAGAAGATCTCGAAATTGAGGCAGAGATCGAGATGGAAGTCAATGAGCGCCTCCGCCAATGGGAAAACGAGTTCGCACAATTCGAGGAGAACGATAAGCATCCCTTACTGATCAGATCACAAATCGCGGCTCAATCTCTCGCGCAAGATCTTATGACCAATACTTCTAGTGCAGACGACGATGACGCATCACTTGAAGACGACCCATTGATTAATGCGGACCCCGATGTAAAGTATTGCAAACTCTCAGAGAAGGAACGCATCATCAAAGAGCGCCTCTGGATTACTGAGAACGAAGATTGGCTCCGAGAACAGCAGGCTAAAGCGCATGCAAAGGCACTCGAGGAAGCACAAGGGAAGCCAAAGAAGCCGAAGCAGCGTCGTAAACATCACCAGATGGGCGATGGGAGTCTGTTGGGAGGTGTGGCAGCCAAGAGTCCTGCTGAAGCCGTGCAGAAGATGCTTGAGAAGAGAGCTCCGCAATTTTCCTCTCATATCAACTACGATATCCTACAAAACCTTTTTAATGATGACAATAGTAGTCGTGCTGGAACGCCTCAAGATGCAACAGGTGTGAGCCCTGCAGCTTCTGGGTCATCTTCCGAGCACCTTAAGCCTCTTCCTACGACCGCGTCACCCGCTGTAACCTCTTCTGGTAGAGAAGAAATCATCGAAACCATGGACGATGACGACGAAGACCAAGGAGAGGACTATGATGATTATCAGAACCAGCAAGAGGAAGAGGATTTCGACGACCCCCGGCAGTATGCTGAAAACTTTGATGTCGGATTTGAAGAAGATTAAGAAGAAGATTAAGAACACATCCACGTATCAGCTCTGGACCAGAGGAACTTGGATTCCTTATGTCGCGCTTCTCAAACGCAAACAACATTAAGGACTAAAGCAGACATACTATTTAACCCCCTCCGTTGATGACTTGATCTCAAGCTAGATCTGGACACGTCTCGCGAAAGCTGAACTGCGAGCAATTTCCGCCCCTCCACTAATTCCGAACGATGTTTACTTTCCCTGGACCGCCTACAAGGCTGCTCCAATACATATTCCACCCTACTACCTTGACTCTTGAAAAGAGCGATCTCTTTCCTTTGGCGTTTCCTATACCGGCGTTTTATGGACTTTGTCTTGGCCTTGGCCTTGCCAAGCTAGGCATGCAGTATACCCCCTCAGCATCTTTGTGTCATTTAGTGTCTTTCTCCAAATTTCCTTTCGTCTTCTTTTTCTTCGTCCGCAGCCTTGATCTCATCACTTCAAGGATGCAAGGCCTGATCCATACGCCGAGTGCTTTTATCAGACTCGCGGCGCTCCACAGCCATTCTTGCCCAAAATAGCACTTGTTTCTAGCACCCTGGCACTTTGCAAACACACTGATCGCATTGAAAATCAGGACATCCTGGTTCTGGGATTGGAGTCGATTAGTCTGTTCGTTGGTCACTCGGCTAGGAAAAAGAGACCTGCGCGTCTCATCGAATAGTATTGCCTGGAAGACTTCTTTAGCCGTGAGAAAAGCAGAGTCGAGCATAGTCGATTAGTACGAATCAAATACATTTAAAATCATATCACAATGTGCAATTGAATGAGGTGATGCGATGTGATGTTGAACTGGAAGATGGCATATCATAACMCCCTGCCGTATCATGAGGCGTGGATGTTTATGCTTTATTGTTCTCAAAACCCCGACATAGCTCGTGATAGTGATAGTGATACCGATAACGATACCAATACGCTATTTTCTCATGTGCGCTAAACTACCAAAGCCATCCTGCTGCTCTCTCTTCTCGGTCCGATGCTTTGAACGTGACAACGAGGAGCTCAGCTGAGCCTTACTTCTGTGGAATCATCGTTCACACATCACGGTGTTACTATTTTCTCAATATTCCCTTCTCAAACCTTAGACTCATGCCATCCCAATCCATCATGTTGTCACCAAGTATGTCATGCATGCCGTTGTCCTGACCGACACCGCCCCTATCTCCCTTCCAATTATGGCTGAACACGTCGGCGTTGTCGTCGACCAGCCATTCAATGTCATCGTTCTCCGGGCGCAGGGTCCGGGCTAGTCCGTTGCCGGGTTTGGGGTAGTGAGCTGGTGGATCCGTGTCGTAGGTATCATCGTAAGGGTCGTCTACCACTGCGGTGGGGCCTAGAGGAACCGAGTCTGCGGCTATTGATGTGGTCGCTGTGGTTATTTCTGAGGTGGCTAGAGGTTTAGAAGGAGAGCGACGACTATTGGTAATATTTAGCGATTGGTTCGAATGTCGAATTTCGCCGAGGAGTTGGGCTTCTGCGGGATCCATGTCTGAAGAGTCGGTGGTGAGGTGGTGAGAACGAGGTGTCCCGCCTATTGAGGCGATGCCATTTGTTGGAGAGAGAACTGTCTGTGCGGTCGTAGGTTGTGACGGTTGTGGGGCAGGTTGCTGCTGTCTTTGTGTTGTGGATGCGGAGGTCTGTGTTGCTGATGCATCCTCTGGGATAAGATCCTGAATGTTAGAAGGGAATATTGGGAGCTCAGGGTGGCGGATTGTTGAGTGTAAGAGTAACGACACCAAGCGTGCACTTGGTAAAGTGGACAAATACGCTCGTTTCTAAGGCTAGTCAGGCATTCGAGCTGGGAATTGGGTGGATTGGACAACGTACCTGCTCTATCGACAAGCCCTCACCAGCAATTAGACCTTCGGTGCCTTCGACAACATTCTGCTTGGATCGTACACATGGCCCGCATAACCATTCTTTCTCCAAGACATTGACTACCTCGTTTTCAATTGGTGGATTGTGGCAGTATTGATGATAAGCAGTGGTACAAACGTCGCAGAATACAATCCGATTGTTGGTCGGATCTGTCGCTCTGTGGCAGGKCTTGCACTGTGCGGCCAGAATGGTCTTGGTAGACCTCCGTCTTTTGATGCCTGGAGAGGGTTCTGGTAAGGTGGGAACAAAAGCAACGGGCTTGGTCACGTTACGTCCCGACTTTGTCTTGGTAGGGAGTGGTGTATATGATGATGAGATGTCAGAGTCCTGCTGCACCATGTTAGCTAAAAGCGCAAGACGCGGAGATTGCTTGCACTTGTTTGTTACTGACATCACTGTCGTCAAAACTCTCAGATCTCTTTCTCTTGCCGCCCCTGCCACCACCTCTGCCTCTTCCCCTTCCCCGCCCTCTACCCGAACCTCGTCCAGATGGGGGTGTCACCAACGCTCCACCTGATCCGCCCGCAGCCCCAACCTCAGTCTTCAGTTGACTTGGCGTCCCAACTCTTCCGCCTCTACCTCTCCTCCCCGAATTGGCAATAGGTGGTGGTGTTGGTAGCTTGTCGCTGGTAACATAGCTTTGTAACACCTCTGCCCTCTTAGCCTCAAAGGCGGGGGTGCCGGCCGTATGCCCAGGATTAGCTCGTATTCTATTCAGTATTTCGGCCGTCGCAGGGGAAAATTGAGAAAAGTTTGTGGAAGGTCCATTTTGCGTCGACAGGGCGGGGGACTGTGACGACCAACTCGGAGGTGCTGGGGACGTGGAAGGTTTCGGTAGTTGTTGCGGAGTAGATGCGGAGACGGTGGTCGCAGTATTCGTGGAATTCGATGTGGAATTGGCCGCTTCTGGGGGCTCGGACGGAGGTTTAGAGGAGCCCATGGTAATGAGCAATTGTCCGCGACTGTACTGAGGCTTCAGGGCCGAAGCGCACTCAATGAGCGAGGTTGAGTGTCGCAAACGCTTGGTTGATATCGCAAAGTCGGTAGCTGGACGTCGCTTGGATTTAAGCTTCGGTGGGCCGTGCGGTGAAGGATTACTAACTCATCCAATAACAGCTCGTAATACCCTTGCATTGTGAACGTATTGTGTGCCAATTCCCTTGCTAATTATATTTGGGAAGTCTATCTATGAAGGCATCTACCCATTGTCAAGTATCCTAGATCTGTATATCATCTATGCTACAACGCCATCACCGCGCAGGCTGGCAATGTCCGCCTCGCTCATGCTCAACGTATCCTGTAGGATTTGGTCTGTGTGTTGTCCAAGGGTGGGAGGCGCTGTTCGAATCCCAGGTGTAGAGTTTGAGTATTTGACCGGTGTATTCACCAATTTCATTGGTCCGCATACTGAATGCTCGATTTCCTTAACCATGCCACGAGCGAGCACTGAGTAATGGCGATTAGCGCAATGGCCACCAACAAATTAGCCAGGTGTACTTACCATGTTCGTGATTCAAAGTATCCTGGACATCGTTAATGGCCGCATAAGCTAGTAGTCGTCAGCTTAGTTGGAATCGTGCTTGTTGACTCTCACTCACGCATGCCGCAGCCCTCTAAGATGTCTAGCCATTCCTGAGTAGTCTTCTTGCGGGTCTCAGTTTCAATAAGCTCTTCTAATACCTCTCTGTTCTTGACTCTGAGAGCATTGGTATTGAATCTCTCATCTAATATGAACTCTGGTTTTCCGATCCTATTACATAAGATACCGTACAGTCGGTCGTTTCCCCCTCCTAACAAAATGTCGCCGTCGGAAGTTTTGAAAGCTTTGTAGGGCACAATCGATGCTAATCTTGTAAGTAATGGTGCTTGAGCCAGGTGATTGTAACTCACGGTGCGACGTCCCCCAACGGCCAGAGTCTCTTTGACCGCTAATGAGAGTAGAGCTAGCTATATTTGCCAGTGTTGCTACTTGACAGTCACTAAGCGCGACATCAATATGCTGGCCCTTGCCGGATTTGGAGCGCGCAAGAAGCGATGCCATAATTGCGTTGGAAGTATACAGGCCTGTGGTGAGATCAGTCACTGCCACTCCAACCTTGACCGGCGGGCCGTCTCTGGACCCGGTGATGTGCATCAATCCCATCTCCCTAGCGAGCATTAATTGAAGACTAATTCGAATCGAAAGAACACATACGCTTCGACCATCACGTCATAGCCTGCTCGGTTGCTATAAGGCCCTGTCTGACCATAGCCAGTTATGCTAGCATAGACAAGGCCTGGATTGATCTTTGACACAGTTTCATAGTCCATGGCATACTTTCCCAGTGATCCTGGTAGGTAATTCTCAACGAGAACGTCACATTCTTTGACCAATCGGTGGAGAATGTCGACTCCAGCAGGGTGTGCAAAGGACAAGCCTAATGATTTCTTGTTGCGATTTACCTACGTTTTGCGATCAGTATTCAGGCTAGCCGTCTAGTGTATTCCTGTTACTAACAGCAAGGAAATATGCACTCTCCCCTGGGCCATCTGTGTTCTCTCCTCGGACGTGTTTAGCGTACGGTGGACCCCAAGCCCTTGTATCATCTTGATCGATGGCCCTGTTAGACATGACTGTTGAACAGGTCAAAACATTGAGAAATCTCACCTCCTCGTGTCGGATGTTCAATTTTAATAACCTCCGCTCTGCCTCACTTGTTAGTAATGACATGCGAGGTCGCCAGCCTCGATGGAGGTGGTTCGTACTGGGCATTTCATCGCATACCCAAGGTCGCCCAAGATCTGTGTACAATACGGCTGAATGTACGCATTAGAATGTGCCCTACTTTGTGTGTATGCCATCATACTTACCCCAGCGAGGACTCTAGTCATGTCCAGAACTTTGAAACCCGCCAAAGGGAGAGAAGTATTTGGCGGTGCCGACGACGATGCTAGCCATCTCCTAGAGCTGCTCCCACGGAGCCAATTGGGAGCCAATGGCGCGCGAATGAAGCGGCCTGAAGCGTTGAACATAATTCTAGACATTTTGAACGAGTGTCTCAATGCTCCAAAGAAGCACTCGGGATCAGGTGCAAGTGGATATAGTATATCTATATCGATGTAATGGGGAAGAGGCGAAGGCGCCCCTGCGGGTCCACACGGGAGCTTGTCTGGGGAGCTTTGAGCAGTTCACCCACGCACCGAGGCAATTCCGTGCTGTACCCCGCCATGGCCCCAAAAAGTCGGCTTCAACCCGTCACCATCCACCAACATGTTTACCGGTCTCGTGGAAATAATCGGAAGTGAGCATACCTGACCTGCGCTGTGCTGCTTTACTTGCGCGTTGCCCAGTGCATCCTGGTTGACAGCTATCTAGCCGTTTCTGCCCTTGAGGAGCTTGACCAGTCATCCTCTGGAGGTGGTGGCACGTCACTGACCATCTCCGATGCCAAAGAGATATTGGGCGATGCCAACCTAGGCGACAGCATCAGTGTCAATGGTCAGAGCCCCGGATAAAAGCATGCGACTGATTCTGATCTGGACGTAGGGACATGTCTCACGGTGACCGAGTTCGATAAAGAATGGTTCAAGGTCGGCGTTGCTCCAGAGACGCTTCGTCGAACTAACCTTGGCTCCTTACAAACGGGCTCAAAGGTAAACCTTGAGCGTGCCGTTTCAGCCTCGACACGAATGGGAGGGCACATGGTTCAGGGCCACGTTGACACGATAGCCTCTATCGAGTCCGTCACTCCCGACGGAAACGCCCTTACTTTCCGCTTCAAGCCTCGAGACTCCACCGTGCTGAGATATATCGTGGAGAAGGGCTATGTCACCATTGATGGCGCGAGCTTAACAGTCACAAAAGTCCAAGATGGGTCAGACGGGTGGTGGGAGGTCATGTTAATTGCCTATACTCAAGAGAAGATCGTCACTGCAACCAAAAAGCCAGGTGACGCTGTCAATGTTGAGGTGGATCAGGTGGGCAAGTACGTGGAGAAGAGTGTGGTAGGATACTTTGAGCGCACCGCAAGCGGCGAGTTCGCGATTCTAGAGAAGATGGTCTCCAAGTTGGTGGACGATAAACTCAAGTCGCTTGGGAGATAGGACATGGTATATGTCTTGGATGTCAGGCCAAAAAGTCACGGAGTCTTCGGTTCGGTAGAACAAGGTTTGTCAACTGGCAAGATGGTGGACGGCTAGGGAATTCTGGAGAGCCTTTGATAGGACAAATGCCTTCCGACTTGGCTAGGGTGAATGTTTGCTATTTTCTTCTGTGCCCCTGATCTCATTCGATGCCTTGTAAGAGATATACAGGGTGGTTGGATGACTAGTCCCGTGGCGCAAAGAACAGTGAGGCGCAGCCCTACCTTATGGCTCGGAGGATACATATATAAATGATTTTGCCAGCTAGCATCTCTTCCACCCCTTCAAAATCACCCTTCCTTCTTTTGCATCCTCGCATTCGAAGTTTCCTCTGATGCCGAGCAGCCTCGTCAGACCGTCCGAAGACCGGCAGCAGAGGTTGCCTAGCGAGTGCATGATGCGTCTTATGCCCATTCCCACCAACCAAAGAGGTTGGCGTGTTTGCAGATGAGTAGTTGCTCGATGCCTCTCGAATCAAGCTTCGAGCGGATTTGCTCCATGACACGGATCGCTCACATTTCAATACTCGCTCGCAGCTCAAGAAGAGATGTTGCTGGCACGGGTGCCTTTTTTAGGCAGAAAGGTGCCGCTCTCCTTTGAAATGACTGCTAATCGCGGACATGGACGCAGTGGCGACTGGCTGGCAGAGCCGAGAGCATCACTCATCCTATAGTCAGGTTTAACGAAGACAACCTTAACGTCGTGACTTGATGCAGGAGCGCGCGACTGTGCCGCAGCTGGTGACGCCTTTTTTTTCCCTCAGGACGCTTGGCCGGCTCGCCTTTTTGACAGCACGCACACCGCACGCACAGCGTTAGATATTGCATTCTTAGTCTCGGTTTACGACCAAGTGGCATGAGAAAAGTGGTCCACAGCGCAGAAAGCATTTGAAGTTTTGGGGGCCAAAAAGAGCAGAGCAACAGAGGACAGGCGACGAGGGATGAGGGACGAGGGACAGCTGCGGCTAACATGCACAGTTTATAAGGGGTTTTTGTCGGCATAATCTATTGGTTTCCCTGTCGCGGGCTGCAGAGCCTGAACACGTCAAAACCAGTTCAACTCCAGAACGCCCGTTATCGAGCCTCCTCGCTCACCCTAAAGCTATTCCCTCTGTCCTGTTCATCACGCCGCTTGTCCGGATTGCACGACAGAGCATGTGTTCCGCTTCATTGTCTTCCCTCGTTTGAACATGCCCAAAGCTTCCCGATTCGCCGTGGATTGGCGGCTCCTCGAATATGCCCAAGAGGCTGAGGACACGGCTTCTGGCCTCCATGTCTTCCGAGGCGAGATCCCCCAGCATGCCAAAGACATCACTGGGGACATCGCCGAGCTCTTCGCCATTTCCAATGCCCTCCATGCCCTCCATGAGGGTCTGGAGAGGCCACACGCATTGAGGTTTGCCAGCCGCATCACGCGGGATCTCGATGTGGTTCTCCCGAGTCTAGGCCATACGCTTGACGATGTCCGCAACATGTTCAGCAAATCTAAGCGGAACAGTCGACAACACCCCGGTGCATTCCCTGGAACTCCTCCGTACAACCTCATCTGGGAGGATGCCTGTGATGAGTTCAAGACCGAAGGGATAGCCTTACCCGTACGCCTTGAAATGTACCGCAACCACCTGCAAGGCCTGTGTGATATGGTCAATGGGTACGACCCCAAGCCATTCCGAGAATTTTGTAATTTAACCAGCACATAGTGATCCACCTGATGATGAGACTGATCGCATCCGAGCCCGGCTGTCCAGGCTGCTGGACAAACAAGAGCCCGTGGAAAAGGTTTCATCTTACTTTGGTAAGATCAAGCTTGGAGAACACTTTAGATATGGCCATGGTGTGTTTGAAGTTCCGTCTCACTCTTTCCCGTATTCTCAAGTGCCACAAGCGTTTGCCCTTCTCCGTTGCTCCAATGAATATGCCTTTCTTACTTCCCTTCTCTGATGCTCTTCGAAGCTTTTCATGTCATTGCCCGCGATATATTTCTTCTAGTCATGATGAAATTGGCTAAACATATTACTTAATTGATCACCTTGAACGGGCATGCGCTAAATCTCAATGTCTACAGGTTCACCACATACCCCAAGGCCACCTTCGCCAGCAACAGCGCGCCCTAACGTAACGAGGTTCCCAACGTATCCAGCCTATATGCCTCCAATGCCTCCTCCACCGCCGCCACCGCCTCTACCTCCGCGGTCGCCATTGTATGGGGAAGCACCATATCCGCCGCCTCCTGCGCCTGATATTCCCCATTCCCCTACCTACTCGACCGCGTCATCCCAGACGTTTTCGACCCACTCTAATGACTCGGGCAGTAGCGTGGCGCATTGGGCCATGAAAATTTTTGATGGTCGGCACTCAACTACTCCATTCCATATTCTAGGTCAACCGTATGTGCTTTCCCAGCGAATTATTTTCAGTTCTCTGTTGACATGTCTCCAGAACAAAGTGTTTGGGTAGAGATGAACCGCAAGCTATTGAACTACTTGACAGCGATGGTTTCATAAAAGTGGTAGAAACGTATGTAATTCATTCCAAGCGTCGAAGCACCAACTGACTTGCCCAGCCCATTTGAGGCCACAAATGTCTGGGTTCGCCTGTATTGGAGGGCCGACGATCACCGAGCCAGGATTCTCTTCTTAGCACTAGATTCTGATGGGCAGCGGATGCGCCACTGCTTTCCTCTCACTGGTCTCCGGGTGATTCGTACTGAGTCCTGCCTTCAGCTGTGCCGAGTGAATCGCCAGGACGGTCGACTCGACTTGTGGGGCAACCTGCGATTCCCCTTCTACGAAAGTTAGTAAAACGAGATATGCTTTTCATACGCAAGCTAACGTTCATTTAGGAATGGTTCTATTCTATTGTACTCTTGTGGCGATGAAGCGGCAAGATGAGCACCCTACAGCCCCAGGAATGGATGATTACTTTCATCCTGGTGAAAAGGAAGAATACGGAGGGTGCGTATATATTTGGATAGCCCATATTGCGAACATGCTAACAATTTTAGTGAGGTCAAGGATGGTGCCTACCTACAAGCGTTCCGGATCTTCAAAGATAAAGACTCCGGCGGTGTTCGCTTCGAGGTAACAGGTCGCCGAGGGCCATCAAAGACTATTCCCATATGGACTGCATTTGTGGCTCAATATATTGGGAAGAGGAGTTGGATGAAACGAGTGGGCAATGCTGTGGTTCAGTTTCGCGAACTGCACCCGTACGTGTTCTGTGACAACTACAGCGTTCCACGAGGGCCTTCGGGAAAATACCAAATGACTTTTACAACTGCCGAAGGTAAGGCCAATACTCTGGGAATGGTAAGATCCTCTCACTAATGTGCTATAGACGCAAAGTACTTTATGGACCTCTTTCACCGAATCAAGACCCGGTAACGAATTATGTCGAAGTTTAGTGAAGCATGGCATGAGCCTTACGATTACGAACTGATGATAAATGACCGCTGCTCCGCGTAGCATAAATGATTATATGACGAGGGCGGGCGGTCTGTTCTGGCAAATATACCCCTCTAGTATGATATTCTTCACTCAGCTTGTGGAGAGTTGGTATTTTGCGCCCTTGATTTCTGGTCTGCTTTGGATAGCTTAAGTTTGCAAATGGACGTGCTTCTGTTTTAGGTAACAAGATAAATCTATGCGTTCACATACTTATCTAGGTTTGATCCATGGACCGTGAATGTTAAACTGTTATGCCATGATGTTTTGTACTCGTTTGGGCGGTGGACCGGACCCCGCGTGTGCCCGTTTGTGGTCCAAGCGTCAGTTACCCTTTTCTCAAAATTTCCCGCCTTTACTACTTCAAAACCCAGAGAGCTGCTCCAACGATCCTCCACCTTAGAATTTTCTTCCACAATCCTTTCCCTACCCTACTCAACTTGCAAACATGGCGAACAATGCTGTGTCCTCGCAGCCTTCGCTCAAATCGGGCGACCCGCTGGCGGGAATGGCGCATTCGGAGGCGCATTACTTCAACAGGTTCGCTCCAATTTACGCTTTGACAAGGCTAGAAACAATGTTGCTGACTGCCTGGCGCACAGCTATAATCATCATGGTCCGTCCATGGCTTCCAACTGTTGAGAATCGTACTAATGCGCGCTCAAAGGTATCCACGAAGAGATGCTGGTGTGTATAAACCCGCAATAACTTCCGACCACTTCCAAGGCCCAGCTAACCGCCAGTGTGTGTTTGTAGAAAGATGAGGTCCGAACCAAATCATACCGAGACGCCATATACCAAAATGGGCACTTGTTCAAGGACAAGGTTGTCCTCGATGTCGGGTGCGGCACGTCCATCTTGAGCATGTAGGTGACCCCGCTGTTCCCGCTCTCCCCAATAAAAGTAATGCTCATGGAAAATTTTCTAGGTTTGCGGTACGAGCCGGCGCGAAGCATGTCATCGGCGTTGACATGTCCACTATCATCGATAAGGCAAAGGAGATCGTCGAGCGAAATGGCATGTCTGACAAGATTACTCTGCTCCAGGGTAAGATGGAAGAGGTGAAACTGCCCTTCGACAAGGTCGATATCATAATATCAGAGTGGATGGGCTACTTCCTACTGTATGAGAGCATGTTGGACACTGTGCTATACGCCAGGGACAAGTATCTCGCCAAGGATGGCCTTATCTTCCCAGACAAGGCTACTATCTTCATGGCTGGTATCGAGGATGGCGAGTACAAGGAGGAGAAAATTGGCTGTAAGAGATTCCCCCTTCAATCGTGCTCAAATGCTGATTTTGTAGTCTGGGACAACGTGTGGGGCTTCGACTATACACCACTCAAGGAGACTGCCATGACAGAGCCTTTGGTCGACACGGTAGATATTAAGGCTGTTGTGACTGACCCTGCCGCAATCATCACTCTTGACCTATATACAGTCACCGCAGAGGATCTCGCCTTTAGGCTCCCCTACACTATCAATGTCCGCCGAAACGACTTCGTTCACGCTCTCATTGCATGGTTCGATATAGAATTCTCCGCATGTCATAAGCCAATCCGCTTCTCCACGGGCCCGCACACCAAATATACTCACTGGAAACAGACAGTCTTCTACCTCAAAGATGTCCTCACTGTTGAAGAAGGCGAGACAATCACCGGCATATTGGAGAACAAGCCAAGCGAGAAGAATCACCGTGACCTCGACATCTCCATCTCGTACAAGCTCAACACCGACGATATGCATAGGCAGGCGGCTGGTGAGGGATCATACAAGATGTAGGTCGCAGATCTGACCCCTAGTCTACCTAGACACCAACTAATAGCCCAAATTAGGTGCTGAAAGCAACTTCTCGGTCTTGCAGGCTATCTCACATTTACACTAACCAAAATTCAACACTTTAGACGGCCCATCTTGACATGAAGGCTTGGCGTTCAAACGGGATATTGGTGGGCTATCACTTCAATGGGGGCAGCAGCTGGCTTCATTCTTCGTGCAGGACGACCTGATGACTTTTGTAGCGAGGAAGTATGGTTGGCGTATTTACAAAAAAGAGTCTTTCAAGGGTAACCACCATGTCATGACTTGACGAATGAAGAACGGGATTCATGGTCATGATCGTTATGATTGCTTGATTGTGCACTTGCCTAGATACAGCAGCTGATTGCGTGCACGTGGATATTTGAAGTTTTTTGTGGGGTTTAGAAGAGAGTGAATTTGTATCATTGAAGGGTATCCAGATTGCTAGACGAGTGCATAATGGACATGGGCCTCAAAAGACTACTCCATCGCACCATCGCCAGAATACAAGCGTCCAAATGCTATAGAAAATGCCACATTGCATCATGAGACTCCGCAAACGCCATTCGTCCTGGGCAGCATTATCCGCTATGGAAATGCAACTTATTCGTCATCGACACCGAATCTCAGTGTGGCCTCGGGATCCTCCCACTTCTTCGATTTGAGCACCCTCATTTTCTTGACGGGGCTTGCGCTCCTAGCCTGGCTCTCGCGCTCCCTCTCCTCCAACTTGGCCTTCAACATCTCGTTCTCTCTTTCCAACTCATCCACGCGATCTCTCAACTCTGGATCCGGGTCTTCATAGATCTTGATAGTTTCCTGCTCCCGCATCTGCGCCTTGGTAGCTTTGATGACTACATCGATCTTGCGATCCAAATGTGCTTCGTTGGAATCTTGCTCTGCGTCCCAGGCCGCCTGCCACCGGCGCCGCTCTTGGTCGACTGCCGTCTCCATCTCAGCGAAGCATTCGTCGCGAATTTCTTGCTCGATGTCCAGCATGTGAGATTCCGCTGCTTGCCAGCTCTGTTCCGCTGCCTTGCGTCGGGCTGTCTCTTCAGCGAGGCGTAATGCGAAAATCTCGATTTGCTGGGTCAAACGCGTGATCTCTGCATTTGCGGATTCGAGCTCCTCGAGAACAGCAGAGGGAGTCGTACGTCCCGATGCTGTGGTCGAGTGCTTCAGAGCCGTACCAGAGAGGAGTGTAGAAGTCGTTGAAGGGATTCGAGGGACTGTGACCTCGCGAGCAAGTGCAGAATAGCGTAGAATCTGAGACGTGGCATTGAAGTCTCCCTTGGGATCAGCTGTGACAATCATGATAGATTTCTGGGGTTGATGATAGTGGGTATGACGCGTGTGCGCGGATGGGAAAGAGTTGGAGAAGAGTAGCTCTGTGAGTTTGCATTGACGGAAAGGGACGATGTTCTAATCAGAGGGTTAGTAGATATATGCAACATCAGTGCCATCCGGCGTACCTTTGAGCCGTCTTGGTTGTCTGACTGCATTTGCATACACTGGCCAAGATACATAAGGGACTCGTTGATCTTGCCAGCTTCGGCGAGTGTAGCGCCCGCTGTTTTCGCATTCCGAGCTCGTTCAGATCCTGCCAGATCAACAATGGTGAGGGTGCTGCTGGACCAGGGGCCTTTTCGCTGAGCGTTCCTCTTCTTGACCTCAACACAGAAGAAGCCATGACTGCGGGAGCTGACAGCATTGCTACCAGTGCCTGCCACCTTCCTCTCCGTAAGGCCCGTTTCCAATACCATAATCGCCTCTTCGAAGCTGCCGCAAATAATCTTGGTGAGACCAGCGACGACTTTGCGGTCAGGACTCTGTTCCGTGCTCTTGAACAGAAGAGCCCGCCGCTTCAGATTTGGGTTCTTATTCTTTGTTGCATTCCCCGTCAAAAGGTCGAAGATTCGATCGTTGTAAACCTCATACATCGAAACGACGATCGCATACTCAGCATTGGGATCCACCGGAAGCTCCATACCATCCACACTTGGAGATTGTGGCAATGCGGAAGGTCGTGGGATATTCTTGGATCGGACAGCAGGGCTCCCAAGGAATGAACTGCAATCCTTTTTCTCAAGTGAGCTTGTATTCGCTACCAACGAGCGGGAGATAGCGTAAAGATTTCCATTGACAGGGCGAATAGAGTGAATCCCTACACTTGGGCGGGAGCTGAATCCTAACTTTGTGGCTGACTGCGAAAAGTTTGGACTGAAATAAGAAATGGAGACATGAAAATGCGAATTGAAGGAAAGTTTTGCGAAAAGGGAAGCTGATACTAACCGGCATTGGAGTTTGTGCGCGAGATGGGAAGCGCTCGGATTGGTTGTCTCCGTACAATGAATCAAGAAACGCGGTCGCTGTGAACATGCGCGCCTCAGACACATCTGCCGCAACCAGCGAAGAGAATGCTGGCGCGCCATAGAATGATTGTACGAGCTGGTTATCCGTGCTCTGGAACAGAACGTCGAGTGCCATTTGTGTGAGGCCACGCTGAGATCTCGTTCCGAGGATGGTATGACTCTATCAAAAATTAATTCTCCTTCTATTACTAGATCGCATGATATGTACCTTTCCAGATCCAGTCATTCCCAATGTTGCCAGCAAGCCATCTCTGCCATGGCTTCCTTGGCCACCTAAAACTCCTTCAATGAGTGGTACAACACCGGTCCCTTTGAACAGTTCTGCTTGATGCGCATCCTCTTCAAATACCCTCGTAAAGGCGAATTTCTCAATTGCGCGTTTGCGATTGTCATTGGAGGGCGGCTTGATCGTGATGTGCGTTGGGTTGGCGGCATCTGTTTCTTCAACATTCAAGAATCGTGCATTCGCCGAGTTTGAAGGACGGAGACGAAGATAAACATCGAACAGCGAGCTGGAAGGCCGAGGAGGCGGGTCCATGGCCATTTTGCGTGCGTGGAGTGTGAATGCGCGGTTGATGGTAGTTGTCGATGGTGTAGTAGTGGAAGTGTATTACCATGGTTGATCAACAAGCGACTACGTACGGCGTTGTTCGTTGCCGAGGAAACCACGCGCCATCAGTTGCGCCTCTACCGCCACAAGCCACAGGCCACAACGTCAACGTCTAAGCTCGGTCTGCTTATAGAACACCACGCCCAGTAACGACAGCTATGTTCTTTCAAGGCCCTCTTTAATCCTTTCTACGATCTAAAATCTTGATTGGTGGGGATTACAGGACTTAACAAACACTTCTCAGAGTTTATAACCGAAAGGCATCACAGATACATACAACAGGTAATCACATGGTACGATTAAGGAAAAGCTCACAAACATGAACGTAGATTGTAAAATATTCAATTACTCATTTTGACTTGTCAAGGGATTGTCTGACGAACACCGCTGCCCTTCGCTCATGCACTCATTACATCGACGGGAACGTTGCGTCGGAAACCGACGAGTTGAACCATCTCAGTCCAAAACCCAACAGGTGGACTGATAAAGGAAGCTTCATAAGCATCGATCAAAGGAGCATCCCATACCAAGTCGACTTCATGAGCAGACTTCCACTTCGTCTTGTTCAGCACTTTCCAGAAAATGAACAAGAGTGGCGCCACGCCGACCATAGTATAGTAAGTAAAGAATGTTTCCAGGGACCAATTCCCAGGCAAAAAGGTAGAATATCCATAGACAAATACGACCATGATCTCAAATACTAAGGCGATCCAGGTCCCATAGGGTTGGAACCACCCGCAATATGGTAGCGTCTTCCGGTCGAGTCCCTGTACCTGGCATGCCTTATAGAAGGCAAGATATGTAATGCACATGCAAATAAAGTTGATAACGCCACCAGCAGTGATGATGTTGGTCAACCAGGTGAGAACCTTTGCAGAGTTATCCGATAGTTGAAGGAACGACAGAAAAGGGAAGGCCATGACAATGCAGAAGCAGTAAATCGGAACACCGGCTTTAGTACACTTCCGCAGAAACTTTGGCGCACGACCCTCAATGGCGAGAGCGTGTAGACTTCGAGTCGCACAATACGTCAGCGTGTTGCCTGCAGAGAAAATGCTCGTGACCAACAGCGCATTGACAAGGTGCGGAAGGCCATTGACTCCAAGATTCTTCATGGCAATGACATAGGGTGAAGCAGCGGCGCTGCTCTCGCCGGCGTTGAGAGCAGACACTAATTCCGGGTCGTTGTAAGCCAGGACAATGCCTACACAAAGTGCTCCCATGATAAAGAAGGCTCCGAATCGCCAATAGAGTGTCTTGAAGGCGGTTTTGATGTAGACGCGTGGACGCTTTGCTTCGCCAGCAGCCATTGAGATATATTCCGGTCCCACTATGCAGAAGGACGCAGCCCACAGCGAGCCAAGGAACCCTTGAAATCGCCCAAGGTCGCCGTCGGTGTAAAGAGTGGCCATTGGGCCTGGATCACGCCAGTGTCGAAACCCATAGGCATCTTTCTTCGGGTTACCTCCCACCATCGAGATGAAAGTGAAAGAGTACAGGATGAGAATAAGGATGACTTTGCCGCCAGACAACCAAAATTCTGCTTCTCCGTAGGCTTTGACGGCAAGAACGTTGAGACCTCTATCCACTGTCAGCATATACACCTCACAAGACGCTCGACACGCAAACAGAGACCTACGCATAAAGCACAATCACAGCTGCACAAACAGCGGCGACTGGAATGTCGTCTCTCCAGAATTGTAGAACCAGGTTAAGAGCTGTTATCTCAAAAGGGATGAGAAGGGCTTCGTAGAAGAAGAAGTTCCAACCAGCTGTAAAACCGAGCGCTTCATCAGTCCATCGGCCTGCAAGGCGGATGAAACCGCCAGACACGGGCATAAACGTAGCCATCTCTGCCATAGCATTGTTGACCAACCCAAGGATACAGGAGTATCCTGTGTAGGCAAGCAGCATGCTCAACGGGCCGCCTTTGTTAAGCCCACCACCAATGCTGACGAACAGAGCTGTTCCGATAGATCCTCCGATCGCGATCAATTGAATTTGACGGTTGCCGAGTCTGCGGTGTAGACCGTCCGGATTATCGATTACTTCGCTGTGCTCTCCTTCGCGGTTTGTGTAACTTTCTGTGAGGACACCGCCAATGCTCTTTTTCTCAACCCCATAAGGGGCTGCATCAACATCCATGGTCGTTGGACGATCCATTGCAAGGCGCTGATGAACAGTTAAAGGATAAAGTTAGATCAAGACAAGTCATATAAGTGTATGAGATATTTGTATCGATAATCGACTCGTACAGGGGATTGAGAAAGGGTGGGTTCTCGCGGTCTCTATATACTCCGTTTGAGGCAGTATGGACAAGGGCTAGGTGGCAAGGAACTTGGTGAAGATAAGTCTGGAGAAGAAGCTTCGTCCCAGATGTAGCTAGGAATCAAGTAGCGCACAACTACTAGCAATTCCTTATGAGAGCCGCTACTCTCGGCTGTGGGGTACGGTTTGGCACAGATACCCCCGGCCTCATTTCGGGGGGCTCAGAGTTGAGTTAGAATTCACGGAAGGTCAGCCGTAGCGTAGAGGAAACCTGGACCTTTTGGCTTTAAGTAGATAAGCTACAAGATACTACTATCGTAAAGGCAAAGATGTGCCAGAGCCTTTCACTCATGGGATTTTAGCGTGCAATATTATCCACTAACCGTGGTCGGCCCTGGTGGCTCAGCCGCTCTGTACAGTATGCGCTAGCTAGAAAAGGAAATGTGAATGAGAACCCGTTTCACGTTGAGCTCACTATCTTACCACTTGATTGCCACCTATCTCATGCTATCGTAGAAAAGGAATACACAGTTGGAATGGAATACTGTAACTCGCAGGGTCGTCGTAGCGCACTGGCAATGGGTGGACCGCCTTCCTACGCCTTATGACCTCATTGGGGAATCCACTGCAGATAGGCGCCATTTACATCAAATATGCCGCACAACAGCCTGCAGTTAGTCAGTTACCCGGGATGCGCGAGAAAAAGAATCTTGCCCAGAACTCCCCAATTGGAGTAAACACCGATGATTGCGCATCGCCGTCGAGTCAGATGTGTCATAGGCAGTAAGCGAATGTTCTTCAGCCAGATTGGTATCTCAAGGCTGTCATGTTCACGAAATTTCCAATGGTGGTTCGCATGGCTTTGGATATTTCTCTTAGACTACACCTTACAAGAGCTGTCCCGGTCCTTGGAGCAGATGCTTAGTGGCACTGATTTTCGTCTAATAGTTCCTGGTTTCCATCGCATCTCTCGATACATAGTTTGCAAGTTTAGGTGCACGTTTTATCATTAAAAGGACAGAATATTTCTCAATGGCATAAATATAAGCGTTGTCTATTGTTTGACTGTGACAACCACCTTGCCGAAATGGCTTGCCCCCAGTAAATGTCTGATAGCATCTCTTCCTTCCTCGAAGCGAAAAGTCTTATCTACAATTGGTCTAATTTGCTTTTCCTCATAAAACCGCAGCATCTCCTCCAGACTGTCCCTAGCTCCGTTAAAGATTCCCTTCAGGGTGACGAGCCTTAAGATCGCTGCCCAATTTGTATGAGCGCCATCACCAGATGTATCTTCTTTGCCAGTCAAGTATCCAATGCAAGAAATCAATCCTCCGAATTTCACGCATTTAAACGATTGCTGTAGGGTTTGCGGGCCCCCCATCTCGAAAATTATGTCCGCCCCTTGACCATCGGTCAACTCGAGTACAGCTTTCTCCCAATCTGGCCTTGTTCTGTAATTTATGGTATCTGTAGCTCCAAGCTCGACTGCGCGCTTCAACTTTGCATCAGAAGAAGATGTGACGATGGTGCGGGCGCCGGCTGCAGCTGCTTGCTGGAGTCCGGCCATAGAAACACCACCTGTGCCCTGAATGAGGACCGTTTCGTTAGGGCCAATAATTTTCCCTGGAGGACGATTGCAGTTCAGGCCAGACCAAGCCGTCATTGCGGCAATTGGTAAACAACTTGCCTCCTCATCAGTAAGGTAATCTGGAACTTTCACGACCGCGAAAGTAGGATAGATACGGTATTGAGCTAACGAGCCTTGTGCGGGACCACCAGTGCAACTATTGATATCATCTTGTTTCATCTGGCCGGTCAGATGAGTTGGCACATTCGTTGCAATGACGCGGTCTCCTTGCTTCAAGCGGAATTTGGGGTCTTTAAAGGGCGACGAGGAGTCCGTATAAGGCCCAGTGGCAACTACCACGCCGCATGCATCGCTGCAAGGAATCAGTGGTGACGGTGTTGTACTTGTTTTTGTATATTCGTAGGCGCCAGAAGTAACTACATGTACAATAAGCAATGGAACCGAATGATGAATGCCTATATCAAGGACGAAATACCTTGAGTATCTCGATAATTTAAGCTAACGGCCCTGATCTCGACCAAAACTTCATCATCTCCAGGACTGGGCAGATCGACCTCTTCTAATTTGAGATTATCAATACCATCCTGTTTAGTAGTCCACTGTTTTATCCTTGGCGGCAGAACAAGTGTTGCTGGCCGGGCTGCTTGTGGTGGCATTGCTCCTGGCTGATGCTAGAGAATGTTTCTTGCGATGAACTTGCTATACCAAGTAACATACACATTAGATGCCCTCTTTACAAAATATCTTGATGTCTTTATGACAGTAAAAGCAATTCAGGTAGATCATCCAGCATGTCCGATCAGGCCAAGAATCCCCGTCTCGGCTTCGTTTCCGATGGCTCAGATGTTTACCCCAATCTGAACGGCCAAACGCGGGGAAGGCAAGTTCGCGGCCGGAAATGTAGCCGAGATGACCAGATGTGCTTTCTTCGGATGGTTTAGGATACGGTGCCTGCTCTTGCGGGCGGGACGTTAGACTACAGAAACTCTGGATCTGGGGTAGAGTCCGGGGTATGTGGTTGTAAAGGCAGCTGTATGGGACAATGACATTTGTTGCCATGGGTTATTCTCATAGGAGTATCAGAGATTTGTACTTTGCTTATAGAGCAAATTTTAAGTACCATAATATAGCTCAAAGATTGCCTCTATGATACCTTAAATCAACCAAAGGCGCCGCCTCTATCCGCATCCAACAAGGATATAGAATAGTGGAAAGAAGAAGGAACAAAAAGATTCGTCCGAACCGGCATTGGCTTGAGTGGAGCTGATGACTCGATGGTTGCTAAGGCAAAACTTTTGAAGGATGGAAGATAACGCAAATGCGAAGGTTAAGCAAGGGTGTCGAGGTGTGAACCAATTGGGGCCCCCCGTCACGCAACTGACTCTGTCAAAAGGGCAAAGAAAAAGAGAGAGCGTGGACCCTTATATGAAACTACAGTACACCTATAGCCACAGGCTGATCCAAACCGACGCTACTCCAGTCTGGCCTATGATGGAGTGGGACTCGGATACGCCCCCGAGCTTCGACCCAACGGAGCAATATCCATTACGAAGATAAGCAAAGTCAAGTTAGTCAAGTTCACGAAACTGTATTAAGGCATATCAATCATATTGATTACCTTATCAAATTCAGATGCCTCGCAAAAGATCCCCGAAACAGTTTTGATTTTAAGATAAATAAGGGAACTTCTTTGTGAGACTCTAAGAAATATTTCGACTAGTCTTATTAGGGTTCACGTCTGGTCTCCACCTAATCGCCTGCTTCAGTGCGGTTCTTTCGAATTTTCATTAGCATCAATCATGTAGCGGCCCACCGCGGAAACAGCCACCGCTTCACAGACACGCCAGATTTTTACTGATACTCAATATGTCGACGGAATAGATCGCTTCTACTTATTGATCGGGCAGTTTTTGAAGGACACAATTTGAGCTATTCCGGCGGGTAGAGGCTCATGTGGCGGCAGTGTCGTTATAATGGGCTTGATCTTGAATGGATTGGGTCATTGGGCCCAAACGCATTAATCTTCCTATGCCGCGAAGAGATGCTCACATTTGGTGTTAGAGTAGCGGAGGAGCCTTTCGGCCGGACGGTCCCCTGTTCTAGTCTTCGAATCCAAAGATTTTAATCATCTATAAATTGGAGTATCCAATCAGTGTACATCAAAGGCAGCCGGGTCTCTAACGATGACTTGACTTCTCAACTTCTTAGCAATGGTGTTCAATATCTCACTAACACTTGCTGGTGTCGCGTTGAGGAACTAATTATCCCGGTACCCGTCCGGGTCATCATGACTAAATTCTGGTAAATACATTCATTATGGCCTTGGACTTACCAGGAGACAGTTCTGTTTTGGGAGTTTAGGTATGTGCATAGATGCTGCATATTCTGGAGAAAGTACTGGAAAACCACCAATTTGGCTTAATGGACATTCACTGGAGCACGTCTGCGAATCTTGTGTCATTGTTAATTGAATATGTCAGAGTTTAAGTAATTTCCAGTGCCTTCACATGCTTTAAGATCCTCATTGTAGCTCATTCTGAGTGGTGCCCAACCAGGCTCAGCTACCAATGCAGTACTCTGAGCTCTGTTGAATTGGCTGAATTTGATCCCGAGCAACATGGGAATTGTCCTTTTGTTAAATGGGCACACAGTGTTGATATCGTGGATGAAGCAGATCATGAGGATAGCTACGACGTTCCAAAGGGCTGGGTCCATATTTATGTCTCAACGTTCAACAAGGGCCTTGGTGGTGGAGCGCTTGTCGGAGATAGATCACTACACCAAGATTGTATTTCGACACATTCTTCGAAACGTTGTGGATATGACCACTTAAGATCGAACGAACCTCAACGAAAATCTGGAAGACAGCTATGACGTTGAAACGACGGACTGTAATAAGAACCATGGTGGAGGAGTATACTCGGTGGCCATAGTCTGATCAGTGCTAGTGCTTTCCTTTCCGGGGAGTAAGTCTTCAAGGCCTTTACCTATCTGGTGCCATTATCAACGAAAGTGACGGCAGTGGCCCGACCATGCAATCAAAGATGGCTCATTCAGGCATGGGCGATCGGCGAACAAAAGCATTGATCGGAGCATGGGGGCGGGAAGATGGGGGCAGCAAACAAGCATGCATCCTGGAAAACGATCGAAATGCTCAGATTCGGTATCGATAAGCGAGAATTTGACATTTCCAACATTATGGAGATCCTCCGATTCCCATCTTCAACCCCTCTAGCGGAGACTGAACGAATGCTTCGGTCTTGTTCTTTACCAAAGGAAGGTAGATTTATATTTCTTCAGTATTTGTATCCTTTGGTAATTTTAATACGCACGACTACGTCGCACCGAATTATGATGTCCTTGGTTTGGTGTGGGTGCGTATCAAGACTTTGTCGTATCCGCGGTGATGAAATGTGGCTTGCCGCTTGGCCCGCGCCATGACGCAACTGGCACTACGCGACCTCAGTATTTTCCCTGCTCTATATTGACAGAACACTGTCCTTATTGATTTCTTTCCTTTTCCTTTCTCCTAAGTATTCACGCTTCTTGTTCTCCTAGCAGTGCTGATTTCCCTGATTTTCCTAATTACACCATGGCGACTGGCGCAGTCTACAAAGACTTGCTTCCTGTGCCTCATGAAACCGAGCCAGAGAAGGAAGAGACACATACAACTTTAACCGACAAACCCACTGAGAGCCATGCATTGGCTATGGAAGAGCCAGAGGTCAAGGGTGCCGCCCAGGTCGAGCATGAGGAAGAAGTGGTAAATTTGGGTTGGAACGAGCCGGAACAAAAGGTCGAGAATCCACTTGTTGGTGGTCTTTCCAATGAAGACCTTTGGGTGCTTGTTCGACGTTTCAATAAGGTGGGTTACAAAGTATAGCACCGTGTGTTGATCTGTAACTTACTCAATTACAGCAAATGTACCATGTCAAAGAAATGCCAAACCCACCTCCTGGCGGCCTAGATCTCAACATCGCAGATGAAGAGGAGTTCTCTCCTGACAAGCTACGGAGCAACATTGAACGCTTATATATGACAATAGTAAGCCCCTACAACGTAAGTCCTGGTTTATCCACTAATTGGGTGCATTAGGGCGTTGGTTTAATGGGATTTGGCAAGCATATTGCTCGACTGCGATCATGGCGGGAGACTCGACGGACTGCCTGGTTCTGCACTGCATATTTTCTGGCCTGGATTTTCGATTTGATAATGCCTCTGGTTTCAGTCACATTCATTGCGCTTATTGCATACCCTCCTTGCCGACCTATACTTTTTCCACCTGCACCTATAGCGTTGGTGGATAGCAAGACTGGAGGTGTCCAAAAACCCAAAGCAGGCGTTCTTGGAAGCCATGACAGCGCCACAGGAGCACCTGAGAACCACAAGGGAGAAGCAGTTGAACAGGAGGCGAGCAACTTTGTCAACGGCATAGCTTCTGTTGCCCTGTCAAGCGCCACTGGCAAGCACCCTCAAGGAGAACCGCCGTCCGAGGATGGAGCCCCTGAAGACAGCGTACCAGACCCAACATCTATCGCCGTCAGCGCTGCAGATGCCAAAGATACTGCTGCTGGTGGCGACCCAACTGCTCATCGCGACAAGACCAAAGTTCCCATGGAAACGGCCATGTGGACCAAAATGAGGCCCATTATGCATGGTATCGCAGACGTGACTGATGGCTGGGAGCGATTCGCCAAGTATGACCGACCACAGTTACCCATCTTTAATGGAACATACTAATCGAATGTGTTCAGTGCTCTGTCTCCTACTCGGCCTTTCCCACAGGAACGATATCGCCTGCGTCTTGCTGCTCTGGTTGCCCCTCTCCTCCTTGCCTCCATTTTCGTAACCTCATACATGTTCATGAAGGGCGTCACATTCGGTGTAGGCTTTGGATTCTTCGGTGACCCAATCATCTCCAGGGGCCTTGATCTCCTGAACCGCAAGTTCCCCAACTGGCAGAAACTCCTCGAACTCCGCAACACAATCCTCAAGGGCGTACCCACCAACGCCCAACTTACCATCACCCTCCTCCGCATCGGCGAAGCCAACAAAGCACCTCTCCCTCCCCCACCACACATCCAATCCCCACCGCCCGAAGAACCCGCCGAAACCAGCGAAAAGGACCTCCGAGCCACAGGCGCCGACTACCCTCTCAACGCCACCCAAGAAGAACTCGACGAAGCCATGCAACACGACCCTCACACCGCACACGAAACAGGCGGGTCCGACATCACCGCCTCCAAGGACACAAAGCACGGCAAAAAGGGCCACAAGATCCTAGGATTCTTCAAAGGGACCGTAAAAGGCGGCGTCGAAACAGCCATCGGCACCGACAAACTAAAAGCCAAAGCCGGATCCCACCACGCTAAGAACCGCCTGGGCGCCGTTCCCCCCAAGGACGTCGACATGACGTCCGGCCCCATCGAGTTCAAGGCTAGATTTAATGGTAAGAAGGGCCATGTGTATATCACCACCAAGGCTACGATTCCTTGTGTGGCCTTCTCGACGGATCAGACTATTGAGAAGATTGGTACGTTGGAGAGGGAGGATTTGCATCCATTGTGGAGTATTCCTGTTGGGGATATTAGTGAGATTAGGAAGGTGGGGGGTTATGGATGGAAGGCTAAGTTGGTTATTGGATGGGCTATGGGCCGTGAAGTGGCTGATGGTATGGAGGTGGTTGAGCGAAGTGGGAATAAGACGAGGCTTACGGCTATGCCGTTGAGGGATGAGCTGTTCAATCGACTGATTGCTATGGGGGGTCAGAAGTGGGAGTGTTGGTGACTCAGCCGGGGGGTGGAGTGGGAGAGGTTTGGAGAGGGGAGGGCGAGGATGAATGGCGTGGGAATGAAGGGGGTTGGGGTTGGTGTCAGTGAGGAGGTGCTTAAGGCTGTTTATGTGGGGTTTAGTGGAGTGCTGCATAGGGATGTTTATGATTTTGATGAGTGATGATGGGAATCTTTGCATTGGATTGGTGCATGGTAAGGCTAGCGTTGGTACATGATATGATACACCTCTTTTCTTTCCATGTCGATTTCGCGTCTTAAGTAGATATATAGGATTGTTCTTGCATACACATCCGTAGCACACTTCAGTTCTCTTATTCACGGAACATATACAAAGCATACACACCAAAACGTAAATCGACTTTCAATATCCGCAATATGCAAAACACCTAAGACAATAGTCATCACCAGGAGATCAAATCTTCAGAGTTCTTCCAAAATCCTGTCCAATTTATACACGAATCGCTCTTCCCTATCCATTGACGGTTCAACCAATCACATTTCTCAGCCAAAAAAAGGGTCGCGTCCGTACCCAACAACGCCCCCCTTTGTGATGTCTAAAAGTCAAAAACCTGCCCGCCCAAATGATAGCGCTTCTTGTGACCAGGGACTGAAAATAAGACCTCCCCACCCAGATCAAGAAAAAACGCCGGGAAAATGCATAATCAAGCGTATCGACACAAAGTTGCGTAGATACGGTGCGATACGGTACATTGTATAAAAATCAACCCCACCAAAGACCGCTCGGGAACACCTATCGTAAAGGAATGTCGTGTGTATACAAGAAAGTCATATCGTTGAGCCTTCTGAACCAATATGGGAATCATGACCTCGATTGTGGGCTCGTTTCGTTGTTTGTAGTAGTAGTAGCGTTGTTCTCTGTTTCTACCTCAGTTGGTGGAGGAAGAACCTCCGAGGACCCAGCAGCAGCATCATCATGCCCCTGACGTCTTGTTCTGCTGCTGAAGACGTCGCTGAGACGAGCGCTGATTCTCCTGCTGCGTCGAACGGCCGCAACATCGTCGGAACTTCCGTTCTCGCTGATGTCTCCCTGGTTGCGTCGTTCTTCTCGTAGGCGTCTTAGGGCCGAGATACGTTCTTCAGCGGACGCATTTGGTCGTGACCGAAGAGAAAGGATGTCGCGCAATGCTGAGCGGCGCCTAGTTGATGGATCGGTCTCCGGCTGGAGTGGTGGCGCTAGCATGTCCGGATCTGACTCCTCATTGCTGGCGGATGTGTGCGACGTTGTTGGGCGGAGATCAACTCGACTGGACACCTGTATTAACACATACCCTCAATTATCACCGAGAAAGGAAGAGCTTACCATAATGGACACGTGCCAGACACGTTGAGCAGCCATGGATCTACACATTCTGGATGGAATTTGTGGTCGCAAGGCAGCACGCGAATGTCTTGTCCCTTCTCGAAGTCGTCCGTACATATTGAACATCCCAGGCCATCATCGTTTGAACGGTGCTCTGGTGCCACAGCTCCACCTGCTGCAACCGCGGGTTGAGCCGGGGCAATACCCGACGGTTGGTCTGTCGTGGTATCGCGTGGTGTTTCGGCCGTTTGTTCCGGAGATCTGGTTTCAGTATCTGGTTGGGTACCGTCACGCTCCGACTCCGTGTTTACGGCAGCATTCACGTCTCTCGTCTCTGGGGTTGAGCCCAACTCGACATCGGTTGGTTTGGGAGGTTCGCGCTCGCCAAACTTGACAATCGGGATCGTATCCAGAATGGCCCTACCAAGACCACGAGCCCTGCTCTGCCGTGGGCGACCTAGCACATTCCGTGGTCCGTATCGGTCTGGGTGACGATGTGCCCTTACAGCACCAGTGACAATGATGACGAGGAATAGTGCCGTGATAATTCCAGTAATACTGTAAAGAATGATCATAGCAACGGCAGTCGACGGCGATGGGCCTAATGAAGTTTGATTCTGCCCGCGCTCTCCGCCACCGTTACTGGACTCTCTGGTCCCCAGACGGGCGATAGATATGAAGAATTTGACGGCAACATCTGGGTTTCTTATGTCATTCTGGATTTTCCGAGAATCGTCCTTGTGCGTCATGGAAAATATGGGGAATTCATGCAATGTGGAAGTCATGTTCTCATAGCCGCAGTAATCGGTCGCAGTGCTATATAGAATTACTGCCGTGAGATTATGCTGTTCCAGACCTTCTTTGAAAACAGCCATTGCATCAATATTTCCACTGTAGTCATCCGGATTGCAGCTTATGTAGGCAATGTCCTCGTTTGATATATTCTTGACGCTCAAGGGATCCGTATCGTAGAGATTTCCTTTCAAGGGAGCATTCTGTTAAACATTAGCTTGTGCGAGAGGGAACAAGAAAGATGATGGGCTGCCAGACATATTGGGCTGCGTCGCGCGTCAGCGGAACGAGTTCTGAGAGGTTCGCGCCAGAGGACGACTGCATCATCAGCTCCCCACTGAAGGTCGAGACAGCAGTGCTATCATTCGAAGGCACAATTCCGGCGGCGCGCGCATTTATTGAGAAGAGTAGGCAGACCAACTGCCATGGCAATATGCGGGACAGCATGTTGTTGCGGTTGTACGAGGGCGAAGGGAACACGGGCGGGTCGCGAGAAGTGTGTAACTACTGCTACACTGCTACTGAGAAGCGGAAGGGTACGATCTAGTGGGATAGGACATGCGAGAGCGGTAGTAGGGCGTCTTCTTTCTTTTAATTCTTCTAACGATGGGGGTCGGTCGAGTGAGTCGTCTCCATGCACGGGAGCGCGGCGGGGCTGCGGGACGAGCACTACCGGAAAGGCGTGTTCTGCAATGGGATGAGCTGGTTATTGAAGCGAATGCGATATCATGATTGAGGGGACGAGAGCGCCGTGTATATAAGTGGGAGTGGGTAGGCGGAGTCTGGTGGAAGAGTCGTGGTGGACAGGTGGGTGAGAAAGTCCTGGCGCCGGCGCGGAGGAGGGCGACGATAGATCGGATGGGGAAGCGAAGAGAATTGAGAATAGAGAAAAGAGCACTAGACCAGGAATATTTGGAAATGTAAATGGGAATGGGAATGGGAACGGGAATGGGACATGGGGGAGGTTAACTAGTTGGCAGACGGGGCCGGGAAGCTCGGGGTGGAGCAGCAGCCAGGAAAGCCAGGAAGAGCCAGGACGCGCAAGGAATCGGCAGAACTACGCAGAGATGCAGATGCAGGACGGCGGATGGTGGACAGTGGATGGTGGGCGCCCTCCGACCCTCCCTCTCTTCGCTCTTCTCTTGTCTTCCTGGGCGGCAGCGGGCGGGAGCGATGATGCGTACAAGGGTGAATGACAGTTTAATTGTCCCCTCACGAACCTGGCTCTGGCCCATCTGAAACCGGGCTTTGTCCTTTCCCTCTATGCACCGCCCCCCCCAGCCCATGCGCCTTTGCGACTACTGCTGATGGCCGGTGACTAGATATCTATATATCCCATTCTGTGCCATGTCGAAAGATGTCAAATTCATCCGGTATCTACCAGGTTCAAAGTGGACGCCAGGCTAGCTCAGTCAAGAGTTTATACGAACCGCTGGCCAACCTCGCATCTACCGTATCGTATCGAGGCTAAGGCCGCCACTCGCTTGTGATTATGATTATTACATGTTACTGTGCCCAGTGCATATTCCCATTTCCCAGCTGGAGACCAAAGCGAGGACGGTGTGAGAAGGCTGCGTAGGGAAAAACCCCTCCCTTCCCCCCCCAATGCCGTGCCCCCGTGCCCTCTTCTCCTCCCCCAAAAAAGAAACTCGGCATATTCGCCTAGACGCCCAATAGTCGCCCACTCTATCCCCATCTTTCTCCACGCTATACCTTCACGACCGTCACTCGACCGGAATCTAACTCATGCTCTCACTCTCAATTATGGGTTCCGCATCCGAAAGCCACCGGCAGCCTCTGCACGCCCCCACCTGATTTGACCATTGAATCGGCTAGACACCCACACACCCTTTCAAGCCACCACCCCTTCACATGGCCCGCTTGTTATTTGAGTCTCTCTCCCTCTAGTGGCTGATGGTCCCTTTGTCTCACTCGTTCCGCAGCAGAATCATCTTCCGCTCACTAATGCTGAACTCACCAGGCTCGGGGCATTCTCTCCGTAAGCCATGTCAGATTCCTCTAGCATCGAGCACGTGCGTAAAATAGAAATGCGTTACCGGTGAGAAGAAAGAAGAAAATTGTATCAAGTACTGGCCGCGCCATATCTCACTCGCCAACACCGTTATGGAGTCCGCATGGTGTTACACACGGCTCCCCCAACAATTAGACGAGCATAACCAAGTACATGCTTCCTGCGGAGAATCTATTATCACGTTTCATGCAATTCGTTCTGTTTGCACCCAACTCCTTTCCGGGTTCCGTACGATCGCGGGCCGTCTGTGGAACCGATATCTTCGTTATATAATATCTTTCCTTATGGTTCGCTGTCAATCTACTAATAAGTAGGTGCAAGCATACTACTCTGAGCTTTGTCACTCCAAATACGTCACCTTTTCGAAACGATCGTCTCGTTTCGCAAGGTGCACCAGTCTCGTTTCAAGAACCGATAAGGTCATCCTCTAGATTCCTAAAAATAATGTAACGTTCGTGACGCCTGCGCGTGTATCCGTAACCAATCATTTCCTCACTGTTCCACTTACTTAATACTTCTTTGAAATCCATCTCCTACGGCAAATAGATGTCCGAGAAATCAAGTTGTCCCCAAAGGAGCAGGGCCCACGCATGAAGTATTGCAGTTTTGAAGAGATTGTTGACAGGATTGAAGAGCCAACATGACCTTTCACAATAAAATCAAAACTAGCTACAGCATCGGTGGCCATGAGAGTAGATGTCTCATTACAAGTCGTTACAAAAATTCACAAGACCATCCCAAAGAGTTGATTTCACTAGCCACCACAATCATCTTCATTCCTATACCTTTTCTTCAATCGAAGCCACCCCATCCATCTTTCCAACTGCCTCCTTCACATCCTCCCAAACCGTCTTCCCAGCACCACCAGCAACCTGTCCCCAAAGCCATGCCCAAGTAACCCTACACACAACGCCCAACCTCTCAACACCCTCATCCTCCGTCTCCTTAGCATCCCACCCACTAATTCCCCCCAATCCATGTTTCCCCCCTTCAACCATAACCAGACTCTTAGGTCCGGGAGCAAGCGTATACGAATCTTTATGCCAATCCGCACCCCTGCTCGTCAAATGCGGACTCACATCCTCATCACCACACACAATCATTGCAGGCGGCGTCATCGTATCGAAATTTGGCCCGTAGAATGGAACCAGTTTCTCACGACCAAACTCAGACAGGGAGTCCCCTCCAGCACCAAGACCGCAGAGAATGACACCGGCCTTTATACGCTCGTCACGCTGGTTCAGAGTCGTATTGGTGCGTGGATCGGTGTTTTGGGCGCCCAGCAACATGGAGGCTGTCAGGCCGCCTAGGGAGTGGCCCACGACGACCACATTCCGCTTATCCAAACGGCCCGTCAGGAACGGGACTTGAGCCTCTATGGTATCGAGATTGTCCAGGATCCTAGACATGTCATCGGCGCGAGATGACCAGTACAATTCCTGGTTTTCCACCGCCGGCAGACTGAAGGATTTGGAGTCTAAATGCGTCGGTTGGATGACGGTGAAGCCATGGCTTGCGTAGAATTCTACCAAGGGCGTGTAACCCCTGAGGGAGTTTAGATAGTTGCTCTGCCCGTGGCCGTGGGAGAGGAGGAGGATCGGAAGGGAGGATCCAGTCAGAGGAGCCGTGATGCGCAATTCCAAAGGCATAGGACGATTGGTGAAAGATAGTGTAAGTGGATTGTAGGACACCACGGGCACGGCGTCTGGGATGGGTATCGTAGTTGCCTGGCCCAGGAGGGTATGGTTATAAAGCTGCATGGTAGAGAAATTCGCGTATAATAATCTAGGTTATGACGAAACCAGAAATAGGGCTGCTGTACCGCTCTGCTAATGAAGCAGGAAAACAAAACCTACAAACCTCTACAACCCGCCCTCTTTATACTCACACCCTATCCCCGAATCCGAACCTACCTACATTCTACCTCCTATCCATCCACTTCCACTCATCACCCATTCCGCCGGGCATCCACATCCACATCCACACCCACACCCACCCAACCAACCAACCAAACCCCCAAAACGCCCCAGAAACCAAGCCCAAACCCACCCAAACAGTTGCGTAATCGACGCAAGAACCCGTCCGCCCTGATGCTCAAAACCCTCCAAAATCCCAGAAAAATCCGGGGCCGAAACGAGAAGGGGAGAGGTAAGCTCGGCGTTAGCGCGGTGCCTTTCTCCGTTACGTGTGGCGGCCGCTCGGCGGCCGACTGATGTGGTCGGGATTGGCATGAGAAGCCTGGGCTGGGCTGGGCTGGGGGGAGGGGGAGAAAAGGGTGTTTGGTGTGGAGATTACGTGTTGGTAGATGTTTTTTTTCTTTCTAAGTATATGGATGGCTGTGGGGAATTAGTTGTAGCGAGCGAGCTTTGAGAGTATTGCGGAATGGTGATTGGATGTTTCTCGCGCTGTATCCCACATTTTGTATTGCAAATCAGTGGGATCATTTGTGCCATGTAGAGAGACGAGTCAACACAACGTTTTATTTGAAAGGCTGATAAGTGTAGTGAAGAAGACTTTTTATTTAGCTGATGTATTCAATTAACTCTTCTGGACCTCCCTGACCACAACTCGTGAAGCAATCCTATGTACGCCATGCTCCCCCATATGCTCTTTGCTATACAATGATTATGGGCTTGAAAATCACGCTACCTTCCGTTGAGCCCTGCTGAATTATGGCCCTCTGCCTTCTATGTTCTCCTCCATGCACTTAAGCTTCGTGCTGTTTAGAAGGCCTGGCCGGCCCTTCCTCGACCAATAGTCTTGAAAGACATTGACTGAAATCGGTCCTCTACAAACCCTCCCAGGGCTAATGTATCGTATGGGTCTACGCCCATCTTGACGGGATCGGCATTGAAGCTAGAAAGATAAAATCCGACCACGACAACGAAGTATGACAGAATCAGGATGGATCCCTTGAAATAATTGCTCTTCCCTTCGCCGTACATGTATGACAGCAGGAAGACACAAAGAATTACAGTCACCATATCCCACTGAGGGAATATCAAGGCTGGAACTAATGTTAGCAACTCGGTGTATTGAGCCACGTTATCAGATAACGACAGGCAACTTACTGAAGGTATGATCGAAGATCTGGGACGCGTCGATGAAGCGTCCGTGAATCGCGCTGTAGAGTACAACGGCCGGAATCTGCAATAGCATCACCTGAAGGGCGTAGGCAGAACCAATTTCCATGGAAAGTGCAATATTTCCATTCATGGCGAACGAGATAGCATTCTGCGAGTATGATTAGGAACGACATTCCCCGGAATTTGCTTATGACCGACTTACCAAGAATTCCGTAGTATTGGGGACAAGGGCGAATAAGGTGATGCCCAAGAACTTTTCGTCAATAGGATAATCCTTCAGAACCGCGTCAACCGTGTTGACCAATATTTCTGCAATCACTGCATATGCAACGGTAGCAGTCAGCAGAATGACGGCACTCTTCGTCCGGCTCCAGTTTGGCGCATCGTGACCGCCAGAGGCGTGGCCTGGCGGCGGTTCCTCCATCTCCGCCGTGACGGTCGTTGTTCGTGTAGCCGAAGGTCGCTCTGGTCGTCCTTTAGCAGGAGTTTGTGCTAGGTGAGCTGCTCTACGTGGCGCCTTCGTCACATCACGCGTGGCTATCGCAGTGGTTGTGGCCGCAATTTCCGTGATTTGTCGCACAAGGGACTGGCTTGCTTCCTCGGACAACCCATCGACATGGAAAGCGGTCGCTGGGCGCTCATCATCGGCGTCCTTTGGTGGGACAACGTGCGGGGTCTGAGCACCAGACTTTGAACTTGGTCGTCTCTGCTCCTGCCTCTCTCCATTTGGCCCAAGTCCAACTTGTTGAAACGTCTGTCCTACGATGCGCTTGTAGAGCTGGCTGTTGCGTATCTCGGCCCGGGCTACAGAGCTGCTTGTTGGCTGTCGCGTAAGCGTAGCGGGATGCTCAAAGTGGCCACTGTTACTAAGGTGACTACTCGTCATGTCCACCGTCTTTTTCTCATCCAGCTCGCTGCTCCAGATCACTGCCGCATGCGTCCTCAGAGTGAACAGTAGACCGATTACGTACGAGAAAAACAAGAGTACTGCCGCAAACCATGTATAGGGTCTCACAGCGTCCCTGTAGAAGACATCGTCGATAGCTGGGACCTGAGAGTAGTAGCATCGTCGGCAATCTCGCTCACGCTTGTCGCCATGGTTGGAAAGACAGTTATGACAGTTTAGTTCGTGCTGTAGGATGTGAGATTCTCGTAGATGGGCAGTAATTCGGAAACTTACACTTCCATATATTTGATAGAACAGTGTTGGCCCGAATGCCGCAATGACGGCGAACAGAAGCATTGTTGATGTGACACCGGCTGATTTAACATTGAAGCGTTGAGTCTTCCTCTTAAGCGCGCCGAAACACATTGATAACCCTGGAAGGAAGAGGATACCAGCAAAAATACTGCCGATAATGCTTCCCTCCACCAATTGGGCTTTGCCCTCGTTCAGCGCCACACAGTAGAGGAAGACCTCAACAACAGTGGAGAAGAAGGCGTTGATGGTGGCACCAACACCCATCGAAGATTGTGCAGAAATTGATGCCACTGCTTGGCCGATAAAGTATGCAAGCGGGATAATGGAAAATAGCGCGAGCACAAAGACCAGGAACTGATCCGTTAACCAATTATCGAGCCCAAGAGCAACATCCAATACCCAGTAGTCGAAGATGACAAAGGCAACGAGGCCGAGGAGGTTGATGAGGAAGATATTTGTGCCATCAATCGTGTATTTCCAGTATTTGATGCCAACAGCGCGATAGGTGCAGAGCAAAATGGATGAAGATTCCCCTGGTCGCCGCACGTTACCTGAATCAGAATGGAATGAAAGTGCCAGTGGATGCCTGCGAAGATGACTGAAGAGTAACAGAGTGACCTTGCCCATTGGGATAGTGAAGACCAAAAACCAGCAAAGCCCGGAGACCAAGAACAATGCCGGAGTAAGAATACCGTAGAAGAGAATGAAGAAGACGACACGGCCTACATTCCACTTGCCGCGACCGAAAAGTCTTCTTTTAGTCTTTGCAGTATCAGTGTGCGACAGATTTCCACGACCTTCTCTTCCAAGAAGACTGGTTGTCTCATCATTTGAGTCAATGCTGTTTCTGCGTCTGCCGATGAGTGAGCTTTGGTTGGTAGGCCCAAAGAAAAGTCGCCCTTCTTCGATATCACCACTCTGCCATTGCTCATATTCACTGATGCTTCGCCCCTCGCCTTCATCCTCTTCCGCATAGGCTTCGTCTTGCATCAACTTTACGTACTTGCCAAATGGATAGAACAGGTAGATGGCAAGATGGAACAAGAGGTAAGAGTATTCCATGCAGCTGTCGGCGAAACCGAGCAATGCCATTACCAGCGCTCCCGCAGCCGCAATAAGTGCAAGCCACCATCCAAATACAAGGGTCCATGCGATATTGAACAATAAAAGCCAATGGCTCACGAAAAGTCCAGGGGTCGAGTGGATATCTCCTTCCGCATTGCGCTGTACTGATCTATCCTTTTTGTACAAGGCAGGCTTCCAAATTCGAATACCGAAAGGATGCGTTACATTGATAGCCTCTTGACGGTCTTTAAGCGTAAAACTTTCGGCGTCACTTAGGTCGTCGTCGTCGTCATCATCCTCATCCTCATCCTCATCACCATTGCCACTATTATCTGCTGCTAAGGTTTCTTCCCCAGAAGATCCAGGCTGCGCGTCGGTGTCTGTAGGCGGGCCAGCACGTTCCTGCTCTATGGCATCGTCGTCGTTTGAATCGACAGTCATGAGACCCGGGGCTTGTGCAGCCGTCCTTCGTCGGACTGTGGAAGGCTTTCGGCGCAATGTTTGTTTTGATCCTTTATTTTCCTGCTCCTTTTGCTGCTGTTGCTGCTGTTGCTCTGTCAAGTCCTGTTTGACTTCATCTTCGGCATCATCTACAGAAAACTCTTGGCCCTTATATGGTAGATGTGTGGACGTAGTTCTCCGGCTCATTGACGGCTTCTTTGGTTTGGGATTGGACCGGTCGGGGGATTGCACGTTCTGTTGCTGGCGACTACTGGACGCAGTTATCGAGCCTATAGTATCCTGTTATTAGCTCGATTCGATACGTGAGGATATTCGATCCGTGGGTACACTCACCATAGCCCGTGGTTGGCGTCAATGAAGGTTGCGGTCTCCTGCGCGTCTCCGAGCCTGATAAAGAGAGATACTGCTGCCCAGTTGCCGGAGAGCTTGTACCAGAATCCGAACTCCTCCTTGTAAAATCGGAATAAGGATTGCTTTTCCCTCCCTCTGTGGGCGGCCGGTCGCCCTCGGCCATGGCGACTGTGGAGATGCGGATTGATGCAGGCTGGTGTGTTTGTTGTATGGAAGCTTGGCTGGGAGGGTCCAAACTTGGTATCGATGGAACAAGGTCAGGATACGGCCATGCGGCGTCTGCGGAGAGAGGAAGAAGTTGACAGCAGAGGCTTGTCCCACGAGCCTACTGTACTGCAGCGTATCTCCGGCAGCGGTGGAGGGGCCTTAGCGGCGTAAGTGTACAGATGACACTTTGTTGGGTGGGAGTGTGATCGTCCATCACATCACAAGGAACCAAGGTGCAGCTCGCTCGGACGTGTTCCGGCTTGAGAGCAGGGCTTACTTGGAAGAGACCCAATCTGCACTCAGAGATTTCCCGCTTGGCGCCTCGATATGGGGTTTCACGGCAAATATGTGTCTATGATTTCCTACAAAGACGTGTGCTTAATCCAGCTTAGATATCTTGCTTGCATTTCTTACGGTGGAGAGTTCAAGATGGGCGGGACAATCGGCGGCAGGGCAGGGAACAACAAGACCAAGACGCTTGCAAGGGAAGGAAGGCAAGCAAGGGAAGGCGCGAACTTGGAAGGGAAGAGCCGGGCTGGAGGCTGGTGGGGGACTGCGACTACTATTGGGATTTGATTGGTCCGCGCTAGCCGCACCCGCTCTTGCTCCTGCCTTTCGCTCGACACGTTTTTCCGAGCCGACCAAGAGAGCTCCCGCGAAACAATCACAACGCCCACGGTTGCGAGCTGCTAGTTACCTGGACGCTGCACACCACACCCTCTCATCACCGACCATTCCTCCTGCGACATCTGTGCCAACAACATCCGAATCTATAACAATTTGACACCGGGCTACGAATACAACTAGATACTGACTTCTATCATCACTCACTCCGCGCACTCGTCTCACCCGCCACCACCATGGCGCTCGACACCTTCTTCCACAACAAGATCGAGAGCATGAAGCTCGAGATTATACAAGGCCAAGCACATCTACGGCGACTCGAAGCTCAGCGGAATGACTACAACTCGCGGGTGCGGTTACTGCGAGAGGAACTCGGTCTTCTCCAACAACCCGGTTCTTACGTCGGTGAAGTCGTCAAGGTCATGGGCACCAAGAAAGTGCTCGTAAAGGTACACCCAGAAGGAAAATATGGTGAGCCATTCATTGGTCTTTGTTTCAAGACCACTGCTGACATTACTTGCCTCAGTCGTGGATATTTCCGACGACGTGGACATTAGTAAACTTACCGTCGGCAAGCGGGTCACACTACTGAGCGACTCATACAAGCTAGAAAAGATGCTACCATCTTCTGTAGATCCTCTTGTGTCCCTGATGATGGTGGAGAAGGTTCCCGACAGCACGTATGATATGATTGGAGGATTGGATCAGCAGATCAAGGAGATCAAGGAAGTCATCGAGCTGGGTCTACAGCATCCCGAACTATTTGAATCACTGGGTATTGCTCAGCCTAAGGGAGTGCTACTATATGGGCCACCTGGAACTGGGAAGACATTGCTTGCTCGTGCCGTGGCGCATCATGCTGATTGCAAGTTCATTCGAGTGTCGGGAAGTGAGCTGGTACAGAAGTACATTGGTGAGGGAAGTCGTATGGTCCGAGAACTTTTCGTGATGGCACGAGAGCATGCTCCTAGCATCATCTTCATGGACGAGATCGACAGTATCGGATCAAGCAGAGTGGAGGGAAGCTCTGGAGGCGATTCCGAGGTGCAGAGAACCATGTTGGAGTTGCTGAACCAGCTGGATGGCTTTGAGCCTACAAAGAACATCAAAATTATCATGGCAACAAATCGTCTCGACATCCTAGACCCTGCACTGCTTCGACCAGGACGAATCGACCGCAAGATCGAATTCCCCCCACCAACCGTCGAGGCACGCGCAGACATTCTTCGAATTCATTCAAGGAGTATGAACTTGACTCGAGGGATCAATCTCACTAAGATCGCAGAGAAGATGAACGGCTGCTCAGGTGCTGAACTCAAGGGTGTGTGCACAGAGGCGGGKATGTACGCGTTGAGGGAAAGGAGAGTGCACGTCACCCAGGAAGACTTTGATCTCGCAACGGCCAAGGTCTTGAACAAGCATGATGACAAGGCCACCAGTTTGAGCAAGCTGTGGAAGTAGGTTGGTGGTTGGCGCGCGAGGTGGTCGGGACGCTTGTGCTGTCCCCTGTACTATCAAGCATAAGCAGGTTCATTTAGATAGATAATCATTGGACCGAAAGGCCATGTAACTTTTCGGTTCTCAGCCTCTTCATCACTTACATTGCGCCAAGTTCTACATGGGGAAAGTCTATGCCTTGTGTGCCTCGTGGGATATTTCTGTTACTGCTGGTTGGGAGGCGAGCACAGGACGATATTGCGACATCAGCATGAAGGTGGGTTGGTGGGTTGGTGGGAGCTTGGCTTTCCTGGGGTCGCCGATCCCGCGCCTTGTCATGCCCCGTCGTGCCTTAGCGGGCCATGCCATCTCGACTTGCAGATCGCCCGTTCCCTCGTATTCATCTTCTAGGGACGACATCTTTCTCCAAACAAGCTCTTTCTCTAGATTTTGGCACATGGTAGCTGTCCATACGGGTGCTATGCTACGGCTTTCGATGATGGGGTCAAGTGTCTAAAGGGTTTACCGCCGGAATGCGGAACACTTCTCGGAACGAGCTTACAGACCTCCAAAAGTCCAATGACGTATAAGACGATGAAATGCGAAAACGGTGAATGCGGGCGTTCGCTCCCACTCGTATAATGCATTGCGACTTATCGAGTCTTGATTGCGCGACCCACGCGACCCTTTTTTGTTTTTCCAAGCCCTTGCCTACAAAGGCAGCTGCCATGCATCTCTAATCCCCAGGTCCGATCTTATAATCTCCGAACCCTACACAGCAAAACAGCAATTCATTCACCCCGATACAAAATTCTTCAGCTCTAGCACTATTTCATTCTCTCTGCATCTGCTAAGTTTACTTCCCGGCTTGTTGTCAGTTTTCATTTCTGCACGCCCAGCTCTTATCATAGCTCGCTCAACATGGCCGACTCCCCCACCAAAGTCGATGACGATCGCGAACGCAAGGCTTCGGCAGCCCGTGAGGTCGCTCTGGACCAGGCTCCCGAAGCTGTCCTGGAAGAAGGTTCTCTTGATCCAGTGTATGAAGCCAAGGCCAAAGTCCTTAACAAGGCTATACAAGACATTGGGATGGGTCGATATCAGTGGCAGGTTAGCAATACACTCCCCGGTTCCACGCCCCGCTCTGTGCTTCATAATCGCATGGAAAATCCACAAGGCTGGGGATATTACAACCAAAGGAAATATGATCATGCGCGAATTACTTTGCATCTAGCTGAATATGAGAAACTGACAATTCTACAGCTCTTCATTGTCATCGGATTTGGATGGGCCTCGGATAACCTTTGGCCAATTGTCACCTCGCTCATTTTTACACCAGTCAAGAACGAGTTCCGCCCGAAAAATGCACCCTTCCTTCAGCTAGCGCAGAATATTGGCCTACTTGTCGGTGCTTTATTCTGGGGATTTGGTTGTGATATCTTTGGACGACGATGGGCTTTTAACCTCACTATTGGCGTTACTGCAGTCTTTGGTCTGATTGCTGCTGGATCACCCAATTTCGCAGCTATTGGTGTCTTTGCCTGCTTCTGGTCTATTGGAGTTGGTGGGAATCTGCCTGTTGATTCTGCCATCTTTCTCGAGTTCCTACCGGGAAGCCATCAATATTTGCTGACAATCCTATCTATCGATTGGGCGCTTGCTCAAGTCTTTGCAACACTGGTTGCTTGGCCATTACTTGGGAATATAACCTGCCAACAGGACGACACAAATTGTACAAGGGGGGAAAACATGGGCTGGCGATACTTTGTAATCGTCATGGGAGGGGTTGCAATGATCATGTTTATCCTACGATTCGTCTGCTTCACCATATTCGAGAGCCCAAAATACTTGATGGGGAAAGGCAAGGATGAAGAGGCTGTGAAGGTGGTTCACGAGGTTGCCCGCCGCAATGGAAAGACTTCAACCTTGACCTTAGAGGACCTGGAACTATGCAACAACCTTGGCCCTGGAGACGCACATGTGCAATCCCACGCGCAGGCTGCCGTCAAGAGAAATCTAGAGAAGATCAATCTAGATCATATCAAAGCCCTTTTCGCTACGAAGAAATTGGCCTTCTCTAATTCCGTCATAACTACAGTTTGGGCCTTCATCGGTCTTGGCTTCCCTCTCTACAATGCGTTCCTACCATACATCCTCGCCACCCGAGGTGCTGAGACTGGCGATGGAAGCACTTACATTACATACCGCAACAGCCTAATTATTGCAGTTCTTGGAGTTCCTGGATGCTTGCTCGGTGGATACCTTGTTGAGCGTCCACGGATTGGGCGCAAAGGCACACTCTCGTTTGCAACCATATTGACTGGCGTATTTCTCTTCTGCTCCACGACGGCTCTCACCTCTGACGCTCTACTTGGCTGGAATTGCGCCTACAATTTCATGTCGAACATCATGTACGCGGTGCTTTACGCATATACCCCAGAAATTTTCCCAACGAAAGACAGGGGTACTGGCAATGCAATCACGGCATCTGCGAACAGAGTGTTCGGCATTATGGCGCCTATCGTTGCCATGTTCGCGGATTTGGAGACATCGGCGCCGGTCTACGTATCTGGAGCTCTGTTCATTGCTGCAGGGCTGTTGGTGCTGATATTGCCATTTGAATCGAGGGGCAAAGCTAGTATGTAATGTGAAGATAGAATTGCGGGACCATCAAAGAGGATAATCCGCTTTTGAACAAACTGCGGGACCTAATACAATCTTCGTAATATACGCAAGCTTGTTCTCATGCTATTGGTTTCTAACTATTTACCTCCGCAGTTTGGGCTCTGTTGCAGATAGACTATATTCTAGACCATTAGACACCATGAGAAAGGTGTGATCTATTCCCGCATAGCACAAAGAGCCAACATGATCAATATGATATGATATGATATGATAATCAACCTATTCTGTTCTGTTCTGTTCTGATCGGATACTGTCTTACTTAAATCCCAGTTTACAAAAAGAGCCCAAAAGAACCCCCCCGTAAAACAGGGGACCAAAAAAGAAGAATCCCTTGAAAAAAAAAAATAGAAAAAGAAAAACCTAGCAATAGTACTAAAAATAAAATAAAAGTAAAATAAGATAAAAAGGATACATTGATATGAGGAGGGGGGGAGGGGAAGAGACTCCCCACCCCCAGTAGCATTTCCCAACAAAAAAAAAAAGGACAAGATAAGACAAGACAAGGCTCTAAGAACTCCGGGTAACACAAAAATGAAAACGAGAGCAAAGGATGAACCGAGGATGGAGGATGGAGGGCGTGAAGACGAAGGGTGTGTGGATTTAATGACCAGGAGCGACATTTGGAGAAGAGAGGATGACGAGGGAATACTGCGGTTGAAGGGTTTCTAAGATGACAATGATGATGGTGATGGTCTTGAGTATGATTGGGGAAAGAAACATGGTAGTTGTTTCACAGAGTTGCTGTGGATATTGTGTTGCTTCTTGCTCGCTTGCTTGCTCCGCTGTTCTTTCGCTTGTGCTCTCGTGCCTGTGTTTGCTCCGCTTGCTTGCTTGCTTCCTAGATGTACGAAATAGACGCACCGTTTCCTCTCACTTCACTTCACCTCATCACCTCCCTGCATGACAGAGCAAGTAAGGATGTGAAAAATACAATCGCAGATTAAGACGTCTCCAGAACGTGCTTCCAAGCCAGATATGGTTCTCTTGCCATTCACCCTTCCGTAAGCCATTGAATCTGACCCTCGGACTTTCCTTCCAGCACTCCATGCACCACTCCCCTACACTTCTCAGCAGCACTTGCCACCAACGCCACCAGCACTCTGTCCGCCCTCGCCTACGTTTACTGCATTCGATGTTGTACCCTCGGTCCTTGCGCTGTCAATCAACCTCTTCTTGATATCCGCCGCGAGGCTGTAGAACGCCTTGTCGACGTTGATGTTGCTCTTGGCCGAGACTTCGAGGAAGGGAATGCCGAGTTCGTCGGCGAGGGCCTGGCCGCGCTCTGTCGATACCGCTCTCTTCTCTTCCCAATCGCACTTGTTGCCGATTAGAATCTTGTTGACTCCCTCGGTGGCGTGTTGTTCAACGTTGGAGAACCATGTACGGATGTCTGCGTGGCGGTAAAGTTAGCTATGCAATGTCCCATGTGATTCATACCCAGCCTAGTCCTCCGGGAGGCTGAGTCGTTCAAGTGGTTTCTTCCTCAAGCGTTTCTCCCCCATAGAGGAAGGCAACAACGTACTGTTGAAAGATCGCTCATCTGTAACATCATATACCAGTAGGATACCCATAGCACCCCGGTAATACGCCGTTGTGATTGTCCTGAAGCGCTCCTGCCCCGCGGTATCCCATATTTGTAGCTTCACACGCTTGCCGTCAAGCTCGATGGTTCTGATCTTGAAGTCGATGCCGATTGTTGTGATAAACGAGGGGGTGAATGAGTCTTCACTGAATCGTAGCAAGCAGCACGATTTGCCTACACCCGAGTCGCCGATGAGAAGTAGTTTGATCTATATGCAGACTTCTTGTTAGACGGGGTCCAGAGCTATGGATAAGTGTGAGGGGCGGTTTTGTGGAGCAGGGGGCAGTATGACGGTAGCGACTAGGCCGAGATGTTGCGGACTATCCGCCGAGGGAGAGAGGGACGCACAAGAAAGTCATAGTTCCGTGAGCCAGCCATGATAGCTGTGAGGGTCTATACGAAGTCGGGGGAGATGGTTGGAGTGTTGCGGTGTTGCAGCCGCCCTGTTCGGTTCAAGTGGAGGGAGGATTGGGGCGCTTTTGCGGAGAGCAGGAAAGTCAGGCGTAGGAGAGAGTTGGCGGACGGGAGAGGAAGAGTGCCGGTGCTTTTGCAGGGAGACACGGTGTCTTTGTGGGTTGCGTGTATGATGGGAGCGTGAGTGGGCGCAGTGAAGTCGACTTTACCCGTTCTCGGAGCAGGTGTGTCGCTCAGTCGGACAAGGCAGCTGTAGGTTGTGATACGGCCAGGCACAGAGCGAGAGTGAGAGGCGGATGGCAGTTGGCAAGACGTCGGTGCCAAGCAGGGAAACAAGCGAACGTCACGGTTCACCGCCCTCGCCACCTGCACCTTCAAGGTTGACAATTACGCAAATGACTCGCACGCCTCATCAGCCTCTTTTCTTCCCGTTTGGGGTTGAAGGATTTTGTATCTACTAGTTACTCATGTACACGTAGACTACTCCGTATACTACACTATACTCGTCCATCCATCCCTGGGCATGCGGCCCTAGCCTAGGTAAACCACTTTGAATATGCCCACCTAATCCGCTCCACCACCTTCTGTTGTCTCTCTAGCCCGGACCGTATGTCCACCAGGTCATCAATCTCCTCCAGAAAGTCGTGGAAGATGCGCCGTGGAAGGATCCCACTAGCTGCCTGGCGTAGCAGGTGTACCTCACAAAGTAGAAGACCCTGGTCCCTATACGAAATCTCCCCAAATTCTGTTGGTGAGGCTGCAACAAGGATCCGATCAATGTTTCTAGGGAAAAGTCAACAGAATCCAGGTTTGTGTTTTAACTTGCACGTACCGTAGTATCAACAGAAGCTGCCCCTCTTTGGCCCATTTTTGAACGCTGCTCCTGTTGTTGAAGGCAGCATTCAGCCACCTATATACGCCAATTGTGACAAGCACACCGGGAGTCAGACCGATGAAGCTATTGAGAGTCAGCATTAGGAATCGCGAGTCCACCAGTAGACTTACCCGAAGAGGAGTTCCTGGCTCTTCAGAATAGAGTCAATCCCACTCATTGCTACCTCGACGTCTACCTTTGTTTTCTGGACTTGGATCAAGAGTGCACTAATCAGATTTCCCCTGATTGCGCCCATGACAGGTTTTTGCATGTCCTTCTCGTACGCTTTGAGAACCGGCGTGAGATCGCCCTCTCTGACCTTGGCTCGGATATCGGCAATCTGTGTCTCGTTGAGGGCAGGTCCATCAGGATTAGCAACCGCAAAGTCTACCACCATTCTCTCAAGACTGGCACGGTCGCCCTCCAAGCTACGTTTGCTAAGAATAGAGACCTCGCTACTTTCATCATGGCGGATGGTGCCGACAACTTTCTTTGTAGGCTCAACAACCCAATTCGACCAGAAGTCAATGACGGTGCTACCGAATTCCCTGATCCATGTGATTATTTCCTCTTTCCTATTCAGAACGATGCGAAGTATTGTGGTTGAAGAGACCTATTGGTTATAAGCATTGGAGGGAGAATAGAGACAGAGGAGACGGACGAGTAATATAGACGCGGGAAGCCAGTACCGAATGAGAGCAGACGGACGCCCATTCTCTTTGACCACAGCATTGATGGTTGTGGAGTAATTCGGGAGTGCATGACCGAGTAGATACTGTAGGCGGTCTGCTACATCGGCTGGTCTAAGTGACGTTGCTATTCGCCCTCCAGAAGGCTCATGCAACCCATAATAGTGGTCATCTTGTGTAGTCGTTGCTATTGCGTCGTCGAACTTATCGACTGATAGATCAGGGTCATTCACATTGTGGATCACAGCATCCATGAGAGCAATGCTTTTAGCTATAGTACTCTTCCACCTATGTTGATTGTTCTCCTGGGTGCCATAGAAATTTGGGGTCTGAAGGCCATCCTCGTGGATGCTGCGTGTTGTAAGTATCATACTGGGCGGGTCGAATGGTATCTATTCACCTCTCGTTGCTGAGTCCTTCTCCAAGTAATATGCCGAGGGCATTTGCATTGATGAGGCGTGTTCGTTTTAGTACTGCGCGACGTTGGCGTCCCTCATTGCGGACTAGAGCCAGGGGTGATACGACGCGCCGTTGTATATCTGCTATTGATCGTTCTTTGACTGCGTCTTTCACTAGGTCATAGAATTGTCTCCATCCAGCGGCAAACTGGCCCCCCTTTGCCCTAACGTCTTGGTAAATGTCGAGGCTCCAATTGTAAAACCGGATGGGAGAGGTTTGGATAGAGTAGAGGCCCGCATATCTGTATGTACTCAAGACGTCATCCCAATACCATATATCGTCCTCCAACGGAATCGTTTGTTCCAAGATTGTACTTAGGACTTCGCCGTATGCCTGAGCAGTAGCTTTGCTAAGCAGTAGCCACTCCAGTTCATGTTCATAAGATGGGTCTGCGTGGGGCGACTCGTCGGAATCGGCCTGCTCGAAGAGCCGCGAGCATGTGGAGCAGGTGGCAGAGATGTTCGCCTGGTGGAGTATCGACTTGATCCTGCTCGCGGTAACCAGAGAGGATTTGGAGGACGAGGTTGTGGATAGGGTCTTGATCAGAGACTGCAATTGAGCGATTCGAACCGCCCTTGTGGGGTCATGGGCTTCCTCGGCGCTTATAGAGAAGCTCTCGCCTGGTCGTGTGGTTGACAGCTGCAGCCGGTCGAGCTGTGTGTCTATCCGGCGCACCTGGCTGAAAGAACGCCCGAGTTAGCGCTGGGCATGGTATATTCGAGTTGATTACTTACTCGACCACGAAAGACATGGTGCTGCCGCCGTGTCGACTCCTGGAAAGCAGTTGAGGTGGTTGAGTATAGAGCCGGGCGAGAGGTGATCAACAATTGCGGAACACCAGGACCAGGATCATGGAAAGGAAATGCAAATGCAAATGCGCGCGGGCACAAGCGGCTCGCCGGATGACGTCGGTGGACATGGACCAATCAGCATGCACCTCTCCACGATCCGATGCGATGCCCGCCCTGCTTACTTAGATCGTAAGCGACAATCATTACCGTGCACTTGCCTGGGCACTTGTCCTGCTCATCGACTTCACGTTTTTGGGGCTTGAACATTGTGCACATTTGGGTATGAAATTAAGTGTGCTTATTTTCTAATGACAATCGCTATATGCCTTGGTATAAAACTGAGAGAAACTAGAAAACCCGAGATTATTAAGGAGAGTTCCTGAACTTGACCCTCGTGGGGAAGTCCTATTATGCAGTGTTTTTCCCAATCCGTCGCTATGTGCTGGACTTGCATATATACAAGCCTGATATTACTACTGTATCTCAGATACATATTACATTTACAAGGCAAAGAAAGCGAGCACCGCTCCGAAGAGAGCGGGCTTGAAATGGATGCTGACAGACGATGCAGCACCAGTGAATTCTGCAGGGGGAGCGCCTGTGCCACTGCCGGTCGGAATGGTGACAGTGCCCAGGCTTGATGGAATCGGGTATGGAGGCGCGGTGGTGACGGCTGGTAGAGGGGTCCCAGGCACAAGCTCGACTGGTTGCTCGGTCGTGATTCCAGGCGCAGGAGGCTGAGTGGTGAAGATGACTTGAGGAACAGTTACCTGTGTGGACACAGTAGAAACTGTGCTTCCTTCTTCACATCCTGCTGAGCATGATACTGTTACTGTCGTCTCGTAGGTGATGGTCGTAACCGGACCCTCAGGAGGAGAGCCAGCAGCTGGAGGAGGCGTGATCTGAGCTGGTCCAGATGGGCCGGGCGCGGGAGGAGCCGTAGGAGGAGTGACTGGTGTGAGAGGAACGCCAGAGGGACAGTCGGTGATGAGGCCAGGATTCTCTGGTACGTGGGATGCGCAGATACCGAGCAGATAGGTGAGAGCCTGCTGGATCTCGGCGTCTGTAGACCATGCGGACACGCACTCAATGACATTCTTGGTGAAGTCAGGATTCTTGCAGTAGCAGTCGGCATCAGTATTATCCTTGCACTCCGAATTGATCTCAAGCCATGTGTTCATGCACTTGGGGAGAACCTCTGGGGGAGTGTAGCCGGGGTTTTCTGGAGCCGGCTTGGTGGGCTCAGGGGGAACATCGGTCGAGGTGGCTGGAGCACCAGTAGGCTCAGTTGGAGTAACAGGGCAGACCGTGGTGCCGACCGTGACCTCAGAGGTGACAATGATAGTAGATGCTTTATCGGCTGGGCAGTCCGTGACCTGTTCAGCGCAACTCGTGACTGTGTTTGTGTAAGTTGAGATGATGACGCTGGTGGTAAGCTCGATAGACGACTCAGGGAGAGGAGTGCTCGAGGGAACCTCCTCAATCGTGGTCTCGGGAGTCTCAGGAGGAGTAGTGGACTCAAGAACAGGGGGCGTATAGATTGGAGTCTCGACTGGTCTGCTACTGTTGGTGTAGATTCCAGGGAAGCTTGTCGTCGTCTGGGGTGTTTCTACAGGTGTGGATTCGACAGGAGTGGATTCAACAGGGATAGACTCGACAGGAGTAGACTCAACCGGTGCAGATTCAACAGGGGTGGATTCTACGGGAGTAGATTCGATAGGCTTGGACTCAACAGGAGTAGACTCGACGGGTGTAGATGGTTTGGGAGGCGGGGTGTATCCTGGGTTGCAATCGAAACCAATATGATGAAATCCGATCTCGCAATCCTCTCGGCCCTGTTGGTTGTGGTTACCAAGATAGACCTCGACTGACCGAGCACCACCGCATTGGGTGTTCTGGACAGTGGTTCCGTCTTTGCTGCATGGCGCTTTGTGTTTGCAGATGCTATTGTCAGGCATCTTGTAATGGAATTCAATCTCAGCGTCGTACTCCACAGAGACTTGGAACTCTTTAATGGAGAAGCCGTCCTTCTTGTTATTGCAGTCAAAACTCGCAGGTCGGTCTTTGCCGACCTTGTTCTTGATGCATCTAGAATTGAAGGTTCGTTTGGTCAAAGAGTCACGCTTACCAAAGTTGTCGGCACAAGTCCAACCACCTTGGAAGTTGAAGTCTCCATATTGGGTGAATCCACCCTTGGGAAGGTCACCCCAATTGAAGCCTTCCTTTTGCTTGTCGCTACACTCATTGTTGTTGTATTCGGGGGAGTTGAAATGCCCCGCGTTACGGTTCCAGGTAGCAGAAACTTGTTGAGCAACCAGCCCGGAGACGAGTAAGACGGCGGAAGTCTTCATGACGAAGGAAGATGAATGTTTGTATTGATTCAGATAGCGAATGTGGGAAGTGAGGTTGATATCAACGATAGTAGTAAGCGAAAGAAAAAAGGGAAATTATGATAGCAAAGAAAACGAGAGGCTTTCTAAGCCTGGAATGTAGCTAAGAAAGAAACGATTGCTGTGAAGAAAGGAGCTTGAGGTCTGGACGGGGMAAGCCATAGATATACCTTGGAGAGGCATGGTTACGAGTTGAGAAGTGGCCAAAACAGGCGGCCTGCACGACTCGTTAGATGGGACAAAAATACACAGCCACGGGGAAACATGGTGCCCCATGCTCTTGTCGCGCGCGTTGCACATGGACGGCGAAGGTCAGGGCGAAGACTACATCCACTCCATCGCAGGCCGAGGAGCAAGACCATGGTGGAGTGAGGTGGAAAGGTGATAGAGTGGTTCCCGCAAGCGAGCGCCCCATGCCATCTTGAAACAGTCTGAATCCGTAGCGCTAAGCAGGGCCGACATGCAGGTACACGGCGCCAATCAGCGGCCCCTTGCCGCCGCCTACCCTCCCAGAGTCCCAAAGGGCCATGTTTCTCAATTGGGGTTTGCCTGGTGCCGAATGGACCAAATGGGGGAGCTTCAAACTGGCCCATGTCCGGCCATTCGACTGGTCCACCACCGTCGATGGAGGCTGATAATCGCGAGGGTCCCTAGTAGTCCACATAGACCCAACCATGCACGCGCCCAACACTGCTTAGCCGATTGATATTGTCTTTTCTGTACTCGCCGCGTATGTGTGTGTTGTACTTACCGTTGGTTCTAAGGTTGCTTCCATGGGGCCATTAACCCCAAAGACGAGTCAGGATTATTGCTCCACTATCACGGCCGGTTCAGCACACGTTGGCCGGTTTGGATGCCACCAGGTCTCCTGTCCGCACGCAGGATGCTATCCTCCCGGGGCCCTAGGACGGGGCTTGAGATACCCTTTTGGGATCATCTCCTCGCAGCCTGCCGCTGTTCCACCGCATTAGTCTGCGGCTCGACTTCCTAAGCACCAACCACCAGAAATAGCTGCACGGTGTTTTACATGAGACGTGATGCACTAGTGGCCGACTCAACGGCCAATCAAGGCCACGACTCTCCGCAAAGACAGCCTGTAAAGTTCAAAACGGTGTCTCGAATGCCTTCAGAAAATCAAGACGATGGAAAAGGGATGAGACTAGAGCAAAAGAAATGCAGCTTTACGACAGGTAGGTACAGGCGAGGCTGCTAGGTTGTAGTCAGGGCCATGGCCTCGCCAACGCTTTGGAAGTCGTTGAGTTTGTTGCCTTTTGCTCCAGCAGCTTTCGGAGTGCGTAGGAATGGGGAGTGGGTGCATCATCCTCGGCCTGAAATCCTTCATAGAGAGGACGGATGGCTTGCGATCTAGGTATTGAGTATAGCCACGTGCTCGAACTCCGTCGAGCCTCCCTCGCCGTTTGTTGTGTAGTGCAAGACCAAAATAAAACATGTGCCTTTTCCACACGCATCGCAGAATGACTGGGATGAATTGTAGCCTTGCGAACGAACGCTGTCAGAGCGTCCCGCACGATGATCCTTTCCACGGAGGTGGCGGTGTCATCAGTAGGCAAAGGGCCCCTGTTGGGATTCGCAAAGTTGGACCTGCGCAGTGCTGCGTTGACGTGGACTCCGACGTAGTTATTATCTATGCCTCTTCGCTGTAGATTGTGCCACTTTCTAGCTGGAGAGGCGGTATTCGACACGACGCTGTGCTTGCTCCTCTCGGACATCACCCAAACAAATCGTTATCATAAGCAGTGGTAACGGCATGCAAATCGGCCACCGACACAGAGCAATCATGTCATCTTGTTGACCTACGATCGGACCCTCCGCAAATACTTGGTGCGTAAAAACAGACCCTTCTGTTAATGCAAAACACCCTTCACAAGCACTAGTTTCAGTGTGATTTGCTTGAAACCTCGAAAAGTGTAGTTCCAGGGCTGTAGGGAGACCCGGGTGAAGAGAACGTTGTGTTTGATCGAAACGACCCTGATGCCTCGCAATTAGACCAGAGCCCAATCATTCTCTTGCTAGTATCGATGCTGATGTTTGGAAGCTCTCCCGAGGTTTATGCATGTTGTTCGTTCGCCCGCACGCCATGATGGTGCAGTAGAAGGCAATCTCAAACCAGAATAGTAAGAAATAAAAGCATGGGGACAGAGTTAGAGTATGTGTACACCAATTCTGTGATGATTAGGCAGACTCCAAAATAGTTGGGAGGACGACCAAAGGGCTGGACGATTAGATTAGGAAGAATCCTTCTATATGAAATCCGCCGGGTGTGGTTCGCAGTCCATTACCGTCGCACAGCCGGCCGAAGCATTTGCTAATAAATTCATGGGATCCACTCAAATAGGGCCTCTTAGGCTCTCGTTTCCCACCATCGTGGGCTCATTCTTTGTCATAATTTGATAGTAGTGCGTCGTTCTACAGGTCCACGTCAATACCACAGCGAAGAATCCTCCTAACCACTGGACGTTAAATTTTTGGCGAAATGCTTGTATTCCTGTCCGATGGAGCAATGTGAGCTGACACGGGTTGCGGGATGACGGGTCAGCGAGTAAGCTTTCAGTGGGAGTGGGCGCGAGAGCATGTCCGCGCGCAGCGGCGAACGAGGACTCGTGGAGACGGACAGTCTGGAGATCAGGTGAATCCGAAGCATTAAGATTGGGCAGAGAGCGATATTGCTGGAGCGTGGCTGGGCGGAAGGACAATCGCGACAATAGCGACAATAGATTTGGCCACTTGGCCTTGGAAATTAGCTTATTCATGTGATGCTTACAGGGGTGTCCACGGGCGAGGGATGACGGCCGGCTAAGCTGCGCTAAAATTATTCTTACCCCAGATCCGACCTCCCTCTTCCTCTGTCTTTTCTCTCCTCAACGTCCTTCACCGACGCGACAATTCACCGCTCACAACTGCCTTCAGCAAGCCAGGACTAGTACCTGGCTACCCCCCTCGAGAAACTTCGCTATCCTCATATCCACCATCTATGGGCTCCTCACCTGCTACCTCGACCGTCTTCTATTCAACCTCCTGCGACTGCACCCTGGCTGCAACCGCAATTTCAAACGTCGACTTGGCTTTTGGCCTCTCCACGACTGACGCGAGCTTTGCTGCACTGGTCTGGTGTGTAGTCGCTCGCGGTCCGCCTTGAACTGGGCGGACGGTAAAAATTTCAAGATTTCTAGATTGGATGTGCGCGATTTCCCGAACGCATCGGGTATTCGAGTACTGATGTGAACCCTTTAGAATCAAGTTCGGACTTGACTGAGCGCCTTCGGGACTTATTCATACGCGCTCCCCAGCCTACGCTACTCCGCCGCAATGGCAGTATTCACCTTCGATGCGGACGACCACGCGCTTAGCTTTGCACGAACTCAGCCCGACCCGACAGCCGCGACAACCGTGGACGATGTCTTCACAAATGGGTCCAACGGGATGAACATAAATGGCCCTCTCGGTAGCTTCAAAATGGCTCCTAGTACTCCGCCTATCAATATCTCCCCGCCACCTAAGAACGGGCTACGTCCTGTTCAGAAGCCCAACATCCAAGCACCAGTGGACAAATTAGACTTCGATGTAGTCATGAAGAAAGCGCAGAAAAAGAAGAAAAAGAAGAAGGCTATGAAGCCCGCAGCCCCTGCGACTACCACAATTAGAGGCTTCCAAACTCCCGTCACTTCTGGTGGAGAAGAGTCTGATTTCTCGGTCGCGGAGACCCCACGCCTAGGACCAACCTCTGCACTCGCAAGTGTTACCAGTAGTCCTGCTCTATTGCCAACCCCGGGCCCCCGAGGCCTCAGCAACCTCAAACAACAGCTCGAGGCTTTGAACATTGGCTCTAGGAATGATTCCCCGCACAAGGCATCCTTGGCCGGCATGCTTCGATCTGGTATTTCCAGCAATGCCAGTGTCTCAGGACTGGACAGTGATAGTGACCGAACGGAGATGGAGAGCTATGAAGTCAACCTCGAGAATGACTTTGTCAGCCCAGACGTTCCGTCAAAGGCATCAACCTTTACTTCGAATGCGATGGAGCGCACTGACTCCTATATGCGCAAAATGACTGCAGAAGACTTCCAACCTTTGACCTGCCTTGGGAAAGGAAGCTTTGGTACCGTTCTTCTGGTGAAACAACAGGCTACTGGCCGTCTCTATGCCCAAAAACAGTTTCGCAAGGCCTCCCTCACAGTTCATAAGAGACTCATTGAACAGACCAAAACGGAACGCGCGATTCTCGAGAGCGTGAATAGGCATCCTTTCGTAGTGAAGCTTTACTACGCGTTCCAAGACCATGAGAAACTCTATCTCATCCTTGAATACGCCCAAGGTGGGGAGCTTTTCCACCATCTTGCAACCGAACGTATGTTTACAGAGGATGTTGCTGCATTTTATATGGCGGAAATGGTGCTTGCTCTTGATCACTTGCACCGTACTGTAGGCGTCGTCTATCGAGATCTCAAACCAGAGAACTGTCTTCTGGATGCCGAGGGGCATATCCTTCTGACGGACTTTGGCCTGAGCAAAGTCGCCGTTGATGAAGATGACACATGTCGTTCTCTCCTAGGGACTATCGAATACATGGCTCCGGAGGTCATTCAAGGGACCAAATATGGCATGGCAGTTGATTGGTGGTCTCTTGGCGCCCTCGGCGTAGATCTCCTGACCGGATCACCCCCTTTCACTGGTAACAACAACGCGAAGATCCAGGAGAAGATCCTGAAACAGAAACTCGTCCTTCCATACTACCTAGGACCCGATGCCAAAGACCTATTGACACGCTTGCTACGCAAGGAGCCGAAGAAGCGTCTTGGTGCCAATATGCCCAAGGACCTGCAAACCATCAAGTCTCATCGGTTCTTCAAGAAGATCAACTGGAAGAAATTGGAGGCTAGAGAACTTGAGCCTCCAATCCAACCGCTAATTACGGACCCCGAGCTTGCGGAGAACTTTGCCACAGACTTCACTGATCTGCCGTTGAGTCCTGTGGCCACGAGAAAGGGCTTTGATGAGTTTATGGCGAACGAATCCGATCCATTCGGTGGCTTCAGCTTCGTAGCTAGCCAAAGCTTGCTTGAGAGTGGTGAATGGGGCTTTTGAGCTGTCAATGTTCTGCTCGGATAAATGTCAAGGGTTGGGGAAGGTTGAGATGCCTTGGGGAGTCTATAGCTCTTGTTCTATGTTTACACATTAGCATTACAGCATGCTTATAGATTTTGAATTCCAGGGGCCGATCAGCATGAGGAGGATTTCTAGTCAGGTTGCAGGGTTTTTCATTTCGTAGCATTGCTTTCAGTGTTTAATCCGTAATTCAATTGTATGCTTGCAAGTCTGCCTTTGGAGTTTGAGAGTCAACACCCTAATTTATTCTCACTAGTCTGGTTCATCCTAGCCGGATAGATATTAGAAGTCAGAACTTAAATGACTTGATGTTCCGCAAGGCCGTGCTAAGCACTGGGAGAATCATAAAATTCACGTCCCGTATAGTGTATAATCGCAATGAAGAGTCACCGGAAATTGACATCTAACTAGTAGGAGAAGTAACGTCGAGAGAAAAACAACATGGAGTTGCCGCAATAGATTTTCTTAAGTAATGGAACATTTTGATGTGGCCACAATTTTGGCTACATCCCGGGGTTCCTTCGTCACTAGAGCTTTCTTTTTACTCCATACTAATAAAACCTCACCTTTCCACAGTCACCAACCACCCATCCCCCAATATCTTACCGTCAGCATCTACGCCACCCCAGGCAATCACACTTGCCCCGTCGACCTCTGTGCCCCTCGCAACGGCGAAATGTCCTCTCACACCTAACCCGCGCTTTGGGTGCCCAGGAATCTCTTTCTCCTCCTCGCCGCGAGAATCCACGAATTTGTACTGCGCCTCAGCCCAATGACCTTCATGAGTATCCCGCTTAATACCCGCTCGGGTTTGATCCTTTATGACTGCGGCGGAGGCGCGCTCGGAGGACAGCTGGAAAGCCCAGATGTCGTCGAGGAACCTCGAACCTTCTTCTGCCTCGCCACCTATGGCGAGGAGATAGTGGCGGCCCTGGCCTGTTGTTACGCCTGTAAGTGCTGCGCCAGATCGGGCTTGTGGTGCCTCCCCCTCTGCATGTGATGCTTCTTCCCATGCCCAACCGCTTGTTAGCGGCGTAGTGCCGCCTTCAGCGTGTTTCCACACTAAGCTTACGTCGACGTATTCAAGAGCACCGGATGTAAAGGTCTCTACGCCCTTGCCGCCGAAACGGTAGAGTTTGTTGCCTGCAAGGGCTAGAGTGGCACCTTCGCGGGGTTGGCCAGAGGGCGTGGGAATATTGGACCATGTACGGGTTCGGATATCGAATGCCAGTGCGTCGTTGAGGAGCTCGCCTTTCTCGACATCGCGACCTCCTACTACAAATATTGTGCCCCAGGAATCGTCATCTGCGGGTTCAGGGACGGCCTTTGCAGGATCGGCCGGCTGTTGAGGTGCATGCTCCTGGAATGTGATATCTTTTGGCCCAGGCAGGTCTGAGCTCGCTACTGCATGGCCCGAACGGTGTGATGGGTAGAGTGTATCTGGTGCTGGGTCGAGGTACGACCAGGTGTTTGAAACAGTGCTGTACACCCAGACACGACCTTTCTCAGATTCTACGCCCTCTCCTCCGAGGATATAGATGGAATCGCCCACTACCACTGCTGCATGGCCCTTTCTGGCACCAGGTACCTCACCGCCCTCCTTGGCTGGCCTTGCTACACATGTTGTGTAGTCGGCTTCCAGGACTCCGCTTGATGGAAGAATCACCACATGCATATCATTGTTTGCTAGCTTTCCCGGCTCTTCCTCTCCTCCGAAGATGTATGCACGGCCTTTGACTACTGAAAGAGTGTGATGGGCCCTAGGTAGTGGAGCGGAGGTTATATGTGTGAGATTGGCTTTGAGAGGAAGTGTTGGGTGAGTTATACCCTTGACCAAAGCCACGGCACCCTCAATTATCGACTCAGCAGTGTACAGAGCTCCGGCCACGGCTGGCTCCATTGTTGCTTGCTATAGGAGAGCTGGAGGTAGGTCAAACCGGACTATCAACAATTGGGCGTGATTGTGATTTTAATGACGGTCCGATCAAGTGTTAGCGGTATCAAGTTTAGTTGGGAATGGAAGAGGAAGTGTGAGTGAGGTTGAGAGCTGTTGTGCAGGTTGAGCTTCAGCTGAGCTGACGCGCTAACTATGACGTATGTACTTGTAACCCCCTGTCAGCCACTGGAATGGTGGCCACACGAAGCAAATGATGAAGGTGGAGTAGAGAGAATAGAAACAAAATGCGGAAAAAGTCCTCTCGTCCGAACTCACGCTGCGAGCTGCTCATGTCTTTCGTGCACTGCTGCCGTGATTATCTATTGTTTACCCGCTCCCAATGCAAAACCTTGCCTTAATGCCCAAACGCCAAACCATTACAAGGTATCAGTAGTTCATTGTAAGACAACGCAAGAAATTATTACACAGCTAATGAGTGACTTCTCATAGAGAAGGACTGAATCAAAGGCTGCTGCAAGTCAGACGGTATGAACCAAGCCTTAAGGGATGAGTATCAAATGTTGGGAGAAAGCTGATCATATTTGACACATCGCTCAACCTAGGAGGAATCAGCAGGGCAACAGTACATTTACTCAGGTCACCTACACTCTCAATAGACGCCTGCAAGAAGCTTCGAGCTTCCAGTCCAGCCCAGACTTTCAGCATGGAGAAATCACCACCACGGATCATTGACGATCCGCTCTGTGTGCCGAGTTGTCGCAGGATTGGAAGTGCCCTGAAATTGTTAGAAATGGAGTGAATATAAAGACCAGAATAATACCTACCCGGCAAAAAGATCCAGGTCAGGATTTAAGCTTCTCCCTATACCCTCGAGCAACAAAATACTTAAGACAACGTTGACAAAATCCCCTTCGAGGCGAACGTGATGATTTCGAACCATAGACAGGACTTCATTCAGAATGTCCCCAATCTTGATGTTTCCAAGAGCGAAGGTCCTGCTCTTAACGCCTAATACCAAATGCTGCATACGAAGGGCGAACACCTCATTGTCTATGACAGCACTAGGTTGCCTACAGCGCTCAACCATTAGGTGTCCAGCTTTGTACCCATCAAACTCTGCCACAGCTTTGAACAAGTCGAGGAAGTTCGTTCTGTTTGTCGCATTGAGCTCGGTCACTAAACCAGTATCAATAAAGATGAGTTGTGGCCTGTAGCCCTCGTCATCGATTTCCTTCAGGGTAGCGTTCCATTCCTTGGGCATTCTCCCATACGGTCTTAATCTTTCCAACACCTCCTCTGTCATATCTGGCGATTCCTTTGGTCCTGTGGTCCGGTCTTCTTTTCGAGTAAAGATTGGTACGTCTAGTTTCTCTGGCTTGTAAAACCGAACCATGATGTTTCCTGGGTGCAGGTCGGCATGTATAAAGTTATCAATCAGGACCATGGTCAAAAAAGCATCGAGTCCCTCATCAGCAATATCTTTTTGGAACACACCTCCTCCATTTTGCAAAAAGCACTCCAAAGGTATGCCTTGGGCAAATTCTTCCACGAGCACTTCTCTGGTTGTGTATTCTGTGTAGGGATAAGGGAACCATGCTGTCGTCCTGTCCTTGAAGTTTTGGCGGAACATTGTCAGATTTGCGGCCTCGATACGTAGGTCTAGTTGCAACCTCATCATTTCACCAAATTGTTCGACTTCGTCAGGGAACGACAGCCATTCCATTGTGGGAATTGCATTGATGACAGTAGCGAAAAAAGACATGATCCGAAGGTCTCTGCGCACAATTTTTTCCACCTTTGGATGCAGTACTTTGATTGCCACATGGCTCGAAGGAACTCTTGATGGCGTGCTCTTGAGTGTAACGTCGACATTCTTCTTTATCCTTTGGCGTAGATTAGGCGGGTCTAGTTCATGTTGTAATTCCTTTGGGGCTGCCAGATCAGGTTTCAATTTTGCCTTGTAAACCTGAGCAATAGCACCCACACCAAGTGGCGTTTCGTCAAACTCCTCGAATATATCATCGAAAGCGCGTCCGTCGAAAGCATTCTGCACCGTTCGCCTTGTTCTCTCGATTGAATGCGCTGGAGCATGGGAATGCAAGGTCGACATTGTCTTGCACAGCTCCGTGGGAAATATGTCAGAACGTGAAGCAGCCCATTGTCCAAGCTATTTTCAATTAGCTCATGCGAGTGCTCGAGTCTCAATTTTTCACCTTGATGAATGCCGCCCCGGCACGCTCCATGGAACTGACAAGGAAGCTATACCACCACAGAGTCCCACTTCTCTCGTTATCCCGGTCTGCTTGTCTCTTTCCTATCCATATCGCCGGAATTGTCGCCAGGACGGGAACGAAGATAATGACGAGATGTAAAAATCGCAACCCGGTGCATATTGGTTCGACAATATAAAGGTCAACGAAAAAGTACAACCCTCTTCGAATCTTCTTCGAGTTTTGGATGGCCTTTGGTACCTGCTCCTTCAGCTCTTTCCTCGAGGCCTCCAACATTGCCTCCTCATGTGTCTTTTCTCCATTATTGGATCCATCGTTGCCTATCGCTACAAAAGCAAGCGGACTTAGTGTTGCGCCAGCCGCGCCAGACCAAAGTATCGTTCTACCCGGAAAATGCGGTTTGGAAAAATGACGAGAGAACCGGGAGCGAGCGGAGGAGAAGGGGCGCGAGGAACTGCGAGCGAGATAAGGAGTGTATTGACGAAGGCCTTGATGGAGACATTGGCGGCCAAGGAAAAAGGCCGACCTCATGGTACAGCTAATCTGAGGAATCTGACGCGCGAAAAGTCCATGAGGAGGAAAGGCGAAAGTCCAAAAACGATTCGGTGTATCTGGGAGCCATCGGCCGAACGTCATGATGCGCGTTGAGAGTGGCCGCACGAGCCAATCAGCGGCTGGCGCGAGCAGATAACCTTAAAGCTCCTCCCACCTGGGCTACCCATTCATCAAGCTAATCATCACGTACCATTTCCGCCTTAAGATTGGACAGATTGAATATTCATTTGATATATCTACAGACTAATGAAAAAGATTCTTCCATCTAGTGTTCGAGAAAAACAGTCCCGAGAAGACCGTCTATGCTGTTACAAACCCTTGGAGACCATTGTTTAATGCCTCCCGACACTCCTTTTCGTACAGTGGAAAGCCCCCAGCGTAATTCAACTGCTCGCGTGGCTTCCCTGGAATATTGGCTCCCATATACCATGACGATGTCCCCGGGAACAGTGTCTTGTCCGAAAGCTCTGTCACCTTCTGGCGCCAAACTTCCTCTGCCTCCCTAGTAGCGTCAATGTACTTGATACCTTCCTCTTTGAGTTTCTTCATGGTATCGATGATCCAGTCTCCCTGGCATTCAACACACGTAGGACCATTGCTAAATGCCGTTGGGCCTTGAGCGCCATAGAGGAAGAACATGTTCCTAAACCAATTAGCATATTGTTGTCCGCTCGAGACAAATGAGAAACGTACGGATATCCAGCGCAGGTCATACCAAGGTAAGACCAAGTACCCGTCTTCCATCTCTCAGACAAATCAACACCATCAACATCTTTCAGTCCCATATTCTTCATTCCTCCCGTTACGGAGTCGAATCCAGTCGCCAATGCGATGACATCAAACTCTCGAAGCTTTCCATCAGACGTAACAAGTCCCGTTTCCGTAACTTCGACAACCGGGGTCTTCTTTATATCCACGACATCGTTCTCCGGTTTATCTAGCATCTCGTAGAAGTTCTGCTCCAAAGATGGCCTCTTCGTGCCGAAGGCATGTGGAGGTTCAAGTGGCGCCAGAATATCTCGCTTGCGGGGGTCTGATATCCTTGCTCGTGTCTTCTTTGCCCAGAAGTCGTACGCAGTCCGATTTGCCTCCTTATCAAATAGCAGGTCTTTGTAGTTGGCGAGCCAGAACTCAAAACCACCATTGTGGAATCGTTCCTCGTAGAAAACCTCGCGTTGCTCTGGAGTATCATCGAATGTATTCCTTTGGAACCAATCGTACTGGAACCCCGCAAAAGTAGTCAGACGGTACTGGAACAAGTCCGCATACTTACTCTTCCTCTCTTCCTGCTCCTCCTTTGTGATGGGCTTCTGTTGCATGGGGAGAGCTAGGTTCGGGGTTCGCTGGAAGACCGTAACGGATCCGGCGGTTTTGGCGGTTTCTTGGGCGATTTGCACACCAGTTGATCCAGTGCCAATGACAGCAACACGCTTGCCCTTAACATCAACGCCAGCATCTGGCCAGAATGAAGAGTGGTGTATCTCGCCCTTGAACTTGTCCAACCCCTTCCAGTCTGGAAAATGCCTTACAGCAGCAAAGCCTGTAGCCAGCAGCAAATATCGGGCCCTGGCAGTTCGTCCATCCTCAGTCTTGACGACCCACCTTGCAGAAGGTTTGTCAAACTGGGCACCAACAACGCGCGATTCGAAGGCAACATCCTTCTTAATATCCAGCTTCTTTTCGACGTGCTCAAAGTAACGGCGGAGTTCGTTGAAGTCGGGATATCTTTCTGACCATGTCCAGTCCTGAAGAGTAGGGTTAGGTTCTGTCAAGGAGCTACGTTTTAATTAAATCTCACCTTCCAGATCTCTGGGAACGAGTACTCGTAGATTGGGACCTGGGAATCGACACGAGCGCCAGGATAGCAATTCCAATGCCAGATACCACCAAGTTCCTTTCCAGCCTCGTAAATCTTGCAATTGAACCCTAATTGTCGGAGCTTGTGCATCAAGTAGATGCCACCGAATCCTGCGCCCACAATGAGGACATCAGTCTCGAGGTTGTCCGCATAGGAATCATTATCTCCCCCAACGTGTGGGTTAGCAACGCCAATGTCGGTGCGAAAGTGGCCCATCGTGCCGGTTATGTGATTTGGGGAGCAATAAGGGGAGGTGTGCCGGAAAGAAATACAAGATTCGAATCCCAAAGGAAGAGGTGCCAATTAGTTCTCCAACATCTTCCCCGGAATTCCCGAGCTGCTCCTTTTATACCAATGAATCGACTCCACTTTCGAGGGTGCCACACTAAAATGCTCCCCTTGTCTGTCCACGAGCTACCAAAAACCCACCACTGACGCGTGCATTCCCACATCCCAACGGGGACCCCAGATCCCAAGCCCCCCATGGCAACTCTCCAGACCCCTACAAACATGACGATCCCTGTGCACTTAGCCCACGTCCCTTCGTCCGCTCAATTAGTGCACTACAACAATTGGAGTTCTTTCACTGAAAGTGCGAGTCGGGCAGTAGATCTAGTGTCGGAAATGAGGCGGGAACACGCCACGCAGGCCATCAAACTGCTTTCCGACGCGTTTTAGCGTCATAAGATCAGGTTCGGTCGGCGGAAGCGGGGGTGAATTGGTCTTGCGGGGTACCCCGCAAGTGCTCCTCGAGCTATGAATGCCCTTTTGTATGATTGCCGAATCGGGTATCCCGGGTACTTGATATTGCCCACCTAGTGAATGCTTCTCTATATCTTAGGTTCGAAGAAAGGGACACCGCTCCCCGAAGAACCCCCATTTGGAACCTGGGATGTGGAACCGGGGTTCATCACACTCCTCTCGCGTCAAGTAACCATGTACGCCCTGGATGGGCATTTCGGAAGGGCTGTGCGGATCAAGATACACCGAGGGAGCTAGCTTGATAGCCGCAAGGATCTAAGTGCAACTTTGTGGGCCCAGATGTACAACACATCAGCACAGAAGGTTAGGCGTGATACAACAGTGTGGTTCTGAACTCGTGGAAGATTTACAACCTCCACGCGACTCGAATCCTAGTCGGACAGACGGAGTCTCAGGGGAATCGGCCCTGAATTCGGGCCCGCAGAGTGTACTCGTGGAGCGCAGGACACAGCATGCTGGGATTCCATGTCGTACGACCTATGTCCGGGCCATGCTTAGATTTCTCAACAAGTCATGATAAGGCCCGACTTTACAATGCATGTGGTCAGACTTGTAAGATACTAGTGTACAGCAATGGAAAAGCGGCTCTGGCATTTTCGAATTCAGGTTCAGATCAACAGGGTTAATGTAGTCCCTCGTGGCCACGGAAGCGTCAACACGGACCCTGGCCCCATAATACGAATACTAGTTGAACTTAGATCTAGTCATGCACCGAGCAAGGATAATCAGAATTAAAGTCTTTGGTCACAAATGGAATGATGTGAAGCATGTTTAGTGCCTCACTGTATGGTGTTTTATTCGGGTTCTTCCTGTAACGCGGCCAACATTTGCTTTTCTTTACGAGAATATATTGCTCCTTTGAGCACATCATTGAATGATACTAGGTCAGTAGACAGTGAAGCCATTTAGTTCCTGGTAATCATTCCCCCTTTGCCATGCTTTTCCTCACATCTCCGAATCAAACCCGTGAATGGCACCGAGAAGCCCAAGGTACTCAATCCACGCCATCCGCATCCGCCGAAGTCACGGACATGCCACTACCAGACTGTTCTGTCTCGCTAAGCTCCTCTTCTGCAGGTACCTCCTCCCCCTCATCGTCCTCCGCCATTTGCAGGTTGCGTTCGAAAGAAGCATACTTGCGAGCTTCGGTGAGAGCAAGTTGATATTTCATCTGGATCTTGGTGCCACCAGTGTTCAAGCCCTTCTGCCTGCACATAGCCTTCAATTGATTCAAGTTGAATGAATTGTCTGCGTCCCTGAGCGTCTGCACAAGCTCCTCAATACTGTCTCCATCGCTTGACACAGCACGGAGATCGCACAGAGCTTTTGCATCCTCGGTGGAAAGGAAGAGACGCGGATCAGGAGTGTCCTCTTTGACAGTCTTAAGATCAGCAATGCCGTGTAGCATGAAGACCTGGTTCCTATTCAACTCCTTTATGCGCTTTTCCTTTGCGGCCTTCTCAGCTGCTTTCTTGGCCTTGATCTGAGCATGTCGCTGAACCTTGGCCTCCTTGTGCTCTCGCGCACGTTGGAGCTTCAACTGTTCTCGATTGGCTCGTTCAGTGGCACGATCAGCCTTCTCCTGGGCCATTGCAGCTTGTCTAGCAGCGGCCTTCTCGGCCCTTTCCGCGTTGCGGAGGCGAGCTTCTTCTTTGATCTTGCGTTGCAGGGCTGTTGTCTTCTCCTTTGCAAGACGCTCTGCTTCACGCTTTCGCTCTCGAGCTTGACGGAAAGCTTCGAGTTCGATGCGGCGAGCTTCAGGGTTGTCATCAAGATCGATTGGAATCGTTGCAGTGCCGTCTTTGAGAGCCTGATAGCGCTGTTGACATGCTTTGGCACTGAATATTGAATCCTGATTCAAGCGACGCATGTAATCGGAGACTTTGCGGAAACGCCATGCGTGGACACGCTCGATCTCATAGTTGACCTCGATATCAGCGAGTACGTAGGCTTCAAGAAGGCGGACATCGTCTTCCTGGTCCCACTCCTTGAATCCTTCCTCTAAAAGATGGTCTACGTAGTCGGCTTGAGCGAGTTTGATACGTCCAATGCGCGTAGAGATTGACTTTCGATCATACCTAGCGCGGCCATCCTTCGCAAGCTTCTCTGCAATTTGGGTATCGGTAAACCCGTTCTCTCGCATATTCATGATCAGCTCGTCATCTGAATCTAGGTCTACGGTTATCTTTTTTGCGTTTGGTGCAAGAGAGTCTCTATGCGCAAAGTTTCCTGGGACGCGAGAAGTTGGTTGGTTGAGGTTCCCTTCGTCAAGAATGAACCCTTCACTCTCACTGGCCCTAGTACGGATCGCAGAGCGCTGGGCCGCTTTTGTGGAGCGGGTGAAGAAGGCAGGTTGGGTCTTGCGTTTTTTGGCAACGTGCTCATCGATAGAGGAGTCGTCTTCCTCTTCGGTACCAGTACACTCATGGTCCTCCTCCATTCCCTCTCGGAGATCGTTGTAACCTTCAAGTTTCCCGAATTCCTCCTATAAATAATTAGAATTAGAGCTGTATGGTTTCTGAAGAATATTTACGTCATCGACTTCATCATCCACATCGATACCATCTTCTTCCTGGTCATCCGAGACAGATCTCGCATTATCTAAGCCGTCTTCCTCGTCTAGGTCTTGGTCCATTTGAACCGGAATCTTGGAATCTAGTCGGGTCAGTAAATAAGCATACGGCGCGCTTCACCAGAAATCTGGAAAACCCACCGTCCTCGTCGAGGTTGAAGGCCTCGTATGAACTCATGTTGGTAGCCTGACTCGGTGGTTGGTTGTTGTCAGACTGGATGAAGGTAACGAAGATGACCAAGAGAAGGGGGCGAGGGATTTTATGAGGCCACAAGATGAGATGAAATGCGTTGCTATGACAGCCCGCTCTGTGGCACTACTGCCAAGCCGACGTTGCGGTGAAAGTGTGGAACGATTTTGTCACTGACAAGTCTTTCGATTGCGTGTTGCGTTGACAAAACCAGAACTTGATGTTTTGACTGCCTTTAGTGATTGATTAGTATAAACTTAACAAAGCTTTCTGCGGCATACTGAGGAAATAGAGGAAGATGCTGAGCTCTCTGTAAAGTATGAATCGGGCACGTAGTCGCGAGAGTTGCCTAGCCACCTTTACCTCACCTATGGTCTCGTTAGAAATCAGCGCGATATATATGGATTCCCGCAGATTTCCTCACAGGACGAGAAGAGCTCACTTGCATTGCCGTTCCAATAAATCCAGCCTCTTCTTCTAAGATTTTGTGATAGAGGGTTTTTAGAATATTAAAAAGTTCAACCGCCTCAAGAGAAAATCTTGATGGATTCGCCAGAGTTGTAGTCCGATACCATCTTAAATCCAGCTATAGCCATCTAAATATTACAATAGCTCGATTTTGGGCGGAGAAGAGTATACCCAATCTTGTGACTGGTTTCATCTTGTAGCTACTGCTAGTTGATGATCGTAAAGGAGTGCGCTTAGGATTACATATTCAATCATTACTAGAGCGTCCTTCCATAACCAGGAAACTAACACTAGCAAGAAGCAATGCCTGAAACAAGAGTAGGAATTCGGTCGCCTCCATCACATCGGGGAAGTGGGATGAAATGTCCACTTGATCTTACAGCATGTGATATGTGGCGCTGTGGCGCTAGCTTTATACCCCTGATCCCTGTCAGTGACGCAAGTGCATGATGACCGTCGATCAGATACCTGCTGGCATAAAGGTCAGGATAAACTTCTGACGATCACCATACGTAGCAGCAAATCTCGATAGATCTACCACCTGGCTTTCCTGTTCAGACTATTTCGTTACCCTCACGTCACTACAGAAAGACCCGAGCCATCAGCAATCTGAACACAACGAGCGAACGGACAGTTTACACTCCTACCATGACATCCTATTTCAATATCAAGAAGCTTCGTCGACAGTCAAAGCAGGCTGGTGCGCACGACTCACTCATCTCTCCTCCCGCTCCGACAGTTGCCAGTCCTAGTGAAGAGCCAGCAGCATCCCCCGTACTTGACGAAGAAGACGAGAAATTTCTCGAGCGCCTGGCGGCTATTGCTCGAGAGCCAGAAGGGACGCCCCCTCCATTACCAGATCGTCCAGTTGTTATACTCGATAATGGGGAGAAGAAGATCGGCAAGGACGCACAGGAGGCTCTGATGGATGGAGCACACACGGTACCACTGCCAACGAGCCCTCCCGAAGTTGCAGCGGACGAAGGAGATAAATCGAAGGACAAGGCAGGCGAGGATGGCCTCAGCCGGAAAAAAAGCGTAATGTCATATTTCACCCTGGCACAATCGAAGTTTAAGCGCTCTGGGGACAAAGAGAAAGAAAAGGACCTTAAGGAGAAGAAGAAAGACAAACATTCGCAAAAGGACAAACAGAAGGCCGCTGATGATTTGCATTCTGCCGCTGAAGCAGCAAAACTATCGGAAGAAAAGGAAGCAGAGAAAGAAGAGCAGGATTTAGGGAAGATCCTCGACCAGCTCAACCTTTCTGCAGTGAACAATCGCGTGTTCAGTTTTTCAAAAGAATCTGAGGAGCTCCTGAACAAGTTTAAACTTGTTCTCAAGGACCTTGTAAATGGCGTACCAACAGCGTACAATGATCTTGAGAAACTCCTGACGGATTCTGAGGGCCAATTAAAGAAAATGTACGGCAGCCTCCCACCGTTTCTCCAGAACCTTGTCAAGAGCCTACCTACGAAGATCACTGCCGCTCTTGGCCCTGAAATTCTCGCGGCGCAAGCTGAAAAGCCGGGATTTGATGCTAAACAACGAGCGGAAACATTTGATACTGGTACCAAGTCCAAAAGACCCAAGATTCCCAGTCTCAAGTCTCTTGTATCTGTTGAGGGCGCAGTGGCGACGATGCTTAGGAGTATTCTCAATTTCTTGAAACTGAGATTCCCAGCTGTCCTGACCGGTACCAACGTTCTTTTAAGTCTTGCTGTATTTCGTAAGTCCTACGTAGCGATGGATAGGAAAGACATTCAATGCTAACAGCTGCTCCAGTGCTGCTTTTTGTCTTCTGGTATTGTCACAAACGCGGCCGGGAAACTCGTCTTGAGAAGGAACGCACAGGAGCTGAAGGCGAGGATTCAGTGGCCGCAAGTAGTGCATCATCAATGACCGGGGATGGCGACTCGCTCCTAGACGATAACGTGAGAGGCGAGAGCAGCAAAGAGAAGCCTGAGCCACCACTTATCATCCATGATGACAAGGAAAACCCGGACAAGGCCGATGCTACTGTGGAAGATATGCCCTCAGTTCTACATTTACCAGATCCAAAAACGGTGCCGCTGCCGAAGTCTGAAGGGGACACTCCTTCGAAGGAAGGACCCCAAAAGCCACCGGGAACAAGCTAGTGACAAGTGTAGGATGTCACCCTGGAACGAATTTCACTTTGTCTTAGCGATATCCCCTCTTCAATTATCATTCAGCGAGTAATAATGCCGGCGAAATTAAGAGATTAAGTAGTCAATTCATAATGAGAACATGACCTTTAATTGCTCTTGAACAGATTCAGGAAACTTCGAGGATTTCCAGTGATTGATCCAGCATGATGCTATACATGAAACTTATTGTCTGTTTCGTTGCTGTAACCAATATTTCGGTAGGCTTCATGAAAGAACTGTTCCTAATGACATTTAGGTAAACTTGGTAGTACTATACGCTTTATTTTTTGCTGCACACTCCTCCTACGCATGTGCTTGGGGGTTTGCTAAGTAAATCTGGCATGGCAGAATGAGCATGCGGTTCACGATTTCTGATGGGGAGCGCCAGGGTCTGCTAGTGGGTGATTCAGAAGACTTTTTGCAGCGACAAAGATTGAGATTTTTCAAATCTGACGCTCCGCTTTGACCTGCTCAGGTCTCCAGAATAGATACTTCAATTAGCTTCATTTCATCCAAAGACTCTAGCTCAACGGCTGTTAAAAGCGGACTAATTTTTTAGGATGAGAGTTCCACATCTAGGGATTACCAATGCTGCCGTGTCTATCGATATTGATCGTTGGGAGATTGGAGATGAGAACATGCAGAATCTGATCAAAGGCTGTTCCGGATGCAAAGGGAAGATTCTTAATATTCCAAAGCAGATGTTGGATTGTAATAGTGTATTCCAAATGTTGATGTGGTCCGCCTTATAGGAGGGTTACTCGGCTATACCAATTAAGGCTAGTTAAATCTTGGCACCCAACCTTCATTTCACAACATGCTCCAAATCTAGGGATACGGAGCACTCCCGGCCGCGAGTCTGGTTACCATGAGACCCACACACCACTCTCATAAGATCCCAGACGTTCCGATTTACGATTCTTTGTCACCAGATATCCCGGTCACCGCAACGCATTATCCCACGTTTCCATCACCACTTGATAATGTCGACCCATCGATCGAGCACGACATCCCAGGCTTTGGTCCTGGGACTGGCGAAGGAACTCAGGCAGCGAACGGACACTCGAATATACACAGTAGTGGATTGAGGCTGGATGCTGGGTTAACGTCCGGGGGAAGAGCAGCTGGCCGCTCAACTATATCAAATGCATCACACCCGTCCCACCAGCTTGACATAGTCGTTCAACCTATGGTCCAAACACAGAGCCTGAGACCAAATACTCCGCCACATGTACCTAATTCCACACTGCACGGCCAGTTTGACATGCTTCCTCCTCCGCAAAGTACACATCCCAGCTGGCAAGCCCTCCATGATTACGCACAGTCGCATGCGTCTGCACATGGCTACGCCCTTAGTATCAACACCACTGCGAAAAATCGGTCTCGGATCAAACTGGCCTGCGTTTGCTATGGCGCACCCAAGAACACGCATAAGCTAACACCGGAGACAAGAGTGAGGAAAAACCGGGTTAGCTACAAAACCGGTTGTAAGATGTGGGTGGAAGGCAAGAAGCAGGATGATGGTTTATGGGTGCTAAGGGTTGGTGAACCCATGCACAACCACCCCGGGCGTGCTACAGAGGGATGGGCCGTTCAAAGAAAAAGAACATGGGGAGTGCAAGGAGGGAGAGTAGGCGTTGGTGGCGTGACGGCCAAAGAAGAGAAAGAACGGGACGATAGCATCGGCAATGTCACCATTGCCGATGTAACTGTACACCAGGAGTCTAGTGATTTGCACAGTGAACCGCGCAAGGCCAGTCATAGTCTTGAAAGTGGTGGCATGGTGTGGAAGATTGTGGAGCAGGAGATGCTGCGCAAGGGTGGGTCTGGGCAAGGTCGAGATAGAGGAGTGGGGAGAACCGTTAGAGTGCTTGAAGAACGCCTCCCTGGGATTCATATTTTTAAACGCGATGTTTACAACATACGGGCCCAAATTAAGCGCGCGCGAAAGGCGGCTGGACAACAGATTGGCGAAGGCCTAGACGACAGCGATAACGAAGACAACCAGGGGGCGAGTGATCCCGACCACCAACCAAAGACGGACGTTCGTCAAGGTGATGGGCAAATCAGCGAGATAGACAGCGGGAGGTTTCCGGAGATTGATCCTATGCTGGTTGCGCAATGCAACGACGCCCTCAGAAATGTGACGCAGCAGGAAGAGAGCGAGGTGGAGAGATTGAGAAGAGAAGTCGAAGAACTTAGACAAAGCTTATCACAGCGCACAAAAGAATTGGAGGAGAGGACAAGTGAGAATGAGAGCCTAAAAGTCCAGGTGGAGCTTGCCAACATGGCGTTGTATAACGAAAGGGGTGGACATGGCCCATGACATACCAAGACACAGACACGTACATGGCCCACTTGCCTGAGAAATCATAAAGAAACTTGCAAGCCACCGTTGGATTCTGACCCTGGAATCCGGCTGCCCGAACACGAACATGCTCGACCCCGATCTTGGGCCGAGGGCCTTGTTGCATACATTAGGTACCGAGGATCCATCATGTGATGCGCACTTTAAGTCCGACTCTCCGAACGCAAATGGGTTTGTACGGCATGAAATGTAACCCATAAGATTCAGTTGGCCCCAGCAGCCTCCTGGGGAGATTAGTCAAGAGAAAGTAATGGTTCGATACGGGCTACCCGATATCAGACGCACGCGGGTCGGGTGGCGCTCGCCTATCTAGTCGAGATATCCTGATGATAGTAGTGGTTCAGTCATGGAGGGACATACTACAGCATCTTTTTTCTTGTTCTTGATCGTGGGCTGACTCAAAAAGAAATTTGAGAGCCTGTGCACAGCCATGGTCACGTTGTCCCTGTTGGGCGAGGCAGAACTGGAGGAACGGACATGGGACTGGGGAGGGTTCTAAGAGAGCAGGTATGGGACTGGACCGGATCTACATGCATCTGTTAGACGAGGCAGTAATATATTTTACAATCCCTCATTCGTTCCCTATGCTTCCACGTGGATTGCTCGAATGGCAAAAAGCCGCCGTCGGCGGTTACGTGGGGTAGTCGGCCAAGCTGTGTAGATGTCGCCTAGATGCATTCACCGGGGCATCCTTAGCCTCTCCATGGCAGGCCCACAACGTCGTGCCAAGCTGGAATATGGGAAAGATCAGAGTAGACGAGAATTTTGCTGGTCGCGGTGTTGAGCGAGGTTGTTGCAGGTGGCAGCCAGAGGTAGGGAGAGAGCGCGTGATCGGCGATATGGTGGTTCGAGGTTGCCCCACCGGGGTAGCTTCGTTTGCTTTTTTCCAAGACCCCACGTCATTCTGCTGAGGCGCGACTCTCACCGCGAGAAGGTGATTTATTTCGCCGACAAATGTCTTTGCACGCCTCGAGCTAAGAGACACCGCCCAGAACTGTGCTCAATCGTTTTTAAATTCGAGCCTCGACGGCTGCTTGCGTGCCTCTCTCAACCCTTCTCAACCCGAGCCCCTCAACATTCTTTGACGAAATCCCACCTGCTCTAAAAGTACGCCCGCCCGCTCCCACGCGGCTGAGCCGACATACAATTCATAGCTCCTAGCTCACCCACCACCCAGTCCACAAATTCACAAATCCTTGCCCTGCAAGCGATATCCTCTCTAAATCTCTATCACCGGATACTTGTCTTCCTACACGCACACCCAGAGCTTGCTCTGAATACCTCGAAATGGCTCCAACCGATGCTCCAGCGCCCCTCCCGGGCAAGAAGAGACGAATTGGTGTAATGGTACGGTCCCCGAGTTCCATATCACAATCTAAGGCACATCACCACACTTTAGCTGAGAGTTGGCTAGAGGAGCGCTTTCAATGGCTCTGCGTTAAGCTGCTCCGACATTATTGAAGCCTCAAGATTCCCCTCCGTACCCCTCCAAAGATGCAAATGCTAATTGTCAACCCTATACAGACCAGCGGCGGTGGTACGATATTACCTCTTCCTTTGCCGAGAGATTCTCTAACACTCTCTTAGATGCGCCAGGCATGAACGGAGCCGTGCGAGCAGTAGTAAGTTTTGACAACATCGACCAGAAAGGCATAGAAGCTTACACACCTACAGGTCCGCATGACCCTGCATTACGGCTGTGAAGGTGTGTTCAGGACACAACTTTGGCTCGTCCACTTACTAACTGAGATATCGCCTATGCAATCTACGAAGGATATGATGGCCTTGTCAAAGGCGGAGATATGATAAAGGAGATGCTTTGGTCTGATGTCCGAGGTTTTCTTCCAGAAGGCGGCACATTGATCGGGACCGCTCGATGCAAGGAGTTCATGGAGCGGGCTGGCCGTCTGAAAGCTGCCAAGAACATGGTTCTCAAGGGCATTGACGCACTGGTCATCTGTGGAGGTGACGGTGAGTGTCATGGTCTTCTATCAAGCATTCCGAACTGATCGAGTTCTGTAGGAAGTCTTACTGGAGCCGATACATTCAGATCTGAATGGCCTGGCCTATTGGAGGAGTTGGTCAAGACCGTAAGTGTCTTTGTGTGTGATGGCCTCAGCGAAACGAGCTAATCTTCCCTAGAACGAATTGACCGCAGACGCTATTCTGCCTTTCAAACATTTGAACATAGGTAAGTGTCGATGATGCCCAGTCCACTTTCAGCTGTTGTAACGACAGTTCTCTCTAAGCGATACACCCTTTCTACAGAAATATGCTGATTTTGACACTCTACATATAGTGGGCCTCGTCGGAAGTATTGGTAAGTCAATAGAACCACTCGATCAAAGATTCAAGAGCTCACATCAAGCAAGATAACGATCTCTCCATGACTGATGCTACGATTGGCTGCTACTCCTCTCTCTCACGTATTTGCGAAGCCGTTGATTCGGTGGATACCACTGCTACTTCGCATCAGCGCGCATTCGTCATAGAAGGTAGGTGCAACCACCAAGCATGATCATGATCCCGCTGACGAAATGGATCTTAGTCATGGGTAGGCATTGTGGCTGGTTGGCGCTCATGGCTGGCCTGTCCACAGGAGCCGATTTTATCTTCATACCCGAAATTCCACCTGAAGTATGTTAAGTCCTCACCTGTCTTTGATTCATACAACAAAGCACAACTATTCCACAAGTCAACCCCACAAGGAGCTCACGCTGACTTCATTAACATCTAGGACAATTGGCAGGAGATAATGTGCCATGTGATCAAAAAACACCGTTCTATGGGAAAGCGCAAGACCATTGTTATCGTTGCCGAGGGCGCAATTGACCGTAACTTGAACAAAATCACTCCTACAATGGTGAAAGATCTCCTGTCAAACCAAGGAGGACTGGATACTCGCATTACAACACTCGGCCACGTCCAGCGTGGTGGAACACCATGCGCATACGACCGAATGCTCGCGACACTGCAAGGTTCGCCACCCAACCAATGAACACCCAAAACCGATGCTGCGAATGTATGCTGACTCAATTTCTCTTGTATAGGTGTTGAAGCTGTAAAGGCTGTTCTCGAGGCCACTCCAGAAACTCCAAGTCCAGTCATCTGCATGATCGAGAATAAAATCGTGCGCCGTCCTCTCCTCGAAGCCGTAGCACAGACGAAAGAAGTTGCAGCTGCTATCGAATCCCAGGACTTCGACAAAGCGATGCAGCTTCGAGACTCGGAGTTTGCCGAACATTATAAAGCCTACAGAATCACTACTGCGGCTGATCAACCTGAACTCAAACTCCCAGAAGAGAAACGTATGCGAGTTGGCATAATCCACGTCGGCGCCCCTGCTGGCGGTATGAATGCCGCCACACGTGCAGCTGTTGCATACTGTCTTGCTCGCGGCCATACTCCTATTGCACTGCATAACGGATTCCCTGGCCTCATTCGACATCATAGTGATGAACCTCTCGGGGCAGTGCGTGAGATCAAGTGGCTTGACGCAGAAAGCTGGGCCAGCAAGGGTGGCTCTGAAATTGGAACCAACCGTGGCTTACCCTCCGAGGATCTCGAGACGGTCGCTTTCGTATTCAAGAAGTACAACATTCAAGCTCTATTTGTTGTTGGTGGATTCGAGGCCTTCACAGCGGTATCCGAATTGAGGAAAGGCCGCGAGCACTACAAAGCCTTTAAAATCCCAATGACAATTCTTCCGGCAACAATCAGTAATAATGTCCCAGGAACAGAATATTCAATTGGCTCCGATACTTGCCTAAACGCTTTGATTGAATATTGCGACGCCTGTCGACAATCTGCTTCCGCTAGCAGAAGAAGGGTATTTGTTATTGAGACTCAAGGAGGTGAATCTGGATACATTGCAACCATCGCCGGCTTGTCCATTGGAGCACTTGCCGTATATACACCGGAGGATGGCATCAATCTGAAGATGCTAGACCACGATATTGACCACCTCCGCGACGTTTTCCTGAAAGACAAAGGCCAGAACCGTGCAGGCAAGATCATCCTAGTTAATGAGAAGGTAAATTGCAACATTCGTAATGCAGAGAGATGCGTACTTACTCGTACTTAGGCATCGAAGGTGTACTCCGTTCAGATCATTGCTGAGATGATTGCCGAAGCTGGAAAGGGCAAATTTGAGTCCCGTCACGGTGTTCCAGGTCATTTCCAGCAAGGTACAACGGTACGCGAGATAAACCACGACAAGATAACAAAAGGCTCGTGCTGACGTTGATATCTAGCCATCCCCCATGGACCGAATTCGCGCCGTTCGTTTTGGTGTAAAGAGCGTGCAGCACCTCGAAGAATATGCCGGCATGGATTCGGACGAAATAGAAGATGACCGCATGAGCACCGCTGTCATTGGTATCAAGGGCGCACACGTCATGTTCTCTCCGATGGAGGACATTGAGAAGAAAGAGACTGACTGGAAGCGAAGGAGGCCAAAGAACGAATTCTGGATGAATTTGAAGGAAGTCGTAGATACTCTTTCTGGACGCTCGAAGCCGCTCACATCTCCTCCGAATGTCGATACGCTCGCTGGGCGCCCTGCTTAGGGAGTCTATGGGAAAGGGAAGAACGATTATCTTAGAGCTGGATGATCCAGGTCGCTACCGGTCACTGAATGATTATGGTGTTTGTAGATATTATAGGCTTTCTGCTTTGAGGTTGTCGATTATGGAAATCCATGGTTAAGTCACGATCACGATGCAATTTGGTAGACAGCATTTATTAAATGAAAGAAATTACGACAATTCGTGAGCACAGAACGCCTACAATACGTATCAAGGGAACCTGATGTTGCTTCAGGAATTCGATCTTAATTGCATAGGAATATCAAATTGATGACCGATTATGATAAAAATCAAGTAGACATCTTGCTCTTTTATATCAAAGGATACAATTCATATTGCGGAACTTTGACGCCCCCACCAATGACCTCGGCTCACCCTAACGTCATAGCTCCACCTCCACTACCACAAAACCCATCCTTCCATCCCAAGACACTCAATCACCATTTTGACTGCAGTTCCAGCGGCTCCGCAATGGCCTCGAAACTTCTCTCGCCAGGTACAGCTATTGCAAGCTCCTCAAGATTCTCGACACGATATCTTTGTTTACAGCAACGACCGCAACTGATCCCGGCAGCTCAGCTCCAGACACAACGCCGCAGCATCTCTGCGTACGGCTACGAGCAAGCTAAAGCACTTTCATTCACTGAATATGGTGATCCAGCTTCGGTGCTTTCCCTTCACACCCACTCGATATCTCCACCTCACGGCGACCTCATGACAATCCGCTTCCTAGCATCCCCAATAAACCCAGCCGATATAAACCAGATACAAGGCGTGTACCCATCCAAACCAACATTTACAACTTCTTTAGGCACAGCCAAGCCAATTGCTGTTGCTGGAAATGAGGGTGTAGCAGAGGTAATAAGCTTGGGCGACAAAGCGAAGAACACCGGGTTCAAGAGAGGTGATTGGGTTATCATGAAAGCACCTAGTTTCGGAACATGGAGAACGCACGCCAGCATCACACCAGAGCAAGCCGTAAAACTAGAAGACAACGTAAGAGAAGGAATCAGCGCGATCCAGGCCGGGACTGTGAGCGTCAATCCATGCACAGCATACCGAATGCTGAAGGATTTCGCGAACCTAAAAGAAGGCGAATGGTTCATTCAGAATGGCGCAAACTCTGGCGTCGGGCGCGCAGCCATTCAACTAGGCCGGCACTGGGGCTTAAAATCTATCAACATTATCCGATCGCGAGACGACAAGGCCGCCGAAGACAAACTCAAGAAAGACCTGCAATCCATTGGCGCTGATGTGGTCATCACAGACGCCGAGCTGCAATCCCAAAGTATCAAGGACATGTCCAAGGAATGGACAAATGGCGGGCGCGACAAAATCCCCTTAGCTCTAAACTGTGTAAACGGCAAAGCTGCAACCGCAATGGCCAAGCTACTTTCCTCAGGATCACACTTTGTAACCTACGGAGCAATGTCCAAGCAACCCCTCACCATACCCGCCTCTATGCTCATCTTCAAAGACATCCACTTCCACGGATTCTGGCTGTCGAAATGGTCAGCGCAGAACCCAGAGGATAAGAAGGCTGCCGTGGAACATGTTTTTGAGCTGACGAGAAAGGGACAGTTCAAGGATACGCCTGTCGATGAGATTAAGTGGGAATGGGAGACCAAGGGTGAGGATTTGATCGCCAAGGTTAAGGACACGTTAGACGGGTTTCGAGCGGGTAAGGGTGTTTTTGTGTTTGGGAAGACGTGAGGGATTGAGGGAGGTCAATCATGTGCTTGGGTACGTGTGTATAGATAGATACCAAATATTATTGTCAATGCAGTGTGAGTTTTAGATTTCCAACATCATGGCCGTCCTTCCGTTTATTGTGTCATTCATGACGTTTGAGAGGTGAAAGAATGTAAAGAAATAAAGAGAGTTTAAGGTTGCGAAACGCAACGTTCTACAGTCAAAGCAAGAGCACAGGTATGTATAGGATAAATATTATTTTTTTCCCAAGGGGTATCTACTCTGATCCTAAGCCATTGCACGAAGTGATTCGTTGGCAATAGTATTCATCCAACCAAACTGCTTATCTTCTCTTGGAAAGAGCCCAAAGTCGCAGAGCCATCCCAAGTAAACCTCTCCTCGGATGAGGCGTTCTCTAATCCAGGGGCTACTACCACAACTTCCAGAATACCGTTGTCAACCTTTACTGCTACTTCATGGTCTATTCGCTTCTTCCCATCTTTGCCCTTTATGGTGATGCGGGACTCCCTGCCCTTCACAACGGCCCTGTGACTGTACTGTTTGGGCAGTAAGTTCTGAGATAAATCAAGTGACAGGACCCAGTCAATGTATGAATTGACCTCGTCCGCGGAGGGAAACCTGAACTCTCGTTTATGATCTGGGTCAAGGCCAAGAACAGATGCCAATGAAGACGGAAGAGTGACCTTGAATTCAGCACCAAATGTAGGCGGGCCCATGTAGGTCCGAGTTGCTATCGTGATATTCTCCGGTTGCGCTTCGTTTGAGGAAGGTATAGTCAATGTAGCTACACTATCGAATGGTTTTATGAAAGCTTCGAGAAGCTGATCTACCGCGGAAAGGTCTCTCCGTTGCGAGTTTTGGATGATGTTCTTTAAATCCTCCCAGGAGGTCTCGCGGACTAATTTCAATGATCCTCCAAGCCTGGCGCTATCCAAGACATGGATGATTTGGTTTAGATGCGTCTGTAAAGAACCAACAGCATCGATGTGATTGAACACAGCAAGAAGAGTGCGCATAAGAGGTGGGTTGGGAGGCGGCCGCTTGTTGTGAGCTAGAGGTGGCGGTATTTGAGATCTTCTAAATAACCGCATGCGATGCTCATGAGCAAGTAGAAGCCGAAGAGCTTCGGAGATATTTTGAGCCAGCCAGTCGTAGGAATGGTCGCTTACCCCTAACATATCCTCGTCCCTGGCTACACAATCGATCAGAACTTTTCGTTCGGTTGGGCGATCGGCTAAGGTTGGCGCTTTTAGATGAATAACTGAGTCCCGTAATTCAACCCCGTAGCCAAGTAATTGACGCGTTTCAAGAGACATTTCATGGAAAAGCTCTTCTTCAAATAGAGAGTCCCGCGCAAGCTGTATGGATGCCTCGATAGCGAGCCCTGTTCCTTCCATCTTTGCAGGCAATGTGGAAGTTCCAACAGTGCTTCCATCATCCATAACTCTTACACGTAGAGTCTTCGGTTGCAATGCAAGTGCAGGATCAAGAATAATGCTCCCATCTTTGTCCATACGAAGAGGAGCGAGACCACGCGCCTTGAAATGGTCGTTGGCTTCAGCGAATCCATACCGGACGGCAAAGGGGGAATGACGGGACTGCTTCTTGTACCGTTGAAGCGACCACCCTTTTCGAGAGATAGACAAAACCTCGTCCCAATATTTTGTTTCTTTGCGCACTTCTGTTTCTAATTGTGCTGCGGCCTTGAGAATGTTGTCCGTAGCTGAATCTAAGGCCTCCATTCTCGATCCTCTCGCTGCAAGCTGCTCTCTCTTCTGCTTCTCCGCTTGTAGTTCCAACTCCTGTGGTTTCTTCGCAGCATCGCTTACTCGAGTGACGCCGAAAGAGCCTCGAGGGACACGCTGTTGTTTGAACTGGGTACTGAAGGAGGCATCCACGTTTTTGGCAGGGTCTTTGGAGAGGAGAAGTGCGACGAGATCGAGAGTATTGCTGGCATAGAAATGTGCCCATCTAGTACAATACAGGTCAGGAAGGATTCAAGAAAGCATGTATACAAGATGTTCAACATACTCGAGTTTGTGCCACATTTCTGCCCTTGCGCGCCCAATTGCCTGAAGCCGCTCTTGTCTTGTTGGGCCGTCCTTCTCGTCGCCCTGCTCAATCCCTTCCATAATCTCCTCTGTACCATCTTTGCCAGCATTGAGTTCTTCTTGCAATGAATCTTCGGTGATAAAGCGCAGATGCCCTCTCTCAGTGGTGAGCTGGCCGATCTGAGCAAATAGGTCTGCGGGCTCTAGAGCTTCCTTTGTCGACCCAGGCCATGGCCGAAGCGCTACATTGGTTGTGGAACTAGATCCAGACATGCTCGAGAGTTGTATGTGTGTGACAGACAGTAAATGGTGTTGGTCGTTGAAATGGCAAGACGCGTTGGCGGGCCTTGCATAAAGGCCGGGGCCGCTCGCCTAGGGCTGGGAGTATTTAGCTCCCGCGGCCTGGCAATCAGATCGGCGGGGGTTATTCTCGACCAAAGGTTACTCGCGGCTGATGGATGCAATCAACCCAACCCAGGATGGTGTTCGAATATCCAACTAGGTTGAAGTAAAGGACGCCACGGTGCTGGTGCGCTCTGCTGGGGGCGGGTAGTAGGTGGAGAGGTCCTGGAGGCTTGGAGTCCACGTGCGACGTTGCCCGCCCTATTTAAGTAGCTAGAGCGGAGGTTAAAGGGAGCTCCCAGCTATCGATAAGGAGCTTCCCTTGAGCTCAACCGTAACGTCAGCAGCTCTGCCATTTAGCATCCGTTGGGACCCCAAGTACAGGTACTTGCCAGCAGACCACGTTGTTTACTCAGTTCCCCTACATCCTCATCATGACCACAAGATACAGAGTCGAGTGTAAGTATCAATTGAGGCCCTCACCCACTTTCACCCATGATATCAACGTTTGACTTACCTTGTTGATTCAGATGCTCTCAAGGTGTGTTTGCTACCCTGCCATCCTTAAATTCAAGTACTAATGCATATGCAGACTCATCGTCGAGATCAATTGGTAAGTGAGGTGCCCCGAACCTAACAGAATCGGAAATTTGCTGACAGAATCTTGGAGATTGAATGGATTAAGGTATGCATCCACCCACTACTTCCAAGAGTACTCTAAGATGGTGACGTCTTTTGACTCCACTAGGGACTATTGGCCGTGCCTTTTGTCCTTCATTCCCAACCTACTGCTGTCTTTGAGCCTCATGGCCAAAATGTGGAGCAAATGGCCACCGTTGCCCAACGCCGCTACGCGGAGATCATGCGAGATGTAGAGGAGCTCATCAATGACCACAGTGAGTTGACTCCTTCCAAAGCTGATATTGCGCCATGAACATCTTCCTACGTATTTCAGAGGGTGTATTAGGTCCTAAATATCCTACTATGTACGGTTATCTTTGGATATGCTGATCCTGACGTGCTGGGCAGTCGCTCATCAAAGAGCCAACACACACGACCGTTCGAAGCTCAAATTGCTCGTCCCCTCCGTTGCAAATTTCTTTACGCCTTTAGCACTCCATGATGCATTCATCTGGCAGGATCAACGTCGTTGTATAAGCTGTCGTCGTTTTGTGCCTCCATCCTTCAATGATATCAGACTGGTCCTTAATACAGCCCAAGTCATGAGTCTCGTTCGCGGTGGCCCCTTAGAACTGGTAACATTCGATGGAGATGTTACTCTTTATGACGATGGCGAATCGTTGAGACCAGATAATCCAGTCATCCCGCGTATCCTGAAACTCGTGCGCAATGGCACCCGAATTGGCATTGTCACAGCCGCTGGGTACACCGAAGCCCGAAAATATTATGAAAGACTGTACGGACTCCTTGATGCTTTATTGGCATCTGATTTTCCGCCCGTAACCAAGGAGAATCTAGTAATTATTGGGGGTGAAAGTAATTACTGCTTCAGGTTTGACGGCAACAGCCCCGATCTGCTGAGGTTGGTACCACGCAATGAGTGGCTACTGGATGAGATGTTACTGTGGCAGGAGTCGGATATCACGGAGTTGCTCGATCTAGCGGAAGTCTCACTCCGTGATACTGTCAGCAACATGCACATGGAGGCTATTGTCGTTCGGAAAGAAAGGGCAGTAGGGATCATCCCGAAACCAGGTCACAAGTTCTGCCGGGAGACCCTCGAAGAGACAGTCTTGATAGCACAGAAGATTTTGGTATGTTGCAGACTCGCTGAGGACTATTGCAAGGGTTGCTGACATGCACCGTGTTAGGAGATCTCAGAGGTCGGAAATCGTCTACCGTTCTGCGCTTTTAATGGTAAGGACCATTGTACGATAAGTTACGAACATGTTAACGTATACTAATGGCCAATGTAGGGGGCAATGACGTTTTTGTTGACATTGGAGACAAGTCATGGGGCGTACAGGCCTGTCAACGTTTCTTCGGAGGAATTGAAGGGGGTAAAACACTGCATGTTGGCGATCAGTTTCTGTCGGCCGGGGCCAATGACTTCAAGGCACGGCTGGCCTGCACGACGGCATGGATTGCGAATCCGGCAGAAACGGTTCAATTGCTAGATGAGATTGCCGAATTGGATGAGTTGCATACTCGCAAGACACGGTGATGGGAGGAAAGGTGTATTGGTTACAGTGCGGATACGGCTGCAACTGGAGCATGGCCTGCTCGGGCATGGGATTAGACATTGGTGGGGCGAGGGCGAGGGCGARCAGAACCCAGAGTAAGAGGAGTAAATTTGAAGCCATGTTTCCAGAGTGTTTGGGATTGGGACCACACACTGGTGGTTGTGTTCATGAGATGGGTTGTATAGCGGGCATTTGCATAGCATTCCCAGGCTTGCGGGGAGAATTGAGATGAAGGTTAGCAGATGGCAGGGAGCTTCATTCACCTTGACCCTGACTCGTAAACGTCCCTGAAGCTTCGTGATTGGTCTTGGATTGGGTCTGCTAAGAGATCCCTGCCTTTTTCCTTTGCTTTATTCCTGGGCAAGAGGCAGGCTCTCCGCAAACTTTGTACAGTCAAACTAACGAGGCTGGTGCTGGTGCTGGTCTGCGCTGCAAAAGCAAGTCGCAACGCCTTTTTCTGTCTCCTGTCTCTCTTCGCTCGCTGCCCAAACAACCTTAACAAAAACGGTCGTCTGCTCTCGTCGACGCCGCGATAATATTCCTCCGACCCAAGCATAGCGAGTCCTTGTTTCATAGCGTGCATTGCCACATCCCACATCTCGCATCTCACCAGCGACCGCGCAGTCTGGTGGTGGTGGTGGATACATACCCTGGCCTGTCTTGTCCTGTCCTGTCCTGTCCGCACCGTTCCCGCGCAACTCCTGAACTATTCTCGACCGACCGCCCGCCCACCGCCCAACGGCAACCCTCGTTCACTGCCACTGCCACTGCCACTGCCACTGCCGCATCATCGAACCATTGCCCATCCAAGCATATCCAATTCTCTCTCGCATCACTGATTGCGACACCACTTCAGCTATCCTCTCTCCAATCCACCCGGCATCATGGTCGAGAGCAAGTACCAGCCTCTCACGCTGACCCCCATCAACTTCTCCCTTACGGAGGGCACTTCGATCCCAGCGCCGCCCGATTCCCCACCAGATACTCCACGTCCCCCAACACCTGGAGGCGGTCCTCTCTCGTCGCATCCGACCCCAAAGTCTGCCACTTTCCCTCACAACTCCGCCTCTCCATCCTCCAACGATCGCGCCGAATCTGTCGCCGACTCGCAGCTTCATCAGACGGACACAAACGATGGCCAGAGCAGCACCTTATCTCCTGCCAGCCCAACCAGCAAGCGGCCCTCCTCAGTGCGCAAGTTCTTAGGCCTCCGTCCATTGTCATCCTCCGACAACCTCGAAGCCGACCGGCCCGGTTCACCCGCTACCATTGACAGCAAACCAAGCTTGAGCAGGAAGAAGAGCGGCAGCTGGTTTGGTAAGAGGAAGAGCACCTTCAACATAGCATCCGTCCCTGAGGGCAAGGAGAATCAGACTCCACGGGCTGGGCCAGCCAACGGAGCGACTCCCAAGATCGCGCCCGCACCAGCGAAGAAGAAGGGCCCGCCGCCTCCAGCCCTGCCCGAGCTCACCTCGTTTGGTGTGAGTGAGGACGCATCAAGTCTGGGGGCTGATGACATGTTCAAGAACATAAAATAGGATGCGGAATTGGACGCGGCGAAACGTATTTGACGCAACTCGGACGGATTGGCTTTTTTTTTATGACACTTGTCGATTCTTTTAGAGCATATGCTGGACACGGTTGGGAGTTTGAAGATTGTGGCTTCTATTCATTTTGTCTGCATACACGATACCCCAATCGAAGCAGGATGGCGACGGATGCAGGGCTTGGTAGCGGGTGTAGATATCCCTCGGACAAGATTTTGGATACTATAGTTTTGGATTGAAGTACATGGACGGTTTGGGGGTGAAGGAAAGGTTGGGGGATGTTCACTTCTTGTGCGTCAACTTCACACTTGGTTGGATTCTGTCCTGTGTGTACACTACTACCCTGACCGTATTGGCTCTTTTTTTCCCATATTTTGATGCAGCTCTGCAGCCTTTGGTCTTTTCATTTGTTGCACCATTCCCCAGTCTTGTTATTATGAGCACCTTTCTGTCGGTCGATAAAATTGAACCATACACTCATTGCCCTTTGGGTTTCTCTCGCTCATGAAATAACCAGCAACTCGGAGTAATTGCTCTATGAATCAAGGTGACGTTTGCTTTACTTTACGTTGTTGTTGATGAACTTTCCCCCCCGGACCAATCAGCGCATGGTCTTGGCGTGTTGCTATGGAGTTTAGTGCAGCCGCCCATAACAACAAAAACAATCCCGGCCCGCATCCGCCCCGACTGTCAACACCAAACCAACCCTCTATTCACCGTCGACGGGCGTATATCTCCCACTCGCAAAACACCATTGTTCGCGCAAAACGTACACTATTCGCATATAATATCCTGCACTGCACCTATCGTAACAGCCTTACTATGGCCCAGGAAACGGGCATCTTCTCAGTCCGCCGACCGCGCGAGGTACGCATCGCCCAAATGCGCGCATTGCCCCTTCTATCTTTGAAATACTAACATGCTCGCAGACTCTGGGTCCCATGACTAACAACACTTCTGCAATTCCTATGCCATCCTCTGCGATGAAGCGCGCCAGCTCCGTATCAAACTTCCAACAGACAGGCATGCAGTTCAATACAAACCACGGACGCTCCAACTCGGGCTCCAGAATGTCTCTTGCAGCACGGCCGGCGCAACCAATCTTCCAGCGCTCTTCATCCGGCACGAATCTCGCGGAAATGGGCCTCCAGTCCGTCCATCGCAATTCCACAAGTAACATGTTTGGCGCAAGCAGCGCAGGAGGCGCCAGAAAGAGCTTCGCACCCGGATCCATATTCCAGACGCCGGCGCCAGCGCCCGCGATGGATCATGGCACGCAGCGCCGCAGCAGCGTTTTCAAAACGCGCCCATCGCATGGATCTGGTCAGATGGGGATTAAGCAGTCATTCTTTTCGACAGCACCCGCCGCGTCTGGCGTTCCTCAGGATCCAAGGCGGCTGAAAGATGCAAGCACGCGCTCGCAAATGGCGCAGGAACTTCTAGAATACCTCACGCACAACAATTTCGAGATGGAATCAAAACACTCCCTTTCAAACAAGTCAATGACCTCTCCCACACAAAAGGATTTCAACTGTATGTTTCAATGGCTTTATCACCGTATCGACCCGTCCTACAGATTCCAGAAGTCCATCGACCAGGAGGTTCCAGTCCTGCTCAAGCAGATGCGATACCCTTTCGAGAAGTCTATCATGAAATCTCAAATCGCAGCTGTCGGTGGGAACAATTGGTCAACTTTCCTTGGTTTGCTTCACTGGATGATGCAGCTTGCGCGTATAATGGATTCCTACGATGCAGGCTCTTATGACGATGCTTGCTTCGATGCGGGATATGACGTCTCTGGAGATCGCATCATTTTCGACTTCCTCTCAGACGCCTATAGGACGTGGCTCTCGGCAGAAGACGATGACGATGATGAGGAGGCACAGGCTCGACTTGTTCAGCCACACGTGGAGAAGATGGCTGCGCGATTCGACGACGCCAATTCACAACATCATGAACAGGTTAAACTGCTTGAGGCAGAGCACAAGTATCTCCAAGACCAGATTGACGAGCTTGGAAAATCAGGCCCAAGGATAAATAAACTCGAAGAGCAGATCAAAATTCTCGAAGAAGACCGCGTGAAGTTTGAGAATTACAATAACTCTATGGACTCTAAAGTCAAGAAATACTCGGATCGATGTCAATTCCTGGAGAAGTCCATCCAAGAGATCGAGGCTGAGCTTGAAGCATCGGAGCGCGAACAGCAAGAGCTACAAACCATCATTGACCAGCGAGGGATGACAATATCTGATATTGACCGCATGGCCACAGAAAAAGAGCGCCTCGAAACCTCTCTCCAGGCTGCTTCTGCCAGAGTAGAAGAGTCCAAGAAGCGGGTTGCGGAGAAGGAGGTTGCTGCTTCGCGCAAACTCGATGAGCTTGAGCAGACAGTTGAGAGATTCAATAATCTTGGCTACCAGATTGGTGTCATTCCCGCGTCCGCTGCGAACGCAAAGGGTCAAGACTACGAATTAGTCCTTACAATCAATGATGGCCCCAATTTCTCCGGCTCGCAGATGGGCTCTTCAACCCAGGATCAGTCCGATCGTCTTCTTTCAGACTCTTCCACAGGCTACTCGCCTCATCACCTTCTGAACCTTGATCTTCGGGGCACCGTCAAATCCAACATTCTCTCTCTTCGAAAGGAGATCGCCGAGCGAAGAAATGCAGCTCTAGAGGCCGACATGAACAACCACGATCTTCTTGACAAGATCAAAGAAGCGATGGATGACAAGCAATCCGAAGTTGAAGCTCTCGGTCATAGGGTATCCCAAGCGGAGGAAGAGCTCGAGAAGCTCCGCGAAATTACAAGCACGCAAAAGACCGCTAGCGACGCGCAAATCGAAAAGATGGAGAAGGAACTCTCGAGAATGCGCGCTGGACTCGGCGAGAGCGTGCAGCTCATGGTGCAGAGAGAGATGGCTGTCAACATTGAGTAAGAAGTTCCCAACCATAGTAATATTATGATAGATGCTAATCACGGCTACGCAGGTATGAACAGCTCACACTCCGCGCTGCTAGTTTGCGCGAAGAATTGCATACTGAGATTGAGCGCATGCTCGACGACATTGTGCGGTTCAAATTGCATATTCAACGCTCACTCGAAGAGTATGAGCAGTTCATTGCTGACGAGGTGGAGAAGAGCTGTGAAGAGCAGGACATGATGGGTGATGTTGAAGATGCTGAGGAATCATGACGACTGTGACTTCCTAACGTTTCAATCGCCGACAAGTAGAGTAATCCTACGGAGTGATGTGTATAATGACCTTTTGATGACCGACAGCGGGATGGGAGTTTCGACGGCTGGGAGCCGGGGGAAATCTTATGAGTACATTGTCCTGTTTATACCTTTTTGCTCCTCCCACATCATTGCATGTCTTACCCAACCATTTGTTCGCGCGGCGTGGTGGAGTTTCTTGGGTTGGGTGGATTGGATGGCTGGATGATACCTTGAGTGTTTAGTCAATATTATGAGTTTTATAAATGTAAAACTGGCCCGCAATTACTGTTCTACTTCTGCTCTGTTAAACCCTATCTCGAGCTCGTGTGGTGCCGTGTAGCGTAAGGTCGCTATACTTACCACCTAGCAAATTATGACCGTCTAGCCCATTCTCCGCCCTCCGCACAACAAGGTATAGTTTTGAACGCACAAAAGTATATCCCGTCAACCATGGTCATAGAAGTAGCAAAATACCCCCTTGTTTTTCCACTCCAAGTAACACGATCATATCAAAAGCGCGATAGTGCGGACCACGGTATCAATTCCCCTTTCTTTTCACTAATTTTCAAAGTTTCAATTATGGAAAGGAGAAACACGGATTCCTAATTATGCGCTAATCCTCTCTCTCTCTTGAAAAAATAAGAGACCATAGATATGCGGTCCCTAATAGCTCTACTAATATATAATTCGTCATGTATATATATATATATATATAATCGCTGAATAAGTCGCCTCCTCACGAATCTTTCACTGATTAATAACCCGCAGCATTACTCTCTCTCTCCCTCTCCTGCATCTCTCTCACCTCTGTCACATCCTGCCTCAAATCTCACCGACCGCATCAGACCCCCATCCTCGATTTTGCGGCGATTCCCTACCGGCGCACTCGAACTGGCCTCGCCTCTTCCATCGCAGCCGATCGTCATGACCTCCTCTGACAACTCTCGAGGAGGATCTCTTTTCGGCCCTTCACCCGTCCAAGTCTCCAATCCCTCCATAGCACAGTCGACTCCACTGGCCGCGTACTATGAAGACTCAGCTGATCTGTTCCATCATCCGTGACGTGACTAAGTCCCGAGGGCATGAGTGGGAATGTCGGTAAGTCTCCTAATGCCACTTTGCGAAGGTGGAATTGCGTGATAGTGTCCGCTGGCGTTTGTTCCAGACTTGCGTAAGACCAGACCGGCGAATGCTCGGGGAGGTCGTCAAGATCAAAGATCGTCGGTTGGCGTGGTTGACATTCAGTGCTCAAAGCCGCCCCATGGAGACCAGGATCCTGCATCTTGACCTGGTGTAGAGCGACATACACTCCTCACGTAACTTTCCTTGTTGTCTATATCCTGCCTGACTAGCCGGATAACGGTCAATGTTGAATGGCCTATCTCGTGCGAACTCGATAGGTTGATTGTGATATCACAATGGAGTACGGTTATACTATATGAAGAAGTAGGTTCTATTACTTATTCTTAGTTCTATCTATGAGGTAGGAGAGCTAAACATATAGTAAGGATACAGGCCTATGCGTAGGTATCACGTGCGAGCTGCGCTGGCGCAGCTCGTGCGTGAATGCTTTCACTGCCTGTATGGGATCACGTGCTCAGTGCGTACACCATGTACGGACAGTCAACGCCTTTTAATCCAATCTTGAATCAACGCTTTGATCAAATTATCGTCTCGGTCGGCCTGGAAGAGCTCCTGCACCATCACTGGGTCATACTCGCTACCCCGAGGTCGTACCATGTTTTTGAACAGACGAAACATCATCTTCGGTTGCTTAAGGTCAGCAAATAATGCTTCTTCCTTCAAATGATACCCGACGAATTCCAGAACGGAAGCTGCGATACCCGCCGCAATAGGCGTCGCATACGATGTTCCAGAGAGTCGACGAGAGCACGAACATCCATTGTGGACGCAACAATTCCAGAATAGTCTCACGTTTTCTCCTAGAACGCCGAAATTGTACCCGTTCCTGGTGGCGGTCGCTGTGAATACTGAATTGTTGTTATACCCGTCTAGAGAATGTATGCACATCACACTGTCATCACTGGCTGGGTAGTCTATAGCGGAGTTACGGCCGCCGTTGTTATGAGCGGCGGCAAACATGATGACCTCTTTATTGCGTGCATGTTCGATGGCTGCTACAATGAGTGGGTCTTCCTTTTTAGAACCAAATGACATCGAGAGAATATCAACCTTCCACACATCGACCGCATGACGGATAGCCTGGTGCCAAATCAATTAGCTTGGCCAGCCGTGCAGGTAGTTCTCTCGTCTTACCTTTGCGATAGCCGTGTCTGAAAGTCCAAGGTAATTATGTCTCCGGTCTTCCACAGATACGTTGGCGACATAGATGTCTGCGTTTGGCGCTGACTGAGAGAGTAACGCCGTCACCCTGGTACCGTGACCGGAAGGGTCTTTGCTTCCCTTGTCGTTGACGAAACGCTTCACATCCTTGACTCGTGGGGAGGTGAAATGAAATTTCTCTATATCTCTGAGACGATCACTCTTGTAACCTGTATCAATGACACCAATCCTCACACGCCGGGGGACTTCGGCCCGTCCTTGGGCCTGTTGTCCTCGAAGGCTCGTCTGGAGTTGCGTCTCCATAAATTGCTCGATCCACGCGTCAGACCTATTAAGACGTTAGCGAGTTCTTTCAAGAGGAGACTAGCCGTCGTCTCACGATTCCGAGGTTCCGGGCGAGGCCTCTATGCTATCAAAAGATGATTCTCCAAGAGGCTGGGTTTCAACTTGGGGGGATCTTGGGGTGCGATTAGCATTAAAGCCATGGCGTACCGCAAGATGTGGTTTGTCTGCAGATGGCATCTCGAAACTCAGTCTTTATTAGGGACAAAGGATGAACCTTGAGACAAGTTTCTGTGGGGAAGATTTGCTGCCTGCGTGGCGTAGTGGGGTAGAAAGCGAGATTGGATGTGAGTTGGGCTACAGCTGAGGGCAAGTGTAGCCGAGGCCCCAAAGGGCCGCCTTTAGCTTCTGCCCGTGGGCATAGGGCGGCGCTCCCTGCTTCCTCGATACTCCGTCACGTGGCTGATGAAAGCTGCCTCGCTCCCTTTCCTGAGCGAAAATGGTGATGGATAAAGCATAGTTCAGGGTATATATAATGTATATATATATGTATATAGGCACCCTCTCCGAACCAAAATCTTGTCTACAGGATACTCAGAGAATTACACTCATGGAGCCAGGATTAGATTTCTAACTTCAGTGGGTCGCATGAGTTCGCCGCTGTAGGTAGGTATGTACCCTCACGCGAAGACCTCATCAGTGCACGACAACAAATCAAAACAAAAAGAAAACGCCAATGACTTTCCAGGCGCTTTCAAAAGATATGCTCGTGGCCGTAATCGCCCTGAGTAATCGCTTGAACGGTTCTGACCTTCCCTTACTATTATTACCCTTTTCACACACACCCCTACCCAACCTCCGGAACTGGGGAACCCGAAAAGATGTATTCGAAATAAAAAAAAAAGAAAAAAGAAAGAATTAGACGACGTGAGCAGGATTCGAACCTGCGCCCGCGAACGGACAAGCTAATCTTGTTGCTTGATCTTATTAAAGATCGATAGCAGGCTTGCGCGATAACCACTCCGCCATCACGCCTTGTCGTTTTCTTTGATGTTTGTACCTGAGAAATATAAGATATATATAGGCTATTAGAAGATGATGCGGCAAGGCAGGCAACCGAGGCCTCGCATATTACTTAGCGCACTAGGCTTTTGGCGGATTGGCAGTGGGCAAATGTGCCGGGTGGATCGGCAAGATCGGGGTTAATTTGCGACCAATCCCATAGGTCCACAATTCTCACACGTTTTCCCTACTCGCTCCGAGAGCCAATGTATTTTTGGTCTTAAGGCTTGGGCTGAACGCGGTCTTTGTAAACATTGCACGAAGGTAGAGAGGTTCATCGGCATGTATGGGTTGCATGAAAAAAAGGGTTCCTAAGAGTCTCTAAAGTACCTGATAGCCAAAAGACTCATCCGGGAAATAAAAGCGCCTACAGACTATTTACCTTTGAAGCTTGGTACGCTAGTAATGTCTGTACCGTATGAGGAGTGGTTTTCTCAATTATTTTTGCTCTATTTCATGCCGCAGATCTCGGATTTGTCTGCGTGTAACTTCCATAATAAATCTTAGTGGCTGAATCATTGTTTCATACAACACCATTCACGATACCAGAGGAGTTATAGAGCTTCGATTAGGTAGATCAAGAACGGCTAGTTGTATTATTTCCGTGCAATGAAAAAATGCAGATCTCAAATCAAAGGGACACGCATAAACATGCACTTGGGTGAGAAACCACGGGGTAGTTTATATCCAATAATACAAGTGCCGTACACACAAGAGCACATAGAGAGCTAACTGATCCCCATCACCTCCCAATCTTTGGTCCATGCCATAAAAGAAAATCTATACTCGTACTACAACCTACACCGCTCAGCACACCATGCACTACTCATCCGCTACCGAGACTGAACACCGAGACAAGCTTCCCAGTGACTATGTTTTTGATTTCATGTACGATCTTCAATCAGGCCAAAACCAGGTCCGAAGTTAGCCAGCCCGTTCTGTGAGTTATTTGCTTTGCTTTACAAGACGAGGAAAGAAGAATGAATTGAATAGAAGGCAAGGGAACTGGTTGAGAGGCGACTAAGAGGTGGTGTCTAAATACCGAGGGTGAATTCGACGCCAACGTCGATGTCACGGGCCATCTTGACGACCTTTGAAAATTGAACCGATTTCTCGGCCGCGGATTGGAGGTCATCGATGGAGAAAATTTTGAGTCCGGACTCGTTGATCTAGGTGATGGAATTAATGCTTGGTCAAAAAATTATTATAGGGGAATTGCGCATTGGTGCTTACCAGTTTGTGTGCCTGTTCCATGTTGGTTCCCTGCAGTCGGGCAATAACGGGCGTCCTGAGGTTCATGCTTTCGACAACGGAAATCAAACCCTTGGCAATAGCATCGCACCTGACGATACCACCGAAGATGTTGACGAAGATAGCCGTGACCTTAGGGTCACTTGTGATGAGATCGAAAGCCTGCTTGATCGCTTCCGGTGTGGCACCACCGCCCACATCCAAGAAGTTGGCAGGTGCACCGCCATTGAGCTTGATAATGTCCATAGTAGCCATGGCCAAACCAGCGCCGTTGACAAGGCAGCCAATGTCACCATCAAGCTTGATAAAGTTCAGACCCCATTCGCTGGCCTTGACCTCGTCGGCGTCTTCCTGGCTGATATCTCTCCAATCGAAGACTTCTTTCTGGCGGAAATCGGCATTGTCATCAAAGTTCAGCTTTGCATCCATGGCAAGGACCTGATGGTCGGTGGTCTCTGACAAGGGGTTGATTTCAATCTGGGTGGCATCGCGCTCCATGAAGACCTTGTAGAGCTTCTGGATGGTGTCCTTTGCGTCCTCAATGCACTGCTCCGAAAATCCTAGCTCAGTCGCAATGTTGCGAGCAATCTCGTCGGTGACGCCCTTGTGAATATCAATGTGCGTTGTGATGATAGCCTCTGGATGCTCCTTGGCCACGGTCTCGATATCCATTCCACCCTGTGAGGAAGCGACGATGACGGGGCCCTGCGAGGCACGGTCCATGAGCACAGCAAGATAGAACTCTCGGCGGGCGAATTTGCGCTCGACAATATAGACGGCATTGCAGAGCCGGCCGGCAGCTCCAGTTTGTTTTGTGATAAGCTTGTGACCGATCATCTGGTCTGCGAGGATGGATGCTTCTCGAGGACTGTGCAGTGGTCAATATCCGAGTGTCATCAATTGGACTGTGGACATACGAGTAGACGACGCGGACACCGCCCTTGAATCCATTATCGAAAGTTCCCTTTCCTCGACCTCCGGCAAGCACTTGAGCCTTGATCACCATGTCATCGCCACCTGTACCATCAGTCTTAGATCTTCATAAGCTCGAGCACGACATACCAATCGACTTGGCTACCTTCTCTGCTTCTTCTGGATTTGTTGCGACATCACCATTGGGGACGCCAATGCCGTACTAAATCCCTCATCAGTCCTGATTCCTACAGCGGCATGAGTGTTGCAAAGTGATCCTACCGTCTTCAGAAGATTCGCAGATCTGTACTCGTGTATCGATAGCGCCCTGCTCTGTTGTGCCCATGACCTCTTCAATGGTGTTTCCTGTTCCTGGTCAATGTAAAGATTCAGTGGCCGACCGAGCTAGCGTCAGAGACGTCAGAGCTCGCCGAAAGCAATGGGAACCATACAGCTGCATTTCGAAGGGCAGAGGCCAGCGGCCGACAGCGGGCGAGCTTGTACATGATGTCTGTTGGACAGACTGTGCGGTGGGGAATTGAGAAAAGTGGGTGATGGTATAGATGGACGGAGATTGTTGAAGCTATCTGGAGGTTGCGGAGATGCCAAGGCCGTGGTGGCCGGGGAGGTTTTCCCGGGATTCGCCTTGAAAAATATCGCGTCCAAGTTAACCACTTAATATCCAACAATACCCAAGGCCTAATTAATCGCGCTTTTACTGCAGTATAGTAAAAGCTCAGAGATGTCGAAGAGAACAAGCGACGGCGATGTTCTTATGAACCGAGTCAATATTGGACTAGCAAGACACCAAAAGTTGCTTGCTTCTCTCTTAGGCCCAAAGACAGATCCAGAGTCTAATGATGAGAAATCGATCAATAAGAGCGAGCGGCAGGAACTAGAGGACGAGGTCCTTGGGCCTGAACAGTTTGTGATTCTACATTCTGGATGCATTCGAATATTTTCACTAATTCGACACCTAAGGCTTGGTGTAGGCGCTGCAATTCCAAAGAGTATCCAGGACGGAAGCTTCACTCGACGAAACCTAACATCGGACGATAAGCTACTCCAGCAATTAATCGGGAAAAAGGCCGCCAAAGCTCACATTGCCGCCAAACAAGCTCACATTGCCGCCAAACAAGCTCCCAAGACCCAAACACAACCGCAGAAATCGAATAGAGCAGTGAAACATCAACTAGAGGAGAGCGAGGATGAAGAAGAGGGAAGGGCAGCTGCATTCCGGTCGAAGAAACGAAATACCGTAACGATGCAACCGGGCGCGGATATCAACGGGGTGTTTGGCGACGGAGCCGGCAGCCAGGACATGTATTCCGGCAACACTTCTTCTAAAGACGCTACCCTTGATAATATCGTAGATCAAAAGCAGAAGAAGGGGACGAATGAGAGCGATTCCGAAGTAGATGATCTCAGAAGTTCTTCTCGAAAGAAGACAGGGAGTTATCTAGATGAGATACTCGCACAACGTTCCAAGAAAAAGAACAAGAAACGTAAGAAAGCTTAGGCCACGGCTAGATCGTCTAGCATAATGAAGGATAGTGTATAATATATTCAGCAGCGTAAGTCACGTCATATCGATATGATGACTACGCCTCGAACTGATGCAAAGCAAACCATGTTTACGAGCTAATAGCTAACCGCGTGATGTTACTACAGGTATGTAATATAGGTATGAACAATGATATATACCAATGGCTTTAAACGCCCTGTAAATGATCCTTTTGTCTATGACCTTCGTTTGAAAGCCTATTCCCGAACAATCAAGCTTGCCATTCCCATGCCCGTGCCAATACACTTGCTCAAGACACCTAGCTGTTGTGTCGACCTCTCCATCTCATGCAGAAGTGTACTTAACATACGTCCAGACGTTGCTCCAAGGGGATGTCCCAATGCAATTGCACCACCATTGGGATTCACAGTTGCGTTCTCAAGGCCCAACTTCCTAATGCAGTACAGGGCCTGGCTAGCAAAAGCCTCATTGATTTCCCACACACCCACGTCCTTGGTCTCAATCCCGGTGTAGTCTAATAGCTTGGGAATGGCCACTGCGGGACCAATACCCATCTCATCCGGAGAGCAGCCAGTCACTTGAGTTCCAGCCCATTTGCCAATAATCTGAGACGTCAAGCCGAGCTCAGTAGCTGTGCTTCGTCGCATCATCAGTGCGGCTGCTGCACCGTCGGAGACTTGAGAGCTGTTTCCTGCGGTGCTAGTGCCATCTGGTTTAAACGCGGGCTTCATTGTTGAGAGTTTTTCGACCGTTGTGTTCGCTCGGATGCCATCGTCTTTGGAAACTGTGATTTCCTTTACGCTCTCCGGAACTTCAGGATCAACCCACCTGGTAGTGACTGATACAATCTCCTTGTCGAAGAAACCAGATGCCTGAGCCTTTGCAGCTCGTTGTTGAGATTCTGCAGCAAAAGCATCTTGGTCCGCACGAGATACACCATATCGCTCAGCAACATTTTCAGACGTGATTCCCATGCTCATTATGCAATCTCTTGCTTCTTTGACTGGGCTTTCTTTAAGAGCAGCCCATAGCTCCGTAGGAATTGCCCTGGAGCCATAATTTCTTGTCATACTCTCCATGCCTCCAGCAATCCCAACATCAATCTGACCCACCGCTATCGAGTTCGCTATGTTTGTAATGGCGGAAAGACCTGAAGCACATGCCCTATTTGTGGTCGAGAAAGATGTGGTCGTAGGAATACCGACGTGGTTCGCAGCCATGCGACCAGCTTTGGAGCCACCGAGTTCAGAGAGTACGGTACCGACACATACATCGTCTATTTTTGCAGGGTCGAGATTTGGAAATTTGTTTATGGTTGCTTTTAGGACCTACGAAAAGACTGTGTTAGAAACTACACTGGAGGATGTCGGATAGTGGCATTGGTTGACGTACAGCAGCCAGCAACTCATGATCGTATGCGTCTCGCAATCCCCCCTTCTTCGCTCGAGTAATTGGAGTCCGGACGGCTGATAGGAAAACGACATCATGCGGATTCTTCTGCAAGATGTTTCGCACACCTTTCTGGACGAAGCCTGCCATGTGTGATTGGAAGTTTGTGTGGATACGCCAATGGCTATGCTGAAGACCAAATGTCGCTGTGGAAGACACGACCAGAATATCGGACGCAAATTTTGGAAGGAAAAGAAAGACTGGGAGAACTGCCGCAAGGGAATGTAATGGTGCTTGCACCCTAATAAGCTTAAGCTCAAGGCATAGAGCTTCGGCAAGTGGAGTTGCGGATAAGCAAATACCCCTACAAGGTACCTGAGGTTCCGATGGCGGGGTATCACCTGAGCGGAAAAGGTTGCACGGGCGGAAAAGTCGGGCGGAAACGGTCTCGTCGGATGTTCGAAATAGTATAACCGACAGGATGATAGTATGCGATATGGGATTTATTCGTCTCGTCTACTGGTGCAGAACAGAGCAAGATGATAACAAAACACCATGACCGTTGCACAATCCAAGTCCCTTACCCATGAGCCTGTCAAACCTTCAAGCATCTCTTGCATGGCTTTCCTGCCCGGCTCGTCCTGCCTCCCAAGATATTTCCCATTCCAACCACCCCAACAGCCAAAAACGAAGGAAATTTTCGTGCACTAGAGTGCTCAGGGCATTAAGTCTATGCAGCCGGGTATACAAGTCGGAAGATGTCGTTAAACACGAAGTAGGTTTCACCCTCCCGCTTGAGGTGGAATGTTTGCGTGAAGCTCATGGGCTTGTCTTGACCATCCACCTAATATGGTGTTAGGGTTCCTGCTGGATAGAGAATCAAATTCATCCTACCTGCAATGCCCCGGTAACTAAGGTTATGATAGAGCCATCTTCGCCGGCAGGCTGGTTGTCAATGGTATCGGCACGGTGTACCACTTGCTGAAAAGGAAGGTTCTGCGAAGGTTAGGCCTCGTCGCCTGTGTTGTTGCGGAGGGGTATGGTCACCTGCAGCTTCTCGATGATTGCAGCAGTGCCCTGGGTTTGTTGTGCTTCGAAGGTGAGCATAGACATATCTCGCTGATAAAACCACCAGTCAGCTAGTTATATTGGTGTAGCTCTTGAGCCGAACTTACGTAGAGTGCCCCAAGATTAGCTCGGTTCCCATCGAAGGTTTTGTAGTAAAACTCCACAAACTGCTCTGTTTCCGAGTATCAGCTCAATGTGAATTGCACTTTGGACAAAGCAAGGTAACTCCGAAAGTAGCGAGGCGCATGCGATCGATATAACATAGGAGAACTTACTTCCGATGGTGTCGAAATCAGCTGTGATGTGTGTCAGCGAGCCATATTCATTCTTCTAGATTATTGTTCATAGAGGGCGTTTTGGGGGGCAGGACGTACCCATTTTGACGAAATGTGAAGACGCGCTGGGGTCTGTACGGTATTATCTTCGGTTTGAGTGAGTGAAGCGGGTTGGAATTTCCTTTGCACCAGACTTCGGCGGGGTGTTGCAGGCAGGTGTTGCGATGAGGAGGGCTATGGTGGGGCACGAATGCTCGGAGTTTATTTGATCCGAGACCTAGTAATTTCTGAAAGTGAATGCCAGTACACTTTCTTCCTAACTCATCATCAGTCGACACGTTTCATGTCAGCCATCATCAAGACGCGGCATTTCATCATTAAAACATTTAAAGATCTATCACATCACGGTATCATATCATCAAATTGTGCTTAGTAGGTGCCCATTCTTTCCTACAAAACTGGATATCATGATGATTCTTCAATTCATAACCTCCGAGTCAACCCGACGGTGAAGCTCAAAATAATTCAAGCTCAACAGGCTGATATTACCCTGTCCCTTATTCCCACATTGGCAAGGCAAAACAACAGATGTGTGGCAAGCTAATTGGATACAATAGGATTGAATTTTGATTCGCTACGATCCGGAAACTCTGCTCCGATTGGCTTTTGGTCCCCCTCTTTAAACTTCTATCTCTCTAATTCGTGCCTGCAGTGATCTTTACTCGAGCAATTCCCAACACCCAATCCCAAACGCCTCATGATCCAGTTGGCACGGTTTCGTCCAATCGTTATGCACAATAGCCTCTTACAGTCCTGCGGCTTGGAAAGACTTAACGGAGTCTACGATGCACTCTTCAAATGACCTAAATTTGATTCCTAGAATATCAACGGATCGCTTGTTGTTGAATTTGTAGATCCCGCCTTCCGGGTAGTCGCCGCCTGGTGTCGACTCATTGGGAACGTCTTTGTACTGTGGGAAGTTCTTCTTGATAATTGTCGCGATATCTCTATTTGTGAATGTACCAGCAGTGGTAAAGAAGCGTTTATTGGCAGCGTCGGGCTTCTCCATAGCAGCCACATGTGCCTCAGCTGCATCTCGTACATCGACCCATAGATGTACGCCCGTTGGTGGGATCTCGTCCTTGAACTTGCCCTGCGCTGTCCACAAGATGCGCTGATTCGATGTGTTCAAACTGTCAAGGCTTTCAAGATGATGAATCTTCCCATCAAATGTTAATGACTGACTCAACGCAAGATCGACGGTAGGCTTACGACTGGACCAAACACCATCGGAGGATTGATCGTGGCAATTGTGAAATTTGGCTTCTCCTTCTCTAGGAATTCCCATGCAGCCTTCTCTGCGAACGTCTTACTTACGCGATACCCCTGGATTGTACTTTCGTGCGCCCCCTCTCGTGTGATGGGATTCCAATCTTCTTCTGAGTATGTATGTTCAGGCCAGAAGCCCTTAGTTGAGTCTACAATAGCGGCGAATGAGGAAGTGATGACGACATGCTTCACCGTGGGCGCACTTTTCTTGATCGATTTCAGGATGCCGGTAGTACCAACAATGGCAGGGTCGAGCAGGTCCTAGCTGCTTCAGCAGGCGATTCGCTACGATGCCAGTGTACTCACCTTCTCGACATCGGTGACATTGAAATGGAACGGACTAGCAGTGTGCAATACTGCTTCGAAAGGCGGGTCAGAGATTACAGCCTCGTCAAATGCAGTAGGTTGGGCAATATCTGGAACAATGGCGAAGTCGAGTTGGCCTTTGTCATGATAGCTCTGATATGTAGCCTTAATCTTATCAGCCTTGCCCTGTGACCGAACCGTTGTCACCACAGAATGGCCTCGTTTCAAGAGAATATCCAGTGTGTGGGCGGCGATGAAGCCACTTCCACCGGTGAGCAGTACTCGAGTCATAATTATGATTAAATGTCTGATCGGTCGCTTGCTGGAACGAGGCGGAAGAAGCAGTGCACTCGCGAGTTCGAGAGACGGGTTGGCTTTATTGATGGTTATGGAAGAAGACTTCTCCGAGACCGCAATGTTGCAATGGATATTTACCTTATCTCAAACACCCCGCCATTGATTGCGGGGCCGTGTCCGAGTCCCCGGCTCTTGTTCAAGGGAGTTACACCGCCAACACCATTGTGTATCCCAAATGTCTATCATCATCAAAAGATGTAAATGTCTTGAAACATGACAGCTCTCAATCCTGACCGAGTGCTTACGTGCATGGCGGAGGGTGTATATACTTGTGTAGGATCGCAGCACGGATGCCCCACAAACCAGCGCCACATCTCCGCAAAGCTCCCCATCTTTGAATTCGTGAAAGACCTATCAAAAGTGTTTGTTTGTCTGTATGGAATGGTAACTCCTCTTCCCTTGTGGCTGTACAAAGCTTATGTCCCTGGCCATTGGCTGGKGTGGTTTCGGTATGACTTCAGAAGTGGTTGTTCCTGGCCATTCACACATGCCCCACATTCTGAGCCTGAGTGTGCTTGAAAGGAGAGAGCATTGTACAAGGAAGCTCAATTGACAATTTGAAAGAGCTATGAATGATTATGACTGCTATTGTTCATGTATTCTCAACCGGCAGTATCTTGCCGTTCGAATTCTACCCAAAACCGCAAACGTCACCGCAGGGTTGGGGGGATTTTGCGGTACAAGACTGCCGGGCTCAGGGTTCACACGTCTATGTCATTTCATCGCCACCACATAAGAATATGGCTAGAGATCCCCGCTGAACCTGCGTTAGGGCAAGCCTTCATTTACCCTTCGCTTATTTACCACTCCAGTCTCAGCCCAGGCACGTGGGGAGGTTACCAGAGCTCTCTACCCAAGAGATTCTCCGCCCCGTACAAAGGCGGGGCTTTGCAGTCTCAGAGGAGGGGCAGAGTTTTCATCCCTCATTTCCCTCTGTTCCCTCTCCTATCTTATCTTGCATTTTTTTAATTCCAAATATGTCTGCTTCAAAGAGTAACCCTCCCTTCAAGGCTGAGCATGTCGGTTCTCTGCTTCGGCCCGACGAATTGGTCCAGAAGCGATATGACGTTGCCGCGGGGAAAGCTCCCGCTTCAGAGCTCGTCCCGCTTGAGGACAAATCAATTGCTGAGGTAGTCAAGCTCCAGAAAGATGCTGGTTTCCACATCATCTCCAGTGGTGAATATGCCAGGTCAGGGCACCCACACATGCCCGAGTGATGGCCGTGCTGCTTATGTAGCTAACTTCACTATTATAGACACATGTTCTGGGGCACTTTCTTCGAGGAGCTCAATGGCATGAAGGAGCTTCAGCTAGGTGTTCTTAAAGGTTATGATCAATCCATCTTCCGTGACTACGCCCCAGACGTCAAATCTTTCCTTGAATCTAAGGAGATACCCAATGCCGTCACGGTTTGCGTCGACAAGATTAGCCACCCCGGCCACTCGAGCTACCAACGGGAGGTCGATATCATGAAGAAGCAGGTGCCCGAGAATGAGTGGAAGAACATCAAGATCACTATGATCTCGCCCAGTTGGTACCACTTTCGGTACCGTGCCGGGAGGAGTTTCCCCAAGGAAGTCTATGCAAATGACGAAGAATACTTTGAAGATGTTGCAAAGGCATACCAGGCAGAGCTGAAATACCTACACGGACAGGGCATTCGAAACATTCAGATTGATGACCCCAACCTTGCTTGTTAGTTGCGATTCCTTATACGGTTGACCTTCAGCTTACTTTATCATAGACTTCTGCTCGGAAGCCATGTTGGAAGGCTGGGCTGCCGACAAGGGCAACGACAAGACGGCTGATGAGATGTTCGATGCCTACGTCAAATTCTATAACAAGTGCTTTGAGCGACCAGCGGACATGCATCTCGGCATCCATTTGTGCCGTGGCAACTATGTTGGAAGCCGTCACTTCTCCGAAGGTGCATATGATAACATTGCAAAGAAACTCTTCCAGGTATGCGATTTTATACCTATTTACAGCTATATATGTTGTGACTATGTACTAAGTGCTATCAGGATCTTAACGTCGATACCTACTACCTTGAGTATGACACGCCACGAGCCGGTGGCTTTGAACCTCTCGCCCATCTTCCCAAGAACAAGAATGTTGTACTTGGTGTGATTACTTCCAAATTCCCCAAGCTTGAGGACAAGGATGAGATGATCGCTCGTGTGAATCAAGCTGCAGACTTCATTGCAAAGGGAACTGGTCAAAGCCGAGAAGAGGCTCTTCAGCAAGTGTCTGTCTCTCCTCAGTGCGGTTTTGCCTCCCATGCTGAAGGAAATGCACTCGGTTACGAGGACATGAGGAAGAAGCTCCAGCTCGTAAGGAGCATCGCGGATGCGGTCTGGCCCGGCCAGCCTTAATGACCTAAAATTTTGTAATACATTTATCTAGGCATAGTATCGAGGTGTGAATGGGTAGCTGCATTTCGAATGCTTGTTTCAACACGGCGTTCTGCGGGCGGATAGAAAGGAAAAGTTGGGCGGTTACAGAAATCATGTTCAACATCCTGGGACCTGGAGCATTTTCATAGCATATTTCCTTATGCATAACGGGGAAGACGGGAAAGGACGGTGTCCTGTCGATTAGAAAACAAACCACTGAAGCTAGCATAGGCGATCAATGCCACCTGCAATCACAGCTAAATAAATAAATTTTCAAAGAAACATATCGGAGCAATGCATCTTTGATGTGCCCAAAAGAAATGAAGCTATTTAGATACTTAAGAGCTCTTGGGATCTCCGATCTCTAGCTATAAGGGAGATTTATGTCATAAGGACGAATATGCCTGTGTATTAAATCTTACTGCCTTTACTTACTCGGATCTTCACCGTCTGTGATGAATGAGCCCGTCTCGTCTTTGAAAGTGAGGTTCTCATGCGTTGATTCAAGTCGACTCGCAAGCTCTACTCGACAGCCAATCATTACGGCTAAGTAAGCCTCGCTATTCCCAGCATGATCGTACACCATGCCATGAGCGGATAAGCTTGTCCATGTTCGCACACGCATCATGTCTATTGTCTGTCTACATAAAGTATGCTTTCTACAACTCTTTATAACGCTAGAACTGTCCCCAAAAGCCATATATCGGAACCTAATCTCATTGTATCCTTACACCCAAAGTTAATTGAGAAAGATGCCAACCACCGAGGTCGCAACCTACCCGATGGTTGCCGGCTCCAACGTCAGCGACCCCAAGAACCCCACCGCAATTGCGCTCGCAAAAGGATTCGAGGTGGTCAAACAGCAAGATGGTATGCAGCAAACGCACTTGGGTATGCAGGTCGAGAACCCAAATTATCTCGAGGCAATGATTGGTACGTCAAAATCTATCGTTGCGTTGCTCGCTCTTGGGGCCATTGCAACTCGGAGTACGGACAATGGGCTGATAGCATAGCTTAGACTGGGATAGTGTAAATGCTCATATGGCATGGAGATCGAAGCCACTTCACGATTCAGTCGTAGTCGAAATGGCACCTTATTTCGAGGAGGGCGGACAAATGTGTAAGCTCAATCCTTGAGATGATCACTGGGTTCTGCCTCGCCTGTGACCCACATATCTGTATTCTCTATACGAAGCTGTGTGGATGGCGGGACGAACCGTTCACACATCCCAGTCTTGGACATCGTGCTGACATTTGTGTCTCACTTGCAGACCATGTAGACTTTGTCCCCCACCCATTGTATATCAAAGCTCTCTACGCACCGGTGACAGAAGTGGCCCGATTCTACTTTGATGGCGCGCCACCGGCTGACTACATTGAGAATTTCAAAAAAGTCCCGGATATATTCGAAAAGGCCCAAGTTCCAGGATACGTCGCATGTGCTGCCGGAATTACGCATGAAGATCTAGAGTATCAAGGTGTGAAAGGGAAGGCTGTGCTGGTAATGATTGGCTGGGAGTCTGTCGAAGCTCATAAAAACTTCACGAGGACGAAAACTGCAAAGCAGGTTGGGCCCCTGCTTTTTAGTAAGGCGAAGAAGGTGGAGATGCATCATGTGCAGTTCAGCATGAGGATTGGTGATAAGCTAGCGAAGTTGTAACTCTTCGAGTCCAAAATATGCGCATTTCGCGTAGTCGCAGGATGCTGCGGTCACTTGGCCGGTCTTCTACTTCTGTGCAATAGAGTAGCAGGCTTCGAGCGAAACCAAAATAGCATATGTGCGTAACTGACCAAGTAAAGTCAATCTTTTGTGGCAATTCTTGCGGTCTTGGGACAATTGCTTGTTTTCCAACCATTAGCAACACTTTGAAAGCGTACCTACCCAGCCTTTGCACCATCTCATCGGAAAATATGCCTTCGCTATTACAACTCCGGAGCATGAACGCTAGATGTTGGGTGAGAACTAATGTACTAGTGGCCGCAACCCGAACTATCACAAAAGGATATCATATGGTGCGTGAAAAGTAGCACTAGACGACCAGTGTTATTCTATGTCGCACTCTCTTTCGTAATGGCGTGTACGAAGGGCTTTGTCGCACACTGACACCATCCGGAGATGCTGTTTTCACGACAAAGTAAAAATAACTTGAGCCTAACTACGTCACCTCGACTGAGCCCACTTGAACTGTTGCCCAGGCTAAAGCTTTACCTCTTTTCAGTTCATATACACTGCGAAATGAGGATTCACTGCGTACATGAGCCGATTTTACTTGAAGTCGCAACAAGGAGGCCAAGAGGCTACACCAAGACTCGGGAGTGCCCGAACCCAGGGCGCAGGGTTTGAAGCATAATTTAAGGTTATGGGGACGCGAACGACAATTGCAAGGCTGAATTCCTGATACCTGCCAGGATATTACTGCAAGCAGAATATCGAACACAGGAAAGTGCGTCAGTGCTGGCGGCACAGGTTTCCAATTCAGACCCGGCTACTGCACGGCACCGAAGATCCCACTTCACTGCCCTTCTACCAACGGCATTCTATTCGCAGGAACAATCCCTGACAAGGGGGTTACTTAGCTGTTGGCTCCGCCATCGACGTCACCCCCACAAGCTTTCCGTTCAAGACAGGGCTAGGGACTGTTAGATAGCGGTTGTCCAAAGTCTTGGCCGTGTGAGTGTCCGAATGGGGTATCGCGCTGCGCCACCTAGATAATACCTGTATGAAGAAGTATAGAGATGGGAGAATCAATATATAACTTGGAGGTCGAATTCAACAATCTCTCGAAATATTGAGCTTGACTACAAGTCTGAACATCTACCTTATCTACAAAGCGTTTTTTTTTTTTCATTCCCTACCTTCTCGACTGTACATACACCGCTTGAAATACAAATACCACTCACCATGTCCATGGACGGGAAGCCTGGTAAGACTCTAGTAATCCGAGTATTTCTCGATTTCATTTCTAACAGTTGGCAAGTCGATGGCAGTCTTTACATATACGCGCCGAATAAGATAGCGGCCGCTGCTTTCGCAGGTGGCTTTGCAGTGTCAGGAGCCCTACATCTTTGGCAATGCATGTAAGACATATTCAAACCATAGTTTCCTAAGGTTGATTCACTGACGTTTGCGTTACAGACACTACAAGTCTTTCAAAGTCACAGCACTACATCCCTTTTGCTGTCTTCTCTTCGCGATTGGTTTTGCTCTTCGAGAAGTCGGCGCTTTCAATTATGACAAACTCGGATTATATATCGGCAGTCAAATTCTGATCTACTGCGCACCGTAAGTCATGACACGTTGGACCTTAGTACTTAGTTATAGGGCACTAACGTCTCGGAAACAGGCCAGTTCTTGAACTTGCAAATTATCATGTCCTCGGCCGCATTCTCTACTATGTTCCATACTTCGCACCACTCCATCCTGGTCGGACTCTGACTACTTTCGGCGCAATCTCGTTCGTCGTAGAGGTCCTCAATGCGCTCGGAATATCCTATATTGCGAACAAAGATGCCCCTGAAAGCAAGCAGAATGTAGGGCATATCCTTACGAAGGCCAGCTTGATCGTGCAGGTAGTTGTCATATGCTTCTTCTGCTTCATTGCGGCATTGTTCCATCGTCGCTGCTCACAGGCAGGCCTCGGTAGGAAGAAGGGCGTCAACAGGCCACTTACAACGCTATATATCAGCATGACCCTGATTTTGATTCGAACCGTATACCGCATCGTCGAGCACTTTACCATCTCTGGGTTGCCTACGAGACCAGAACCTGGCCACGACCCGATGAAGATAAGTGTGATCCTACGGTACGAGTGGTACTTCTACGTCTTTGAGGCGGCACTTATGTTCCTCAACACCGTCCTGTGGAATATCCGCCATCCAATGAGGTATCTTCCTCAGGATTACCACGTCTACCTTGCCAAGGATGGAGTTCGGGAGATTGAGGGACCCGGTTGGGGAGACAACCGGCCGTTCATCATGACTCTCTGCGACCCATTCGATTTCGCAGGCATGATCGCGCGCAGGACGGGTGACGCAAAGAAAGAGACGCCGTTCTGGGAGAAGGACGCGGCTGACCGCGACAGCATGGAGCCCTTTGTAGGAGGGGCGGGAGAGGCTCGGCCATACTACGGTGACGGCCAGCAGCCATTCCAGACGGTGCAGTATCCCTCAGCACCAGGACAGCAGCAGCAGTTCCCAAGGCCCCAGCAGACTGCATATGCCGGGGGTCACCAGGCAGTCTGAGTCTTGAGAAGAAGCTTGCATCGTATAAATGTCCATTTTCGGGAGTTCATAGTTATATTTTGGGTTGACCAATAGAGAGGCATCGCATACGGAGTAGCTAGGTCAAAGTTGTAGATACACTATACCACAAATGTCATTCTGGATTAGATGAACACCTTGGAGGCTGAGTAATTATATTTCCGATGCATGCTACTGTGTGTTGTTATTGTTGGTGGTGGTAGTGGTGGTGGCTCTACGGAGCACCACTGATAAGTTGCGGAATGCCTCCCCTTTGTCCTGGTGCATAGGGCTGGAAAATTGACACAGCGTCTCGCCTCCGGGCCTGTGTATTGGGTGGTGTGAAACGGGATGGCAGTGTTTCGTGTTGTGATTAAGTTATTATTAACAGGTCTGTACGAAAAGTGTGAAGAAGTGCGAGGGCGGTTGTGGGCGGATGGGCTCTTAGCCATCAGGCGTCCCACACAGCACGAGGATGACCAATCGCACGGGACAAAAGGTTTTATCCCGATTTGGAAATCAAAATGGCCAAGAGTTTGGTGACTAGCACCGCCTCGATGCGGCAAAGGTCCCATCGATCGGCAGCACCGACCGGCCTCAAATACAAAAGTACAAAACATCAAGTAAAAGGACGGGTGGGGGCATGACACGGATTTCTCGTCTACACACTTTTTACCCAAAATTGACACGCGCCATCTGAACATCCTACAAACAATTAGATAACTGCCCTACTGGACTATGGTGCAAGGGACAGATCCCAATAAGAAACGCCAGTGCTGGGAGTGCTTCCGCCGGAGACTTGTCTGCGACTTTACAAAGCCTGCATGCAGGAAATGCATAGCTGCTGGTGTCGAGTGCCCTGGATACGACGAAAAGAAACCTCTCAAGTGGCTCGCCCCGGGAAAAGTCAAGTCGAAGAAGCGACGGAGCAAGAAGGATGGCAGCGACTCCAAAGAAGATTCCAGCGATGACGTATTGAGGGTCCCAAATACCCAGAGGATATCAGGCAACGGCAAGATGGTCACCAAAGTCAGCTTGAACACCAAGCAGGACTTGAGCGGTATCGAATTCGTACCGCGCATCGATTTGAAGGATGACAGCAGCGAAATTGTTCAAGCCGTCTACTACTGTCAGTAACGCTAACCCCCTATCCCCATACGGTATGCTGAAGGGTCAAAACTAACTTGGCAACAGACAACGAAAAGCTATACCCGGAAATTATGGCAACGAACGCATTAGCAGTAAACCCTCATATCATATTTTTTCCTCTAAAAGCTCTTCACTACCTACCCGCCGCCATCAACCATTCATTAGTATGCTTTGTCCTTGGTTACCAAGTGCATTCAAAGGCGTTACCAGAGCCTGAAATGGTCTCAAGAGTCTATCATCACCGTGGTCTAGCGATAAGAGAGTTGACCGAGAAGATTGCAAACGACAAGTATCGAATCACTGATGCTACGATAACTAGCGTCATAATGTTCTTATGTGCAGAGGTAAGAGAGTGTAGCCTACGATACCAGCACTTAGTACTAACTTGGCTTTAGCTTCAACAATCAGCTTCTCCTTACTGGAGAACACATATCGATGGCATGGCGAAATTGCTTGAGATAAGAGGCGGTATAGCAAAGTTATGGCATTCTTGTCCGCATCTCATGCCAGCTCTTGTCCTGTTCATATTGTGAGTGCTTGTTGTACATTCATGTACCTGATTTGTAAGCTAACGAGACTACAGTGTCGGAGTGTTCAGCAACACCACAAGTCCGGCATTAGACCAGATCAAATTAAGCCTATTCTCAGGCACAAAGGATGGCGAGTTCATCAACTTCATCGACAGCGTCTACAAGAATATATTTCCATACTCAGTGTGTCCGAAGACACTGTTCCTAGACATGATACGGATTAGCGACCTTAGGGCCAAGGCAGCGACCAACTTCCCACCCAGCGAGGCACTTAAGAAGGAGGCGAATGAAATCATGATGCGAGTGTGCGCATTCTCTCCCGATGAATGGGCGGAACAAAACCCATTGTATTCAGAAGAGTGGCACCTTGTTGGCTCAATATACCAGTCGGCGGTGGTCGTATACTGTATATACTCGCTACAAGACCTCGGTGTACTCCCCAAGACTGCTCAGCTAGAGACCATAAGGAGCCTACATGCGGATCGGTTGTTTGTGCTTATAGAAAAGGGTCAACAGAACTTCCAAGTCAAGCGATTTATCACGTGGGGGATTGTTGTTGCAGGTGTTGAGGCCGCAAATCGCAATCAACACACGCGGGATCGAGTAGAGGAGCATCTCTGCCAGGCTAGTCGAGCGTTGGGGTCATCTTCACCGTTGCTGGCGGCAAATGTGTTGAAAACCTTTTGGGCATCGGAGAAGACAACGTGGGATGAGTGCTTTGACAGGCCGCAAGCTTTTATAGTATGATTTCGAATCGCTGTAAAATGAATTACCGCTAACTTCAGAGCTATGAAGCGTTGGGGATGATCGAATGCTTTATTTTCTTAAACTTGAACCTGGTCCTTCATTCTTGTAACAATATTAGGTCTCTACAAGCGCTTATCGTCTCAGACAAAGGCGTTGGGATACGGCGTTTGAGCAGGATACGACCCTCCATAGATTCCCACAATGTCCACATAGCATCACTCGATGACGAAATGTTCACGAATTTCTTATTGCATAGATTTTCCCCACGCAGTGTGACGTTGTATTTGCAAGGCTGAGTCGCCGACAGGGCAGTGCAGGTGGCGATCATGCCAACATGTGGGCTAAGCTTGAAACGTACTAGCTTTGGACTTTTCGGAAGATGTTCTCTGCAGGTGGTATGTACCCGGAATCTGCATACACGTGGAGGTGTATTATCATCCGCACCTTGTTACGCTACACGCATTCCCTAATTCTGGAATGGTACGGGTCTGTCCGGTACAATTTTCGTATCTTGGTGTCTGCAGGGGCGTTTGTTCCCTTGATTCACTCCCCTCACTGCCGAGCCCGGGCTTAAGGTATCTTTGTCGCGTGTGCTCTCATTCTCTGACACAACACCACGACCTATGTATTGTTGCTATCCACAATAACAATTCAAAGTCTCCTGGCGCATTTTTTCCGCGTCTTTCTACACATCAGTGACCATTCCCGGTATTTTACTATCAACATTCCCCCATAGCGTCAAAACATGATGATTTATCCGTCCCGCCCACCCGCCAACCGACCCCAGATCACCTCCAAACCCAGGAACCCAAGAAAATACCAGACCTAAATGCTAAGGAAACCGGGGAAATTTCGTCGATCATTTCGCTTGCTTCTACTATTCTTACCCCGCCTACTGTATTCTTGGTCCTCAATCTCGGGTTAAAGGTCCCCGGACATGCCTCTGATGCTTGGCTGGGTTCGATTAATATAAGACACCATGTCCACGTTGCGAGTTCAATAAGAGGTTGTTACTGTTGTTGTCCACTGTCAGTGTTGATTGGGATGGCTCCTCTTCGTGTATTGTCGTCTCTATTGCTTCTGGTCGGTGCTTCTGCCAAATGGATTGTCCCAGGAGCTAGATGGCGCGATACCGATGGGAATCTCGTAAACGCACATGCAGGGGGTGTTACAATTGACAGAGAAACGGGGAAGTTCTTTTGGTTTGGTGAGTATAAAGTCGAGGGACAAGAGGAAGGGGGTGGTGTGTCGGTATATAGCTCCGACGACCTGGCGACATGGACACATCACGGCATGGCTCTGAGTCCAATCGAGGGCCATCCTTATATTTCTACGGATCACATTATTCAAAGACCAAAGGTCGTGTACAGTGAGGGGACTGGTAAATACCACGTACGTGCCAAGCCGATCTTTGTTATTGGCTCAGATCTCTTACTTTGAGGCTAGATGTGGTGGCATGCGGATAATTCGACATACGGCTGGCTACTTCAGGGGCTTGCCCAATCGGACAATACCACTGGACCCTACAGCTTTGTTTCAGCAACTTCACCACTGGGAAACTGGTCCCAGGATTTCGGCATCTTCACAGATTACAAAGACGGAAAAGCCTATGCCTTATACTCCAACGGCGACCGAAAGGAGGGAAGAGATGTGTACCTCACAAGCTACAACGACGACATCACAAATCTGTCTACAGTGGTTCATCGCTTCGACAAGTACGACCTAGAAGCCCCTACTATTATTCAGACTGATCAGAGCTATTTTGCGCTGATGAGCCACAAGACGGGGTATAGACCGAACAGTGGGTCCCGCCGCTCCTGCCTTCTCCCCGCGCACACGGGATAATTGTACCAAAAGCTAATCACTTAGGCAGACGTAGTAGCATTTCGGGCGGATAGCTTGAGTGGGCCCTGGTCGCAGCCGTTCATTGTCGCGCCGTTGAACACTAGGACATTTAATTCGCAGTCTGGATTCTCGCTGAGAATCAATGGAACCAAGAAGACTACGTACCTCTACCTTGGGGATCAGGTATGACCTAGACAACCTTTGTGATTCCAGATTGCAACTTAGCTAATGGAGTCATGCAGTGGGATTCCAACTCGCTCTGGGAGAGCCGGTACATTTGGTTGCCCATCGAAATCGACGAGGATAAGAAATCGCTCGAAGTCATCTGGCACGATATATACGATCTAGATGTGTACGTCTATATCACCCCCATCTATCCAACTTGTCTAACGAGACCAACGACAGCAAAACAGGAGAATGGTCTCCCATAGAAGGCAAGACCTACTACGGCATTTCCGCCTCTACAACTGGCGAGGCCTACAAACAAGAAGCGGTACGCTATACCCGTCCCACTACCCTTCTATCCCCCAAAGCAGCGCAACCCGATTCACTTTCCCCCAGCTAACTAAAGAGCCATCAGTCCTTTGGCTCAAACGCCACAATTCTAACATCCATCAACGGCAACGCCTCCACCGTGACCTTCAGCAACATAATCGGCACCGGCAAGCCCCAATGGATATCCTTCTACTACCAAAACACAGACGACATGGGTTTTGGCGACCAGCCAGGCGGCACCCCGGACCGTATCAATGGCACATGGCAACTACGCCGCATCGCCAGTGTGACCGTCAATGGGGATCGGGAGAACGCGCAGACGCTGTATCAGAGGGATACGCATAAGGGCATTATTTTGAGTGCGCCTTTGCTTGTGGATTTGCAAGAGGGAAATGAGAATGTTATTGAGATTGGTGGGGTTTGGAATGGGTTTGATGTCAAGAGCGCGGATATTGATCGTATTGTGGTTTATCCGCCGGAACCTGAAAGTGGGGAGGAAGAGGAAGAGGAAGAGTAGGGTATGTTGGGGAATGCGAGAGGCTACGCGACTAAGTGGATATGGCCCCGAGCATTTGGAAAAAGTACGATCGCATTGCTCTATTGGCTTTGCCAAGGTACGCAATACGCTTTAGAATAATTTACACGATCTGATACCAGTTTTCGGTCAACATGAGTAATTTCTCTCTGCCTTGACATTGGGAGGTCGCTTTGTGCATTTGCGATTTGGTGCGCTCTTGCAGTGACAGCACTTTTGCTCTCCACCATTCACTACGATGAGAAGATGGATCTGCGATCGCGATCATGGGGTAGCACAGTAACCGAGACGTTTCCAAGTAAGTAAACGCGTGTGTAGACCACTGACTCAAGAAAGAACAGAACCAAGGTTCTCAATTTGTCACTATTGACTATCTACGACACTTCCCAACCCCAAGATCACCTATGTACTTTAGCTCCTACCCCATTCTCCGCCTAGATGCCCCATCCCAGCCAACATCTCCGACCCCGGATGTGGCATTCCACACCAACCCTCCCCCCAGAATCTTGAGAACGGCTCTAGACACTTTGGCCTAGGTTGAGGAGCAACAGTGCAGGCAAGCCCTGGACCTAGCACAAGAAGGCCCGACTCTCTTGTCTGCTTACCACCTTCCTCAGTAGTAGAAGGAGGATACTCGACACGGAACGGGCATGTTTGCCCGGCAGTGTCAAGGGTGATGCCAATCACGATGGCAACTCCCGCTTTGACAGCGCAAATCACTCCACCCCCTCCACAGAAAATAGCGGACGAACATTGTCCGTGCCAACCTTCAATACGGCCTCGGATGCCCTCCGGATCCTCAGATGGGGGCGGGCCGGGATCGAAGGGAGGAAGGGAGGGAGGAAGGAAGATATTTCGTTGCGAGGGGCGGTGGGGCCGTCATCCGTTGCCCGGTGGTGGAAATGGGCGTGCGCTGCGTGAAAAAGCAGAAGATTCTAGCATATTGGGGATGCGAAGCGCGATGTAGCAAGGGGGTATGCTGTTAGTCTGCAATCGAACATTCACGACTCGATCTGCCGCGACTCATAGTCTGCGCCTCGATAGACGTAGGAAAAGGCCGTGTGGCGCGACAAGTTTCTAGCACGAACCTTGCACGTTCCATCACAACACTTGATTGAGGGCTTGAGGTCTTAGTGGGAATAGGCGTAATGGACCGGTCAGAATAGTGAGTCGAAGTTTCAGTTCCGCCATGCTCTCGATTTGAAGAGCCGCTCCGATTTTCCTATTGTAGATAGGTGTAAATGGGAGTAAAGGGTCCTGCGTGCACGATGCGCAGGGGCCTATGGTTGTGCCGGTGGTACGCTACGGGGAAAGGTACGTACCATGAATGGTACGTTTGCTTTCTCCGGGGCAAATGGGGTGAGAGGCCATGTGGTAATGGACGCGCGTGCAGGATGAATCGTTCCGGGAGTAAGAACTTTGGGGTTCTTACGATTATGGAAATAATGGAAAGATGCGATGTGCGCATAGAACTCGCCCAAGTGCCTTCAATATTTTTTTTGCTCTCCTGCTCTTTGAGTTCTAGAATTTCATTCATTCTAGAATAGAGGCAATTTTAGTTGTGCATGGCCACCATGTAGGCTGCATGATGTTATGCAAAGTCTTTGATTCTGGATTGCGGTGTATCTGCAGGCCTAAGTGGGTGACCACTGAGTCAGTCAGACGTGGTCGAGCGCAGGTACAGAGGGTTTCTCGGCAATCGGCGCACGCCCCGGGTGGTTGCATACAGGGAGAAAGCCCATTCGCGCACAAAGAGGGATCTCCTTCAAGGATTGCGCGATCCTGGGCGTCTGGCATATGTCAGAGTTAGCTTCGTTGTTGCCATTCACGGCAGATTGATGTTGTTGGACGGCGAGGAGGGTATCGGAGGGGATTCAAAATCGAGCATGTCCAACATCGGACTAAAGCTCATATTGCAATTGCTCCGGGCAGAGTGGCAGTAAGAGAGTAAAAGTCGGAGGCGTCTGAAGGCCTGGGGGGGAGGGAGCGAGGGACGGAAGAGGGATTGTGTGTGTGTGTGGGCACTGGGAATGGCGTTGTCGGATGTTGGACCGAACATGCCCCGGGGCGAGAGTTAATCCGGATCGGGGTTGGGGCCGACGCCGTGACAGATGTCAGTGGCTCGATGTGAAAAACTCTTAACGACGGTTCACGGCCACGGCGCCTCCAACGTGGGCTAAACGTGTGCTAACAAGTCTCGCGCCTTGCAGCCCTTCCCAAGGAGCATCAAGCTTATCGATTGAACGGCCACTACTGGCCGGGGAGGCTGCCACGAGAATCCAACGGGCGGGAGAATCAGTGCGTCGACATGACATGGCTCTCACCACCTCATTCTCTTTGGTTGTCCGGTACGCGCGACCTTCGATCCTAAGCATGGTCCTCTCCATGGCCCAATCGAACTCCAGTTGGTCGCCATAATCCCGGCCGCCACGAGGCCTAACACGCCCTCTAACAGAAGGGTACCTGAATGTGTAAGAAAACCGCTTTCTCCGTACCTGCGCCGCCTCTGGCCATGGTCCCTGGCAGCCGGAGTCGGCGTGCTTTCGCCCTCCCAATCGCCTCCACCCACTACCGATAGCAATCTCTTTTCGAGCCTCTCATAAGCCCTCCAGACTTGCTCCACAGTGGTTGGCTGGGCGCAACTCGGCACTGGCATAGGAAGCATGAGTGGGTAACAAAAAACTCTTTTACCCTCCAACCGTAGTCTACCATCATTTTGAAAAACTGGAGAATGAGGTCTTTCTCCACCACTGACAATGAATCTCCTGGCCGGACGAGTTGCCTTGTACCTCAGTCGCACCACATGTCGCTGCAGCAGCGTATGCGCCGGGTATACGCCTCATGAGACGGCAGATAAACGACTTAATGCATAAGTTCAAAGCCCGCCGAGGTCTCGTCGTGGAGTTGGCCAAGTATAAAGATGTTCGTCTTTTCCCATCTGCTTCCTGCTCATTCTCTACAACTCACTCCTTGTGTCATTCCTTGTCACTACTATCATTCCTTTCCAGTCATTGTCTGACTTCTACTTTCTTTGATATCTCTGTGAGAGACAAATCGCACTCCTTCCATCCAACCACTTTATTGTCGAGCAAGACCTCCATTATCAAGAACTGAGTTCTTAAACACGAGCATTCTCGAAGATTGCACCGTATCTCTCCTTCAAAATCAACCATTAGACCAAACATATCCACAAGACTTTCAACTGTCACAATGTTGTCTTCCATCTCTATGACCCTTGCCATGGCCGCCGTCGCCACTGCTGGCGGCATCTCCATCACTCCCCACGACAAGTACTCTTCTTCCGTGGGTGTTCTTGGATGCCACATTGACACCAACCGCGTCGCCTACTGGCCACAGCAGCCAGGTTGCGACGGTATGTGCGTCAAGGTTAGCGCAAATGGCCGCTCCGTCAACCTCCTCCAGGTCGACACCTCTGGAGGTGCCTTCGACATCAGCTACGATGCCTGGAATTTCCTCAACGTTGGCCAGGGAGCCAAGGAGAACCCAACCATGGGTGGTGGCATCCCTGCTGAATACGAGAATGTTGACATGAGCGAGTGCGCCGACCTCATTAAGACTCCTGATGGCAAGCTGCCTCTCATGGCAGCCAACTCCATTGGCTTCTTCGTCGGCTGCGGTGCTGACTCCTGGGTTGGCAAGAACTCTGCTCTTTACAACATCCAGAACGCTGCCTGCACTCTCGGATTCAATGAAGTTTGCACTCTTGATCTTGCCGTCAGCAACCAACCATCTTGCCCACACGTCCTCGGTGCCCAGAACGACCTTAGCGGCCTTCAGGTCACTGACATCGCCTATGGCTCCGGCGCTGAGACCGCTGCCGTATAAATTTTCTTCCAAGGAGGGAATTCTTTAGCACGAATTTATGAGAAGGATTGGAGTATTTTTGGCGCATAGAGGTATATACCACAAAAAAAATAAGGAACCCTCGTTTTTTGTCTATGATTCTCTAAATAGACTTTTTTCAATTCCAATGATAGAATATTTTGATTGAATTATTGTCCTCTGATTTGGTTGAACGTGACTATGATTGTGATGTTGCATGCGAGAAGCCTTGCCAGCTTGAACTGAGCAGATTTGGCGTGGCTCAACAAGTTCCAGGGTTCCAGGGGCAGCAAAGCGCTGCTTGGCTCCAGCTGGCGAGGGCAATCTCACGTCACAGTTTGGGGGCTGCGCCTTGCTGTACTTTTGCTGCCTTGTGCTCCAAGGTCCTTGAAAGTGCTTTACAATCCCCGACCTTTTCTTTTACAAGCTATTTTCAATTTGCGATAATCCTTCTCTGGACCAATGTCTACCAAATCCGCTACTTTGGCATTAAAGCCGCACACCACATTCGAGATTCGGCACGCGCACGTCCGATCCTGGCTCGGTTCAACTGGCGTCACTGAATCGGACCGAATATTCGAAGTGCATGTAACAACACACCCCAAAGACGAGTCTAGCAGAGATCAGTCAAAGCCAAAATATATCCTAGACCTGGCCAGCAAATTCAAATTCTTTGGATGGTTGATTAACGGGACGCAAACGGTTGCACTTTTTGAAGGAGATACCAAAATCGATGAAATTACGCGGAGGAATGCGAAACCTTTGGGGACGATGATGGTACAAAACGCCCTAGGTGCGAGGTTTTCTTGCGCCATTGGGAATATTGTACCACAAAAGAGAGATTCATCCATGGATGGCCCATCAGAGCAACAAAAAGCCGAAACCGAATCTGTGGTAGATTCAGTTGATGCTTTAAAGAGGGACGTGAGGCCGACGTTCAAAGAATCAGTCGTATACTCGGGCCTAGGTCACGGCGAATGGCACGACGAGACCTTGGAGAAAGCTCTGGGTTTCCCGGGGCGTACCAAAAAGCATCAGATTGAAGAATATCAAACTCAATGGCGTGCGCTTTCGCCAAAATGGGAGACTCGGTTGGACAAGGTGTACACGACACTCCATTATGATGGCAAAAGTGTGGAGGGTGGTGGCCTTGTCCTAACGGGCAACGACATGGTCGTGGCATTTTACAAACCGCGCTGTGCCAAGTGGGTGCAGAACGACGAAATTCCCGATGAAGAACGGAAAGTATCCAAGGATGAACAAGGAGAGGGTATTGGTGTTCTCGGTATCTGCTATGAAGGAATTGACGAATCGATGGCGAGGCATATTCTTCTATCTGCGATCGGAATAGAGGAGCAGATCATGAACTCCAAAGGTTTTGACCATAGAGCGTATCATAGTGGCTGGTGATGGATATACTTGGAATATGGTGGACCCTGAAACATTCCTAGGGATGATTTTAAAATTCGCGGTGGAACCGTCAATGTGCCCATTATAACTTCTTTATCCAATACCCGTGACAGGCTTACGATCGACTATGGCACGTATGGAGGTGGAGGTTCTGGCGCTGTTTCGTGCTCCGGTCCTACGACTGTATCTATTGGGGCCCGGTTCCATGTAGAGGCGTGGTATATCCCAGACTCATCTGCAAACGTAGGCGGCGGCTCTGCGGCGGAGTCGACGTTCGATCTGGACCCCAGCATTGGCAGGAGTGTGACGTTCTTACTTCCTGCCTCTATTTCATGAACTTTCCCCAAGCATTCGACCCATACGCTGAGTCTCATGTTGTACTTCAGAGCAACGTTATATGTCTGAAAAGACGGTGCCACGTTTTTGGTTATTTCAAGGTTCCGCCCCAACATACTGATCGGCATATTATCGAACATTGTCATGCCCTTCAATGGTACACTGAAGAGAACGAATTTATTCGAATACATATAGGAGTTTTGCCGGTCGCCAAGTAAAGGAACTCGGCACAAGATTGAGGCGACAATCTGGCAGCGAATACCACGTAGAGAAATCGGTGGAGCGACTGCGCCCTCCTCGCTGAGTCCGATATATTTCAAGGACAATGTCGCAGGCAAGCGATCGCCAATATGCATCACAGATGGCAGATTGGCAGTGATTCGGAAGTTAAACGGCTCTTCGGCTTTGTCTCCTTGCAAGCGGTTTTTGAGACGACTTATGCGGCTGCCTTGGTCGTCGGATACGCGATTCTGACGGTAGGGTGCAGCGACATTGCAAGGTTTTAGGGGGCCAGATATGGGGCCGATTGTAGTTGAAGGGAAGAAGGTTAAAGGACAGCGAGCAGCCCTTTTCTGTCTCACCAAAGCCTCAAGGTAGTAATCTATCCTGACTTTTCCATCTTTGATGTTGAGGGACGGTGGAAGGGGATGTCCAGATTGGTGTTCAAAATCCTCGGAAGGCGCAAAATGGAGTCCACTTTCCGTCTGGGGTCCTTCTAGAACAGTTTCTGGAAAGTAGAATTTGAATGGAATGCTGACGATTCCATGCGCCTCTTCGGGCGTTCCATTGTCCCCGAGTCCAGGGAGAAGCTCCTTGCTACACGATAACAGGTTGACTTTGGCAATCGTACTGTCGCGGCTCCCGATAGAACACGTGGAACGACATTTCAAAGTTATCCAGATGCGTTGAGGCTTCACGAAAGTCCTGGCTTGGACTACTCCTTGAACTTCGTCTCCATTGGTAAAGAAGTCTTTCTTCTCGCTCTCTGATGAAAGTAATATCCATATGAGGCCTCCGGCAGCGTTGGCAGGATGGATGGAGGTAGCATTGTCTGTCTGGGGTCCCGCCATGACCTGCGATGGCCGGGGAGCTGGTGAGGGGTTGAGTGATGCACGTGGTGGGGCCATAGGAGGCGGATCGTCTAGATGTAACGACATGCGTACAAACGCAGGGAGATTGAGAGAATATAACAAGTTTCTTTGCTCAGAAATTCCGCGGATAGCACGGAGACGATTTGTCTTGTGTATAAGGGGAGGGCTGAAGGTTGTCCGATAATGACGCTAGCCGAGGGGGCAGTCTTGAGCTCATTGACGCTCGGACGTGACCCCAGCATGGTGCATGTCGAGAATTGGCCCGGGAGGATCTTGGAAACAGCCTGGGCAAGGCGTACAGTCCCCTAGAAAACCTGCTTGAGCCTGGTAACGGCCTCGGATCACTTGCCAGCGACAGACCCAAGACTTCCCGCCGGCTGCACCAAGCATCGGGGAGGGGAATAGTGGCACGACACCAAAGTGACTTTTCCCTCGAGCCCACCTATAGAACAAAACTTTCCTACTGTGTACATCCCCACTGCGTACACGGTACAGATATCACTCATATGTGAACAGTGCAAGTATAATCAGAAACCGAAGAAGCGAACGGTATACCATCATGACATCATAATATCTATCTACTCGACAACGCCCCATTCAAATGCAAGTCGACTGGTAGGGAGCACTTCTGCCTCCATCTGGTGTATACAAAACGCTTTTGGATAACAAGCAACTGATCCTTTCCCCTTTTAATTCTCCGCAACACGTATGTAGGCCTGAATAGGCGTCTCGAAGACCAGCGCCACATGATCGTCACCTGCAGTCACCACTGTGCTCCCGTCCCCCTGCACGAAACCCATGATACCTCCGCCCTCGCCCCCGCCTCTGTGCCCTCTCCATTCTCCTACCAAGCCCTTAGCCGCAGCCGCAGTCCCTCCTCTTGCATCCCAGGATCGGAGCACTCCGTCGTATCCCACCGAGCGCAACAGCCACCCACCAGGTCCGTCTCGTTTGACAAACTCTACTTTGACTACTGCTTGCGGTGCCTCCTCGTCTGCATGCGCGTCTTCTATCCTTCGGCGTATCGCAAAGCGATGTGCATGGTCGAATAATGTGATGGAGCCATCAACGTTGCCCGCAGCCAACAGCGTGAGAGGTGCGCTGCTGAATGACAGCGTCTCCACGTTATCCGTGCCTGCCTGTAATGAAGCCAGAATCTGCCCTGCTTGGCCAGCAGATGATGCTGCGCCCTTGGCTCCAGCTTGCTTTCCACCGCCAGCCTTATTCCTCGCGCCACCTCCAGATGAGGACGCAGTAGCAGAGTCGGTAGAGGCTGCAAGTCTTGGGAGTCCTACAATCCTGATATGACCCTCGGGACCACCGACGGCTGCAAATGCAGAGTTGGGGGCCACAGCCACAGAGTACAAGCCACCGTCTACCCGGAAACGCTCGTCAAGCCCTGTAAGACCTACCACGCTTTGGGCATTCGAGGCGGATGTGAGACCTTGCGCGGCTGCTTCACCAAATACATCCCAAACGTAGAAGCTAGAATCCTCTGATACGGTGGCTAAGAACTTTCCATCGGGCGACCAGGAACCGGCTGTACAGGTTTCTGTATGGAGATAGAAGGCTTGAAGTACCGTAAGTGGGCTGTCTTTTTGCTGGGCATCGATCTGGTATACCCAGACACTACCATCGTTTGCGCCTAGGGCCACGATATTTGGATGCTCTGGTGATGGGCAAGGTACAAGCCAGTTAATCTCTTCAACCTCTTGGGCTTCAGCGAGGAATTTCCACTTTTTCCCATCTGGTACACCCTGCCAAACGCGCAATTTGCCATCGAGTCCAGCAGTCGCTACATATTGGCCTTTTGGATACGTGAATGTAATGGCGTTGATCGAATCGGTGTGTCCATCAAGTTTGAACAAGCTCTTCAGTCCTTCTCTTTCTTGGGGCTGCGAGTTTCCGTTCGACTGTGCAGCGGGGCCGGAAGAAATATCGAAAATGTGACCCACATCATCGCCACCTCCGCTGGCTACGATCTCCGAATGGACTGGATGCTGCGCTATGCAAAATATGCTGTCTTTATGGACATCGAAATGGGCAGAAGAGTCATTCTGGAGATTAATCTCCATTTGAATATCTTGATTTCTTGTTTGCTCATCATCGTCATCAGAATCCATTGGCGCATCTCCGTCGTCAGGAATCTCTTCACCTGCTTCCGCAGGATCAAGCATAGCTTCCTCCTCTTCAACTTCCATCTCGTGATCCTCAGAATGGTGGGGGTTAGGCGCGGGCATCTTTGCAAGTCGTTTCAATGGAGTTGTTAGTGCGGTAATGCAGAGTACGATCCCCCCAGATGGCGAATATATATGTCGTGTTCTGGTGCTGCTTAGAAATGCTGATTTGGAAATGTTCCACCAAGAACTTTTTACTTCGGGTCGACGTCGGAGTTTCCAGGAGCCCAAACCCCGACGTCATTATGGCACGTGATGTAGCATTTCATAGGTACCTGGCTAGATTGGCACCTGCAGGTGAATATTCAATACTCTGTCTTGTGTGCAATTGTAAGTTTCATGACTCGGAGAAATGGCTACATGGTGGTATGTCTAAGGCTAAGAATACAACATTGAGTTCTTGTGCAAATCTTTCATATGCGATGCCTCTACAGCTTAGCTCCAGCCTGCCTTCTCTTCTCCTTTTCCCGATCTCTCAAGAATCGCCTGAGGATCTTGCCCGACGGGCTCTTGGGGATTTGATCAATAAACTCAATTCCTCCAGTGATCCATTTGTATCTAGCCTTGTGGTCCTCAACATGCTTCTGAATCTGGCGCGCTACCATTCTATCGCTCTCTTCGAGTCCTACACTAGGTGATTTCACAACAAAGGCTTTGGGTACCTCGCCAGCTTTGTCATCGGGAATCTGAATCACGGCACAGTCATTGACTGCAGGATGTGTAAGGAGGTGCGCCTCTAGCTCGGCGGGTGCAACCTGGTGGCCCTGAAAGATGTCAGTACGAATAAGATTAATATTATCGCCGCTAGGATATGCAGGGTGATCTCTTTCAAGACCAGTATTAATGTCACTTACCTTCACTTTGATAAGTTCTTTGATGCGATCTACAATGAAAACGTGCTCGTGCCCTGATGGTGCCTTGCGAACGACCGCTTCGTCGCCCGTGCGCATAAATCCATCCACAAACGTTTCTTTGTTCGCTTTGTCGTTTTTGAGGTAACCAAGCACGACAGAAGGGCCTTTAACCAGCAACTCCCCGGGTTGATCGTAGCCAGTGATCTCGTTACCCTCAGTGGTCACAATCTTGCACTCGAATCCCGGTAGGATGGAACCAGAAGAACCAAACCAAATATCATCAGCGCTGGTTGAAGTTACGACCGTGCAGGTTTCCGTTAGTCCTGAAGATTGTCAGCACTGAATAGTGGCGTAGTAAAGAATGAACTACACACCATAACCCTGGCGAATGGACCACGACGGGAAGATCTTCTTGAGATCCTCCGCTGTTTCCCTTCCAAGAGGAGCCGCGCCGGTAAACAAAGACCAAACACTGCTAAGATCATACTTCGCAAGGAGGTCCTGGTTCTTGGTCATCAAGATGATGATTGGTGGTACCTGAAGGCTAGTAAGCACCCGATCGGGTGGTGACAAAGAGGTCGTAAGGTCCATGCTTACCAAGAAAAGACTGTTGATCTTAAAGTTCTGAATAGCTCGTAGCGTGGTCGCGAATTCGAATTTTGGAAGCACGATCACACCATCACCTCGGTACACACTCGCATGGCAAATCACAACCAAGCCGTAGATGTGGCTCATTGGCAAAAGACCAAGCACATTTTCAATGTAGTCAGATTGTGTGCCGGGTTGTTGTTTTGTATCTCGGTATGGCTTCTCAAAGGCCCGTATTTGCACTGCTGAAGTTAGCTTTTATCTTTTCGCAACTGGCTGTTATAGTTTACTTGTATTCGCAATGACATTACGATGAGAGATCATGACTCCTTTCTATTTCAAGTTAGGCCGTGGGCAATATAGTCTCGCTGGCCACTTACTGGAAGCCCGGAAGTGCCACTAGAGTAGCAGAGGAAGGCAGTCCTCTTTGCGCCATGGCCTGCCTCCCAGTTCAAGGGTTCCAATCGGGGCTGATTTGAACCCTCGCGAATGAGGTCGTCCACAGTCTTAAGCTCCTTCGGTGCGCCTTGTCCGCCAGTGAAATCTTCTGGCAGATCGAGAATATAGATGCGGTTATTTGGGATCCCAGACTTCTGCGCAGCTTCTCGAGCGGTCTTCAAAAGAGGAACGCAAGTGAAGAGTGCTTTCGCACCCGAGTTTTTCAGCTGATACTCGAGTTCGGCGGCGCTATAAGCGGCGTTGGCAGGCGACTGGATCCCACCGAGACGATGTGTCGCCCAAGCTAATGGGAGTGTGTCCAACTAGACCTATCAGTATACAATTACAAGTATGATACTATGATTACACGAACAGTGTTGACTGAGAAGACAGCGATGACCTTGTCATACTCAGTTCCATCATTCGGGCCCCAGCCCAGCTCTTTCGAGAGGCCCCGTGCTAGGTAGTCTACCCGCTCCTTGACCTCTAAGAATGAGTATGACTTCCCAGACAAGCCGCAAGTGAATGGTGCGTTTGAATAGCCCAATGGGTGTCTTCCATAATGCTCGTCAAGTATGAAGTCGGCGATGGAGATGGAATCTGGGGGATCGAAGGGCAGCTGCGGCACCCACTCGGGCGGATAGAAGGGCATCGTGTCGGTGCGCCAGATACAATGGATCTAAGAAGTCTTTTGTGAGCAACACTTCGGCAATGTCTGGGGAGCTCCGGAGCTGCAAGGGGTCCACGTCGGTCAAGATTCAGAGATCGAAGCGGGGGAGATGCAGAGCTCTGGAGAAGAGATGCTTTTGAATGAATGGCAACGCCGGACCAGCCACCACCGGGTAGTGTTCTCTACTGTGGACCAACTTCGTGCCGACTCTGGGCATTTGGCAGCGCAGCAATCATTCCTTCGACGCGGGCGCGGGGCGGCGAGGGAACGAGGGAAGGCTGGGGTAATGCCGAGGATATGTCCCCGAATAGGATAATACACTCCCAAATAGGATAACCGAAAAGCTGGGACTTCTTCGAGGCCTCGACGTTCGGAGGTCCAATTCACCGTGAGCTTTTCCCTTCGTGACTGTTTATAAGCTGACCGTCCTCACCGCCCTCAAGTCGATATCCGATATTCGCTGTCTGCCAAAACCACCAGACACTCCAGACTATATCCATTTCTTGGAACGTTGTGATGCGGTTGCGAGGCTTCTAGCTTACCATATTTGTTCATTCCTGGCTGCCTGTGGAGTCATGAACCTCGTCCTGTGCGACAGATGCTGATACGAAGCACTCTTCACCTTCACCAACGAGCGGGAAGCTTGCAATTGCCTCCCCGACAATAGCAATTGCGCATGCTTTGGCTCTTATTGTGCGCAGAAAGTTCAATTAGATCTTCTATTGTGTGAATATGACGATATGATCCCAAAGATGGCCTTTGGCCCTTCGCCCTTCTTCTTCTTCTTCTTCTTCTTCTTCTCCTTAAACTTGTCTCCGCAGCTGAGCCTTTTTCCCTGCTATATGGTCACGACTTCTGATTCAATCTATATTTCTCTTTGAGTTCGTTCTATCTTGTCGATCTCCCGCTATGCCAACATGGACAATTTGAAACGCCAAAGTGAGTCTGTAGAGACTGCTGACTCCGCCGACTCGAGTCATTTCGACCCGCCGCTAGGCCTTTTGAATGAGACCGATTCGCCCCTAAGCGATTATCCGGACAACCTTTCTGATTGTTCAGAGGCTCGGGCAAGAAAGAAGGCCAAACCCGAAACCCTTCCCGAGCAAGATCCGGCCGTCCTCGTTGAAGACTCCTTAGCTTCTGCGCCGTACCGTGAATCCTCTACGGAGGATATTGCCCAAGCCGAATCTGTTCAATCCGTCCCCGGCCATTTTGGCGTTGACAGACTTGAGGCTTTGGCAAAGGAGCTGGTTACTAAGGGAACTCCTGGTTCTTCAAAACCGGAACCCTCAAACCAGCCGGAGGTATGGGCGGATGGGCGACAGGAGCTTTGCGAGAGCCTGCATTACTTCAGGGCATACCACGGGGGCGGGTATTGCTCAGGAGGGTATGCTAGGGGGTTCATGTTTGACAAGTCTCCTCATGTGAGGGACTACATGGACTCCACGGTCGTGATTTCTCGGGCGGGTGGAGGATTAACCAGGAGCAAGGACTCCGGGGAAATGGTCCTTGAGGGGGACCAGAAAGAAGGCTCCCAGGTGCAATCAGTCCGCAATTCGATGCGGTACTTCAACCCTGTAGTCATCATCGCTGGGGCTGATAACCCCAACATACCCTCGAAGCCACCGCACGCTTATTGTGTCTTGGACTACTTCAAGCCAACACACATTTGGAGCGAGAAAGCCAAGGGGAAGACATTTGTCCGGTACCGGTTCGAGAAGCTCAATCCACAAAAGCCATCATGGTGGCTTCCCAAGGACGGAAAAGAAGCGGTTGCACTTGGAGAGCTTCCTCCACCACCTGTCCAAGAATGTCCTTCTTGCAAATGCGAATCAGAACAGATCTATCTTCAGGGATGGATGTGCCTTCAGCCAAAGTGCAAATTCTTTTGGAAAGTTGATGGCAAGGAGGAGCCCAATGAAGACGGGCTTGTATATGACCCGCGCTTCCTTAAGCAGAGGACCGTCTGGCCAAATGACAACCATAACTATTCCCTCACATCCCACGATGCCTCATTAAGCGGCCACGCCATCCCAGGCGAAGACACCTCTCTGGCCTTCTGGTCCGGCATGGTTTGCCCAGACTGTGGTCGTTGCAACTCACGACTCTCCTGGATAGGGTGGGAATGTGGAAACTCAACTTGCACGTTCAAGAAATCACCCCCACACACCTTCATCCCGGCCAAATCCCTCCGTGAGCCCCTATTCCCCATCTCCAGTGGCTACACCCTCTCTCGCGACATACACGCCGACCTTATAGACTTAACAGTCACTTTCCAGAACAACTACCGCATAAATCGGTACATGATCCCCGGAATCGATGGATTCATAGCTCATATGATCGCCAACAAGACCGTTGTCGAAGAACCTGGGGGCCCAGACGATATGTTTGAAGCCTTACAAACCCAAGACATTGGACTCCGCCGCCGACCTCTCGGGACCGGCATGATTAAAGGAGAATCCCACACTCGCCATTTCCTCGTCAACTACGGTATGCCATACAAATTCATTGCAGCAACCTCCAGCTTGCCTTTCACCAATGCCTTACCCGCCATTACCTCAACTCGCAGCCGCCTAAACTGGGCCAGCAAATCGCTTCTTGAATCCTCACATCGCGAGTTCAACGAAGTGCTAGCTCTAGGCTACTTCGAGCAACAAAAGATCAATTATCACGACGATGGCGAATTCGGCCTAGGACCCACAATCGCAACACTAAGCCTCGGGGCACCGGGTACTATGCGTCTACGCTTGAAGAATCGACATTATACCGGTGTCTCAGCAAGTGGAGTATTCAACGATATACCACCCGTACCCGGAGCTCTAGCATATGACGCTCGACATGACGCCATCAACAACATCCTCAAACCACTGAAAGCTTCTCCTTCAAGCTCAACATCAACATCCGCCTCGACATCTTCACCACCAACATCAAAAACCATCTCACCCTCCACCCCAGCAAAACAATACCGCGCAACACTGAAATCCCTCCCAAAGCAACTCGGTCTAAAAGCCAGCGGACAAGCCAGAGACGCCATCACGCTCACATTAGGCCACGGCGACATCGTCATCATGCATGGAGAAGGCATCCAGAAGTTTTACGAACATAGTGTTGAGCACGCTGGGAAGTTGAGGTTTGCACTTACTTGCCGTTGGATCGATCCTGAGAGTTTAAAGGAGGGGGATAGGCCTTCGTATGTGGTTGAGGGGGATTCTGGGGGCTATGATGGGTCCGTGGTTGAGCAGGTGAAGTGCGAGAGATTAGGTTCTTAGTGTGGTGGAAGTTGAGTTGGCTTCTTGCGTGATGTTTTTGTGGTGGTTATCAAGAAACGAACATTTATGTTATGATATAGACGAATCGATGAAGCCTTTTTCCATGGATGAAATTGTTACTGAAGCCTCTCTAATCACCTCTCGGTTCAATCACACATCTCCACGGTGATCATCATTTCGCGAAAGCTGCCCTCTAACCCTCAAGAAACTTCGCCAAAAACGTAGCAACAGCATCCGGCTGCTCCACCATGGGCAAATGCCCCGCGGCCTTGATAACCTCCAAATGCACACCACCACCCAATCCATCCGCCATATCTTTCATCGTCTTGGGCAACACTCCGTCGCCCTCACCCACCAAGAACGCTCCCTTGCCCTTGAACCCCTTCATTTCAGCCCTAAAATCATACTCGTACAATGCATTTACACCGCGCTTGAAGCCTTGTAGAGAGTTCGACGAGACCATGTCCTTGACCTCCTGGATTCTGGGAACAAGGTCTTGAGAGTCGTAAGATTCCTTGACGAACCAGCGACGCACTGTAGCTTCTGCTAGCTGTTCACCAACAATAGGCTCTCCGGTTGAGGATGAGGTTGCGGATTCCTGCTCAGCCATGGCAATGCGTTCGCCCCATGCTTTTGGATTGCCGGGTGGTGCGAGAGAGTTCGTATCGCATGCTACAAAGGAGGTGATACGGTTTGGGTATGTAAGTGCCGTATAGAGGGCTGTGGCGCCGCCGAGAGATACGCCTACCAGGGAGGCTTGCGGGATGCGGAGCGCGTTGAGGAGGGTAATGATATCTTGAGCTAACGTAGCAATGGTGATTGGAGAGGTAGAGGATTCGGGAAGTGTGGAACGGCCGCGTGAATTCAAGCGCAGGATCCGGTACTTGTTGCCCGTCTTGTTTTGGAAGGACGGGGCGAAATTGTCCCAAATTTTGTATGTTGTAAGGATGCTATTGATGCAGACAAGGACGGGTTTGTCGTCCCCTGCTGCACCTTCGAGACGATACGGGATCTGGGCTCCATCGGGTGTGGTTATGTAGCTTTCTATGACTGGGTGTTGTTCTTTGGCTACAGATGACGGGAAAGTTTTGGTCAAGGCATCGGTGCTTTCGGCCTGTATTGTCGTTGAGTCGGCCAGAGAAGTGAGGTCGCGTGCCCCTGGTCCGAACGTGTAGTATAAATCGTATACTCTTCTCCTCTTCTCCTGGACCACACTCTTGTATATTTCATCATTCCAGGGAGTCGATGTTGCAGCTTTGAACTCCGGTCCTCCAAGCCCGTTCTGCGGAGCATACTCGTGAAGTGCAAGAAATTCCTTTGGTTTTCCTGCTTCAAGGTCGAGATACGAGGTTACGAATCGGCGAGTGCGACGCCATCCGGGGACCTTCTGGAGGAGGGGTACATGCTCTTGTTCATACCACTTGGCTAGCTCCTTTTCTTTATCTTCACCATCTTTCAATGTGAGACTGACAGCAACCAGGACGTTACCCCGTCCTGCGTTCTCAATGTCCTCAAGTTTCTTGAAGTCAGCTCCCTTTGTTTCGTTGATGAAGTCATAGAAGCGCCGATCGACTGTGATTTGTTTCATGGTATCCCTTTCCCGTTGCGCTTGTACAGGAGGCTGTCTTAACTTAGTGTAGACGTCTTTGGTCAACCAACCCATATCGTCAATGTCGTATATGGCCATCCACTCTGGCTTTGTCGAAGAGTAGTCGCCATCATTGGCCTTGTACCGGAAGCCTAGACTCGTGTAAGTATTCTTGGGATCAATGCTAGTAGATGCTGCCATACCTACCATTCTGGCAAAATGAGAGGCGCAGGCGAGTCGGACCATGGTCGTTGTTGTACCAATCGTGAAACTGGGAGATTGGTAGAGATTCTTTTGGTTGCATGGTAACATACAGAATTCCTGGTGTTGGCGCCATGATGAAGACTGAGTTCTGTGGCAGTTACGATTCTAATGATTACAGTTGAAGCAGACTGAGTGTTGGAGGCGTGAGTCCTTTGAGAGATATACTGCTTATTTCCGCAGGCTAGGAAAAGAGGAATTGGAGAAGTTTGGATGATTCCAATTGCGAGATAGCTTTGGTAGTTGGAGAATAGCACTAGGCTATGACGGAACTGGTGCAGGAAGAGAGCTTCCCCGAAGACATCTGCCGGCAGAAAGTTGGCTGCATGGGCTATTGCGGAACGGCAACCCACCAAGGGCCCCTCATCGTTCCGAGGTCGGAACCAGAGCTCCGCAATCATCGAGAAATGTCCGAGTCTCTCTCCTCTTGGATCAACACGAAAGTAGGAGTGGTAGACTGCATCACTTGTGGAATGTTGCTCTTGTCAGCTCTGGTGTGTTTAGATGTCTGCATGGCTCTACACCATTTTGGGTTTGATATGGTCGGCCTAAATAGTACTATAGAATATGCCTCTACAACCGCTAAACTGCACTTCTACAAAGCCAAAATGGGGCTCAATCGTACCAAATGGCATTCATCCCGAAACCCTTCTCTTTTATTTCTAGCCTCGCCACCCGAGCAAGGAACTCCTTGTGCCACCTATAGATCTCGATGCCACCCTTCTCGTCATCGGTCAAAGCCAACCATTCATCGGTCCAAGGACAAGGAGAAACGGCGTTTGAATGCCCACCGCTGGTCGGAGTAGGGTTCAAGCATATCTGCCTTTCAATGGCACCGCTCTCACTAATCTTGAATGCCGCAATATAACCAGTGAGGTCGAAGGAATTCGCTCGGGATGTAGCGAAGAGATACTGGGACGACTGTGTGAGGAAGACTACATCAGATCTATACATGGTAGGGTTGGGAATATCTGTTAAAAGCTCATGTTAGCTTCGTTGTGTAGCAGTCAATATCGTAGCAGTTGATGGCTCACCTGGTGGTATTAGAGGATAAGTCTTGTGCGTATAAACCGGCTGATGAGTTTGAGGGTCGATAACGTATTCACATATCCTGTTACCGGCCTCCATAAGAGCATACAGATATTTACCTCCGGGATGTAGTTCAACCCATCGAGGATGATCCTTTGGCGCAGGTGCTTCAACATAGCCAACTGTCGTCAAGGTGCCATCATCCGCTTTCTTATGAGTCCATATCCTGTTTGCCCACATATCTGCGGAGTATAGATACGACTCTGGCGGGTCGAACACCATACCGTGTATAGCTGTCTTTTCACAGTACTCATAATTTTGTATGTTTTCCTTGATGCTGCCATCGTCGTTCACACTGAAGACATTTCCATACCCGGCATAGTCGTAGAAGGGGTTGCCATAGAGACAATACGGCGGTTTGCGAGCAGCGAGGCAGAAGATAGCGCGGGTACGAGTATCAGCATCATTTGCTTTGGCTTCAAAGAATTAGTTAATTGGATGATAACCATCGAGACCTCCCGGAAGACTGACGATGGCCGCCCATGGGATGTGAAGAGCTATGCACGATTTCAGAGGGCGATTTCACTGCATGAGAAGACCATTTCTTCATTGAGGAGCCATATATGTTTTTCCTCCTATGCTACTATGAAATTAGTGGGCAATTGAGGGTTGGTGGAATAGGTTGAACTTACATCAAAGGTCATCCATGAGATGGGTTCATCCTCAGGAATCTCCGTCTTCTTGACAAGTTTTAAAGTCAATGCCTCGTCATCAAATTCGACAGTGACTATGATGCCTGGAGGGGTCCATGTTCCGCACATAAGATGGTGCTTTCCCATGGCGTAAATTTCTTGCGTGATTTGCGTGAAGAGGGAGGAAGATAGAAAGTGTCCCACAAGGTAGGCTATCAACAAAAATCCGAGAAATTATTACTAGTCGCATATTGACGCGTCCAAGCCCAAAGTTGGCGCCCTTTGTCTTTTGCTGCACTCCGACACAGAAACCGAAGGCGGGGAGGCTACGGAAAGAGGGTGGATAAGTGTTTACCCGCAATTGCCGGCCCCTGATTGGGCCTAGAGCTCAACCCACTGCGGGGCACCACGGCAATCGAGCAGTAGGGAGCTCTTGAAGGCTGGAGAGAGGGCAAATGCTTCATGTAATAGAGACGATGATTGAGAACAAGAGATTTAATTCTCTGATAAGCTTCCTGTGACTAGAGCAATGCCTTTCATCCCCATCATACCTGTCATGGAATTTCGAATGCACGAACGCAGAGAGCATAAAGTCAAAGTTGTCGCTCTCATGTTCCTCTAATGCAACACTTCATGGTTGTCAGGAAGAGAGGCTTTACCCATTCACAAAGTCCGAGTCTCCGTGTTTCTTACTAGCTCTCTAGTTCAATGCAATTTTCTATTGCAAAGGAGGGTTTTGGTACCTTTTTTATAAAACCAAAATCATGCTGCCCCGCCATTGCGGAACATCTACCGATGACCATTCCGAAGAGCGGAAATGCTGCATATCTAGCTCACCCAAGCTCCATACCCGTCTACTCCCCAATTCCTGGCTTCAATGCTTTTCCGGCCCAAATTCAAACCCCCAACTTCCTGCAAACTCGCCCAAGCCTACGCAAAATACTTCGCAACGACACATACTCCCAAGATGCGCGTCGCCTACGCCCCCAAAGAGCCTCAGAATCCAGAAGACGCGCCAGTCTACGAACGCATAGCTGCGCGTCGAGCCCCCAGACCTCTGATTCCTCTCGACCTCGCTTTACTTCATAATACGAGCGTAGCAGACGGATGGAATTCATTCATTGGAGCAATCCGGACCAAGACTACAGTAGATGATGGCTTGAAAGAGTTGGCGATCTCGCGAGTTGCGGTTCTAAATAAAGCGGTCCACGAGTGGAATATCCATGCTGCATTAGCACTCAAGGGCGGTATCAGTAAAGAGGGATTGGAAACGGCATATACTACTGAACTCCTACAGAAAGGCGACACGGTGCCGGGACAGGGAAGAGGGTTGAACGATGCACAATGGATCGTTCTTGCCTATACAGACCAGATGACGAGGGGAGTTGAGGTAGATGAAAGCTTGACGGAAAAGTTAAAGAGTATTTTGAATGACAGACAGGTTGTGGAATTGACGGCTACTATAGCAGCGTATAACTGTGTGAGTCGGTTTCTGGTGGCTCTGGATGTTGGGGAGAATAATGGGCACGAGATGACGCCTGTGAAGGATTTGTGAAATTTTTTTGTTTCGAAAATAATAGGATATTGATAGAATACCAAGTCAGGATAACCAAAGACAAAACGGTTATTGATTGCTCTTAGATACCATTTAATTAGTTTCGAGAGAGAACCACCGCGTCTCCCCACGCGACAACCCCGTGTCTCTCCGCACTCCGCGCCGACGTCACTGAGCCGCTGTAAGCCGAGCCGCGGCTCAAGCAACCCTATGCCATACAACAACTTCATCAATCGTTCACACAGTAAGACTGTATCCTACAAATTCCTCCAGCCCGCAATTTCCTCTCAAAATGGCGTCTCTAGCACCCAGACTTGCCTCTCGCAGCATTCGCCAGATCTGCAGACAATCGCCGCGACCATTCTGTCTACAAGCGCGCCGACATGCATCAACGAAGCATCCAAAGGGCTTCGAACCACCCACACAATCCGACTTAGACGAACTACGAGAACGAGTCCAAGAATTTACACGTGCGTATTCTCCCCAATCCCCCAAAGCATTCTTACGAAGACTCGACTAACTCCTCCGTGCGACAGGCCGCGAGATCCCCGAATCAGTGGCTGCAAAGACGGATGCCGACAATGAGTTCCCCAACGAGATGTGGAAGAAATTTGGAGAAGCCGGATTTTTGGGAATTACAGCGGATGAGGAGTACGGAGGGCTTGCTATGGGATACCAGGCTCATTGTGTGGTTATGGAGGAGCTGAGTAGGGCTAGTGGTATGTTTACACCTTCTTTAACGCATTAATGTGGAAGGAAAGAGAACGAGGTTGGCTGAAGACGTCTATTGAGTCGAAGGCTTTTCACTGAAGAGAAAATAATATATGCTAACACATCTCCACAGGAAGCATAGCACTCTCATACGCTGCACACTCTCAACTCTGCATCAACCAATTAATGCTGAACGGCTCACCCGAACAAAAGGAAAAGTTCCTCCCAGACCTAATATCAGGCGAGAAAATCGGAGCATTGGCAATGTCAGAGCATTCCGCAGGTTCAGATGTTGTGTCTATGAAGATGACAGCCAAAGAGGTGGATGGTGGTTATCTACTTAATGGTACGAAAATGTGGATCACAAACGTAAGTATATACCATCTCCCTTCGTCGCATGCCACAACCCCCTTCTGCACCCCATTCTTTCCGTGAATCCACAACTAACCCCTTTCCCAGGGCCCAGACGCGCACACGATAATCGTCTATGCCAAAACCGACCCCACAGGAGGCAGCAAAGGCATAACAGCCTTCATCGTCCCAACCTCAACGCCCGGCTTCAGCGTAGCCCAAAAGCTCGACAAGCTGGGCATGCGAGGCTCTAACACAGGTGAACTAGTCTTCGACTCCGTCTTCGTGCCCACATCCAACATCCTCGGCCGTGTCAACGCCGGCGTACGCGTGCTAATGGAAGGACTCGATCTCGAACGCCTAGTCCTCTCCGCGGGGCCCCTGGGCCTGATGAAAGCAAGTCTAGACACCGTATTACCGTACACACACACACGCAAACAATTCGGAACCCCAATCGCACATAACCAACTCGTCCAAGGCAAGCTAGCAGACATGTACACTGCCCACCTCTCCGCCTCGGCCCTAACAATGAGCATCGCGCGCGCCGTCGACTCGAACCCTTCATCCCCCGCAATAGCATCTCGCGACTGCGCAGCAGCGATCCTATACGCGGCCGAGAGCGCCACCAAAGTAGCCCTCGACGGCGTGCAGCTCATGGGCGGCATGGGCTACATGAACGAAGTCAACGTCGGTCGGATATTGCGAGATGCGAAACTTTATGAGATTGGAGCGGGCACCAGCGAAGTTAGGAGAATGGTCATTGGCAGGACTTTTAACAAGGAGTATAAGGATGCTTAGGGTGTAGGTTTTCTGGTTTCTGGTTTCTGGTTTCTGTTGAAATCTTGGGGGTGCTGTCGGGACCCCCTGCCCCGCCCTTGGGGAGATTTGTGAGATTTCGAGAGCTGCGAATCGAATTGAATCGAATGCTGGATGTGGGAAGAAGAGTTAGTTACTATGTCTTTATACATGGTATCAGCATCTTTTATATATATAAGTATATACTTTATGCATAGGAAAAGCACAATGTAACATCAACTAGCGATTTGGCCAATGGTTTTTTTTTTCTCGTTCTTACTCGCACTTGCACTTGTAAATTATATGGATGCATATATTCACTCCAGGTACTCCCTGGCCGGCGCTATCTCGCCCTATGCCTACGCTATATTAATCCTGCCTTCCCGTCCCTATCTGGTCCATACACTCACTCCTCCGCGCCCACCACGCATTAGGTGTTCCCAGGCGGATACTGGTAGTGTATGCGTACATAGTGGATCCGTCCATCGCCCTCAATTCCTGTATAGGTCCAAACCACATCTCGTCCTCATCACAAGGTAACCGCCGGGAAACCAAAATTAAAAGCATAGCGCCATGAAACTCCATTATTCGCAAATGACCCCGTTCCTTGGCCGTGTCCTGGTCCCACATTTCCGTCCGGGGATATCGTTGACTTCCATCGAGAAGCATTGGGGAGTCGGGTCCATCGTATGCTGTGAAGAGAAAACCTGAGAGAAGAAACCGAAGTTAGGTCATATATACAGATCCGTAACTAGACTTGTCCCTTAACGCCGAAATGTTGATTTGAATTCCTGCAACCGTCCCCCATCATATACAATCCTATCTTTCATTACACAATCATCCAGTATCCACCACCGACTGTGATGCCTAGAACCAAGGCTGTCAGGATACCCGCACCGGCCTTATCCGCCGTTGTGATTTCCGCCATGTGAGTCGGATTCTCGGGATTCTGGTCTCCTGTTCCAGCAGCCGGGTTTCCTTTACTGGTTCCGCCGTTATCGGAATTGTATGGGGGCTCTACCTCGTCGATGAGAGTAGCGGAGATGACTGAAAGCGCGGCCAATTGTTGACCAACTCCGCCGTTGCCATCGTATCCGTCCCAGTACCACCTATTTCCACACTCGGCTTTGGAATCCCCACCTGAGCAGGCCTGTGCGGCGGCTTTGGCAGAGTGTTGCAACAGAGGCATAATTTGGTCGTGAGTAAAAGGAGCCAGTTGGGCGCAGAGGGCGAGCCAGCGGGCGAGATAGGCTTTGAAGGAGACTTGATCAATGTTACACTTTTGATTCTTCTCGCAAACTTCGGTCATGGCGCCTTTGTTTTGATCGGGGAAGAATTGGCCTGTGTGATTTAGAAATCCCTGAATGCGTTCGGCCCATTTCGGCGACCCGTTAGTGTAATTATACATCTATGTCGAGATAGTCAGTATGAGAGGGATGATGGGACTTGGGTGATAATCAGGAACGTACGTATGCTGACCCGCCAATCATGATGCCATAATTGTAAGTCCACGGTGTGCGGTCTGCATCGCTGCAGCCTTTGAGAACGTCTGTTCCGTCGTAGACTTGCCAATCGTCAGTCATGAGTGGGCTCTCCATTAACCAATTAAACGCCTTTTCACTCCATTCCGCATATGTATTGTTCTTGGTGTACATGGCCAATCTCGCTCCGAGTTGGAACATGCCGCCATTGGACGCAGTATTCTTATAATTCCATCCTGGAAGCCACTGGTAAATCTGCCAACGCAAACCACCTTTGCATTCCTCGGTCGACCATCGTGAAATGAGCTGGTTCATGACCGATTGTGCGAGAGCGAGCCATCCTGGTTGATCTGGGTCTGGGTCGGGAAAACCCAGTTCGGCAGCAGACATGACTGTAAATGCCCAGAAGAGTTGATCGTCGTTACCTTCGTCCTTGGATTGATTGGATGGCATCTAGAAGTCGTGGCGTCAGCAAGCGCAAATCCCGACACCGTCAACACAAGCTGCGTTTCCGAGGCCCAAACAAAGGGAAGATAGATATCTTACCAGATTCTGCTGCTCTCCGATCTGGTGGAGAATACCCTCCTTGACAATGTCATTGTACTGATCGTCCTTGGTGTAGTACCAGTAGTCGATCAATTGGCCAAACATGGCACCAGCTTCCCACCAATAATAGGGCGGGTATGTTAGCAGGCCAGGAATGCCACTGAGAACCTGCACCTGGCCATTGTTGATGTTTGCGTACATGCCCATGAGCTGTTCGGCAACTTTCTTCGCCACATCGCGAACGTTGTCTGTGATGCGGCGTTAGCAGAGCTCATACGGGAGGTGGGTTGGAATTGGGCACAGCGCAATAACTACACGAGTATGAGTGAGAGGCAAGAAGCTTACCTGGCTGGGTAGGATCGAGGTCCAAAGCAGAGGCAGTAGGTAGAATATTGGGAGAGAGAAGGGTGAGCGCAGAGAGCGCCAAGGCCGGGTTGAATGACTTCATCGCGACATGTGTATGCGGAAGTGACTTGCGGGTGGGAAGCGAGCGACGGAGCGAGGGAGAGCCGAGCAAACGTGTTGTAAGGTGAGCGGCGGAATAGCGACAGACGGTAGACGGAGTGATGTGTCCGTAGAGACGAGGAAATGTTCGATTGGGAGGAAGAAGGAGAGGGAGAGGGCGTGGGTGTGGGTGTGTGGTGGAGGAGGAGAGTGAAGAAGAAGGGAAGAGAAGGGAGACTCGGGCAAGCAGGGAGTGTTAGTAAATGGAGAGAGTGGAGAATAACGGGCGGGTCGTGTTCGGACGGTTCAGCAGGTTCCCCTCGTGTAAAGTATAGAGGAATGGGACCCGAATAGGCGGCGCAGGCGGTGCAGGAGCTGCTGCCAGCCAAAAGCCAGAGAGTTGCCAATCGACGTTTGCGGCGTCGAAGCGGCGGCGACGGCGCGAGTGCGAGCGGGACAAGTATTCACTCACACATACAGAGTTCCTACTTACTACCCAGGCACGAAATACTCATAGCCATAGCCATAGTCACAATCGCACTCCTAAGAAAGACAGACAGACGACGACATAAGATACACTCCCAATCCCCCAACCCGTCGCCTGTCCATATTCGCATCACACCAACTAGATACCGGCACCCTACCCTGCCCTGACATCAAGTGGCACCAAAACAAACGGGGCCAAAAAMCCGACCCGCCGCAACGATGCACCAAATCTGACATGGACGCATTGCGCATAGGACAAATCGGGGGCCCTGCTGGTGGACACTGTGGAAGCAAAGCCAGAGGGGGAAAAAACAGGGAATAGGAAATAAGTGGGTGTGAAGAAAGACGAAGGTCAGAGCAGGGAGATGCAGAATTCCCAGCCCCATCTGTAGCAGCCACTCAATCAATCTACAGGGCCCCGGTGGATTGTGGGTTGCGCAATCAAAGAAGAAAGAGAAGACCATATCTACCGGCTAAGGGGGCAGGTAAGGTAGAGGTGGGCGTATCTACCTGATCCCTCTCCCCCACACAGAACAATAGAGATCGGATCAGATCAACGCAGGGCACATGTAACAAACCATGTTTATGTATAGTATACCTAGATGATGGGACTGCAGATGATGAACGGTCGTCCAAAGGTGCGCAAACCAAGCATTTCCAAGACTCTCCAAGAGATGAAGCTTCGACGCTTTCCGCGCATTACGCAAGCCTCTCCAAAGCTTATCCCAGGGGCTGGTGGGCTCGGTGGGCTCGGTGGACTGGGGCTGCACGGCTGCCTTTAGTTTAGGGGAGTGGATCATCTGGCATCCACACACACACACAACGCGCACGCAAACACAAACAACACATACGCACACACCCCTTTGCCTGCCCTTTGTTGCGCGCTAAAACACCATCCCAATCTTGTTTTTCGTTTCTTGTTTCGTTTCGTTTCGTTTTCGTTTCGACAAAAATCCACGAAACCACAATCACTATACATACATACAGCCCCCATTTCCCTCCTTACTCTAGATAAATCATCCCCGCGCTACGTCATCCCATAATACCAAGGAAGTTCTGCCCCCGTAATCGTAATAGATAAGACGCAACCAGCGACGCGAACCGAATTTCCATGGATCAAGTAAACGAGCGCAATAACTCCCGTAGCCAAATTACTCCAATAACATCACAGTAATAATAACAACACAACCGATAATTATGATGATGATAATCATAATGATAATAATAATGTCTCGCTTCTTATAACCAAAACTCCCCCAAGGGTCCAATCCAAGGGGGTAGGGTAAGTTCGCACCTTTGTCTTCGTGAAAACAGGAGAAAAGACACACATACACACACAGAGAGAGAGAGACAGAGACAGAGAGGGAGAGTGTCACCCAATCTTCACCATCAATCGTCAGGCTTTAAAATCTGACATGCCAACTTGGTGACCTTCTCCATGCGGTATGTCGCCGTGAACATCTTTTCGCATTTTCTTGCATGAGCGAAGGTAGTTATGGTATGGATGCCGGCTGGTGGCTGTCTCGGGAAATGGGATGGGATGGGATGGAATGTGAGTGCATCACGTGTGCATAGTTGCTTCCTAAATCTACCCAAGTACCTAAGGTGGGTAGGCTTGTATCCACATCTTTTCGTTCAGCTGCAATTGGATCAGAAATCCTACGCCTTTTGTGGATCTCAGGACGACCTAGGTGATTGTTGGCGTTAGATGTCGTCTTGTTTTAACCTTTTTAATGAAGCTGCCTGGGTCATTGTTGATGTAATGGTTTTTTATTTTGAATTTCTAAGGTCTATCGCCAATCCTACATCGCATCCCCTGAAGCATATGCCTACATGTTCGCCCTACGACTCTGCTTGATACGCGCCTACTTCTTTATCACCACCTACATCCTGAACACACCCCATTGCGTCTCCTTATCTTCCCTCTGTCCACCCATCGCAGCCTGCAGTCCCAAGCCCAGTACTCTCCTGGTATGGCTGGGRGGKATGATGCCATCATCCCATAGTCTTGCAGAGCCAAAGGTGGCTTCAGACTCCCGTTCAATGCGCGCCTTGAGTTCGGGGTCGACTTGTTTGCCCACTGCTTCCATGACTGATGAGAGCTGTTCGGCGCCCATCACTGATGTTTTGGCGTTTGGCCAGGTGAAGAGGAGACGTGGAGAGTATGCGCGACCGCTGTGGTGCCACCGTTAGCAGAAATCCTCAAAAGGCCAGTTACTCATTGTAGTAGCGAAACTTGACAGTACTAGCACGCCCCAATCAAGCTTTCAGGAGAAATACTCACCACATGCCATAATTACCTGCTCCAGCACTCGACCCAAAAACAACAGTAAACTTTGGTACCTGTACGCAGCTGACAGCCGTGACAAGTTTGGCCCCGTTCTTCGCAATGCCCCCCTTTTCTGCATCAGCACCAACCATGAATCCAGAGATGTTCTGCAAGAACACCAATGGGATCTGTCGCTTGCCACATAGTTGGACGAAGTGTGCGCCCTTGAGCGAAGATTCTGAGAAGAGAATGCCATTGTTCGCCACAATGCCAACAGGATGTCCTTGGATTTTGGCAAAGCCAGTCACGAGCGTAGGGCCGTACGTGGGTTTGAACTCGGCAAAGGAGGAGCCGTCAACTATACGAGCAATGATCTCGTGGGCAGGGATCTGACGGCGTAGGTTGGTACCTACAATACCGTCCAACTCTTCCGGGTCATAGAGAGGTTCTTGGTATGATGGTTTAGTCGAAGCTGAAGGTGTGTTGCGGTGCCAGTTCAAGTTGGAGACGCTTCTCCTGGCCAGAATAAGAGCATGAGCATCGTCGACTGCAAGATAGTCCGTAACACCGGATATCTCGCTATGCAATTTTCCACCACCTAGATCTTCAGCGGAAACGACCTCTCCAGTGGCAGCCTTGACCAATGGCGGGCCTGCCAGAAAGATATGGCCTTGCTCTTGAACAATGATACTCTCATCGCTCATGCTCGGAACATAGGCACCACCAGCAGTACAAGGACCCATAACCACCGAAATCTGTGGAATCCCCATACTAGACATCCTCGCCTGATTATAGAAGATGCGGCCAAAGTGCTCCTTGTCAGGGAAGACATCTGCTTGATGTGGCAGATTGGCACCACCAGAATCGACGAGGTAGATACACGGCAGTCTATTCTCCTGCGCAATAGCCTGAGCTCGGAGATGCTTCTTGACCGTAATGGGATAATACGTGCCGCCCTTGACAGTGCTATCATTCGCAACGATCACGCACTGAACACCAGACACGGTCCCAATACCCGTCACGATACCAGCAGCAGGCGTATCCTCACCCTCGTATACGTTGTAGGCCGCCATTTGGCTGAACTCCAAGAATGTTGTTCCCGGATCAATCAAAGCAGTGATTCTATCCCGGACCAACATCTTCCCTCTCTGAACATGCTTGTCCCGCGCTTTCTGCGGCCCGCCTTGTGCGATCTTGGTATGGAGTGATGTGAGGTGTGCCATTGCTTCATCCATTTGCCTCTTGTTGTCTTTGTAGTCTGCTGAGTTTGTGTCGACAGCCGTAGGTATTATCGAAACCTGGTCGGCATGATGCGAGTGCGTGAATGTAGCTATGCACCGTGTATACCGAGGGCGCTGGCGAAATGGGGTTGCTTGTGGATGAAGGCATTGCGAACGCGTGCGGAATGAGGGTCGAATCGAGTGTCGAAGGAGGGTCAACGCTTCGCGTGAAGGAACTATCCTAGATGCCATGGTAGTGTAATTATTATGGGATAAACAAAAATGTGCGAATGTTGACAAAGAGTGAGCGGCCGGGTATGCTGTGGTTTATGAGCTGGGGTAGGAGTTGCAGCTTGAATGATGTCTGTAAGCCGCGTCCAGCCGAGTGTGGGGGAAAGATCACTAGGCCGAGGTGGGCTTTTACCTAGGCATAGCCAGGTACAGAAAGGACAGACGCGGGCCTTGAGCCGAATCCCTTTGTAAAGCAACTCTTCACAGACTATGAGTGATGTTAGCACCATGGATGGCAGGAATGAGTAATCGATGCTGTCTCTATGGCACGATTTTAATATAATAAAATCTAGCTTTGGACAAGCTAATTTCATGCACTACTCGCTTTTTAAAGTAGTCCATCTAGCTGGACCGTATCCGTTCAAAAGAAATAAATAAATTCTGGATTATAGTTCTATCCTCTAGGGTATGTAAGAAGTTGTGTATCGATAGACTTCCCAGAAGCGCACCAGAAAAGAGCATTAGAAAACGCCGTCCTTCACCATTATAATTCCGCTAAACCGGCATTGAGACTTTTCAGACATGATATACGCTGAGAACGAGGAGAAGATTAAGTAGGCTTATCACACCCAATCCTCCCTAGCAACTCCTTTCTATCTCCATGCCCAGGAATACTAATACCAGAGGATCGAGTTGAATTGCTTCGCTTGTAGTTCCTTGCACTCGAAGTATTCTTCTTTGAAAAATTCAAAGCTTCCACGCCCACTTCCTCTTCAACAGGCACCCATTCTGGACCGCTCTTGGTGGCATTGATAGGGTGTGTTAGGTTGGCTAGCTCTTGTTTCACTTCAATCTCTTCTTCTTCACCCTCGTCATCAGAGCGCACGTCGTCCGCATTCTGGCCCCTGACGACTTTCCAAACAACCTTGAGGATCATAACAAACCACAAGAGTATGATGAACTGGAGCGCAAGGAGGAGACCGAGGAAACTGTAGCGAATTGTAGGGTTCCAGCATATTGGACCGTTCCTATCAGTATAGGATTTGACAATGTTGCTCCAGATTTCATTTCCACCGAGGGCATTATATTGTTCGGTGTCGTTGGCGGGAACCATGGTCCCATCCGAGAGGTAACATCCAGGAGCCATGGCTGTTGGGGTATGAGCAAATATTGACCAGCACACCATAGGGAAGAAGGTTTGCCGTGTAACAACCCATGCTACGAGGAATACGCCGAACATTACGTCGCAGGCCGTTGAAAAGCCTACGTATTTGAGCAATTTCGCGGTCTGTGATTGTTAGCTTTTCGTCCCTTGTTGGCTGGAAAGTACCTACAGGCAGGACAATGTCCACAAGGTCCATGATGCATAGAATAACGGTGCCGACCCTCATATGGTAATAACCGTAGCTCAGGAAGATTAGAATACTCGTAAAGATATGATGAGTTAACATCTGGGCGTAATCTTTTCGCTTTTCTTCAATATGGACGACGAATATTTGCTGGAGATAGGACCCCCATTGCACCAGGTAATACCATTTGTGGAGTCCGGTGACTTCTCGAACAGGCCATCCCTTCCACATTCCATTCAGGTTGAACCAGAATTCAGAGTGATACATTATGTACTGGCCACAGTGTTAGCTTGTGTTACCTCAAAAACAAATGTATCGAAATCTGTGCTCACCATGCCCAATGACCAGGAAAATGTGTAGTATACAATCAGCCATCCTTGCTCTTGGAATCGAACCAGTCCCTTACGTGTCTTGATACCTCCAAGTCTTGCCAGAGGAGCCAAAAAGTACTCCATGACAGCCACTCGAAGGCCAGTGATGACGGTCACCCACAAGGCCACGAACGCTAGGTCGTCGCTTCCAAGTCCATACTCGCCAGTTTCCGAGTTATAGTATGAGAGGCGGAAGAACTTGGTTGTACGCCGTCGGGCGCGAGGAAAGAATGTGTGTGTGAGGGCGAGGAGGAGGAGAAGGTTCACGGAGAGGCCTGCTCCAAATTAGCAATTGAGTGGTCATTCTACATCTTGCACGATCATACCGAGTTGGTGATTGCAGATCATGGTGCAAAGGCTCCCAATGAGGCTCTCATCCTCAACACTCTTTTTGGGCCGCGCGGGGGATCTGTGTGGCCGACTTGCAGGTTTGCCAAATTGTATAGCCTGTGTCTTCTCGATAGAGCAATTGATGTCTTCGACGTGGGCAGACCCGTTCTGCAAAGCGCGCTGGGGCGCTTCCTTTGTCGCCATATCGGCTGAGCGAAGTAGGTGGGATGGGAAAGCGGAACAACGAGCTCAGCGAGAAGGCGGGAGGGGGGTTTGTAGCCCTGAAAGGCCGAGTGCGCGCGAAAATTGGGATGGCTGCTAGAGATATGCAAGCATTGGTGTAGAAGGCGTCTCGACGGGAATCAGTGGGTGAAGGGAGGAGGTTTCGTTTCTGTGTTGGCTTTTGCGGGGATCTGTTTCGAGATGGCGGTCTGCAGGATCTGGGGCGGGACTACCTCTTTGGTTCGAAGACAAGCGAAACCTGTATACGCGATCGCTGATTGGCAAAGACTCGGGAGATTCAAGATTGCTGCTCAATGACGCTGTCGTGGCGGTCCAGAAGCTCTATTTGTCTTTTTTCTCTTGTGTTTCTGGTGGTGGACCTGGTGGTGTAACCGTGTGCCTAGCGCGGCAAGGCGAGATTCGGCCAGACGAAAAGTGCAACCAAATTTTGAACGACAGGAGAGCAAGACGATCAGGAGGTCAAAAATTCTGCCGCCGTCGCCTCAAACCATCAAAACGAGTGGAGTTTGTATGGATTCATCACCCGCTTTGGCCAATTCCCCGTGCGCGTCGCCAAGTTGACCCTGGTTTTTGCAAAAGGAGTAGAGCGCCTTCCCGCCGTCTCAGCCAATGAGTATCCCCATGTGCTAAGGGTGCGCTACACCCCGCAGGGCCTCCGCACTGTTTGTATATGAATTTGATGTGATTTGCCCGTCGTCAAGGCAAGGCTTGCAATATTGCTACTACTGTGTACGTACGTACGCATCGAATTCGGATCTTTGTCAATGATTTGATTTAGTTTCTATAGGAGCATTAGGCTACCACAAAAACAAATAACAAGAGATGGATCAACCAATAAACAAAAGAAAGCAATGGAATGAAGGGGAAAAAAGTGAAGAACCACGGAATCGACCTTTGCGCCATTGTACCATTTCCATGCCTGCCATTCCCCATGTGCTTCGTGGTCTGCTTCGTCCCTCCTTTAAGTTTGTCCCCGCCTTAGTTGTTGTTCTGTGAATTGAGGATCCTCAGAATGGCAAGGAAAAGGTTGATGATATCCAAGTACAGGGAGATGGCCGCCGCAATCTCCTCCTCAACGTGGTAGTGTCGCATAATGAGCTGTGTGTCCACTAGGATGTACCCGCTGAAGATCAGCGCCGCAATGATGCCGTATCCGAGCTCAATCTTGCTGCTATAGGGGAAGAACATCGCCATAAAACCGAACAGGATTAAGACCCAAAGGGCCCCAAAGAGATACGGCATCCAGGACGTAAAATCATACTTGGTCTGACAGGCAAACAGGCTGAGCGCCACGAAGATGCCAAAGGTGAAGATGACGGCTTCCAGCACTATTTTCGACTCGGTCAGGGATACAATGACCGAAATTGAATAGGCTTCGAGCAACGTGAATCCGGCGAGGAACATGAGATTCGTAGGGTACGATTTACGCTTCCAGAATGTGAGTCCGAGGAAGGCCAAAGCGCCAAATAGAGAAATCCACATCATCCACTGATTTGCTTGTACCCAGTTCCTGTATGTTTCGGACGCCATCGACACGCCGGATACAGCAGCCGTCGCAAGAAGTTGAACCGTTCTAGAGCATTGTCAGTCGAGAGTCTAAACGACACAGCGTGAAAGCGGTATTACTTACAAGATCGCATAGACCTTGCGAATAAAGGCCATGCGAATATCGAGAGTCGCCTCGGCAACTACACCACCAAATTTGAAGTCATCTGGGATATTGTCGCCTTCACTCCTAGGAACCCCTCCGAGTAGGGCAGCTTGTGTGCTATCTTCCGCCTGTTGGTAGCTTGGTGGCGCTTGCGAGTAGTGAGCTGCCTGGCTGGAAACATGGTCCTCTTCGTCCTGATCCGGGATGCGTGTGTATTTTCCGCCTGCCATGATGAGACGCTGTGAGCTATACCGACGATCGACGAGGGTATATGTAAGATGTCCGGTGTAGAGGAGGTGGTTGAGGTTTAGGTATTCGAAGGCAGAAGCACAGGATGGATGACGCGGGTCCATGTCCCGAGGTTCCGCCAACGTCTAGTCACGTGGACCGCCTACGCACCTGCGCAACTCACGCGGGCAGGCAAGATGAGTAAACACAGCCTGGAACAAATCTTGCGCTGTGTGATTGACTAAAGACTATAATTCCTATCATAAGACTTCTCGAACTGTCCTTACAGACTACGCTAAGTTTTGTAAGATCCAGAGAGCTTCCATACCTAGCCACACGCCGCTTCAGGAAAGCTGCCATTACTCATCGAGCCCATATTTTCTTCTAGAGATGAACTTTGTTATTCCGTGGAACAACCCAGTCGTAAAGTGAGAGCATACGAGTCTCCAGAGGCTGTTAGTGGTAACGGTGTTCATTTCTTGAGAATGCTCTAGTCGACAGCACAACCCGGGCGATACTTCGAATCCTTCCCACAGCCACCAGATGAGTCCGAGACACTCGACCAAGCACTTCTCAAGTCTACCTCCCGTCACTGGCCTTGACAACCTATCAGGCGGGACATGATGCGGACACAAACACACAGGGACACTGGGGATGTTCGAAATCATTAAGCTTCATTCTGTTTCTGCGTACATCTTTTCTACTACTTTTACCATTCAACTAGATTCCACCACACATCGCACATGAGCCATAGACCCACTTTTGTTTCTCGTACGGGTCTTCGATGCTTCGAATAGAAAATGAAGGAAATATGATGTTTGCTCGGACAGAGAGCTCTTGGTGCCAACGCCATCCGTGGATGGTTCTGGACTTATCCGAAAAAAAAAAAGACAAGGGACTGGGGAGACGAAAGAACCAACTAACGCCAGTGCCATAATCCATTCCGTGAGATAGAGTACAGGGAACACCCAAAAAACCAGTATTGAAGCTGGGGGTGGTTCGATAGGGAGAATGGACTATGTAGAGTGCTCGATGCCGAAGCACTGAGTGGAATTCAAGGGGCTGTAAGGGAATGCTTTCAAGAACAACTCTCGAATAGTAGTTCAAGTAAAGATTATGTATGACGGGCCATCGAGTCCGGGTATCGTGCAGTAGAGGACCAAAAACTAGCACAGACGAGTTATAGACGGTGTCATCCAGCGTGGCCAAAACTAGGCATGCTTGACGGGAACCATCCCGCAACTCCCCTCTACAATCCAGTTATCAGGCCTACTGAAAGAGTTAAAGAAAAATCGGGATGCCGCATAGATCAAATGATCTATTAAAGCGATCCGTCCAGTAGAAGGCAATGGACAAAAAGGAAATTCGTCAGAGTCAGCGCAAAGTCGTGACAGGAAGAACCAGTCTTCCGACTATAGCAAGATGAGGTAGTTGCTGGGTGCAATACCAGTCTCGCCTGTGGGTTTCTTGGCCTGCCACCACCTCCCGCTAACGTCTGAGACCTCGAGTATGTCATGCTTTTGGAAGCTAATCTCATTTGCATCATCGGGATTTGCCTCGTAGCTATAAATGGCCTTTGCGCGATATGGGTATTCGACCGAAGCATCCTGTTGCGTCTCGTCGGCACCGTTGGTTGGCGTTTGCGTCTGGGAAGTAGCACCCATTCCACCGAAGCGTGGCTGGGAAGAGTTCCTGGCGTCGACACCAACCGGACCGCCTGGATAACCAGAAACCGGAGAGGACGTCTCGAAACCGTTCAGCTGAGCCGAGGTATACATTTGAGGAGCCTGGTTTGCGGCGGCGGTAGCTTGTGGGGCACCATAGTTGTTGGACATTTGGCGAGAGGCGCGGGAGCCAGGGTGTTCCTTATGGAGAGCGTACGAGTCAACGAAGGCACGATGGCTAGCTTGTGGCTGAGACCCATAGTAGAAAATCCAGACGATCTGAGGTAAGACGTTAGATGGGGCGCACGTAAATGCTGGATGTGGGCAGACTTACCGCAATCATAGACAAGAGAATGAAACCGGCAGCCGCAGCCTCGAAAGCAGCTACAGAGGAGTAGACGAGGGAGTTGACTGACGAGGTAGTGAAGACGAGACCAGCAGCGAGGAAGCTAGTGATCTAGAGGAATCATTAGTACATGCATCTGGCGTGAGACCTCGCATTATCTTACCGCAACATGGTAGGTCCTCTCAGAGTCGGAAGCGACTGTGACCAGGACGCCGAGGATGCAAAAGAGCATGTAGACAAGAGTCCACCATGCGAAGTTAGGGAAGCCACCGCGGGTGGCCGCTGAGATAACGGAGCTGACAAAGGCAATAATCCAGGCGAGCTGTCAGTTCATGTTAGCGTACTCAGCCTCACGGGGTCATAGAATGGGCGGGGAGACTGACAATGCCAATAGAGACAGTCGCCAACGCGAACGGGTCTCCGATGATATGGCCGACGTTGAAGGTGGCACGTCCACCATGGCCGTAACCGTTTTCCATTTTGCGCAAAGATGGTGAGCCGAGAGAGCCGTAAGAGGGCATTAAGTCAACAGAAGAGGTGGCGCGAAGGTATCGTTGTTATATTAGAAGTGATTCCTCAGACCAAAGGTCGAGGGTAGGCGAAAGGGAGGGTCGAAGGCTGAGAGATAAAGGAGCGTGGTGCGGCTTAAAAAGGACCCGTCTCGAGACTGGCGAGCGGGTGTTTTTAATCGCGGGTCGAAAGCGTGTGAGAGCGTCTGGCCGGAGACGAAAAAAAAATGGTGAGCACAAGGCGGGTGGAAGAATGGGATAGGTATCTGTAGTGTGAGGTGGTGGTTTTAGGGGAGGGCGGACGTGGAGCGTCGACGAAGGGATCGCAACGAAGGGAGGCAGGCGGCGACGGTCGCGCGGTAGAGCGATGGTCTGGCAGAGGGACAAGAACCAGCGGACGAGGGATTCTTGAGGTTGCTGCGACGGCGGGCGGCTGCAGAGGGAGTGGAGGAGAGAGAAATGGATGGCTGCGAGCGGCGACAGGAGTGGTTTTGGGAAAAGAGTGGTGAGGAGATGGGACAGGCAGGCACTGGCAGGCCCCAAGCGTTTCAGCTGCGATTCGGGGTCTTGAACGATTGGCCAGGCCACGGCTTGGGCCGGGGATATTGAACGACACGCACCAACGAGATTAAAATGGCAGCACGTCAGCCGTGGCTTGCCAGTTTGCTGGACTAAAGGACTTTTCTCGTTGCGCGCGCCGGAACGGACTCTGCCAGGCCCGCAGGGCGTTGGGAACAAGTGGGCTTGTGCGTGTGGTGCCTAGGTGCGTAGGATTTCCTTCGCTCTACCTAAATCTCCTCGAGGCTGTTGGTTGGGGCGCCGGACGGGAAACAGAACAGAACAGAACTAGAGAAAGCAAAGACTGACTTGACTGCGCCAAAGTTGGAGTGGGGACTGAGGGAGATGGAAAATGGGGATAGCACGGCGTGGTGTCTGTGAATGGATATGTGGGTGCCGGTTTGCAAGGGCACACACGCAGACACACCACATTCAGACACCCACAGACATTGACAAGAAGAGAGGCACTCAGGAGCCAACTACTCCGTCCAGGTACAACGTCCAAATTCCAACAAGTGAAGGCCCAGATCTAGGTACGGGGCCAGGTACGGGGCCAGGGCAAGTCACAGCAGAAGTAAAGCACACCCTAAGCAAAGTAAAGCACAGCAAAGCATTAGCACAGTACAGTAAAGCATCGCAAAGCACGCAGCTCAGCACACACACACGCACATGGCACAGTGCCAGAGACCAGCGACGAGGGTAGATGGTCACAGTAAGTTGATGCCGGCTAATCTGTCGCAGGTCGAGCACATCGCATATCATCAATCTACCAAGAGAGAAAAGGGCATTTGGAAGAGGCCTGACCCCCTTGTGATTCGCCACACCCCTCCGCCCTCTACTCTTTTCAGCGGTGTGCCAGGGCTTTGCCTCCGTGTGGGATTATTGAATCTATCCCTAAGAATGCCCGCCCTGGAACTGGCTAATCTGCCCATTTGTTCGACTCTACTATGTCTTCTTACTTGCTTGCCTGCTTGACCAACACCCTGTTTCTGCTCATGCGCCTCCACACTCGCCCCAGTCCTCGGTCGTCTCCCCCGTGTCAGTCATTATTTTAGCGTACATGTACCGCGAGTAGAGGAGCCTCTATCTGGTAGTCTACTCTACACAGCACCCGCCCCTACTCAGCGTTGATTAGCACCCCATATCCGCACACACAGCCAGATATCCCCCAGATGGACGCCTCCCACTCCCCACCCTTCACTCTGCGTCCCCTGTGCCACCTTGATTGCGGTCCCCATACTCTGTCCATCAAAGCTCCCTGCCTCTCGTTCAGTCGTAAACCCGTGATTCGCCGTTCGCCGTGCCCTTGCGCGCTCTCAAATTAACATCTCCACCGACGCCAATGCCACACACCACACCACACCACACCATACCATATCACATCCTCTTCCTCAGCCCTGCCCTGTCCTGCCCTGCCCTGGCACTGTGCCACTGGCTCACCGACCAGCACAACGTCGACCTGCACGTGTTGCCTCCCCTCACCATCTGCATCCGTGGGCGATCCGGTCTCCGTATGCAGGTCCACATGCACGCTTCGGGCTGTCCAGAGCTGTCTGAGACGAAGCTGAAACGTGGTTCCAACACCATAATGCGGAACACCCAAACTCCGCTTCGCAGCTTTTTCACATCGTCACATCGTCAATCACATAGGCATGCGTTCGTTGGTCGGCGCTAATCAGTGCCTACTCTGCTTCATGGTTCTCACTCTAGCGACATGTACCCCGACACTGGCCGTCAGAGCTTCTCGATGCACTTCCTTTTTCCCCATCGCCACCCACGCATCCTTTGGATATGCGTGCCGAGCGAAACATGTCCAGGCAAATCATGTTTCTCTGCTCCCATGTTTCCCCTCCCCCTCGCGTGACAAATTGATGTCATACCTGTAGCCGACCAGAACATCCACCCTACTTATTGCTTGTATCTTCATCATGAATTGTCATTGTGCCGCAATATCGCCTTTGCTCTCGGCATCCGACGGACCAGGTCAGGGATCCACCTATATTCATCCAATTCCTGGTCGCCTGCTTCTCCGAGAGTCCTCAGTAGAAGCATTGAGAGAAAAACTCCGCATCTGCTGACCTCTTGTTCAAATAATCGAGTTTTGGAAAGTAGGCAGCCCTAGGCTGTGCAAACCAGCCGGACACCTTGTCAGCTTAACTTTCCGTAACCGGGTAATAGTGATGTCCTTGCGCTCGGCAGTCGATATACCACCGAGAAATTCTGCGAATTCCTGCTTCAGACACTCCGCCTAGATAGGCCGGCTCAGCCTTCCTCCTCCTCTTGCTTATGTTTAAACTCAGTCCGTACAACTGATCGCTCGGCGTCCATGAGTCGCTTGTGCCATTCCACCCAGCACCTCCCTGCGCCAAGGAAGTGAATATGCTTGACTCTGGAGACCAACATTCCGCTCCTCTTCCTCAACAGCGATATCTGTAGGGCTTGTTGCAAGTGACGATCCTCCGCTTCCGCGATGCGTGGGCGGAGCTTAGCAAGTTTAGTGAAACCATCGGATTGCGGGATCTGTTGATCATCGAGTGCCTTGAGCTGTGAAGCTGTGGTTGCAAATCCAGGTGCTCGTTCAATCACCATGGCAGATTTCTCTGTAGCATCCAACCCAGCATCAGTATCCGCATCTTGTTCCGAGGCATTGGCAAGGAGATCGGAGTGATCCGAGACTACTTTCGTGTTAGCCCTATGTTCGTAGCTCTCAACAATTCCTGGGACTCATACCCAATTCCTGGACATCACTAAGCAGTGTTGTCTTTGCTGAGAGCTCCTGGAGAGAGCGCTCAATTCTCTGGACTCGCTCCGGCAGCGTCTTTGGCTTCTCTTCCCCTTGCTTCTTACTACCACTCAGAATGTACTCAATTCGCTCCAGTCGCGATTCTAACAGGGCATAAGTGAGCAGAACGGCCTCCTCGTACTCATCCATGACGTGAAGATATCGTTTAAGGAGTTGATGTGTGAACCTTGGAAGTCTTCGCTGAACCAAATAACGCGGATCGCGTGGCTTACCACGAACCGAATCATCTTAGCGCCAAAGTCAAAACGCGGTCTTGGCGCCTGTCAGTGCAGGACCACCTAACGTCAGCCTGCTTAGGCATTTCACCACCTTACCATTCACCCTTTGCGATTCGAATCCTACATTCCCCAACAACCTTACGACCGCTTCCATTCACGAACCCCGTCACGACTCTGTAAAACCCCGCTCCAACGTATGGTCTCGCCGCGTGTAGACCCGTGCAAATCGCATTCCGGAGGAGACCATGGCTAGCTATTCCACGATCGCACCAGAGGTAGATGAGGTGGAACAAATGGCATCGAGCACAGGGTCACTACGAGGGAGGAGGTCGGTTCTGTTCATTATACTTCGAGAAGTACTTTCTGACAAAGTGTAGGCGTGGAAGAGGGAAACAAGATATTGGTGTTCACGGTCAGGCGACTTTCGCATCCAGTGTGATCAATCTCGTCAATACCAGTAAGGGTTCAAGCTTATGATAGCGAGAATTAAGCTAATATTCTCAGTTCTTGGTGCTGGTCTCCTAGCAATGCCCTCTGCACTCGCAAAAATGGGAATCTTTTTAGGCATTTTCGTTATCGCATGGGCGGGTTTGACCGCTGGTTTTGGGCTATACCTACAGACTCGTTGCGCCAGATATATCGACCGCGGGCACGTTTCATTTGCAGCGTTATCCCAACTTACATACCCAAATCTGTCGATTATCTTTGATGCTGCCATAGCGATAAAATGTTTCGGCGTAGCTGTAAGCTATCTGATCATCATCGGGGATCTGATGCCAGGAGTTGTTGTAGGGTTTGCACCAAGGGCTGCGGAGATGGCGTTCTTAGTCGATCGGCAATTTTGGATCACTGCCTTCATGTGAGACTTACCACAATCCCCTGCATCTGGATAGCGCTGACTATATTAGGCTTATTGTTATTCCACTCTCTTTCCTTCGACGACTTGATTCTCTAAAGTATACGAGCGTAGTCGCATTATGTTCCATCGCATATTTGGTTATCTTGGTCGTGGCACATTTCATCAAGGGCGATACATTAGACGACAAAGGCGAGGTTCGAGTATTCAGATGGGCTGGTCCAGTATCCGCACTCGCCTCCTTTCCAGTTATTGTCTTTGCATACACATGTCATCAGAACGTACGTTTCCAAGCCCATCCAAGAAATAAGCCTCTAATCTACCTAGATGTTTTCCATTCTTAACGAAATTGCGGATAACTCTCATTTCCGCACCACAGGCGTTATATTTGCATCGATCGGTTCTGCTTGCGGCCTCTATATTTTGACTGGGATTACCGGTTATCTTTCCTACGGCGACAACATCAAAGGCAACATTGTTTCGATGTACCCAACAGCTGCTGCTTCCACCATCGGCCGACTCGCTATCGTCATTCTCGTCATGTTCTCCTATCCTCTCCAAATACATCCATGCCGTGCTTCCATAGACGCTTGCCTGAAATGGAGACCACGACGTCGGAACCAAAACGATTCGTCTCCTTCACGAAGCAACCTGTTAAATGCGCCCAAGACTGTTAAGGCTGCGGAAATGGGTGATGTTCGGTTCGCCATCATTACTACCATTCTTATCGTTCTTTCTTTCATCACTGCAATGACCGTTTCCTCACTAGAGAAAGTCCTTGCCTATGTCGGGAGCACTGGCTCTACCACAATATCTTTCATCCTCCCAGGTCTATTCTATTACAAGATTTCAGATCCCGATTCCGCTCATCACCAACGTCTCGTCAAAGACGAGGATGATGAGGATGAATTTGACAGCGCAGATGCTGAGGGTTATGTAATGAGCGACGCACACAAGAGTCGACATTGGCGCAGGTCACTGCTCAGAAACCTGAGTCTTGCGCTTGCGATATATGGCGGCTGTGTGATGATTACTTGTCTGGTTACCAACACTTTTCTTGTCGCGTCGCATTGATTGAGCACTCGCCAGCCTTTTCTCTATCATCATTTTTGAATTGTTCAATATCCCTGGAGTTTGGGACTCTAGGTCAGCAGCATTGGCTATAGCATTTCAGGTGTTCTGGGGATCTTGATTATAGCTAGATACTGTGGGTGAATTACAACATAGGCATGTTAGTTAGCTTGTGTAAACCTTGTAAATAGACGATCAAATGATCTCATGGAATTTCATATACTTCTTCTTCGCCGTTGACATATTGAGACAGTAACTTTAAACCGAGCTCACGGCTCAACGTCTCGTATAATTATACATCTACATGAAATATACACAGATCTTACAAGAAGCATCCTTGGTAATGCACAAGCTCTTTCGGCCCATTTCAAGAGTCTAACCCGATATTTGTGATAATGTTCGATGGTGTAACGCCGTGCAATGCTTCAAATCACCCTTTTCCCTTCTTAGATCGGTTCATTCCCCATGTTCCCGTACCTCAGCCCCCTTTGCTTATGACAAAAGAACCTATTCCATCTCTCTTACTATATTCGTCCAATTCCTACTCTTTCTTCTCAACATTCTGCGCTCCAGACTGCGGAGGAATTAAACTCTTAGCCGCCGAATCCGACCTAACGACCTTGCCTTGCACCTGCCCGACCCTAAACTTGGGCTCCAGGATTCCAACCATGCTGAGCAGTCTCCATGCGGTGTCGCTTGGTTGTGCACCGACGCCGATCCAGTACCGCGCGCGGCTTACGTCGAGTTTAACGTCTTTCCATGGGCGTCCGTGGGTGTCGCCTGGTCGGGGAGGCTGTGGGATCGGATTGTATGTTCCGAGGACTTCTAGAGGGAGGGAGTTGCGTGCTGTCCTGGAGGATGTGTTAGTGAGTTGTGCTGAGACGGGGGTTTTAGAGTGTATGTCGGGGTACATACCGGGCGTGGGTGAGGACGATGTTGTAGAATGGAGCGTGTTTCTTGCCGAAACGAGCAAGGCGGATCTTGAGAACCATCTTTTCGGCGTAAGGGGCGTGGCCTGTGACGAATTGAGGTTGAGATGATGAGGTTCATAGGTAGGTTGCTGTAGAAAGTTTTGGGCCGGGGTTTTGCCGCGGCGTAGTGGGTCACGGGATTGGTCAGGACTACTTTATGGTAGAAGATAGGAATTAGGAGTTTCTTTAAATATTATTGAAGGTAAATGAAAATAAATATATGATTTGATCATGAGATTCGAAGCCAGTTCTGAGGAACTACCGAGCATACCAAAAATCAACCTTGCATAAATATGCTCGTGGTCCACCAAAGCAGTGATGTAATCGCACGATCAACCCATCCATCACCTAAACATCACAGATCTGATCAACAACCTACCATCGATTCACAATTTTAAGTGATCTCTGAATATGGCTCTTAGAGTAAGTGTGGAAGGTCGCTATTGAATAATATACCTAACATTGCTAGACTCTTTCCGCCAAAAACGCAGCTAAGCTCGACGAAGAGCTTATGTCCGCAGGCGCATTCTCAATCGACCAGCTGATGGAACTTGCTGGGCTTTCAGTATCACAAGCAGGTACTACCTCAATTCTTCCCTCCTATCACATACTACCAATAAAGCTGACCGCTTTAGTCTTCAAATTACAGCCTCTGAGCAAAGGGAAGCGGATCTTAGTAGCTTGTGGCCCAGGAAATAATGGTAAGACTTGAAATCTGTAGCATTGTTAGACAAAGCAAGGAATTTGAAGGAAACTATGGTACTAATCGACATATAGGCGGAGATGGACTTGTCGCTGCGAGGCACCTGTTCCATTACGGATATCAGCCGACCATTTATTATCCGAAGCAGAGTAAGAACGAATTGTATCAAGTAAGTTGTCTTTGCTCATGTTACAATAAACTGATCCCATCATTTTCGTCATCTTTTACCCTTACTAAGTCATTCTTTACCCAATCTCATATCTCTTATGTTTCATCAAAACATGTACATCTATTCCATAATGACAAGACTGACATGTCTTAGCGCCTCTCCAAACAACTCAAAGACCTCAAAATCCCCTTCACTGAAGACTTTGACTCTGCCATCAAGCAGACTGATCACATAGTCGACGCCATTTTCGGCTTCTCATTCTCCGGTGAAGTCCGCGAACCGTTTCCCAAGGTCATCGAGGCTCTCCGTGATACCAAACTTCCGGTTTTGGCCGTTGATGCGCCTTCATCCTGGAACATTGAGGACGGACCGCCAGAGTCTGGACCTGGAAAAGGATTCATGCCCGAAGCACTCATTTCGCTAACTGCACCGAAGCCGCTTGTCAAGTGGTTCAAGGGAAGGCATTTCCTAGGTGGCAGATTCTTGAGCCCGGAGGTAGCGGAGAGGTATGGACTAGACGTTCCAAAGTATGAGGGCTTGGATCAGGTAGTTGAGGTTTCAGTTGAGTGACTGCAAGGGAGACTATAATTGGGCCTTGGACGCTTTGTAACTTCTAGCGGCTATACTTCAAGACCCGCATATGCAGACAAAGGATAATTCGGAAGGTATGCACGCCCTTAGTAGCAGAATGCTTGTACGACTACAAAAGCTTGAATGGTACGCAAGTCTGAAATTGTCTTAATCTCTTCTTCTAGACTCTGCTTTCCCTTTGTAGCCATCGATGATTAGTTCCCAATAATATAGCAGAGCAGACTTAGAACCTTTCCCTCCCAAGCTCCCAGCTCCTTAACCCCAATTGAGCCAACAGTCAATGGCACAACACCATTCAGGTCCTCGCACCTTTCGTTTCTAAACGATACACGTATAAGTGAGTCTTCTGGACACCGTAAAGCAGTTCAAGGAAGTAAGAAAACATACTGATAGACGACACAAGCCATCCCATCATGAGGCTTCACACTCCTAACACCCTTGGGGAACTCCTTTATTAAACTCGTTCGACATGAATTCTCGACGGTTTCAAGTGTTTGGCAGTATCCGCTCTGGTTTGGGCCGCTACATACGTAGGCCTTCAGTTGTGATTAGTGACTAATGCAGAAAAGATACGAAAGATGAGTGGGCCTACAGCTGTGAGTCTAGGATGGGTTCCTGTGTTGTTTGGCGCACTGGATAGACAGGTGCGAGCTTGGATTGGAGTCGTATCTTGCTCTGCGATATATTGCGAGGTGCTGGGGACCTTTTGGGTTGGAGCTGCGCTGGTAAGTACTGAGAGGACTGCGAGGACTGAGATGATGGCCGAGTGATACATGATGCCGCGCTTTAGGATGTTCGAGGTAAGTTTATTCTGGTATTATGGAGGTGTGGTATTAGAAGCAGGATGACCGATGTTGCGAGGAGGGTGGACAGGTTGGACAGGTGAAATTCTTGGGTAATTACAATAGTGCTCTTCGCGATGGAGGAGTGTACCTACCCATTTCCGAGATGTGATAAGAGCGAAGATATATGTTTTGGTAAGAGGATGAATTTCATAAAGTTAACTAAAGAAGGAGCATTCGGTCCTCCAATATATGTGTGTCAAAATACACAGTAATACGGTTCTATTCCTGTGTCGGGTTCGCGAAGAATCTATCAACTTCTCCTCCAGATTACTATGAATATCCATAAGTCACTTCAAGCAGAACAATACTTATAATCGCAGGGAATCGAGGGCAAGGCTAACTCAAGCGATATATTATCATCAGAAAAGCACTTCTAAGTCTTAGTCCATGCTGATGGATTTAGACAAAACACATTTCGCTGCGCTACCATCCTGTATCTATCAAAATGTAGCTTATGTTCCACGACAGATGTTTTCGCGTAGGTACTGCATCCAAACCACGTCTACCCTCTACAACCTCCCCTTCTCAATCTTCCCATTTAGTCACGCTGGCACGACCAAATTGCGTCTCAACCTCTCCAATTCTTCGTCTCCTAGCCCACAAACCTTCCTCATATAACCCTCCGCACTCCCCCACTCCCTATCAATCATCTTCAAACTTTCAATCATATTCTCCTTCCTCGCCCCAGCCATCCTCCTAGCCCCCTCCCTAGCATCATCAATGATCTCTGGCGGCAACCCCGTCTCCTCCCCATTACTCGCCTCCCCCTTTGCAATAATCTGCGCGATCTCCTTAGGAGAAACATTCCTCCCCTCCTTCTGGCTTAAAATATACTGTTTGAGCGCCGGAGACTGCATCAACCTCCCCACAATCTCTTCTCTGATATGTCCCAGCCCCGTCTCCGTAAGATTGTACTCATCAGCAATGACCTCGGGCCTGACACCCAGGAACGAAAATACAAGCCCGAAGAAAATCCCAGTCCTATCCTTGCCCGCCGTGCAATGAATCAGCGCTCCCAGCTTCTCTCCAGAACTCACCGCCGCATCAGGATCATTCGATAAGAAACGCGTAGCCTCTGGATCACCCGGCGCCGGCAAGTCCGCAAGATACAACAATATCCGTCGATACGCAGACCCAGCATTCTGCAAAATGTCGAGATAGGCCTGCACAAACCCATCTACAGTCGAACTCATATACTTAAGATAGCGTTCCGCGAGCCTCTCGGGGCTATAATCGCTTTCTTCGAAGACGGGCACCCAGCTCCTCTTCAGGCCCTCGGATTCCAGGTCCTCGATCCATCCAGGTTGGACGTCGTCTGCGTTACTGGCGCTGTCCTTCTCCCCTGTGATGCCTTTCCAGCCTTTGTCTACTTCGGGCTTGCTGCGGAGGTCGAATACGTGCCCGATTCCGATGTCGTGGATGGCTTTCCAACCTGGCCGTCCGAGGCGCGATACTTCTGCTGAGCGGAAGAGGATTCCTGGACGCACTTTACCCGGAGGCGTGGTGGTGAGTAGGGAGCCTGGGAAAAGGGCCGCGTCTCGGAGGTTATTGATGTTGGGCACTAGAAAGAAGGGTGGTTGAGGTAGGTTGGGATTTTCTGAGACGCTCATTTTGAAAAAGGACTTGGGTGTGTGTTTTATGGGTACGCAATGGTGTATTTGTCTTTCCTAGGGCTTTGTGGGTGGATTGGTGTAGGCAAGAAGACTATAATCCAAAGATCCTCGTACTGGTTGATGAAACTGACGCTCTGCTGTTGAATGAAGACGTATAAACTTTCCAAAGAACTAGTCTATACTTTCTCGGCAACGCGGCAACAAAAAGACATGCGAATGAATATCAAGGTCTATGAACGATGGGATCCACCGAAGAGTTCTTCCATCGGGCCTATGCCAACGCGTCCCCGAGGTCGGTCACTGATACTCAGTGCCCCGCTGCCAGGTACCCAAGTCTGAAATTCAACCGAGGAATGCCGAATCGGGGAATTGTAAGCCTAAAATCATAGTGTGGGAAGTCTTCAACAAGTCCATTGGTTAGATTACGAGCCGTCGCAAATATATGTTGGAACATGGCGAACTTGTTCCATTGTGTAGAATACCGAATTGTCAATTACCTAGATAAGAGAAAACAAACAGAAGTCCGCCGCCCATTTTAACTCGACCGAAATGTAAGCAAGCAACCAGGCCCTTGAGGAGAGATATCAGAGGTCAGAGGAGAGAAATATCGCTAATGACAGCAGAGTAAAGAAAACAGCTCCTGAGCGCCACTGATGCACTGAGTGCGGAGAGTATCGTAAATGACCGATTATGATATGCGCAGAAGGAAAAAGCGGAAGAAGCGCTGAAGCAAATTGGAGTACTAGTATTTTACATCGGTGAGTGACAGAATGCATCGCTTTTGCCCAGACCTCGAAAATGCCCAAGTGTAGAAAGAAGTTCTTTTCGAAATGTAAAGACAGGAACCGAATACTTTTCCCTTAATGACCCCAATAGGTCCCAGATTGTGCAATCTAGAAGAAATTGACTTGCGATCCAAAAGAAGCGAACTTCAAGAGTCGAATCTAGACTCCAATTTGTTGTTGAAGTCATCGTGATATGTGAATGCTATCAACCACTCCTTATGGGAGATGCAGCCTTCTCTATATCTGCATTTTGTATAGCACCTTCATTCAAGTCGAGTTGGAAAGACTCTTTCGACGGATTTGTCCTACATTGCTCCAAGGATAAGATAGATTCCTTTGATGCAACATGGCAAGCCTCAAGGTCTGGAGTCGAGTCGGTCGAGTCGGAGCGAACAAACTTCTTTGACGACTGCTCCTCCACATACTCGTCGTATGATTTGCCGGCTTTCTTGGCTTCACGTCGAACGTGTCGGACGCGATAAAGCCAGATGATTTGCGAGAGGAAGATTCCGGTCTCGAGGGACATACAGACAATATACATGGAGCCCCCGAGGACATCAAAGGTATGTTGAGCGACGAGTGCCATGAGTGAGAAGAAAGCACCCGCATAATCGACAGTTAGGAAGATGAAGTTGATACCAATAACGCGTCCATTCCGTTTGGCTAGCTCAAAGTATGGTGGGATTAACCCCAGAGCCAATATCACCGCTGCGACGATTGCCATCATCATCATTGGCCACTCTACCCCTCTGTAATAGGGTCCGCGGAGTGTGAGGATGAGTATAGTTTCTGCAACTGCAAAAGATACAGCAACTAGGATGGTGACCAGGGTTGCCGTCCATACACGCCAGCGGTTATGGTAGTACAGCGTTTGACCCCAGGCGATCAGTGTAAGGCCGCCGAAACATTGTGGCTGGATCTGGAGTGCGATATTGAAATTCTGAACGACGGCATATACTCCGAATGGGACGGCACAAACAGCCCAGAGCATAAGCATCAGACCAGGAAGTCCATCCGTGCTCTTCCTCCTCCAATTGTGCCAGATTTGAGGGATAATCTGGACACACCAGCAGCTGCAGAACGGCTTAGTTGGCTTGTAAACGTCCAGTCGACAGGAGTTCCCTTACATAGTGCCAATAGTCCCAAGTACATTTGCAGCTGGTGGTATCGACGTCTGGGGGATCGTCATGGCCTCTCGAAACCCAGGTGTATTATATTTGAAAGTGTTTATAGGTACGAATCGGAGAATTGACAAAATTCTAATAGCTGTAACTAAGGATGGAAAAAGCAAAATAGTTCAGGAACGCTCGATTAAAGAGCTGCGGGCGTTGACTTGTGGCTTTAAGGTGGAAGGAGGGGGCATGTTCGGATATGTGAGCCTGGCCTGGTGGAGATGCATCATGTTATGACTTCAATTAGAGACGATAAAGGTAGCGCTTTACGAAAAGCGCTTACGACCATACAGATTGAGCAATGCAGACCGGTAGGCCTAGGCTTCTCCACCATCAGGATGAATCATGGAGCGCCATCATACGTCCGTGGCCCTATCCAGGGGCCTCAAAAGAGGTGAGACGAGGGCGAGTGTGGACTCTAAGGGGAAACGCATTTTGCTAGCTCAACCGCCGTAGTCGCGTGCAAAAGAGTGATGAGAGTAAGTGTCAGGCTGGAGTGAGCCGTAGTGAGATGCTAGGGAGGATTCAGCACCGGGGAACCCATTCCCTGCATCCGTTCTTCACAGCTCGAACTATGTCTTGGAGGCGTTGAGCGGCGTTCAGTGGCCAGTTTGCTAAGACATTGGAAACGAGGGGCTACTGAGCATTCAGAAGATCTGCAACCCGATTGGCGAGGGCAGGGATTTCGCGCACAATGCCCTCGTTCGGCCGTTGGTGTTTGTCACCCTCCACCTTTGATGATGATGACGATGATTTTCAACGTGTGTGGAGACGTTTTTGTCTGAAGCACGCCACCAGACCTGGACTCGGCACTGGGTATGTATGCATGTAGGGATATGTACCCTCAACCATTCTGCTGTGCAGCTCAGCTCAAGCGAAGGGTTCGGCAAGGACTCGAAGGAGTTGTGTCTTCTCTGCTCGTCCTTGGCCGCAGTCTTCCGCTGGACTGAGTAATGCCAGGCCTCGAAAGGGAAAGGATGGTTGGCATTCAATGAATACCCTTGCAAAATGTACTCGTCTGCCCAACATATTGTCTCGGTCTGGCGCTGCAAGCGGACATGAAGCGAATACTTACGTAGACCGCGTAGACCCTTTTTGTGGCGTCAGTCTTTGCCCCTCTCTGCAGCTTGACTTTGACCCAGCATTCATCAGCTCTCCCCTTCCCCTTCTTATCAGCCGATTCGTCTCAAATGATGCCAGGGGACAAATCCTGAGTACGGTAATGACCCTACTCTGTAGAGATGCCGAACCCAACAGAGAGAAGAGAGAGGAAAGTGGCTGCTTCTGTAAGACACGGGGCCCATCACCTGGCATTCCAGAGCCGTGCTGGTGGGAGACTATACCATGGGATCGACGCGTTCAAACATGAGTATGATTCGGCCGATGCTTCATGAATTGCTTCTCCTACCCTGGTAGTGCGATTGAGCAGGAGGCTCTGTTTCTTCCCCATCCGAGCGCGCCCCTTGGCTTACCCCCCCTTGGCCCTGGTGCAGAATGACTGCGTCTCCTAGCTCTTCAACGACTGCTCCGGGGCTATCTCCTCTCGTCTAAAGCCGAATGAATCATCCCCCCGCGCCTCGTCGAGGCTTCTACTGATGCAGAAATCCCTCGCTGATGGTGGAGAACCTTGCAGGCAGCAGCAATCTAGAACCCATCTGTGTCAATGGTCCGAGAGGACGCTTGACTGCCTGCACGACATTCGATGGGCGTAGATACATACCGTACAGTCTACATACTGGACATGCCGGACATTGGCTTGATCCATTCACTAGCTGGCCCACTCCAAGACCCATTCACGGACAAGGGTGAGCAAGGGCCTACTTTAGTAGTAGGAGTTTTCGACTCTCCACAGTCTCCACCTCAGGTCAACCGCGCAAACCGCGACAGACAAGTTGCACGTGAATACAATCCGCCACAGTTGTTTGTCTCTGCTTTTATTGATGTTGAGAGGACGAATGCTGAGGAGGGGATCCTGTCGATACTCAGCCTTTCTGGCGGCAGAGAGGGACGCAAAGAAGCAAATCAAGCACGCTGCCGATCGACGAACCTGGGTTCGGGAGTCTGGATATCACGTCCAAGGAGGATATGACAGGTCCAGAGGCCAATCGCGAGAGCTGGCGGCGATGCATGGCGCCGTCATCCACAATCCTTCATCACGCAACAAACGGTCCGTCGAAGCTGTCTGTTGTGGTGGCACGTAGTGGTATTCCTTCCCGCTGCAGCTCGCCTCCATAGTAACCGATGTCGTTGAGCGTTGCACAACGTCCATCGGTGAAAAAAGGGCTTGGTATTCTACCTCTCCCAACGAAAATCACAATAATAGACGCTGCTGAGAGAGACATGCACGCCTGTCGCGCCTGGGCTTGATTATTGAGCTGGCCTGGCCTGAGGCCTGTGAGCCATGTCAATGTACTTTGTGGTGTCCGTCAGCACTGCCACCTCCATGCACTTAATGTGACGAGGATGCCTTTTTGCATATGTACTGTACTCCCACAAGCATGTTGACTATGTATGTACCTTTGCCGCGGCGATCGTCAGGCAGTGGTCCGATGAAGCCGTTTGGCTGGTGAAAATTCTTCTGTGCGAGAGTACATGTACCTAGGGAGGTTCCATCACGCACCACAGCTCTTTTCTGTGTGATGGTACGACCGTGTCTGCGTGCGTACAGTGTTTTGACCGCAAGTGGGCATCTCCGCCAGTCAATCGGCAATGGTCCATATCGCAACAGCCGTGGAGCATTCGATGAGCAGACCTTGACATCGCATTTCCAGAGCCGCCATAGCCACGCATATATCCTGCCTCTCCCGAGGAGGTAGGCCGAAGACGGGCTCGGAAGGATTTTCAGATTTCGGGATGCCGAAGTTGCATATATGTATGGTGCTTCTGGTCGCTCTCGGCCCAATGTCGATTGACGCAAAGCTTGGAAATTTGCATGTGAGCATGTAGGTGTTGACCGATAAGGCAAACGCGAGGATCCGATGCCAGCAAAGTCCTAAACTGCAGAGTCGGACCAGAGCTCGCCCCTCATGCAAGCTAGATATTGCTACTTATCGAGGTTGCGATGAGGTCCATAAGGATCAGAATGCCAGTGACAAGTTGCAGATATGTCGGAGCCCAAAGCATCAAGTCGGTCCCTCACGCAACTATGATGCCCTAGTCCGACCTTTCCCAATGATAAGTGGACGGCTGGCAGTTGCAAGTTCCTGATGGGTGATCCTTCTCTTGTAATGGGACATCTGCTCCATCCGTGCCGAATGCTCTACCAGTTTAGCAAATGCTAATCATCACGTCATGCAATTTTTGAGAATCAAGATATCTAACCACCGGGGTGCTATTAGTCTCACAAAGTGGATTACTACATTCCTACATGGAATTTAAGAGGGGGAATAAGTATCGAAGGCTAAGAAAACATATGAAACGTGCCATGTCAAGACAAGTGTCGAAAAGGAGAAGCACCCTAGGGTAAGAAGAGAAGTCCACTCCTGCGCAGCCCCCGTCCACCCCCTTCTCCGCCGTCTGCAATGCATTCCAATCCATTAGAGACAAGGGCACTGGCATCTTAGACAAAGTGGGCGAGTGCTCCTGGCTCCCAGCTCCAAAACCCAACGCCCAATGCAACGCAGACTTTTGCTTCATTGGCTTTTGAATTTCTAATGCAAGCGCGCCATCCACATCCACCATACCATAGGGGATTCTGGCCTTCTGCTCGTGCATGCTGCGCCATGTGGTTTAAGCGGCCTCATCATGTTCGTGATCCTGCAGTTGACCGCTTTGCTCTCTGTGCATCCGGGCCTCGATTTCCTTGAGCTGGCTCTCGCGGGCAAGGAGCTCCTGCCTCTTCTCGTTGATCTCGCGCTGCACCTTGACTTCGATCTCACGAAGTTTCTCCTCTTCGCGGCGTAGCTGCTCCTCCTTAAGACGAACTGATTGGCTGGCAAGATCTTCTGGGTTCATGGACGAGTCACTGTAGTCTGTGAGCAACATTGCATATCTGGGGTTGGGTAGGGGGTAAACATACGCAGCAGCACCACCCTCAACACTCTTACTGAGCTTCTCGGTACGGTAGTTCTCGTACAAGAAGTCGTGCGTGATTTCTTTGAGATCGGCGAGATGGCTATGGAGAAGCGCGCTACGCACGGCCAAGAAATCCGAATGACGCGGGTTGTCTACCTCAACGATGCCCCACGGGTATTGTCGGGCGCGTACTCGTCGGCCGTTGACCTCTACAACATCCTCTGAGCCTACTATGGCAAATGGCATGAGGCCACGGAGCTCGGCGTTTTCCTCAACAGTGTCTTCATCGTCTTCCTCAATGTCATATGGGAAGTTGTACACGGGGATGCGGTAATGCTCAATGTCCTCCATCACAAGCTTTTTTGATTCGGCCAATTCAGCGGGCGTGAGGGAATCGGCCTTGCCAATAACGGGGATGACATTAACGCGGGGAGAGAGACGCTTCATGAGCTCGATATCGAGTTCGCGGAGACTAACGAAAGTTAATGAGATCATCCATTGAGAGTATACCAAACAACTTACCCATGACCAGTGGGCGTAATGAAGTATAGGAGGACGTGAACACGATTGTCTCGGAATCGAGGGTTACGCTTGATACGGGACTCCTCGGCAAGAATATCATCATACTGCCTCTCGAGATAGCCGACAATCTCTGAGAAACTGCATTTGTGTTAGCCTTAATTGTTTGATACTATAGGATGGCGGGTCTTTTACCTGGCCTCGTTGTCGATCTGGTCACCGAATCCGGGTGTGTCAACAATTGTGAGCGAGATACGTGTACCCTCCTCATCAAGTTCTAATTCTGACAAACTTGAATCAGCCATCTGTTTCCTTTTGTTGTCACAATGATTGTTTATGATGGCACTTACCAACGGTGATGGGCTGGATCTTAACGCCCTCCTCGACGTGCGCGACGGTTGGGTCATCCGACTCTTTGTGCTGGAGGACCTTTTTGCCACAGAGGGTGTTTACGAAGGTTGTTCGACCTGAGCGGAGGTTATAATGTGAGCTACATATCTGAATGGCGTGAAATGCGGAGTGTACGTACCAGTGCCCGAGGCGCCGCAGACCATGAGGCAGAACTGGATTCCCTTCTTGACATTCTTCTTCCTGCGGGTCTTGAGCATCTACCAAAGTGTTAGCATGTGCGCCAGAAGCGATTGATGAATGCGTGTTGAGGGCGAGTAAGGGTATCGTGTGCTAGAAGGGGAGTAGCGATTGGGGGAGTTCGTACGGAAGACATTGTTGGCGTCGAACGGCGACTAGGTTAATTTGTCGTGGAGGAAGGTGCCGCAGGGAAGGCGGGCAAATGGAAAAGGATGAGGTTGAGTGGATTTGCGGAGGCTCAGTCTGTTTGTGATGGAGATGGGGTGTCGTCGAGGAAATTTAGGACGTTGGCATTGAGGCAGGAGCTCTGCAAAGGGGCTCGCTAATTGTTGATCTGACCCTGGTTCGCTGCTCCCAATCACAACCGCTGCCACCTGGCACTGTGCCCACTGACGCGCGCAACACTCACCCTATGTAAGGGAAAGGAGTGCAAATGCTGTTCAATACGCAAATCACCAAGATTCATCACCACTGAGATGGTGCTTGTACAATGGCCCTCTTAAGCGCAGTGTTTGCGTCCAAAAACACTTCCTACGTTCTCCTCAAGCAATCTGTCCAAAAACGGAAAGAGGATTGGGAGCGGGCTGAATTTCTCCGGCGCGGCTATCCTCAGTTAACTGCAACCACGCGTTTCCGGGGGCCACAGTCACAGCTGGTGTATCATATCCTGACCCGGGCGTATGCAATGTAATGGTCCATTCACTACTGCCCATTGGACTTTTGCGTCTCCGAAGAAGACAATATGGAAACTCATCTGGGGCGTGGTTCATCTCCGCACCCTGACCATCGCGGCTCACGTGTCTGTGCACGTTGCTGATGCTTGATGCGGCTAGCGTATATTTTGCGCGGGAGTTTAATAGCTGGGGGGTGATGACATCGGCGAGAGCTCCGGTCGACTAACAACTACAATTGCTTCTACCTCTCTCCCCCTCCACATTCGTACCCATATTCACGCGAAATCCTTATACTTCTTTTGCACTCTCTCCCCTCGTGGCTATGAGTTAATATGACGTGGTTGTTCCCGTTCCCACCTCTTAGCCGTCTGCGAGGGCTTCAAATACCCTATTTCTCGTACCTATAACCCTATCCACAAGCACACTTTGACCCCACCAGTGTGTTCCCGGGTCTTCTCTCACAACTCTTTTAAAGTTCGCGGGTTAACGTTTCACGATGAATACAAGGCCTATCCTCGATTCCTCCGCCGGACCTTTCGCCCTCTCTGCTTCATTCAATGCCGATAGCTCATGCTTCTCAGTGGCCTTGGAGACGGGATTTAGAGGTAGGCCTCTCAACTTTCCTGAAATCGACGTCGTTAACTCGGCTTTGTAGTGTTCAGTTCCAAAACCGGCGAGCTTAAGCTGGCACGAGGTCCGATTACGTACTAAATCTTCCCTTGGAGAACATACCTCTGACGCTGTAGCAGAAGTCGGCGGCGGAATAGGTTGCGCGGAGATGCTTGGAACCACAAAGTACATCGCTCTAGTAGGCGGGGGCAAACAGCCTAAGTTTCCACAGAACAAAGTCTGTGCCAACGACAATAACTGGATTTTCGTCGATGCTGACACCTACGAGGTTCAAATCTGGAACGATGCTTCCCAGAGAGTCTCCACAAGCCTGGAATTTAAAACACCGATACAACGCGTCCGACTGTCTCAAACCCATCTCGTCGTTGTATTATTAAATAATGTCGGGATCTACAAGATGAAGATGCCTCCAGAGAAGGTTGCAGACTATGAGACGGTGAATAATCCATTCGGATTGTGTTGCCTAGGCAAGAATATAGTCGCATTTCCCGGGCGGACACCAGGCCAGGTCAAGCTCTTCGATCTGAATACAGGAAATGTTAGCATCATACCTGCACACAACTCACCATTGCGTGCCCTAGCACTGAATCAAAAGGGAGACATGGTGGCAAGTGCAAGCGAACAAGGCACTTTGATTCGGGTCTGGTCGTTTCCAAGCTGCACAAAGATCACCGAGTTCCGTCGCGGAGTAGATCCAGCAGTCGTCTTTTCCATCGCATTCTCCCCGCAGAGTTCTATGTTGGCAGTGACTTCGGACAAGTCAACATGTCACATCTTCGACATTGCTCTTTCAGGTCTTGGGTCAATGCCCGAGCCAGATCCCAAGACACATAAGTGGGGCATGCTGTCCAAAGTCCCTCTTCTACCACGGCAATTCTCAGACCAATACTCATCAGTCACCACCAAATTTGAAATGGGCGATGAACCTACTGGTGGTCCAACTTCTAAATCTGCCACCTTCAATGCAGGAATCCCTGGTGTGCCTGGCGGAAGACCGACGAAAGGACTCGCTGGTTGGTTAGACGAGGAAACGCTTCTAATTATTGGAGCTGGCCAAGACGCAAGATGGGAGAGGCTCCATGTCGGTGTCGATGAGTCTGGCAAGAGAGCGATCCGCAAGGATGGGTGGAAGAAGTACTTGGAGTGAACCATCTTACTCTTACCCTTATCATGGACATGGCGTAGTGTAAGACCTATATTATCGGAGCGTTCACAGTCACATGCGTTTCCTTTTCTCGGAGTTGGTGGGTTGGTATTCCCCAAATGCATTGCATAGTACGAATCATGGCAGCATAATTCCGGAGTCATTACAGAGCGAATGGGAATTACCCGGGGTTGCTTCGGTCATGGAGTTACGATAGTGGTTTTAGCATATTCGTACTGCTCGACACTATATGGTGAAGAGGCAAATGCATACTCTTAATCATGCACAGATACTTGACCTGCTCACATTGTATGCTGTCTGTTCTATGTAGACGCTGTGATTATTGACACTGTACGAAGTGGGGCTTAGACCCATTCGATCTCCACTTCTTCCCATCACTTAGATTCATTGACCAACCATCACTGGACGAGGACACCTTGCACAAATACTGCACACGAGCAATAAAAAGCACAGTAGCAAAACAAATGGGATACCATTGATGATCGCAGATAGACAGACTCAGTCATGCGTTGGGTATAAAACCATGCTAATCCCGAAACAAATCAAAGGAAAAGAGCTCTCAATACAGGTCCGAGCAAAATGTTCAAGAAGCCGAACCCCCTATGAAGATCATGCAAGAAATGCCAGGCCAGATATCCCCCTTCACGTCTTCAGGCTGCAGGCTGTTGGCTTTTGGCGTTGTTATAATTCTTCGAAAATTGCTTGTAAAGATAAGGGGGCCTTGGGGAGTTGGGTTTGGTCGTCTATTTGTGTGGGCTGTTCGAGCCTTTGTTGATGAGGCCAGCGAAGAACGAAGCTAATTGCTCGTTATCCATTTTTGGGTCTTGTGTGCCTGGAGGAGGGGGAGTGAGGGGGGCTTCGGGTGATGTTGTGCGGTTTGCTTCTCGGTCCTTGATATCAGTTAGCCTGTTTTGTGATCTTGAGCGTTTGAGTTGTTCTCAAAGCCACCGGCGTTCTTGGAGTAGCGCCCGCCAGGAGCTGACAGGGTAAAAGGGTGCCATACTTGTAGCCTCTTGACCATCTCATCGGCGTTGACTTGAATACCGCCCATGTTGAATTGCACAGGTCCGATGTGTTCCTCTACGACACCACTGACATCATCTGACCATGTTCGATATGCAGGGTCATCCTTCTTCCTCGCATTTTTCACCTTCTCTTCGTTTGCATCCTCTCTCCGCAGTTGCTCCAGAGTCTGCAACTGCTCCGCAAGGAAGCTCTGTGCATCCTTGCTAGTGACTTCGATACCGTTGGCCTGCTTGGACAATGCAGACAACGGGAAATCGGCCTCGGGGTTTCGGATGGTCTCCTCGTATATGGATGTTGCGGATGGCCCATCCGTCTCGTCTTCCGCTTCATCAGGTGCTCCATTAGCGGGGGTTTCGCCCTCCACGGTCGCCTCGCCATTCCCACCACTCACTGCTGCTTTCATATGTCGAGGAATGTCAATATCTACAGACCACTTCTGACTCACACCCTCCACATCGAACCCTTCTCTCAATATTCGTATTTTTCCCCAAGAGTCCCAATTCGGTGGCACCAAGACACGATCTCGATCGATAACATTATGCTTGAGCTGCTTCTGCTTTAGTAAGGACTTGATCCCTAGCGTGGAGTGGATCAGTGTCTGTAGGGAGCCAGGGGCCGAGGGCATCGTATACACCAGACTGGCGCCATGTTTCAAGAGAACGGTGCGCAGGTATTGTAGGATGAAATCAAACTCTTCCTCTTTCCAACCCTTCTCCTTTTCTAGTCCCTCAATCTTGTCAGCATTCTGGCAAACCACGCAAAGAGGGATTCCGAGTGGTTCGTCCCATTCTCCTGGGCCTAGAGGTATCTTCACATTATCTGTTGCACTGCCACTCGTCGCTTCATTTCCACCCATTCCACGACCCTTGTCCTGTAGTATCTGAATATTCTCTTCAAGAACTTCTTTGGAGGCATCATCAAGAGAAAGAATGAGTGAGCGTAACACACGAATCCAGTCACGTAGTTGCCGCATCCAGAGCCAAGGGTGGTTCCAATCCAGGAGTATGACTACGAGCATGTGTGGCAGGGTTCGTGGGTTCAGGTAGGGTTTGATAAGAGGCGTGAAGGACGGGGAAGGTTGGGCAAGTAGATAGAGTGAGAGGCGGGCAAGTGTATCTATTAATAATGTTAGCAGCTGGCAAATGAGATGAGCATTAGAAAACACACCTTCATGATCCGTATCCAGCACATCTTGGTATGTATACCCTAGCGCAAATTGATTCGCGATCGGTGGCTTTCGTCCGCGGTCCGGTGGCCTTCGAGTGCTTGATGAATCGGTCGAAACTGAGTCTAGGAACTCTCGTTGGGTTTCTGGGGTGCCGCCTGTATTGCAACATCTTATTAGTGCAAGCGTAGGATATGTTTCGCAGGAATAACTTACCCAGTACGAGGAGGCTTTTCTCCGGTAGTCTCTTACCACTAGATATGCTATCAAGCATAGGCTTCCATATCTCCTCCTTGTCTTGATCTCTACTTCCAGGCCTGTCGAAGTTTCCGGACGTTCTCGTTGGGAAGTTAGAAGCTCGACGCGCCATGGCGGAGGAGGTTCGGAGGTTTCAGGGCGCGTCTAAGGCGAACTTGAACGGAGTTGATCAATCCTGCGCCAGAGTATGCAGACAAAGCAGAATCAGGAAAGGCAAAGGAGAGGCAATGCCAGGTGAGAGACTGGTGGGGTGGTTTGAGGTACGAGCGTGGTCCAACAGGGAGCTAGGTTCAATCATGTTCATGCCAAGACCGTCAACTTTTTAGCTTTCCTCTGCCCGCAGCTCAAGCAAGCCAACCGTCCGGCAACTCACGTCTTGCTGCCTAGACACCGTGGAAACATGAATACAGTCCGTAACATTGCGAAGCTCAATCAGCGTGAGCTCGACGAAGGAATTGCCCCCTCAGCTTCATGGCACACCGACTATCGCGACACCGCGTTCATCTACATCGGCGGATTACCTTTTGACCTTTCCGAGGGCGACGTAATAGCTATATTCTCGCAGTATGGCGAACCTACTTGGATACGCCTTGCGAGAGACAAAGAAACGGGCAAATCACGAGGTTTTGCTTGGTTGAAATACGAGGATCAAAGAAGTACAGATCTGGCGGTCGACAATCTGGGTGGCGCAACAGTGATGGGAAGAATCTTGCGGGTGGATCATACACGATACAAACCACGAGATGATGAGGACATGAGAGACAACACTATGGGCGAGCTAGAGGATGATGAGGGCGAGGACCGAAGGAAGAGGCGCCGCGACGACCATCATGAGAGAGATGGTGGTCGTCGGCGTCGCAACAGAGATGATTGAATGCGAATTATCATAATTACAGGAGAAAATTATGATTCATACGGCATGGCCATTAGATACCCAAATATCCTTTTCCATGTAGGATGTTCCAAGATCAATGAGATCACATTATTCGTTCTTTCAATTCATCAAAATCAGCTTATTGCAGAGTATTTTCACTAATCCACCCCAGACATATTCCAAATCGTCTTCCGTTTATGCATTGGCATTCTTCTCTCTTTGCTCTTCAATGGCTTTCTCAATCTCCGGTGTCATACCCTGATGGGTTGCCACATGTTCTAATCCCCCCTTTCCACCAACCACGAGCTCATGGGTGTTATGATCGATATGTAGATCACTAGAGAACACCATCACATCTTCCGTGTCTCCAAATATCTTCGCCATCTCTTCCAAAGGTATACCTTTTGTTTCTGGTAGCACAAACCAAAAGAAAGTACTACCGACAATACAAATGATGATGAAGATTAGGTAAAACCTCCAACCAATATTGGCGAACGCTGTTGTCGTTGCCTGAAGATAGACAAGGTCTGTTAAAGCAACAGTTGCCATTGAGAGACAAACACCCTTGGCTCGGATATGGTTAGGGAATAGCTCTGAGTAAAACACTACTCCAGCTACGTCGACACCCATACTGTAGATTGCGAGGAAGAGGTAAAACATTGCTTGTAAACTGTGAGCATATGATTCCATGGCCTTTGGCCGGGCTCAACTTACCGACTCCAGCTGCTAATGCGGGCTTGTTGGTTCCTGCCTCCGCATACGTTGCAACTATGGCGGCTTCAACGGCAAGACAGACACCACAACCGGCAACACCAAAGAGCATAAGAGGCTTTCTGCCGATCTTATCCATGAACACCGCACCGACAGCGTTGAAAATAATGCCAACCGTAATCCATCCGCATTGAAATTCGAGTTGTTGTTTCCTGAGTTACGTTAGTGCATGGTGCAGGTATCTACGCCTGCTCCTACTTACGTATCATATCCAAGAGTAGCATAGAGCGTTGGGCCATAATTGTTCACGACCAAAACGCCCGTGCTCTGTCCCACGAAAGCAAAACCCATCGCCAACGCGGTCCTCCTTCGATATCCTTTCTTGGTAAACATTGCCCACCATCCTGGGTCTAGGGTCCTGTCCCATTCAGTCTGCTTCTGCATCTGATAGAACTCTCCTCTAGCGAACTCTTGGTCTGGATCACCCTTGATCCTGTGTAATTTGTATACGATATCACGGGCCTTCTCAACCTCTCCCTTCATCAAAAGAAATCGAGGAGATTCTGGTACGCAAAGAACGACTATGACGATCATTACTGGCCAAAGTAGGGCAATTCCTAAAGGCCCACGCCACTTGGCAGTATCAGATTCTGCGAAGTAGAAAGCCATACCCATATACGACGCAAGAGCGTATCCAAGTGCGATATTGACTCCGTTCATCCCCACGAAGAACCCGCGAAGGCCTGGTGGTGCCAGCTCGGCCGAATAGGTGGGTGCTTGTGTGGTTCAGCATGACACAATTAAAACAAAATATGGTGAGACATAGGAAGACTTACTGACTGCCAAAAAGCCCCAGCTTCCCCATCCGGCAATAAATCGAGCAGCAATAAACATCCCGACATTTCTTGCTCCACAGAGTAAGCCACCTCCCAATAGGGAGAAGAAAGAGCAATATAACATTGCTGCTTTTCTGCCCCATTTGTCCATTATATAACTTGTGCTCAGAATTCCAAGAACAGCGCCAGCCTATCATGTCAACGCGATGTTCTTATAGGATCGTCCCATACTTACTTGAAACAGCCCGTTCATTGTTCCGATGAGGGCCTCTGCATCTGATGACGGGTTCCCTTCTGCATCCACCAACTTGAAATAAACATGGAAGGGAGGCTCTCCTAGAGTTGTGCCAATGATGGAAGCTGGATAGCCAAAAGCAATCTGCCCGAGCGAGACAAGCCAGCATACGAGAAAATTGTAGCCATTAAACTGGCTCTTTTTTGAAGGTGCCATGGCGAAGGAATAGCTACACGATCGTGCACCAAAAGAGGGCTGAACGCTCAGGTTGCTCTGCGTGCATCTATGTACTTATATGTACAGATGCCGATCTGCCGTTATTATAGACTCTCGCTCCCTGGCCCTGCATTCTCGAGCTGTTGCCTTCGATTCAACACTACCTTGGTAATTGTCCTCTCCAACATGGTGGATGATCTAGCGCGCGGTCTATGGCCGGTAATTGGGAAGGGCGTTTGTGCTATCTTGAACCAGTTACAAGGATGCTGTCCACGCGGCTGTGTACTCGCGGAGAAACAGTTCACTAGTCTGCTGCATACTCCCCCAGACTATGGAACTTGGGATTGCGGGGAAGAATGCAGATCGCATGGCGGATACGGAAGAGGTAGTATCCAGCGTATAACTCACCGTATTCCCAACATGTGGGGGCGCTATGGACCACCTTTCACCAGAGCTAACGTATTTGTCAATCTCCCCGGACAAAGCCACACGTCATGTAACAGTGTCTAGGCGGGCCCCAAGATGTCCGGTGGAGCTTTACGCGGTCAAGATCGTTAAGTTGCGGGAACTGATATTCTTGTTTCAACCTAGACATGCGAAGGCCTACAGGGGTGCTTACTCTCGAAACCTGACTCTGTCCCTCATAGTACCGGGAAACGTCACTCACCTGTATATTTGGTCCTCAGCTCTCGGTAATCTTAGCCTGAATCAATATAGGTGCATTTAGTCTCCTTGATACAAGTCGACCTGATTCCCAGAATTCGCCGAAATGAGCCGTACCGCAGGATATGCCAAATACGGCTACTACGGCCCCCAGCATCTATGCGACAATAAGTTGAATTAGAGCCTTGCAATCATTACGACGCCCTAGGGGACAATATGAAGTGGTGTTGAACCTTTTGAGTGCATATTTTACCTGTTGGCTAAGAAGAATCATGTCCATAGCTTTTATGCTTGTTGGTATGGCTCGTATCAGTTCCGCACTAGCTATGGAATCCGGGCAATTCGCAAAATTAAAACGCCTAGCTGTCTAGTAGAGCAACGCGGGGAGAGATATATGTGGAGTGACGGCTCAAGTCATTCGTTGCATGCCTCCGGTTCTGGCTACGTGAATACACGTTGTTCTTACCGAGTGATCTCTGAGGCTCACAAGATGCTTTTGGCCGGCGTTGATGTATTGAATCAAATCTCTCCAGTCTATCCTTCCTCAATGGCTCGGTGTTATGGCCGAATGATGTCCTAGATGTGGTATGTATGGATAAATATGGTCTCACGAGCTGATTGTCGAAAAAAACGACCTTCAGGAACCTAAAAAGGTCATTAGAAAGGGGTTCACGGGTTATCAATACACATGCAAGGCCACCAAAAATGGCCTAGTGAATATCCGACAATGATTAAAGTTGAGAGAAAATCTAGGGAAGCAATCATGCTCAGGCACGATGGCTAAGCTTTCGGAGAAACGTGCCCAAGAAGCTTGATTTCCAGGCCATCTCGCAGCCTTCGTCGGACTTAAAAGTCATGCCGAAATCTGGACCCAGTGTTTCCTTAGCTTTGGTCAGTGGTAGACTAAGTCGAAGGTGCGGGGGAAGGGAGTCGGCTGTCATCCCCATCCGTGCCGCCTACACCTAGGCCCACGGGCATGTGAAGCTTCTGTTTACCTAACTTAGATGGACTTTTCCAAGTGCAAGTCATTCTTCGTTACAATCTCGGCATTCGCCTAGTTTCTTTGTACAATACTTCTTTACAGTCGACATTCTCCACATTAAGAGTAAGAGTACTAACTGCATAGAGTAAACTTTGTTCACTTGGCGACGCATAAATACATACCTAAAAGCAGCCTAAAAAGTCTCGTAAGCGGTGCGCGCCAATGTGCTGATATCAGCACGTTCCATGGTCAGGCGTGCACAATAAGACCATCTCAACGGAAGACCTCAAAAGTTATATTGAGCTTGCTGCCTCACTCCTCTTCATCCAACACCCTTACCAAGTCCACGGAACCCAACTGCATTCTTGTTCAGCCTCGAACGATGCCCAATCTTAAGAGCTATCTCCCTTGGACCGCGGATCCGCTTATTATCAATGCGCCCATGGCGGGTTTCGCGGGCCCAGCTCTCGCCTGTGCCGTGACTCAATCCGGAGGTTTTGGCTTCATAGGTGGTCTGTTCACCAAGGATGAGCTGCGATCCCAAATGCAAGAGGCGTCTGAGATATTGAAATCCAACCCGAGTCTGGCATCCGGAAAAACTCTTCCAATCGGACTGTCGTTCCTGCCATTTATCGCCAAAATCGACGATTGCATATCTGTTGTGGAGGAATTCAAACCTGCAGTAGTCTGGGTGTTCGCAGCAAGAGAATTGGATGATTACCAAACCTGGGCTTCTCGAGTCCGGAGTGTATCCCCGGAGACCAAGATCTGGATTCAATGTGGAAGCGTGGCCGCAGCCCTACATATCGCGAAAACAGCCAAACCAGAAGCTCTCTGTCTTCAGGGTGCCGATGCTGGTGGACATGGGTTTGAGAAGGGTGCTGGTATAATCAGTCTGGTACCTGAAGTGTCTGATGTCTTTGCCAAAGAAGGTATTGAGAGTGTTGCACTATTGGCTAGTGGTGGAATCGTGGATGGGCGAAGTGTTGCGGCCGCTCTGGCTCTGGGAGCGCAAGGCGTGGTCATGGGAACCAGATTCTTAGCCGCAAAAGAAGCAAAGGTTCATCCAAAGTACAGGGCAGCAATTCTCGAAGCGCATGATGGCGGACAGGTCACTACGAGAAGTAAATTGTTTGACGAGCTTTCAGGGCCGAACATTTGGCCCGGGGATTACGATGGCCGAAGTCTTGCAGTCCAGAGCTATGTGGATTTCAAAAACGGTGTTGAGATTGAGCAGATTCAGAAACTTCACAATGAAGCTAAAAAGGAGGAGGATATGGGATTCGACACAGGATTCAAAGGCAGGGCTGCGATTTGGGCCGGCACTGGTGTTGGCATCGTGAACGAAATTGAGAGTGCAGGCACAATCGTTGAGAAGGTGCGCAATGACGCGGAGAGCATATTGAGACGACTGTCGAAGATGTAGGCACGTAGGATTACGGTTTCGCCCTTCGAGGATGGTCGGTTGGTCATCCATCCAATCATCTACCAAAGGCACACGAGGACATGTCAGATTGCCCGCGCCCTTTGTATGACAAGTTCGATTAGTCTCCAAACAATGAGGCACAGCTCGCTTTATTATTTTATTTCCTACAAAAACCCCTACAGGACCTTTATGAGTATTTCTCTGTCTATCGAATCTCGTTCATCTTTACCTCACGAAGCTTATTCAACATGTCAAATTCAAAGCTGCACCCCAAATTGTCCACAACTTCAGTGTTATCCACAATTTCGAAACCTTTCAGACCAAAATTGGTGGCTCTACTCAATGACTCAATCGAATTTCGCGTGGCAAAAGTTCGCGGAGATTTCATCTGGCATTCTCATCGGGAAACTGATGAACTTTTCCTTGTTCTGGACGGAGGGCCATTGAGCTTGAAGTTACGTCGCCAGACCGGTGACCCCAGTAGTGAGGAGGAACTTATTCTAGAGAAAGGAGATATCTTTGTTGTACCCAAAGGGCTTGAGCATTTACCGAGCGCAAAGGAGGAAGTTAGTTTGCTTGTGGCGGAGAGTCATGGTGAACCAACTACGGGAGACCAGGCTGTGACGTGAGTGCTTGCTACGATATAGGAAAACGAAGGTAATGACTGACTTATATGGCAGAGAACTCACGGCATCCGCTGAGGATGTTAGGTCCTAATTACTTCCTAAATGATATATATACTTAGGTCTACGTGGATTTCCTAGCAATAGCCGGTGATTGCGACTTTTCACACTCACATTCACCAGTTCACAAGGACCAAGCGTTGACACCCGGCTGCATTGCTACCGTGAGAAGGCCGGGTTTGCCCAGTTTTACTCTCCACTTCCTCATCCTTCTTTTACTTTTCCAACTTCTACCATACAACCTTGCCTCTCCCTCCACATCACAACCAGTCGCTTAGGCACTGACACCATGCGTTTCACTCAACTCTTGCTCCGCGTCTGCATGACTGTCACGGCCGCGGCTGTGACAACATCGGCCACACAAACCATGGAGCTCCCCAACAATGTCACAGAGATCACCGATTATACTAAATACAGCGGCCTTGCGGTTCATCTCTTACACAAAGACCAAGGTCTTATCGATATGGACACGAACAGCGACAATCCTGAATATACCCGGTTGGTGAGTAGAGTCACCTTGCCATTCGACATGGCCATTAATGAGGACTCTTATTCGCAACTGGTATTAACATCGCCCTGCACAGATGAAGTTCTACCCTTCTCTCTTTTTCGAGCCCAAGGAACCCATTGGCCTTGAAGGCGAAGCTCATCACATGGACTTATGCTTGATCCCGATGTATCCAAAGCAGGCTCGATCACTTCAGTTCATCGATAGGAACACTCATCAACCGTTCTACTGCATCATGTTCGAGTCAGTATATCATTGTTTCTAATGATGCAGGAAAGTTCTAATCTATGTAGTCAATACCCATGCAATCTGCATAGACCGTTCCTCTTCGTGCCGAGCTGGTCTGATGTGCCAGACCTGGAAGCGAAGGGCTGGGGTAATAGGATCGCTGCGTACATATGTAGTTGGAAATACCACTAGGGGTTTGTGAGGAAGTCCCGTGCTGGTACTGCGATCGGCAAGATGGAGAGGGAATGATCTTACTAGGGTGGAGCGTGCATCCCTTATGATGAGTGTGAAGCGGCTGTCACTGGTGAAGATAACTGCAAAGAGGTACCTATGTGAACCAATACAATAGGAAGTTAATCCCATGAACCTATCATAAGAGCATCCGTTCACAGATACTTACTCTAATCTTTTCACCAATAAAAAGGCAGAATTGGTGAATAGTCAGCGACTCGTGCGTGAGGAATTGGCGAAGCGTACCTTACGCGTGTCAGGTTTTCTCAAAGAATATCATATGGTTGAACCGGGCGGAATAACGTGCGGGCCATGCATGCTTTCGCGACTGCGCTTTGTGAGTACATTTTCCCTGCATCCATGGCAACTACATTTTACGGCGCACTGCAGGTATGCATGAAAAGCGTGTCCAATTGTATATTTGTTGGTGTAATCTAATTTCCAAAGTAGGTAAGTTTAGTTACCCATGTCATCAGAATAGGCAGGCGCTTACGTCGCCCCGATAGTTGCCTTCTCAAGCACTTCACACCATATATTTCAAAGAGCACATCCTGTAAGAAACATGTCTGCTATTTTTTTTCAAAGCTGAACAACATCAACGGAAAGTATCCATTGCCTACAAACCGGGCTGAAATTCGTCAATTCAATAGCCCTAATCAAAATGAGTGAAGTAAGCGGAACTTACAACGCCTCAGAAGGGCAGCATGGGTCGGGAAACATTTTCACCATGCTTGGTAATTAATTGCAGCGCCTTTTTTTGAGAGTCACCTTAGCTGACACAATCTCAGAGAACAACCCAGAAGTCATGAACGAGCTCGCTCAGTCACTTGGTGTCTCAGATGCGCTTAAGTTCTACGACGTATATTCCTTATATGATGCAGATGTGATGGCCATGGTACCACGGCCAGTGCATGCGTTGCTCACTACTATTCCGATGACAGAGGCATGGCAGAAATCCCGCGACGAAGAAGATGCTGGTCTTGATTGGTACAAAGGCTCCGGTAAAGAAGAACCAGTAATCTGGTTTCAACAAACCATCACGCACGGCTGCGGACTCATTGGACTTCTACATTCCGTCAGCAATGGTGTCCCTGGGGATTTAGTGGTGCCGGGAAGTCGACTTGCGAAGTTCCTGGACAAGGCTGTGCCTCTGAAAATGGATGAGCGAGCGAAGCTTCTGGCCGATGACAATGAGATGTACGAAGCAAGTCAGGCTGTGGCGACTAAAGGTGACACAGCACCTCTGAACCCTGACGTGGACACTGGCAATCATTTTGTCGCTCTGGTGAAGGGTCGTGATGGGCATTTATGGGAGTTGGAAGGTGCTAGGAAAGGACCACTTGACCGAGGCGCCTTAGCGGAAGACGAGGACGCTTTTAGTGAACGAGCCCTGAAACTAGGTATCAAGCGTCTCGTAGACATGCAGGGAGCAGGCGGCGACTTGAGATTCTCTTGCATTGTCCTAGCTCCTCGTGTCGATTAAGGGCAGCTGATAATGATATCGAATGAGTTGAGAGTCGGAATTCATGGCAGCTTATCAGACAAAAAGAAAATGTCGGAGTGGGTTCAAAAAATACCTAGGGTGTTGAATGGACTACCTCTCGTCCATATGTACGATCGATAGCTTGTGACTAGTCACT